>OX451735.1:999749832-1000949832 GCA_948472305.1 Vicia faba
AAGACCCTCGGTTAAAATCATCATAAAGATCATGGTCCCTCGATGTCCCTCGAAGTTGCCTATGGTATATGATCTTGTCCCTCGATGCTGCCTACGAATATATGATGACAGTCCCTTCAAAATGCTAAGGTATCCTTACATGTTGCCTTCAATAACCATTATGTCCCTTTCGAATTGACCCTTACAAATTCCAACAACGGTGCTACCTATTTCTCAATAGTAGGATAGCGCTGTCTAAAGGAAACAAGAATAGAAACAATCTTTTTTCGAGTAGGTAGATGCTAGTAGATACTTGCTCAAATCAAACTTTTTTACACCAAACACTTTTCAAACAAAGTTTTCAAAAACACTTCGTAACACTCTTGAAGACAGAAGCAAGGGTTAAAACGAAGTAAAACAAACTTTTCAAAACAAAGCACACACACAAGAAATTTAAAAAGATGAGCAAGTACCTAAGAGCCCATGGAAAACCATGGATAGAAAGGGTGCTAACACCTTCCCTTTCTATAATCTACCCCCCGTACTCAGAATATCTCGAAAAAAGGATTTTTTTATGTACTTTTTTCCTTTCCGGTTGGATGAAATAAAAGTCGGTGGCGACTCTTTCTTACCGCAACATTTGCGAACAAAAAACGCAAACCAGTATTAACAGTCAGTTTTGCCACCGTATCATAGAACTGGCGACTCTGCTGGGGATTTAAGTGGGGTATACCTTAGGATTGGTTCACCATAAATTGCTTCTCTTGTTTGTTTTGGTTGCTTTACTTTTAAGGGTTTTGTATTGGGAGTTACTATAGATCCTAACTCGGATCTGTGGGACACCTTTTAGGTAAGTAGCAATAAACTGTGAGGGAACTGTACGGCATAGACCGATACGGTTGAAGCAGTAGCTACGTTGATGTGGCACATTGGTTGGTATCGGTATCCCTTGTGGAGAAATGAGGAGAATATGGGGCTGCTACGTGTGTCGTTAAGCATCAACTGGCCTTAGAACCCTTAATATACCAACTTGGCCATTAGGAAGTAGTGAGATAGCCGGCCTAGGTGTAAAGCTGAGAACTGGTTGATACTCGATACTACGCTCATTGAGACCATACTCTCGAGATAGTTCTGGCCGCAAGAAAAGATTGTGTGAGCTGAAACCATGATCGATGGAGGATGGTCAATGATATTGAGAACCTCTAGAACCCGGTTACTATTATTAGGACAGGTTGAAACCAACTGAACTTCAAGAGGGTAATACCTTTGACCTCATGCAAGCCTTAAACTTAAGGGCTTTTGTGTGACTTGTTTGCCTTTAGCATGTCTGTTATCTGCTATACCTGGTGTTGTTTTTACCATGACATCATGCATCATAACATAGCATGCATACTTCATTATACTAACCATTTCAAGGACCGAGGGGATTTATCTTTGTTCTGTTTTGCAGATTATGGCTTCCATGCGCAGAAACACCATCTGAGTTAACTTTGTGCAAATACATGCTCAACTCAAAGAGTTGGTCTCAAGAGTTTCTGAGACTTCTTCCTTCATTAAGAGACATGGTCAGCTTCTTAGTTTGGTTACCTCAAAGTTTGATGAGCAAATGATGAGTGTGCTTTTCCAGTTCTTAGATCCTGTGCATCATTATTTCACCTTCCCGGATTATCAGCTAGTTCCCACTTTGGAAGAGTTTTCTCACTTATTGGGCATATCCATCCTTGAGCATATGACCTTCACAGGTTTGGAAGAGACTCCTAGACCAGAAGACATTGCTTCAGCTCTGCATCTGACACGGGCTGATGTAATATCCAATTGGGAGACGTGAAGCAGGGTTGAAGGTTTCTTAGCTAAGTTTCTGATAGATCAAGCTCATCTATTCTGGGACAGTTTGGACTTTCAGGCTTTTGAAGATATCTTGGCTCTCCTTATCTACGGTTTGGTTCTTTTCCCGAATCCATATTCCTTCATAGATGTGAATGCGGTTAAGATCTTCCTGTCTCGCAATCCTGTGCCTACTCTTCTGGGTGATATTTTGCATGCCCTCTATAATTGTACTGTGCGAAGAAGAGGGACTCTCATGTTTTGCATGCCGCTGCTGGCGAGATGGTTTATTTCGCACCTCCCCAAGTCCGTGTTGAAGAATGAGGAAGGTTTAGGATGGTCTTACAGGATAATGTCCCTTGCCCATACAGACATTCTTTAGAGTTCTAAGGCTATGGAAAGCATTATTGTCATTGATTGATGTGGGGGATACCCTAATGTCCCATTGCTCGAAATCGGAGGAGGGATAACCTACAGTCCTTGTTTAGCTTTGTGACAATTCGGTCGGGCTCGGAGAGACGGTCCTCATGAGCTACATCTTACAGATATTGCATTTAACTACAAGGAGGACGTTGACGATCATCGCCGGAGGTTTATACGAGCTTGGGGCATGGTGAACAGATCTGACCCCCAAGAGCTAGGACCAAAGACTTCTCTCCCTATGCAGCCTTATCTCCAGTGGGTTCGAGCTCGAGCCCAGAAGCTTGGGATGCCTTATGAAGCTGTATTGCCAGTGATTGTGGAGCCTACCAATGAAGAGGGCATTCCTTATACAGTCCTTTATCCCTACATGCCCACTGATCTTGGGGCATTGAAGAGATCTTGGATTCAGCTGAAAGAGGAGAGGGATACCTACCGAGAAAAGTACCATGAGCAAGAAAGGAATATCTTGAAGCTCACCAGGCAACTTGAGAATGAAAGAACAATCGATGACTACGTCAGCACCAAGGGGAAACGTCCATGGGATTTCTGATTTTGCTTTTTCTATTTTAGATTTTTTTTTTCATTTGCTTCTTTGTAAATGCCTTAAAGGCGTTGTTGAACCTTTTTACAAGTTTAATCTAATAAAGTTTGTTTATTTCTTGGTTTGCAAATTTAAATCTCCTAAAGTCTTTGAAATCATTACATACGCATCCCATTATCATGCACACCATTACAGATATCATAACAGGTTTCTCATCTTCTTCGTTGTTTATTTCAGCAGAAATGTCTTCCGATCAAGCTATCAAAGATCTTCAGGCACAAAATGCCCAATTCCAAGAGATGTTCTTGAGCTTGGCTAAAGGGCAAGAGGACTTGAAAGCTCTCATTCTGAAAGAGAAAGAGAATAAGAAGAAGAAGAAGGTTGTTCTGCTGAGTATGGGTAAAAGGTTTGGGGATAGGTTGAAACAGCAAGCTAATCTGTCCTTTTCATCCAAGGGAGGGGAGGACCAAGAAGAAGAAAAAGGCCCCAGTCCTGCAGTTTCTGATAATGATACAGATTATGATGAGGAACAATATCCTCCTGCTGAGGATAGGTGTTGTACCCCAAAATTTGCCCTCCCATATTCTTCAAGATTTGCAAAGAGCATGCTTCAAAATCTCCCAAAGGTTGCACAGTTCAATGGCCTCCTAACAGTCAAAAATTAGGGTTTTTGTTCTGGCAAAGAAATTGAAGTTTCCAAGGGTCCAATCAAGTCCCACATGCCTATAAACATTGTCAAGCATCCTTAGGCCAAGTTTCAAGACTCACAGCACAAAATTGCACAGTCAAAAACCCTAATTGCTCAACAGTCAACTGTAGGGGCAAAATGGTCATTTGACAGTCAAAAGTCCAAATTTTTGGTCAACATCTTATTTTGAAGCCACAAACATCACTTGATCAATGCTTGATCATGATTTTCAAGGTATGGCTCAAAAAGTCTCAAGATGCAAAAGTTTCTATATTTGGACAACTGAAAAAAGTCAACTGTAACTTGACTAAGGCATAACTTCCACATGGTTCATCAGAAAAATTCCATCCAAAGCTCATTTTGAATAGAATGACATTTCCTACAACTCATCTTCGCACTTCAAGTCTAAGAAATGCTCTCACAAAAAGTTATCAATCTCAACATTATAGGTCATTTTCAAAAGTCAACAAAAAGGGACTTTAAGTCAAAGACCATAACTTGAGATTGGTAAATCAAAATGACATGGGACCAAAAGCATCGGTTAGAGGACTTCAAGACCTTTCCAAAATGTCCAAGAACATGATCAAAGCTTAAATATTGAGCAAGATATGCCTTGTGGAAGTTGGCAAAGTTTTGGGAATTTTGAAAAGTCAATTTTACTTCAAATACCTCAAAATTGCTAATGGGCCTCAATTTCTTCCAAGAATCATCACCCAAAAGCTATGCACGACCCATTGACCCAAAGGGGAGTTATTTTCCTATTTTTAATTAATTAATTGAATATTTAATCTATTTAATTCATTTAATTAAAATTAATTATAAGAAAAATACTAATCCATGCTTTTCAAATCTTTTTGTGCATAGAATTCACTCAAGATTTCGTGCACTATTCAATAAGGAAAGAATCAAGGTGATTGGCAATGATTGGCATGTTCTTCACATGAAAAAAAGATTGAAAAAGATACCATTGAAATCAAATCTCAAAAGCATTGAATACATGGTTGTTGGGCTTGGATTTTTGACCAAAATCATTCCATATACATACAGAAACCTAACCCTAATCACAAGAACCTAGAAGCTGCGCCTCAAACCAAAGAATCACTTTGCATTTTTTGTCAAAAAATTGAAAACTGAAAACACACATAGAGCACTTTTCCCAGCCAAAGAACGATTCCATTACATTCCTGACGCATCAAGGAAGCTTTCTGAATCAAAATCACGTCCTCTAACCTCAAGAATTGGTATAACCGTGTTCCACTTTTCTTAAAAAAATTGATAATCGTATTCCATTTTATATGCATGATTAATGTCTTTTAACTGTTGTTTTGCACTAACATGAGCATTCTAAAGCTGTTGGTATCTTCTAATTGAACTAACGTGCCCTGTACGAGAATCTGCCATGGAAATTTTCTAGGTTTTCATAAGCTTGAAATTGGGGACTTTTGAATATGGAAAAATTAGGCAGCGAGACATACACCATTGAAATCGTGACATCCTGAAGGACAAAATCTATACCTCGCGCTCAATTTATGATGAGCCATATTCTAATCGCTATTATTGTGTGTTGTAGTTAGTGGGGGTTTAAAACCCCCGCTATTTGATTTTAGTTGCAGGTATAACATGGAGAAGAAGCATGCGTGGCTTGAGGTTATTGGGCTATTCAAAATTGGCGCGTGATGTTGTTGGTTCAGACTATTAACTTTTATCTTTTCTTATAATATTTGCGTTCCATATAATTGACAAACAAACGCATTTGGCTGGGTGGAAAGTGAGGTGTCCTTCAAGCATTGGGACCTGGGTTCGATTCCCAGGTCCCCCTCTTTCTTCAATAATATTTTTTCCAATACACTTCCATGCAGCGTGCTATCCAGGTTCCACAATACACCTTCACATCAGTGCCTGCCACATGTCCCTGAAGCTCAATCTAATGGCCATCAACAAGCGACTACCATGTACGTTAGTCAGCTATCCCACATAAGCGCTGGAAAAGTCAACGTGGCCAACATCCTGATGGGCCAAAACTCCTCTAATCACACCTCCAATTGGGCCAACTCACCCTCTCTGGTTTGCATATGTATATTTTTATTTCTTGTTTTAATTCTTTCTTTATTCTTTTGTTTGCTTTATTATTTTAATTAATTTACCAAAAAATAAATTTTTATAACACAAAAAACAAAAAAAATCAGAAAGTCAAAAATAAAAATGTTTATTATTTAATTCACTAATATTCATTTTGTAAATAGGTTTAATAATCAATTTAGTTTTTAGGTTTAATGTTTTCTTAAATAAATTAAAAAATATAAAAACAAGTCTTTTATCATTTTTTATTCTTTTTCTTAATAAATAATCTTTTTTTTGTCACTATTAGTAATTAATTATTTTTGTAAATAAATTTGTCATTAAATGATTAGGTTAAATTAGGTCAAACTTGAATTTATTTCTTTAATAATTAAAAAATGCTTAGAATTAGGGTTTTAATTCCAATTAATTCTCTTTAATTTCATAAATCCAAAAAAAAAGCATAAAAAATGAGTCCTTTCCTTTATTTAATTTAATTAATTTAATAATTTCAATTTGACTTCCTCAAAGGGTCCAACGCCCTCGCACCTTCGAATTTAATTTTCTCTTCGCGCGTTTATTTTATTTTTCGTTGTGAAATTTATGTACTTGCCCCAAAGCCTTGTAATAGATTAATTATAATATTCATTTTTCGCACTTTTCCTTTCAAATCGGGTCTTGGTTTAATTTGGCGGTGTAGACCCGCGCCTTTGTAATAGCGTAGGACTTTTATCTTCCCACACTTTTTAACTGCTAATAATTTGCATGAAAGAATGAATGGCCAAAAATAAAATCAAAGCGTAGATCACCGATGCATGACAAGACAAACAATAACTGAAAATAACACACGATTCACACACCACTCCTAGGGTACGCCTCACTGTTGCCTTGCCCCTCGAAACGTGGTCGTCGAGTAGAGGATGTTTTAGTAAGTCCTCATGTCCATGAACATGGCATGGGGGTAGCTTCTAAGGTGTCTTCCTATTGCTCTGGTGACCACACTGTCCCTAATCCTCGAATTGACCTGAACACCTCCAACGGTGGTGCTACCTACCTCTCAATGGTAGGATGGCACTACTTTAAGGACATTTACACAGACTAATTCCTTAGGGTAGGTAGATGACTCGTAGATACTTGCTCTAATTTAAAACAAATCAAAAACCTCTTTTTCACACCGACACTTTGCAAAAAGCTTTCAAAAACAACTTTTCAAACACTCTTGAGGACTGATACAAGAGTCGAACTGAAATTTTAAACGGAACTTTTTCAAACCCACTCACACTTGAAAAGCAAACACTTTTGAAAACACAATGAGCAAGTATCTAAGAGCCCATGGATAACCATGGATAGAAAGGGTGCTAACACCTTCTCTTTCTATAAATCTACCTCCCGAACCGAGAACTAATCTCAATAAGGAATTTTTCTGTGCTTTTGTCCTTTCCATGTTGGAGAAAATAAAAGACGGTGGCGACTCTTGCTTCCGCGACATTTCGCGAACCAGCGTTAAACAGTCAGTTCCAGATCCACCAATCACAGAACTGGCGACTCTGCTGGGGAATACTTTATAAAGTGAGGTGTACCTTAGGATAGTTCATAACTGTGTTTTCAATTGTTTTGACTTGTTTGCTTTAAATTGTGGGTTGCATCGGAGTTACATAGATCCTAACCCGGATCTGGGGATACCCTGTTTAGGTAGCATAAGCTGTGAGGGACCTGTCCGGCGTAGACCGACACGGGTGAAGCAATGGCTACGTTGGTGTGGCACCTTGGTCTGTACCGATATCCCTTGTGTTGCAACGAGGAGAATATGGGTCTTCTGAGGAGTCATTAAGCACCAACAGACCTTAGAACCTTAAATGACACAACTTGGCCATTAGAACAGTAGCAGTATGCTACGCCCATTGAGGCTAAACTCTCGTGATGGTTCTGGCCGCAAGAAAAGATTGCGATGCTGGAGTTATGACCGATTGAGGGTAGTCAATGATATTGGGATCCTCTAAGAACCCGGTTACTTTTGATAGGACAGGTATGAACCAACAAACTGAAAGAGGGTAATACCTAGACCTCATGCTGGCCTAAACTTTAAGGGCTTGTCTTGTGTGACTTGTGTGCTTTACCATGTTTGCCTTTGTAAATATTTGTGGTGTGCTTTATCATAACATCATAACATCATGAGCATTGCATGCATCCTGCATAGGGACTGACCATTTCAAAGACAAGAGGGTTTCACCTTTGCTCTGTTTTGTAGGACATCATGATGCCTGTGCGAAGGAATACTATCCGGTTCAACTTTGTTCACCCACCTGAGTTGCTTGAAGAGTTGGTTAGCAGGATTCCAAATACCACTTCCTTCATCCAGAGGCATGGTTCTCTTCTCAGTTTAGTCACTGCAAAGCGGGATCAACAGTTGATGAGTGTACTGACCCAGTTCTATGACCCTCTGTACCAGTGTTTCACCTTTCAAGACTTCCAGCTGGTCCCTACCCTGGAAGAGTTCTCTGATTTGCTTGGTATCCCTATCTTGGATCAGACTCCCTTCACTGGTTGGGAAAAGACCCTCAGGCTTGAGGAGGTTGCTGCAGCTCTCCCCTTGACCCACCAAGAAGTAATGGACAACTGGGTGACTAGAAGCGGAGTTAAGGGTTTCTTGGCCAAGTTTCTGATTGGTAAAGCTAACAGTTTCTGGAATGACTTGGACTTTAGGGCATATGAAGAAATCTTGGCTCTCTTAATCTATGGGCTAGTCTTGTTTCCTAATCCTGAAAACTTCATCAACGTCACTGCCATAAGGATCTTTATGTCTCAGAACCCTGTGCCCACTCTCTTGGGTGACATCCTGCAACAACTTTATGCTCGTACTACCCGAAGACGAGGAACTCTATGGTGTTGTATCCCTTTGTTGGTGAGGTGGTTTATTTCGCACCTCCCTAAGTTCGTGTTGAAGAACCAAGAAGGAAGAGGTTGGGCTCATAGGTTAATGTCTCTCACTGACAAGGACATCATTTGGAATTTCAGAGGTTTGGATGAGATAGCTGTTATTGATCGTTGCGGAGAATACCCTAATGTTCCTTTGATTGGTACTCAAGGAGGAATCTCTTACAATCCATGTCTAGCGCTCCGTCAGTTTGGAAGGGCCAGAAGAGCAGGGCCTCATGAGATGTTGGTGCCTCACATCAGTTTTGAGTTTCAGGTGGATAGTGACGAGCTGCGTCGTAGGTTCATCAAGGCTTGGGACAGAGTTCATAAAGCTGATCCACAAGAGTTGGGGCCAAAGACTTCTCTACCTATGGAAGCCTACTACAAATGGGTCCGCATCCGTGCTCAGAAGTTAGGTATGCCATACGAAGCTGTCAGACCCGTCATTCTTGAGTATCATGACAAAGATGGGGCTCCTCCAACTGTCCTCCCTCCTCAGATACCTACTGATTATGAGACATTAAAGAGGTCTTGGTCGCAACTGCGAGAAGAACGGGATTCGTATCGGGAAAATTTCAACGAGCAAGAATTGAAGATCCAGAAGCTGACAAAGCAGTTGGAGAATGAGCGGGCTCTGAATGACTACATCCGTACTGAGAAGAGGAGACCATGGGATCAATGATGAGCTTTGGATGTTCTTTTACAGTTTTATTTCCCTTTTTCAGTATTTCCATTTCTTTGTAACGCCTAAGGACAATCTGTTGAACAATTTAAATTTCAAAGTTGAATCTAATGAAGTGTGTTCCTTTTTGTTTACAAAGTTGATTCCCGATTGTCTTTGAAAACATAAATCATACGCATTCCATTCATCATGTGCATAGCAGGTATTCTTCTTTTCAGGTTGCTTACTGTTCTTCGCTGTTTATTTCAGCATCATAAACCCTGACTCATCATCAACCGAGATGTCTATCAAGGCCCTTCAGGCGCAGAACGCGCAATTTCAGGAGTTGATCATGGGTTTGGCTCAAGGCCAAGAAGAGCTGAAGGCTTTACTCCTGAAGAAAGAGAAGAAGAAGAAGAGAACTGTTCTTTTCAACTCGGGCCGGAGGTCTGGTAACACTCTGCAGAATGAAGAAGCTGGTTCTTCTGTAGGCAAAGACAGTCCCCAGGGGGGAAAGGCTTCAAGTCCAGTAGTCTCTGACAACGAGACTGACTTTAATGAGGAACAGTATCCTCCTGCTGAAGACCGGTATAAGCAGTTGGATGACAGACTGAATGCAACGGAGATCCAACAAGTGCCTGGGCTGGATTTCGGAGACTTGGGCTTATCTACTGGTGTGATTATTCCTCACAAGTTTAAGGCACCATCTTTCACCAAGTATGACGGGGCGTCTTGCCCCAAGCTACACCTCAGATCTTATGTGCGGAAGATTCAACCGTACACAGTGGACAAGAACTTGTGGATCCACTTCTTCCAGGAGAGTCTTTCAGGGACTCATCTCGAATGGTTCTATCAGCTGGATGGGACCAAAGTTCGTAACTGGGAGGAGTTGGCTACTGCTTTTTACAAGCAGTATCAATATAATGCCGACCTTGCTCCTACACGTACCCAACTCCAGGGTATGTCGCTAGGATCAAGCTAAGGTTTTAAAGAGTATGCACAGAAGTGGAGGGATCTGGCTGGCAGGGTGCAGCCTCCGTTAACAGACCGTGAGCTGGTGGATATGTTCTTGGGGACCCTATCTGGGCCATTTTTCAATCATCTTATCGGTAATTCGTCTGCAGGGTTCACTGATCTTATTATGACTGGGGAGAGAATAGAGGCTGGAATGAAGTCCGGTAAAATTCAGAAAGGTGCGTCTTCAAGTGCTGAGAAGAAACCCTTTAAAAAGGAGGCCAGTGCTGTGTATGGGCCTAGGAGGCAAGAGAAACCAGAATGCCGCCAATCTGTCAACACGGTGATGATTGCAAAGCCTGCTGCCGCTCCTCAGCAAACCAATCCACCCAGGGCTGAAAGACCCAGAAGAGAGTTTACCCGTCTAAGTATGACCCTATTGCAAATCTTGCCGCAGTTGCTGTCCACCAACCTAATGACTGTCAGGGAGGCCCCAAAGGTTGTGAACACTACCTCTCCCAAGTACAATCCAAATGCCCGCTGTGCTTATCATTCCGATAGCCCGGGGCATTCCACTGATGACTGTTGGGCCTTGAGGAATACGGTACAGGACCTTATTGATGCAAAGGAGATACAATTTGAGGCTCCTGAGAGGCCAAATGTGGTGACTGCTCCTATGCCCCAGCATGGAGTAAATGCTGTTGATGAAGACTTGTATGCCGTTTCCGTGAATGATGTAGCTACTCCTCTGATGACTGTTAAGAGGAACCTACTGCTGGCCGGTTTATTTCCGGATTGTAGTGAAGGTTTCCTTTTCTGTGCTGTTTCCCTTTCTGGTTGTCCTTTGCTGAAGTTGGGCATCCAAAGCCTGATGGACAGCAAAGAGATTATGTTCAAGAAGACCGCTGTT
This sequence comes from Vicia faba, assembly GCA_948472305.1. Classification (NCBI taxonomy): domain Eukaryota; kingdom Viridiplantae; phylum Streptophyta; class Magnoliopsida; order Fabales; family Fabaceae; genus Vicia; species Vicia faba. Next base: position 999,760,787 of record OX451735.1, read on the forward strand.
CCGTTTGTTCCTGTGGAAGAAGTATCTGTTGTTACAATTTTCAATAATCCAATCAAGGCTCCCCCGAGGAAGCCAGTTAAAATCATGAATGTCGCACCCATTGTGATTACTGTCCCGGGGCCTCTCCCCTATGAATCTGATAAGGCTGTCCTATGGCACTATGGGGCAGATGTATATGTACATGGTATAAAGCAAGAGTTCAACACTGGCACCAGCATCAGCAATATCACTGGTCCAGCCAAAGTTACCCGCAGTGGCAGGCTCTTCTCTCCTGACATTGCACCACCAGCTATTCGAAGACCCCTCATTATAACACCTGCAAGTGCACCTGTTCCCATTTCTGATCAAGTTGTTTCCCCTACTGCCGAGTCATCTAATGCTCGGGGCAAAGGGATTGAAGATGAGCCTGCCCGGGTAGAGGAACCAAAATCTGTGAATATTGAAGCCTCCCAACAAGAGATGGAGGAAATTCTGAAGATAATCAAAAAGAGTGATTTTAATGTTGTTGAACAGCTGGGGCATACCCCCTCCAAGATCTCTATGCTCTCCTTGCTACTGTGCTCAGAGGCCCATGCTAAGGCCCTGATTTCATTTCTCAAGACGGCTCATGTGCCACAGGAGACATCTGCAGTCCAGTTTACTGATTGTGTGGCCAATTTGACAGCTGACAATGGTTTGGGTTTCTCGGATGCTGACCTTACTGCTAAGGGAAAGAACCACAATGATGCCCTGCATGTCTCTATAGAATGCAGGGGCACTACTCTTGCGCACGTGTTGGTGGACACCGGTTCTTCCCTGAATGTGCTACCCAAAAAGGCCTTAGACCGGTTGGATTGTGAGGGCCTGGAGCTGAAACCTAGCAACATCATTGTCAGAGCCTTTGACGGTTCTAAGAGGATGGTTCATGGAGAGGTAGACATTCCTATTCGTGTGGGTTCTCAAGTATTCGACTCAACTTTCTATGTGATGGATATCCGTCCATCTTATTCCTGTTTACTGGGTCGACCTTGGATTCACAAAGCTGGGGCAGTGACCTCTACCCTACACCAGAAGCTCAAATACCCTGTCAAAGGGAAGATTGTCACTGTGCAGGGAGAGGAGGAGTATATGGTTAGTCACTTGAATTCCTTCCGATATATTGAGATGGACGGGGAGTTTATTGAAACCCCCTTTCAGCATTTTGAAGAGGTACCTCCAACTTTGGCAGCAGCAGAAACAGTGGTTGAAGAGGACTTTCCCTTGAAGATGGCTTCCTTGAAGGACGCCCGGGCTGTAATCAAGAAAGGTGAATGTGCTAACTGGGGCAGGCTCCCTGATTTTACACCAAAAACTGACAAGTTTGGACTGGGTTTTACTGCAGAGGCTCAGAGGGCTGTGCGCAAAGCTAAGACCAAAAGACCTCCTGTGCTCATCACCAATCCAAGGGTGAATGCTGTTGGGGATGAAGATGAAGTGGAAGAGTCAGAGTTTGATAGCTGGATCTACCCGACGACTGATGGTGGATTGAACAATTGGACCGCCAAAGATCATACTCCTGTTACTTTTGTTACGCAGTAATAAACTCCTTTGTTTTTGTTATTTGTAATAAACAATGAATTGAAACTCTATGGCCCGGTGTCTTACCCGGGGCACCGTGGCTTCATTTGTGAGGGCATATTAATTGTCATTTCATATATCATGAATAAAGACCTTGGACGTTTTCTCGCACTTCAAATCTTATGCTCCTTTTCTTTCTTTCCTTTCTTTATATATTGCAAAACAGTTGTATTTACACACACTCACTCATACAGGTTTCAATCCACTCTGGATCTCACTGGTAACGACTCTGCTATTGCTAGTTATGACTTCGAAAATCCGATCAACTTAGCCAAAGACGAAGGTGAAGATGATTGTGAAGTGCCTGGCAAGCTTGCAAGGCTGTTACTCCAGGAAGAGAGGGCAATTCAACCACATGAAGAGCCAGTGGAAACGATAAATCTGGGTACTGAGGCAGATAGAAAGGAGGTTAAGATTGGTGCCAACCTAGAGCTCAGCGTGAAGCAACGGTTGACTCAGATGCTGCATGACTACATGGAAATCTTTGCCTAGTCCTACGAAGACATGCCTGGGTTAGATACTGATATTGTGGTCCATCACTTGCCTACCAAGGAAGACTGCCCTCCGGTTAAGCAGAAGGTTTGTCGTATGCGTCCAGAGATGTCTGAGAAGATCAAAGCTGAGGTTATGAAGCAGTTTGATGCCGGGTTTCTGGCAGTAACTTCTTACCCTCAGTGGGTTGCTAATGTGGTGCCGCTGCCGAAGAAGGATGGTAAGGTCAGAATGTGTGTTGATTACAGGGATCTAAACAGGGCCAGCCCCAAAGATGACTTCCCTCTACCTCACATTGATGTTCTGGTTGACAATACTGCTCAACACAAGGTGTTCTCTTTCATGGATGGTTTTTCAGGGTATAATCAGATCAAGATGGCTCCGGAAGACATGGAAAAGACTACCTTTGTTACTCAGTGGGGCACCTTCTGCTACAAGGTCATGCCTTTTGGACTGAAGAACGCTGGGGCAACCTGCCAACGTGTCATGGTTGCTTTATTTCATGACATGATCCATCATGAGATAGAAGTGTATGTTGATGACATGATCGCAAGGTCCCAAACTGAGGAAGAACACCTTGATCATCTGCAGAAATTGTTTGACCGTTTGAAACTGTACAAGCTGAGGTTGAACCCGAACAAGTGCACCTTCGGGGTTAGATCTGGAAAGTTGCTAGGCTTTGTTGTAAGCGATAAGGGTATTCAAGTGGACCCTGCCAAGGTTAAAGCCATTCAAGAGATGCCAGTTCCCAAGACAGAAAAAGAGGTCAGAGGCTTTCTAGGACGCCTGAATTACATTGCTCGATTCATCTCGCACCTAACTGCTACCTGTGAACCAATCTTCAAGCTGCTGAAGAAAGATCAGGTAGTACGTTGGAATGATGAATGTCAGGCCGCTTTTGACAAAATCAAAGAGTATCTCCAAGAACCACCCATTCTTATGCCACCGGTTGAAGGGAGACCTCTGATACTATACCTGACAGTACTTGACAACTCAATGGGGTGTGTGCTGGGGCAGCACGACGAGTCTGGCCGAAAAGAGCATGCCATTTATTACCTTAGCAAAAAGTTTACCGACTGTGAGACCCGATACTCACTGCTCGAGAAAACTTGCTGCGTATGGGCTGCTCGCCAGCTAAGACAGTATATGCTGACTCACACTACCTTGTTGATCTCAAAGATGGATCCTATAAAGTACATATTTGAAAAGCCTGCTCTATCTGGGAGAATAATAAGATGGCAAATGATCTTGACAGAATACGACATCCAGTACACGACCCAGAAAGCCATCAAAGGAAGTGTATTGGCATACCACTTGGCACATCAGGCAGTAGACGACTATCAGTCAATGAACTTTGAATTTCCTGACGAGAGTATCATAATAGTGACTGATTGTGAAGTACCTGGACCGGATGAAGGACCTGAGGAAGGATCTCGATGGTCTATGCACTTTGACGGAGCCTCCAATGCTTTGGGTAACGGCATCGGCGCTGTGATCATATCTCCTCAAGGCACTCATACTCCACTCACTGCCCGGCTATGTTTCAACTGCACCAACAACATGGCGGAGTATGAGGCATGCATCATGGGTCTTCAAGCTGCGATTGACCTAAGGATCAAGTTTCTGAGTGTCTTCGGAGATTTCGCTCTCGTGATCAATCAGATCAAAGGGGAGTGGGATACGAAACATCTGAATCTTATTCCTTACAGAGAATGTGTGTTGACCTTGATCCCCCACTTCACAGAGATAACCTTTGAACATTTTCCGAGAGAGGAGAATCAGCTGGCGGACGCGTTAGCTACGATGTATTCCATGTTCAAAGTCAAGTGGGGCAATGAGGCTCCCCGGATCATCATCTGGAAATTGAACGAACCGGCATACTGTTGTGATCTTGAGACTGAGTTGGTGACTGAGAAACCTTGGTACCATGAGGTGAAGAGATATTTGGAAGCTCAGGAGTATCCTGAAGGTGCGTCTGTCAACGATAAGAAGTTTCTGAGAAGGTTCGCAGTGAAGTTCTTCCTTAGCAACGGCATCCTGTATAAGCGAAACCATGATTCGACCTTACTGTGTTGTATGGATAAGACTGAAGCAGAAAGGATCATGGCAGAGCTACATGAAGGAACCTTCGGAACACATTCCAGTGGACACACTATGGCAAAGAAAATCCTTCGGGCAGGGTATTTCTGGTCCACAATGGAAGCCGACTGTTACCAACATTCTCGGACGTGTCATAAATGCCAGATATATGCAGACAAGGTGCACGTTCCTCCAGTTCCTCTGAATGTCTTGACAGCACCTTGGCCGTTTGCAATGTGGGGCATAGATATGATCGGCGAGATTAAACCTACAGCATCCAATGGGCACCGCTTCATCCTGGTGGCGATCGACTACTTTACGAAGTGGGTTGAGGCAGCTTCTTATGCTACCGTAACCAAGAACGTTGTGGCACGGTTCATTCGGCATAACTTGATCTGTCGATACGGCGTCCCAGAAAGGATCATTACAAACAACGGTACCAATCTTAATAACAAGATGATCACTGAGCTCTACGAGCAGTTTAAGATACAGCACCACAACTCTTCTCCTTACCGGCCGAAGATGAATGGGGCTGTAGAAGCAGCAAATAAGAATATCAAGAAAATCGTGCAAAAGATGACAGTGACCTATAAAGATTGGCACGAGATGTTACCGTTTGCTCTACATGGGTACTGTACCTCAGCCAGGACGTCAACCGGGGCAACTCCTTTCTCCTTGGTCTACGGTATGGAGACAGTCTTACCGATCGAAGTGCAAATACCCTCTCTCCGGATAATGAAGGATGCAGACCTGAGTGAAGATGATTGGATCCAGACACGACTTGATCAGCTAAATCTGATTGACGAAAAGAGACTTGCTGCTATTTGTCACGGTCAGACGTATCAAAAACGGATGATCAGGGCATTTAACAAAAAGGTTAGACCACAAGAATATCAAGTTGGGGATCTGGTAATCAAGCGTATCATCCTTCCTCAGAGTGATCCAAGGGGCAAATGGACCCCTACGTACGAAGGGCCATTTGTGGTTAAACATGTGTTCTCAGGAGGAGCCATGATTCTAACTACCATGGATGGTGACGACCTTCCTCACCCCGCCAATGCAGACATAGTAAAAAGATACTACACATGAAAAAGACCCGCTAGGTTGACATACCTAGGCAAAAATTAGGGCTTCCCGGCGAACCAAAAGGGTTCGGGCAAAATGAAGGGATGAAATGAAAAAATCTGTACACCCGGCAAGTCGAAAACCTAAAAAGGCGGCTTGGGCAAAAATGGGTATCCCGGTGGACTGAAAACCCGAAAGGGCGGTCCAGGCAAAAGTTAGGGATAAAGCGTAATACTATGTCTCATTGGATCACCTTGCATCCAGAATCCGGTATCAATATCAAGTTCTAACGGCATCAATCAATCAGCTTCATCCTCGACTAGGTCATCAAGTGATGAGACGCTCGAAGATATAAAGGCGATAGCAGAGTTGGAACCCAGTGGGATTATTCTTTTCACACAGCTGTTTTGTTTCCCTTTTGTACAAATTGTATAAACTATTTTGTTCGGAGGCGTTCTCCTACTAGGACGTCAGCCTCTTGTACATAAAACGCCTATTTACAGGCAAATTCAAAAATCAATACAAAAATCACTTTTCAGTTAAAATTGCCAATTGTTTTTCCTTTTCTGTTTTGTTTTGCGAAGAACGTCCAAGGTTCAATTTGTGATATATGCATTTGACAATAATTGCTAACTCATAAATATTTGCATACGAAACAAAGGATTAATTACAGGTAACATTAGAAACAGGGGCAATAATGAGTGGTCTAAACGATCTAATGGTTCCGCCCACCAAGGTATCAAGGTAAGTTCAGCCGAAGAACATAACCGATATGCCTTAATTCCCCAGAGAGTGAGCCAGCAAGTCAATGCACTCTCCCCAAGCAAAGCTACATTATCAGCCTTAAGGAAGTTGGGTATCCTCCAGCAGATCTCAACATTCCCCAGCATAATATACGAATATTCTTAACAAGTATCCCCGGCAGTCTAGGCCTAAGACGGTTCCCCGGTGGTATACCAGGCATTCAATGGAGTCACTCCCAGTACATCTCAAAATATCCCCAGGAAAGTCCAATCAAGATTTCCCCAGGAAAGGTCGAATCATCTCCCCAGCAGTAAGCTTATCCCCAGTAGATTCTGGAGGCTTATCCCCCACAGAGCACGAATGCGTCCCCCGACTTTATTCAAAAGTTATTTCCCTACCAGGATATAACTGGGTTATCCTCAGCCAAAAGCCACGGAAAGATCGTCCCCGACGAAGTCTTCCTATCCCCAGCGGAGTCTATTAACACTTCCAACATATTAATGGTATCCCCAGCGAAGTTACCATCAACATCCCAGCAAAGTATCTCTCTCCCCACAGAGTATTGTTCCCCAGCAAGGTCGCTAGAGTAGTTATTCCCCGCAGAGTAATCTCTTCATCAAGTTTATCCCCCAACAGAGTTATCTTCTCCTACCGGTATTCTTGCAACCATCATCCCCAGCAGAAGCAAAGATCTATTCTCCAACATCAGCCCAGGATGTGACTTCCCGGCACCCGTCAAGGATTTACTTTCCTAGATAAAAACATACGTTCATAAACATCACATTTCCATACATTATAGCATGCATATACGCATCATACCTTACAATCTCATTTATGTTGAGAACATCATTGCTCGATCCATATCACGCATTGCATATGACTGACCTTTACTTTTCAGGAAAGATCCAGTTAAGTTCTCAGCTATGTCCAAGACTTTCGTCTGGTTCAGTTAAATCGATTCTAAGATTTCTCTGATTCTTATCCAGTCAAAGTTAGTCAAAGGCCTTCTCTGGTTCAGTCAGATCGACCCTAAGATCTCCCTGATTCTTATCCAGTTGAAGATATTCCAAGACCTTGCCCGGTTCAGTTAAATCGACCCTAAGATTTTCCTGATTCTTATCCAGTCAAAGGCCTTCTCTGGTTCAGTCAGATCGACCCTAAGATCTCCCTGATTCTTATCTAGTTGAAGATATTCCAAGACCTTGTCTGGTTCAGTTAAATCGACCCTAAGATTTTCCTGATTCTTATCCAGTCAAAGGCCTTCTCCGGTTCAGTCAGATCGACCCTAAGATCTCCCTGATTCTTATCCCAGTAGAAGACATCCAAGATTCTCTCAGCGTTCCTGTTGAGGTAGTAATCGCCCAAGGTTCTCTCAGCGTTCCTGTTGAGGTAGTAATCGCCCCAAGATTCTCTCAGCGTTCCTGTTGAGGTAGTAATCGCCCAAGGTTCTCTCAGCGTTCCTGTTGAGGTAGTAATCGCCCCAAGATTCTCTCAGCGTTCCTGTTGAGGTAGTAATCGCCCAAGGTTCTCTCAGCGTTCCTGTTGAGGTAGTAATCGCCCAAGGTTCTCTCAGCGTTCCTGTTGAGGTAGTAATCGCCCCAAGATTCTCTCAGCGTTCCTGTTGAGGTAGTAATCGCCCAAGGTTCTCTCAGCGTTCCTGTTGAGGTAGTAATCGCCCAAGGTTCTCTCAGCGTTCCTGTTGAGGTAGTAATCGCCCCAAGATTCTCTCAGCGTTCCTGTTGAGGTAGTAATTGCCCAAGGTTCTCTCAGCGTTCCTGTTGAGGTAGTAATCGCCCCAAGATTCTCTCAGCGTTCCTGTTGAGGTAGTAATCGTCCAAGGTTCTCTCACCGTCCCGTTAAGGTAGTAACCATCCCTGATCCATTCATCACCTTTTGAAGCTCCAAACTCGATTCCTGTATCTCGCCAGGGCACGTCTGAGGAGGTTCAAAAAAATTCGATACCTGTATCCATCCAGAATGCATCTACATAAAGAGTTTGAAGACCAGCTTCTGTAACAGGCCAGGTAATCATCTTTCTTTTTTCAGGTACGGAGGTTCTCGCTAAGGAATCTCTTACGCGATCGACAACCAGATGGCATCTATAAGCCCATCCACCTTCCATCACCTCTCAACATGGCATCTATAAGCCCATCCTCCTATCCACTAATCTCCAAATGGCATCTGTAAGCCCACTCCCACCATCACATTACTATGTGAGCGCAAATTTCTGGGCACTCTAGTGTTCAATCATCTTCCACCTTCAGATTACGAAAGGCACGTCAGCCAATCTACATCCTCAGGTTTAAGAAGATTGAACAGGGGCAACTGTTGTACCCCAAAATTTGCCCTCCCATATTCTTCAATATTTGCAAAGAGCATGCTTCAAAATCTCCCAAAGGTTGCACAATTCAATGGCCTCCTAACAGTAAAAAATTAGGGTTTTTGTTCTGGCAAAGAAATTGAAGTTTCCAAGGGTCCAATCAAGTCCCACATGCCTATAAACATTGTCAAGCATCCTTAGGCCAAGTTTCAAGACTCACAACACAAAATTGCACAGTCAAAAACCCTAATTGCTCAACAGTCAACTGTAGGGGCAAAATGGTCATTTGACAGTCAAAAGTCTAAATTTTTGGTCAACATCTTATTTTGAAGCCACAAACATCACTTGATCAATGCTTGATCATGATTTTCAAGGTATGGCTCAAAAAGTCTCAAGATGCAAAAGTTTCTATATTTGGACAGCTGAAAAAAGTCAACTGTAACTTGACCAAGGCATAACTTCCACATGGTTCATCAGAAAAATTCCATCCAAAGCTCATTTTGAAGAGAATGACATTTCCTACAACTCATCTTCACACTTCAAGTCCAATAAATGCTCTCACAAAAAGTTATCAATCTCAACATTATAGGTCATTTTCAAAAGTCAACAAAAAGGGAATTTAAGTCAAAGACCATAACTTGAGATTGGTAAATCAAAATGACATGGGACCAAAGGCATCGGTTAGAGGACTTCAAGACCTTTCCAAAATGTCCAAGAACATGATCAAAGCTTAAATATTGAGCAAGATATGCCTTGTGGAAGTTGGCAAAGTTTTGGGAATTTTGAAAAGTCAACTTTACTTCAAATACCTCAAAATTGCTAATGGGCCTCAATTTCTTCCAAGAATCATCACCCAAAAGCTATGCACGGCCCATTGACCCAAAGGGGAGTTATTTTCCTATTTTTAATTAATTAATTGAATATTTAATCTATTTAATTCATTTAATTAAAATTAATTATAAGAAAAATACTAATCCATGCTTTTCAAATCTTTTTGTGCATAGAATTCACTCAAGATTTCGTGCACTATTCAATAAGGAAAGAATCAAGGTGATTGGCAATGATTGGCATGTTCTTCACATGAAAAAAAGATTGAAAAAGATACCATTGAAATCAAATCTCAAAAGCATTGAATACATGGTTGTTGGGCTTGGATTTTTGACCAAAATCATTCCATATACATACAGAAACCTAACCCTAATCACAAGAACCTAGAAGCTGCGCCTCAAACCAAAGAATCACTTTGCATTTTTTGTCAAAAAATTGAAAACTGAAAACACACATAGAGCACTTTTCCCAGCCAAAGAACGATTCCATTACATTCCTGACGCATCAAGGAAGCTTTCTGAATCAAAATCACGTCCTCTAACCTCAAGAATTGGTATAACCGTGTTCCACTTTTCTTAAAAAAATTGATAATCGTATTCCATTTTATATGCATGATTAATGTCTTTTAACTGTTGTTTTGCACTAACATGAGCATTCTAAAGCTGTTGGTATCTTCTAATTGAACTAACGTGCCCTGTACGAGAATCTGCCATGGAAATTTTCTAGGTTTTCATAAGCTTGAAATTGGGGACTTTTGCATATGGAAAAATTAGGCAGCGAGACATACACCATTGAAATCGTGACATCCTGAAGGACAAAATCTATACCTCGCGCTCAATTTATGATGAGCCATATTCTAATCGCTATTATTGTGTGTTGTAGTTAGTGGGGGTTTGAAACCCCCGCTATTTGATTTTAGTTACAGGTATAACATGGAGAAGAAGCATGCGTGGCTTGAGGTTATTGGGCTATTCAAAATTGGCGCGTGATGTTGTTGGTTCAGACTATTAACTTTTATCTTTTCTTATAATATTCGTGTTCCATATAATTGACAAACAAACGCATTTGGCTGGGTGGAAAGTGAGGTGTCCTTCAAGCATTAGGACCTGGGTTCGATTCCCAGGTCCCCCTCTTTCTTCAATAATATTTTTTCCAATACACTTCCATGCAGCGTGCTATCCAGGTTCCACAATACACCTTCACATCAGTGCCTGCCACATGTCCCTGAAGCTCAATCTAATCGCCATCAACAAGCGACTACCATGTACGTTAGTCAGCTATCCCACATAAGCGCTAGAAAAGTCAACATGGCCAACATCCTGATGGGCCAAAACTCCTCTAATCACACCTCCAATTGGGCCAACTCACCCCCTCTGGTTTGCATATGTATATTTTTATTTCTTGTTTTAATTCTTTCTTTATTCTTTTGTTTGCTTTATTATTTTAATTAATTTACCAAAAAATAAATTTTTATAACACAAAAAACAAAAAAAATCAGAAAGTCAAAAATAAAAATGTTTATTATTTAATTCACTAATATACATTTTGTAAATAGGTTTAATAATCAATTTAGTTTTTAGGTTTAATGTTTTCTTAAATAAATTAAAAAATATAAAAACAAGTCTTTTATCATTTTTTATTCTTTTTCTTAATAAATAATCTTTTTTTGTCACTATTAGTAATTAATTATTTTTGTAAATAAATTTGTCATTAAATGATTAGGTTAAATTAGGTCAAACTTGAATTTATTTCTTTAATAATTAAAAAATGCTTAGAATTAGGGTTTTAATTCCAATTAATTCTCTTTAATTTCATAAATCCAAAAAAAAGCATAAAAAATGAGTCCTTTCCTTTATTTAATTTAATTAATTTAATAATTTCAATTTGACTTCCTCAAAGGGTCCAACGCCCTCGCACCTTCGAATTTAATTTTCTCTTCGCGCGTTTATTTTATTTTTCGTTGTGAAATTTATGTACTTGCCCCAAAGCCTTGTAATAGATTAATTATAATATTCATTTTTCGCACTTTTCCTTTCAAATCGGGTCTTGGTTTAATTTGGCGGTGTAGACCCGCGCCTTTGTAATAGCGTAGGACTTTTATCTTCCCGCACTTTTTAACTGCTAATAATTTGCATGAAAGAATGAATGGCCAAAAATAAAATCAAAGCGTAGATCACCGATGCATGACAAGACAAACAATAACTGAAAATAACACACGATTCATACACCACTCCTAGGGTACGCCTCACTGTTGCCTTGCCCCTCGAAACGTGGTCGTCGAGTAGAGGATGTTTTAGTAAGTCCTCATGTCCATGAACATGGCATGGGGGTAGCTTCTAAGGTGTCTTCCTATTGCTCTGGTGACCACACTGTCCCTAATCCTCGAATTGACCCGAACACCTCCAACGGTGGTGCTACCTACCTCTCAATGGTAGGATGGCACTACTTTAAGGACATTTACACAGACTAATTCCTTAGGGTAGGTAGATGACTCGTAGATACTTGCTCTAATTTAAAACAAATCAAAAACCTCTTTTTCACACCGACACTTTGCAAAAAGCTTTCAAAAACAACTTTTCAAACACTCTTGAGGACTGATACAAGAGTCGAACTGAAATTTTAAACGGAACTTTTTCAAACCCACTCACACTTGAAAAGCAAACACTTTTGAAAACACAATGAGCAAGTATCTAAGAGCCCATGGATAACCATGGATAGAAAGGGTGCTAACACCTTCCCTTTCTATAAATCTACCTCCCGAACCGAGAACTAATCTCAATAAGGAATTTTTCTGTGCTTTTGTCCTTTCCATGTTGGAGAAAATAAAAGACGGTGGCGACTCTTGCTTCCGCGACATTTCGCGAACCAGCGTTAAACAGTCAGTTCCAGATCCACCGATCACAATAGGTACAAACAACTTGAAGACCGTCTAAGTGCTATGGAGATTTAGAAGATCCCTGGTTTGGATTTCGGAGATTTGGGACTGGTATCTGGAGTGGTGATCCCTCCGAAGTTCAAAGCTCCAGTTTTTGCTAAGTATGATGGGGTGTCATGTCCAAAACTCCATCTCTGTTCTTATGTCAGGAAGATCCAGCCCCACACAGCTGATAGAAATCTATAGGTTCACTTCTTTCAAGACAGTCTATCAGGGACTTAACTTGAATGGTTCTACCAACTAGAGGGAGCAAATATCCGAAACTGGGAAGATCTGGCTGCTGCTTTCTACAAGCAGTATCAGTACAATACCGACCTTGCTCCTACTCGTACTCAACTTCAGAGTATGTCCATGGGTGCAAGTGAAGGATTTAAAGACTATGCCCAAAAGTGGAGAGACTTGGCTGGAAGAGTCCAACCCCCATTGTCTGATAGGGAGTTGGTTGATATGTTTCTGGGGACGCTATCTGGTCCATTCTTTAATTATTTGATCGGCAGCTCGTCAGCGGGTTTCACCGAGCTGATTCTGACTGGAGAAAGAGTAGAAGTTGGGATCCTGAGTGGTAAGATCCAGAAAAATACCTCTTCGAGTATAGAGAAGAAGTCATTTGGTGGCAAGAGGGAAGCCAATGATGTGCACGGCCAGAAGAGGCGTAGCAAGGCAGACTACCACCAATCTGTGGGGGCAGTGTTGATCTCTAATTCGGAACGCACACAACGACCACAACAACGAAACAATCATCCAAGGGTGGAAAGACCTTAAAGGCAGTTCACCCAAATCAACATGCCATTGTCACAAGCATTGCAACACATGTTGAAGATGAATCTGATTACAGTGATAAACCATCATCTGAACCCTAAGACTTCTTCTCCTAACTACAACCCGGATGCAAGGTGTGCTTATCATTTTGGTCGCCGGGGGCATGATACTAACGATTGTTGGGCGCTAAAATACAAGATTCAGAATATGATTGACGCAAAGGAGATTGAATTCGACCCTCCTGAGACTCCCAATATGATCACTACTCCCTTTCCAAAGCATGGCTAGGATTGAAAGCATTTTTGTTCATTTGAATTCTGAAGTTGTATTTTCTTTGCTTATTCAAACAATTATTGTCATGTCAAACTTTTTTATTTCATTAATGCATTACACGTGTCTGTCTTGAATTAATTTTTTTCATTATTCTTAAATTTCTTTATATTTCCTTTTCGTGATATTCAACTCTCGACTAAAAAACTGTAAGCCTTTAGAGGGAGGATGACGAAAATGATACCACAATCTCTACAGTATGCTTTTGAACAGACCTTGTTGACGATGTACAGGCGTTGTTTCAAATCCTAAACAGTGGAGTTATAAGGAAGATAATCCCTAGTCAACCCCTTCAAGCCAAAAAAGTAGGAGCTTTTCTTTTCACACATATTAAAACCCTTAATCATAACCTGGGGCAGGATAGTTTTCTCAGTTAATTCAAAGGCGCATTCAGTCACAATCTGTCGCTTCGTACACAACGAATGGCATCAAAGACGTCCTTCCAAAACAAAAGATGGTGATGGTTCCCTATAATCATCAAGACAGACAGTCATTATCTCTCGAAATAAAAGCCCATTAAGTCAAAACCTATGAAGGAGACTTAAGAAAAAACACTGGGGCATCCCGCTGACTGTAATCACAAAAAGAAACAGTTCAGGCAAAAGACAGGGAGAATAAAATAAAAAAGAAAGAGGTCCTACAAACCCTCAACAAAAATAAATGACTGCCTATTCAAAATAAACTGTCAGTATCCGAACCATCACTGGAATATCAGAGCAAAGACTCAAATGGGATCTAAATGCACAATTAGCTGAGTTTAGGATCGAAGAACATCACGAAGAACGGGTGGGTACAAATAAAATTTGAGCCTTTATCCTTTGTTTCTTAAACCGTGAACCAGGCCACGTTATAACCCTTAAAAGTCCTAGCTGAAGCATGGATTAGTTCGAAAACATATTGTTACAAAAGTTATCCTGACTCCTGAAGGTCCGTTACAAATCCTGAGTTGATATCACATCTTTGTAAAATTATTTTTTTTCTATAAAAAAAATTGTATTTTCAAAACTTCAAGACAGACATAAGCTTTGCATTCTTAAAATAACATTGTTTGCATATGACTATTTGTTCAACAATAGAGAAATTTGCATGACGAATATCTAGTGAACAAAAACCTTCTCAATAAAAAGGATCACCTCAAGTGGAAAAACACTTCCAACCAAGGGGCACGACATGATCATTGTCCATCATCTGGGGCAGTCAAGTCAAGATTCAAGGAATCTCTCAAAGATGCCAAATAGCCAGGGGCAGATCTCCATCTGAATCACTTGGGGCATTGGACATGAATTCCAGCAACGAATATTGTATGATCAAACGAACATCTTCCGGTAGTGTGGCAACACAACACTACCGACAGTGACAACTCCCTACACCCTGAGAGCGTGGACATAGTCAGAAAATACTGCGCATGAACAAAGACCCGCTAGGTTGACTGGCCTAGGTAAAAATAAGGGCATCCCGGCGAACCAAAAGGGGTTCGGGCAAAAATTAGGGATAAAAACAAAAAAGATATGTACACCTGGCAAGCCGAAAACCTGAAAAGGCGGCTTGGGTAAAAAAGGGTATCTCGGTGGATTGAAAATTTGAAAAGACAGTCCAGGCAAAAGTTAGGGATTAAAGCGTACGACTATATCCCGTCATCTCGTCACTTTCCTATCAGTAGAAGACTTATCATTTCGATCGGAAGTTACCAAGCATCTCATAAGTTGGGATAACACTCAATCCACAAGGCCTCCGCAGGCACTTTCTCCAGCAGGTACAGAGGCAGAAAATTCTTGATACGAAGTCATTGTCATATCCTCAGCATGCGTCCCAGTAACATCTACACTCCCCACAGAGTAGAGGAAACAAAAGTTTTGATCTCTGCCTCCCCAAACAGGAGTTACTTTCCCCGGCCAAGCTCTTTCGGAGAGCCGACGTTTATATTCCCCAGCCGAATTTTGTAACCGCAAGCGGTTCATAAAGTTTTCTCCAGAATAGAGTTTATTTCTCTGAATACAGAAGCTCAATCCCCAACAGAGTTTATCCCTTCAGCTATGGAAGCTTCTCTCTCCAACGGAATTATTCCCCCATAGAGTTGTTCTCAAGCAGAGTCTCTCCTTGGCAGAATATCCGTAAACAAGGGGCAAATCCCCAACATAGTCATCTCCGGTTCACCATCCCCAGCAGAAGTAGAAGAACCACTTTTTCTATGACGGTCAAGAACTCAATTTCCGTTACTCTCCAGCAGAGGTCAGGGATTTATTTTCCCACTCGGATATGTCACAATAGAATTTCATATTCATATATCATGATGTGCGCATACATATTGCATACAGCATAATCTCATGTATTTTGAGAACTTCATCATACAATGCATTTCATGCATCATATACGATTAATCATGTACCTTTTCAGGAAAGATGGATATCATCAACAACTTCCAGCAAGTTCAAGATTAGCTCCTGAAACTAAATAGAGTAATTATTTGCACGATCAAATGCAGCTTTACACGGGTTCGTCACGAAGCAATCTTACACGGGTTTATCCTAAATGCAGCTTCACACGGGTTTATCCTGAAAAATCTTACACGGGTCATTTCTCATACATTTCCTTTTGAAGTTTCACACGAACTTATCACAAAGTAACCTTACCCAGGTTCCTCCTGAATTTTTACACAAACTTATCATAAATTAACCTTACCCAAGTTCCTCCTGAAGTTTTACACGAACTTATCACAAAGTAACCTTACCCATGTTCCTCCTGAAGTTTTACATGAACTTATCCCAAAGTAACCTCACCCAGGTTCCTTCTGAAGTTTTACACGAACCTATCACAAAGTAACCTTACCTAGGTTCCTCTGGAAGTTTTACACGAACTTATCACAAAGTAACCTTACCCAGTTCCTCCTGAAGTTTTACACGAACTTATCCCAAAGTAACATTACCCAGGTTCCTCCTGAAGTTTTACACGAACTTATCACAAAGTAACCTTACCCAGGTTCCTCTTAAAGTTTTACACAGACTTAGCCCAAAGTAACCTTACCCAGGTTCCTCCTGAAGTTTTACATGAACTTATCCCAAAGTAACCTTACCCAGGTTCCTCCTGAAGTTTTACACGAACTTATCATAAAGTAACCTTACCCAGGTTCATCTTGAAGTTTTACGCAGACTTAGCCCAAAGTAACCTTACCCAGGTTCCTGCCGAAGTTTTACACGGACTTATCCCGAAGTAGCCCTACCCAGGTTCCTCCTAAAGCCCTACACAGACTCATCACGAGCAACCTTACCCAGGTTCCTTCTGAAGTTTCACTCAGACTTATCACAAAGCAACCTTACCCAGGTTCCTTCTCAGTTCAGATGCAGTTTTACCCAAACTCCTCACAAAGAAACCTTACCTAGGTTCCTTCTTGGTTCAGATGCAGTTTTACCCAAACTCCTCACAAAGCAACCTTACCCAGGTTCCTTCTCGATTCAGATGCAGTTTTACCCAAACTCCTCACGAAGAAACCTTACCCAGGTTCTTTCCCATAAGCCTTACTATCCAGGTTCCTTCTCATAACCTTACCATCCAGGTTTCTTTTCTCTTATCTCCAGACAGCAGTTCACAACACTGTAAGACCTGGACCTGATCAAACACGATCAGTTTCACCTTTCCTCAGTAGGTCGCGATGCAGCCTATACACTAACCATATATGCAGTTCACCTCCGGAGTTAATTCCCCAGTAGAGTAATGGACAACTGAAGCTCCTAAAATTCTATTTCTCCCAAGACAGATACCAATATTCCTTAACAAATTCCTCCTCAACGACAGGAGCACGGACTCTCGTCAAAGGAATATCTCAGGAAATCCACATTCTCTAGATGGCATCTTTAAGCCCATCTCAGACAATTCTCCGCCACATCCAGGATGGCATCTTTAATCCCATCTCCAACAAATCTTCTACCTCCAAATGGAATATGTAAGCCCATTCCCGATGTCACAAGTCGAGTGCCACTTCATGCGAGTGCAAATTTCTGGGCACTCTAGTGTTCAATGAACTTCCACCTTCGAATCACGAAAGGAAAGCAAGCCAATCTACATCCTCAGGTTTAAGAAGATTGAACAGGGGAAGCTGTTCTACCCCAAAATTTTCCCTCCCATATTTCTCAATACATTTCAAGTAAGGTCTTCAAATTGCCCAAGGAAGTCCAAGAGTTGACCAGACAAACTCTCTCCTAAAGGCAGTCTACCTCAAATTAGGGTTTCATTTTGCATCAAGATGTTTGAGTCCAAAGGGTCCCAAATGCTCACTATTGTCCTAATATGTTCTCAAGATCATCCATTTCAAGTTTCAAGCCTTGCAGTGGAAGTTTGCTCAGTCAATTGCTCAAAGGCTTGAAAGTCGACTGTGTTAGGGCAAAAGTCAATTGTGGCACACATACAGTCAAACTTCAAGATTTTTGGTCAAAATCATCATTTTGAAGTATTATTCATCATTTGATCAAGTGTTGATCATGATTCCTCAAGGATTGCTCACAATTTAACAAAACCCAAAAGTTGCTAAATTAGGGTTTTGTAGGAAAAGTCAACTCAACTTTGACCAAGGATAACTTTCTCATACTTTATCATAAATGACCCATCCAAAGCTCATTTTGAAGAGTATGTAATTCCATACAATTAATCTTCAGCTCCCAAGTTCAAAATATGCACTCACAAGAAGATATAAATTTGGACATTATAGGTCATTTTCAAAAGTCAACAAAAACACCTTTTGGGTCAAAGCTTCTTACATGAACATGGAAGATCCAATTGAGATAAAACAAAATAGGCTGCTTAGGGGACATCATAAGCTTTCTAAAAAGTCAAAGAACACCCTCATAAGGTTAAAATTGAGAGAGATATGCATTGTCAAAGTTGGACAATGTTTGAAAAAAATGCATGAAGCAAATATTGACCAAACTTGGATTTTTTCCAAATGGGCCTATCTTTTCAAGTTTGAAACTCATTCCTAACATGGTCCATGACCTCTAAGCCCACCCATACATTTTTCTACTGTTTATGCTATTTATTTTTATATTTTATTCATTAAAATTTAGAATTAAATAAATAAATAATAGAAATAATGTAAATTTTGATGTGAATCCATTTTGGGCAAGTTTTATGCTGGTTTATGTCAATTGATTTCATGCAATAACCCTTCAAATATGTCCAGGTTCATCCACATGTGAAAATGGCATAAAATCATCAAATATGGCATTTTTTTCAAATCTTGATCATGGTCTTAAAACACAACATTATGAGGGAGATTATTTCCATGCTTCCTTGTCTCCTCATTCTCCTCTATTAATATAGAGCCATACAAGCTTGAAAGGGATGCAATTCCTCTCTAAAAAAGCTCTCAAAAAGCTCTTCAAAAAGCTCTCTAAAATCTCTTCAAAAAGCTCTCCAGAAATCAAAGAATTGGCGCAAGTCATATCTCGAGGTTCCGACCTCTCTAAATTTACATAAATCCTCAAACCATCCTCTTGAAGTCCTCAGGAGTCTTACAAGGCCCAAGAGCAATCCATCACACGCCTAGCATGCCCCCATTTGACAACATCGATTTGTTATGGATAGTTGAATCATAGGTTCCACGCAAGAATCAAAAAACACCATGGTTAGAGCATGAACCTTTCGAAGATTCAGGCCTAGGGATTTCCGATGATTGCACCTCCTGTTTACTTTTGCTACTAGGCCCATCTTTATTTTCTTGTTTTATTCATTTCATTTATTTCTTATAATCCTTTTTTTTATCAACAAACAAATATAAAAATCACATAAAAATAGATTTAGGATTTTTTCTTAATTAAATTTAATTTTGGTAAATTAATTAACTAAACACTTTAACTTTTTTTTAAAAATTAAAATTAATAGAACTTAGGTTTAATTTCATTTTAATTCATTTTCCTTTTCGTAACAAAAATACCAAAAAAAACATAGAATTAATTTCTTTTATTTAAATTTCATGTTTCTTTAATAATTATCCTTTTTTTAAATATAGATCTAGATCAATTATTTTTTAACTTAAACCATTTTTATAAATTAAAAAAAAAACAACAAAAAGATTTTTTTATATCTTAGAATTTTTAGACGTCTTTTCAAATTTGCGCGTTATTATTCTTTCGCACTTCATTTTATTATTGTAACTGTATATTGGGATGTAATAGATGATTAGTAGGACCTTTACCGCTTTTATTTATTTTTTTCCCCAGTTTTGGATATGTACATAATCCCCCTCCCCGAAGCCTTGTAATAGCTAGGTTTTATATTTCTGCACTTTTAAATTACTGCAATTATTAACTTCTAGATGTATGACTAATAGGATTATATGGCAAGAATAATCAAACATTAGCAAACTTAACACAAGACTAAAATAACTGAATATAACACACCTTGCACATATGCACCCTTAGGGTATACCTCACTTGGTTGTCTCAGAAAATAATGGTCATGTCCCTCGAACGTAGGGATACCCTTAGCAAAGACCCTCAGTTAAAATCATCATAAAGATCATGGTCCCTCGATGTCCCTCAAAGTTGCCTACGGTATATGATCTTGTCCCTCGATGTTGCCTACGAATATATGATGACAGTCCCTTCGAAATGCTAAGGTATCCTTACATGTTGCCTTCAATGACCATTACGTCCCTTTCAAATTGACCCTTACAAATTCCAACGACGGTGCTACCTATTTCTCAATAGTAGGATAGCGCTGTCTAAAGGAAACAAGAATAGAAATGATCTTTCTTTTAGTAGGTAGATGCTAGTATATACTTGCTCAAATCAAACTTTTTTACACCAAACACTTTTCAAACAAAGTTTTCAAAAACACTTTGTAACACTCTTGAAGACAGAAGCAAGGGTTAAAACGAAGTAAAACAAACTTTTCAAAACAAAGCACACACACAAGCAATTTAAAAAGATGAGAAAGTACCTAAGAGCCAATGGAAAACCATAGATAGAAAGGGTGCTAACACCTTCCCTTTCTATAATCTACCCCCTGTACTCAGAATATCTCGAAAAAACGATTTTTTCTGTACTTTTTTCCTTTCCAGTTGGATGAAATAAAAGTCGATGGCGACTCTTGCTTACCGCGACATTTGCGAACAAAAAATGCAAACCAGTATTAACAGTCGGTTCTGCCATCCTATCATAATATATATATATATATATATATATATATATATATATATATATATATATATATATATATATATATATATATATATATATATATATATATATATATATATATATATATATATATATATATATATATATATATATATATATATATATATATATATATATATATATATATATATATATATATATATATATATATATATATATATATATATATATATATATATGATTTGTTTTCTAATTGAGTGTTATGATTTTTTTTGTACCAACGAATAAACAAACATCTCAGATGGTAAAGGGGAATGTGTGCAATCGAAAGGGTCTGGGTTTGATACCAAGGTCATGTATTATGTTTTTCTAACATGTCATTTGCAGATCCAGTACTGGAAGGTCTCATGCGTGCAACATGGACCATCAATCTCAGCCACCAGATCATTATGGATCCAGATCCAGCTCTTCAGAAACACTCCCCCATGATGAATCCTCAAGGGGCCAGCCTCACAAGATCTAGCCCATGCCTTGGGCTTCTTCCCTTTGGGCTTAATGGACCTGCTTCTTAGCACCCCTCTGTTTATTTTTGCTACTAGGCCCATCTTTATTTTCTTGTTTTATTCATTTCATTTATTTCTTTTAATTCCTTTTTTTTATTTTAATCAATAAAAAAATATAAAAATCACATAAAAATAGATTTAGGTTATTTCTTAATTAAATTTTAATTTTGGTAAATTAATTAACTAATCACTTTAAGATTTTTTTATAATTAAAATTAATAGAACTTAGGTTTAACTTCATTTTGATTCATTTTTCTTTTCATAACAAAAATACCAAAAAAAACATAGAATTAATTTATTTTCTTTAAATTTTACATTTCTTTAATAATTAACCTTTTTTCTTTAAATATAGATCTAGATCAATTATTTTTTAACTTAAACCATTTTCATAAATTAAAACAAAAAAACAAACAAAAAGATTTTCTCTTAGGATTTTTTTTTGGACGTCCTTTCAACTCGCGCGTGTTATTATCTTTCGCATTCTTTTTTTCATACTATTGTAACTTCCTACTATATGTAATAGAATAACTATGACTTTTACTTTTTCTGCTTTATTCCCCATTTTGGACTTGTAAATTCCCCCTCCCCGAATCCTTGTAATAGCGTAGATTTAAATTCCCACATTTTTATTTCCTGTACATATATTAACTGTTAGATGTATGCCTAATAGGATTGCATGACAAGAAATTAAAAAATAAAACGCTAGCAAACTTAACACAAGACTAAAATAATTGAACATAATATAATTGCACATGCGCACTGTTGTACCCTAAAATTTGTCCTGTCATTTTTC
This sequence comes from Vicia faba, assembly GCA_948472305.1. NCBI lineage: Eukaryota > Viridiplantae > Streptophyta > Magnoliopsida > Fabales > Fabaceae > Vicia > Vicia faba. Next base: position 999,782,421 of record OX451735.1, read on the forward strand.
GAGGCCTTTCTCACAAGGATTCTCAAGGTTCAAACTTGCACAAGTATATTGGGATTTTCCAATACCAAGATTAAAAGGAAAACTGTCAAAAAGGGAGAAAACAGATAAGAATAATATTTTGACAAAATTTGGAGAAAAATAAGTGTTCTTTGATACAGCTCCTTCGATTGGCCTTTTGGCCTCTTCCGATGCAAGTTTGATTGGGCGTGGGCCCCTGGCACGTTGGTTTGGATTCACAAGGCACAAATCCCTCTGTAGTCTCCTTCGATTCCAAGGCAAAAGGCTCCCTTTTAGCATCCTTAGATTTGCACTTTTTGCCCCCAATATGCCTCTTTCAAATCTGGACATTTTGGCCTCCTACATCACACCTTTCATCTGGGCATGTGGTTCCTTCAGTACAGGCTACTCGTCACACCTTTCGTTTGGGCATGTTGGTTTGCTTCATGCAAGTTTCATTCGAACATAGATCTTTTGCATGTTGGCATGAAGTCACAAGGCAAAAAGCCTCCTGTAGCCTCCTTCGATTCCAAGGAAGAAGGCCTCCTTTTGGTATCGTTCGTTTGCACATTTAAACTTCCCGCATGCATCTTTCATTTGGCTTTGTGGCCTCCTTCGAATGAAAGCTGAGGTTACATACTTCATTTGGGCAGGAAATCTCCTTCTATGTAAGTTTAATCCGTAAGCTTCGTTTGGGCATTTTGCTCCCTTCGAAGCAGTCTTCTTTAGTACATTTCTAGAACTCTTCGACACAAGTGGAAAATAGGATTCTGAAAGAACACTGATTAAATCTTTAGGCCAGGCTACATGATCTTACTTTGCAGGCCTTAATGCTTGTATTTCACTCCATAATTAATTGCTTACGTTTTGGATTAAGCTATTGTCTAGGTGATTAAGCCTTTGTCCAGAAGTTTTTGTATGAAAGTGAACTTGCTAGTACAAATCATGTCCCAAGCCCATGCTTTGCCTAAATCATGTTTGTACTTCACCATAAGTCAGGGAAGTCAACCCCTTTTAACCAACAACTTTAGTACTTCACCTTGGGATCTTGGAAAATCTGACATAGCTTAATATTCACATTTCAGCCAAGCCACATCTTTGTCCAAACTCCCAAACCTTTTCTCTACAAATAGAGAAACCATTAACAAAGAAAGGGTCCAGATTTTTGCTAGAGAGAAAAATCATAAAAATCCTCCAGCACCCAAACTCTCCAATATTCTCAAACTCTCCAACATTCTAAAATCTTCAAAACTCTAAGACTTTTTTTCTCTCACAAAAAACCCTCAGTAGTATACCTTTCGATTTACTTCCCCTAAATTGTAGCGTAATAACCTTCGATTCACTCATCACCATCATATACTCTCTTTCGATTCAGTGACTGCCCAAACTAAAAAGTAATTGAACTAGCTTCAGGAAGATTCCAGCGAAGCTCCCTCCACCACCAAGGAAGTCACCTACAGCTCTTTCGATTAAGCACTTCAAGAGGTAAGTTCACTCTAAACTTGGAACTCTTTCATTTAAATATCATGTGCACATGCCAATAAATAAAAATGTAGATATTTCTAGACCATGTTTTAGCTTTCGATTCTGACTGCCCATATGCTAAAAACTCAACATTAATTAGTTATGCTTTGGATTTTGAGACCCTTTGGTTTTTGTGCTGACCCCTGGGTTGTAGTTATGTCTGGATGTTGCATTTTAAGAACTTAAGACATGTTTGTCATACCCTTCGATTGGCTAGCTGCACAAGCCTTTCGAATCACAATCTGAGGGCCTAATATGCTTACAAGGAGTCAGCAAAGAGCTTGTGGCAAAGATAGAACTATGCTGATTTCCAGGCCTCAGACGAAAGCCAGAACCTTGTTGTTTCCAGGCCTCATACGAAAGCCAGAACCTTGTTATTTCCAGGCCTCGTACGAAAGCTGGAACCTTGCTGTTTCCAGGCCTCAGACGAAAGCCAGAACCTTGTTGTTTCCAGGCCTCATAAGAAAGCCAAAACCTTGTTGTTTCCAGGCCTCAAATGAGAGACAGAACCTTGCTGCCTCCAAGCCTCAAACGAAAGACAAAACTATGTTGATTTCCAGGCCCAGATGAAAGGCGTGCCCACACTGATTCTAACCCCCAGTCGAAGGAGAAAGAAAGGCAAATCAGAGGGCATGACTCGACTGACTCAATACCCCAGATCGAAAGAAGCCAGGAAGAGCAGAATCAAAGGATGTTGCTGCCTGGATCAAAAGGACATATTTTCCATTTTTATATTTTGTTTCGTCTTTACATTTTCTTGCTATTCAATATGGTTGTAATAGTGTAGGATTTATTTTCTGCATTTTTAATGTTTTTGTATAAATGCTAGTAAAATAGGGTATGTATTGAAAGATAAAACAAACAAGTAGACAACCCAAAAATCAAAGACAAAATGCATGCAAATCAAACACACTATTCACACATGCACCCCTAGGATAATTCCACTTGTTGCCTTATAAAAAATGGTCATGTTATGCATGTGAGACGTCTTAGCAAAAACAATCAAAATACAAGATCATGGTCCCTCGATGATGCTTCAAATGTTGCCTTACAAATGATCTTAGTCCCTCAAGAGAAATGCTAAGATATCTCACAACATTGCTATCATGACTATACGATGACCCACACCCATCCCTTTACATCCAAAGATAAAGCTTCTTATCAATCAATGGTAAGATAGTAACATCTAAGGGAGGAGGAGAAGAACAAACACTTTTGAGTAGGTAGAAACGTTCTTAGTTGCTTACTCATTTTCAAAACAAACAGCTTTTCCAAACACACACTAAACACTTTCAAAGCATGAAATATTTTCAAAAGTCCAACACTTTGTATACATTCTTATAAAGACAAAAATAATTACAAAATTTTCCTAAACGAAGGCGCTTTTCACAAATACTTTCAAAAACCACCACAAAGCACATTATTATAACAAAAGTAATGATCTAGCAAGAAACTAAGATCCCATAGATAACTATGGGTGAAAAAGGTTCTAACACCTTCCCTTTTCATAATCTACCCCCCGAACTCAAGAAAATAATGTCAAAGTTCTTTCCTGTTCTTTTCACCCTTTTCTTTATTGGATAAAAGAAAAGTCGGTAGCGACTCTTGCTGTCCGCAATAATTTGCGATCAAATGCAAAACATCCCAAGTCAGTTCTCCAACCGCGTTATAGAACTGGAGAATCTACTAGGGACTACTAAAAAGTGGGGTTACCTTAGGGCTAGATCATATTTACTTGATTTTATTTGTTTGACTTGTTTGCTTTACATTTTGGTTCCTTGTTTGGGTTTGTTTTGATCCTCTACCCGGATCTGGGACACCTTTTAGGTAAGTAGCAATAGATTGTGGAGACTGTACGGCATAGACCGATATGGTTGAAACAATGGCTACGTTAGTGTGACGCATTTGTTGGTACTGGTATCCCTTGTGTTAAATCTAGGAGAATACGGGCCCGCTGAGCAGCGTCATGAAGCACTAACTGACCTTAGAACCTTAATTTAACAACTTGGCCATTAGGATGTAGTGAGATAACTGGTTTCGGTGGAAAGTTGAAAATTGGTTGATACTCGATACTACACTCATTGAGATCGGACTTTTGAGATATCTCGGCCGCAAGAAAAGATTTATTATGCTGAGACAATGCCTAAAAGAAAGTTTAGTGATATTGAGATCCCCTAGAACCCGGTTACTTTCTAGGACAGGTTGAGCCAACCAAACTTTAAGAGGGTACTTACCTACCAACTCCATGCAAGCCTAAACCTAAGAACTTATTTGATTTGTGTGTACATAACAACTTGCTTACTTGTACATAAAATCATAAACATCATAACATCATAAGCATTCTCACTAACCATTTCAAGGATTTGGGAATTTATCTTTGTTTTTTGTTTTGTAGGCCATGAATTTCGTCCGAAGAAATACCATTAGAATCAACTTCGTGAAAGCACACCCTCAACTCCAAGAGTTAGAATCAAGGGTACCTGAAGACTCTCCTTTCACTAAGAAATATGGTCGACTCCTCAGTTTGGCTATCTCCAATTTCCAAGAAGAGATGATGTGCGTGATCTTCCAATTCTTTGATCCCAGACATCATTGCTTCACCTTCCCTGACTATCAACTGGTGCCAACACTAGAAGAATTCTCTCTACTATTAGTAGTGCATGTGCTTGATCAAGCACCTTTCACCGGTTTAGAAGGGATTCCAAAACCTGAAGTCATTGCCGAAGCCCTGCATCTGAAGAGAGCCGACATTATAGAAATTGGGAGACAAGAAGTGGAGTTAAAGGGTTCCTAGCCAAGTTCTTATTGGAGAAGGCTTGTTCATTCTGGGAAGATATGGAATTTCAAGCCTTTAAGGATGTCCTGGCCCTTCTCATCTATGGTTTGGTTCTATTTCCCAACTCAGACCAATTCATAGATGTGAATGCCATCAAAGTCTTTCTCTCTCGTAATTTTGTACCTACCATGCTGGGAGACATCTTACATTGTTTCCATACTTGCACCATGAAGAAAAGAGGTACTCTCTTGTGTTGTATTCCCCTACTCGCCAAGTGGTTTACTTCACACCTACCTCGATCAACATTGAAGAACGAGCAAAGATTGACATGGTCTCAAAGGATGATGTTCCTCACCCACTCTGATATCCATTGGTGTTCGAGATCCTTGGAATATATTTATATCATTGACCGTTATGGGGAATTCCCTAATGTCCCTCTGCTTGGTATTAGGGGAGGTATCACTTACAACCCTTGCTTAGCTTTACGACAGTTTGGGTATGCCCGAAGATATGGTCCTCATGATATGCTCATCCAAGGAGTGGTGATCGATTACGAGAGAGACGATCAAGGCTACCGTCACAGGTTTGTGCATGCTTGGATGATGGTAAATAAAGCAGATAGAGAGACGCTAGGGCTCAAGAATTCTATTCCCCTTGAACCTTACCTTAGGTGGGTACGAGCTCGTGCTCAGAAGCTCATGATGCCTTACCCCTCCATCCTACCAGTTAACATGGAGCCTCTTGCTGAAGGAGAAGTCCCATATACTTCCCTCTATCCCAACATGCCTACTTCTCTTAAAGACTTGCAAAAGAGTTGGATTCAACTAAAAGAAGAATGAGATACCTTCGAAGCTCAGTTCTACGCGAGTGAGAAAAGGGTTTTAGAGCTTACAAAGTAACTCCATGAAGAATAAAGCTTGAACACCTACCTTGTGCCGAAAAGGATGCGTTCGACCTTTTTGTCTTAAATATTTATTTTGTAAGCCCAAGAGGCACGTTGTAACCATTTTGAACTAATTAATGCAATTTTACATTTGTTCATTATTTATCTAGACAAATTTAAATTTCACAAATCCTTGAAATCATTTGCATGCACATCTTTCATGCATCATAATATAACAGGTTTTCCACGACAGGTTTCCTTATCTTTCTGTTGTTTATTTCAGCAAGATGGATATCGAGAAAATAGTGAAAGACCTACAAGCACAAAACTCCTAGTTTCAAGAGACTCTGCTGACCTCGGCCAAGGGACAACAAGAGTTGATGACGTTGCTGGAATTCAAAAAGAAACCAAAGAGGAAAGCCCTAGTCAACATGGGTAAAAGATTCAGAGAGCCGATCTGTTAGATACCGGTAGTGGAAGACTCGTCTGAGGAAGACAAAAATTAAATTGGAGAAGCAATGAGTACCCAGGCTGGACATATTAATGTTCAAGTGTCTGATGATGAAGACTATTTTGACGAGCATTATCCTCCTGTCGATGTTAATTAAAAGCAGCTAGAGGATAGATTGAAGGTCGTGGAGATTCAAGCCATCCCTGGTTTGGATTTTGATGATTTGGGTTTAATATCTGGGGTTGTCATTCCCAACAAATTCAAGATACCAGTCTTAGTTAGATATGATGGGGTTTCCTACCCAAAGCTTCATCTGAAGTCTTATGTGTGCAAAATACAACCGCACACCGCTGACAAGAAACTTTGAGTTCACTTCTTTTAAGAAAGCTTGGCTGGGACTCAACTAGAGTGGTTTTACCAATTGGAGGGTTCATGTATCCATACATGGGAAGACTTGGCCACCGCTTTATATCACCAATACCAGTACAATGCCGACCTGGAGCCGACTAGGGTTCAACTACAAGACATGACAATGGGTAAAAACGAAGGGTTCAAAGAGTACGCCTAAAAGTGGAGGGATCTTGCCAGTAGGGTTCAACCACCATTAACTGATAGGGAACACATTGATATGTTTATGGGCATTTTATCTGGTCCATTTTTCAACTTATTGGTTGGTTATTCTTCATACGGTTTCACCGAGCCGATCTTAACCGGTGAAAGAGTTGAAAGTGGTATTAAGAGCGGGAAGATCCCCATAGCATCTGCTTCCACCTCCAATCTCGTAAAGAAACCCTTCACTGGGAAGAAAGAAACAAATGCTCTGTATGGGGCAAGGGCCCGTACCAAGAAGGATGACAGTCTGTCCGTTAATGGTGTTCGGATTTCCAACCCAACTCCTGTTCAAAGACAATCTTCCAATCATCAACAATTTGAGACTCCACGAAGATAATACACAAGGATAGGCATGTCGCTATCCCAAGCCTTACAACACCTGTTAAAGGCTAATTTGGTGACACTGCGTGATCCTCCAGATAATTCAGATACCTCATCACCTAAATACAATCCAAATACCAAGTGTTCATATCACTCGAATAGTCCCGGGCATGAGACCGACCAATGATGGGCACTGAAGAATAAAATTCAAGACTTAATAGACAATAAGACCATCGAATTTGATCCGCCTCCAATTCCCAATGTGATAACGGCACCAATGCCAAACCATGGCAAGGGTGTCAATGTTGTTGAAGACACCATTTTTGTTTCCTCCGTCGAAGACTTGACTACTCTGTTAACCATTATCAAAAAGAATCTGCTTAAAGCTGGGGGTTTTCCTGGCTATTTGAAGGACTGTGATTACTGCGCCAAACAACTCAATGGATGAAAATGGCTGAAGGAAGGCATTCAACGCCTGATAAATAGCCATGAGATCCTATTTGAGAAGAATCCGTTAGCCAAAAGTTTGACCAATAAGATTGAAGACCTCTCCATCATAACGATTTCAAACAAGCCTATTAGGATCTCCTCCAAGGGTCCTATCAGGATTTCAAACAAACCGACTGTCGCTCCTCTGATAATTACCGCCCCTGGGCCAATTCCGTACTCTTTCAATAAATCAGTGCCATGGAACTATGGTGCTGAGGTGTTTTACCATGGAATAAAGTAAGATGATTGGATTGAAGAAAGAAAAGCTGATGACGTTGGTAACATTACTGGCTCTAGTAAGGTGACCAGAACTGGGAGAATATTTTTACCCAACATCTCACCACCAACCACTACAAAGGCACATGTCTGCATCACCACTGTTAAGCCTAGTGTGAAGAAGTGAAAACACAAGAAGGGGGGTTGAATTGTAAAACTTGAAATTAAATGCAGACAACACGTTATTTTTATCCTGGTTCGTTTGATCTCAAACTACTCCAGTCCACCCGTCAAGGTGATTTCGCCTCTCTCCAACGAGGTCTTAATCCACTATATTCAACTGAATATTACAATTGCTTTAACAACTGCTAAAGCCTTCTTGAGTCTAAACCATAGACCGGTTTCTCAAGGAAATTCTTTCTTACAGATAAATGAATACTATGTGTGTTGAATGTTTTCTACAAAAACTTTATATCACAACTGTGATAATACACGAAATTAAGCTTATGCGAAACTAGGATGCTATAACTATAGAGTAAGCAATTTGAGAGATATAGCAAGCTGTATGAGTGAGGATGAAGATGATTTGCTTTAGGCGTGTAAAGAGTTGTAGAGCATTAGCCAATTCATTTCTCACTGACTTGTTTATATAGCCTTGGAAAAGATACGTTGTAGTCAATTATTCCATTTCAATGCCCATTACGTTCTTTCCATATTGAGAAGATCTTTTTCTTGGAATACAGCCATTGGTAATAAAGTGTCTTGAATGCACAGTACCGTTGTCAATTAAGCGTGTTATTGGCTTTGGCTTATTCTGACGCTTCTAGGTGTTGATGATATTGTTTTGGTCTTGATCAGAGTTTAGAGTATGTTAAGCGCAGATCTGTTCATCAAGCTTCAGCGTAAGCACATGCTTTGATCTTCTGATGCTGGCATATGATATTTGATCTTCTGATGCTGGCATATGATATTTCATCTTCTGATGCTGGCATATGATATTTCATCTTCTGATGCTGGCATATGATATTCTTATGCTGATATCCATTAGAGTTTCTGTAAATGCATAATATAATTTTTAGGTAGCATATATGTCTCACATGAATTATACAATTTATTTAATCTAGCATTTTGTTATCATCAAAACTTTAACTTAGGGTAGTAGATTCAAACTTTGTTCTAACAATCTCCCCCTTTTTGATGATGACAAAAACCGGATATTTTCAATTGAAATTTAAAGAAAAAATATCAGAGATAACCAAATAATAAATTTGTATCAGCGATAAACAGAAAGGTATCAAAGATAAGAAGATAGGGAATAGAAAGGTATCAGAGTTATGATCAGAAACACTCCCCCTGAGTTTATTACTTCCCTTTTAATTCCATGAGTCCTTTAGCATCAGATCTTTATTAAACTTTCTTTGAGCATCAGATCTTTCCTTTACTAGAGCAGAGCTTCAGTGTATTAGAGTTCATCAGATTCTTGTACCTGTAAGCTTATGCAGAACAAAGAAACATTCAAGTATATCAGAGTGTTAGAATGTTTGAGACTTTTGTCTCAGTAATCCGTTATTGAAAAATATCATTCTTTCTCCCCCTTTTTGTCAGCAATCAAAAAGTGCAAATAATTGAAGTTAAAAACGATCAGTGCAGAAAAACGATTGTATTCAGTTCAGAGCTCAGAAAATATTACAGATAACATGTAAAGAAAACAGTGAAATCATCAAGAATCAAAATCTAAGAATGGGGAGGAAGGCGTGTGAACAGAGCTTCTAGCATGTTCTTAATCTGATCAGTGGTTTCCTTCTGCTGATGCACCATGCTGACTACTGAGTCAATCTTACTATCCTGAACATCCATCCTTTCCTTCATTCGTTGATCATTCTCATCAATTCTCTCCTACAGTCGAAGATCATTTTGCTTCAGCTCTTCAAGAGTCTGCCTGTCCAATGCAGCTTGAGAGATGTCAGAATTAGGATGCTTCTGAGAGCTTTCTGCAATAACTTCTTCTTGACTTAAATCTTCAGCTGGAATCGTCTGTTCTTCTGCTGGTTGAACTGTTAAAGCTGGACGCTTTTCAGACCAAGGCTCACTGTCCAGAAGAAGAACTTTATCCTTCAGCAGACCTTCAATTTCTTTCAGCAGATTGCTGAAGTTCTGTTGAGCCTGTCCATAGCTTTGGTCTTGAAGCTTAAAGGTTTCAGCGCATACCCATCTTCTGAATTGTGTCCAGAGGTGGTCTGAAACAGCAGGATCAATCACTTCCAGATGAGCCTGTTTTAGAGAAGAAATCCACTTCTGCATGTCTGTTTCAAAATTCAAGATGCTAGAACCAACATCTGGTTGTTTGGATTTGGGAATGGTGGTTTTATTTTTAATGGAAGCAAGGCGTTCAAGGACTGTTAGATCAATGAAGGTCTTGCTATGGTCATCTGGATTTTGCTTGGGTGAGGGAGTAGGAGAATCAGGAATGATTATTGGACTGGATGGGGTATTAGGTGGAGTAATTTCTGGTGAGGATGGTAGTTGATGGATATTAACAGTGGTACCACCGGGAAATTGAATGGCTAAGGGTTGTGTTTCAGCGGATTCAGATGATCGAGGTTCAGGGGATTGAGCCTCAGAGTGTTGAGACTCAGGTTGTGGAGATGATTCGTGTTGAGGTGAAGGTGGATTAAGTTCTGGTTGTGGAGATGGAGGTTGTGGAATTTCTGGTTCTGGTGAGTGTGGATCTTCTGGTATTGGTGAGAGTTTAGTTTCTGGTTGAGGTGAGTGGGGAGTTTATGGTTGTGGTGAATGGGGAGTTTCTGGTTGAGGATTTGGATTTTCTGTATGGGGAGCGGAAGAGTGTTGATCTATTTCTGAAAGAACTTTTTCAAGTTCTAGTTCTGTTGTGGTTGTAGGTTTTGGATTATGAGGTTTGGCGCGGGATCTTCTGAGGGTTAATGACTCAGAAGGGTCAAACTCTGGTTCAGTATCATCAATGGTTGGAATGGGAATTGGGGTTTCAAATGAAGATGGGTTGGAATAAATGTTGGAACAGCAGATGAATTTAAAACATTAACAGAAGACAAATTACCTCTCTTCTTTGGGGTCTGCTGAGACGATCCTTTTGATACAACCTTTCTCTTCTTAGTCTTCTTCAGAGTAACCTCTGGTGATTGCTGGTGCAGATCTTTAATGTTCAGATCAGGATCTGTGCCATCAGCTTTACAAGCATCCAAGTATCTGAGAACAATGACTGGTTTAGAGTCAATCTCAGAGAACATAGGAAAGTTGTCCAGAGGGACTCTTCTGCTGGTGATTTCAGCATGAGGAGTGATGCTGGGCTCCTTCCTTATATTCTCTATCAGCTTCATCTTCTTCAGATTCTTGGCATTCAGCTGCTTGCCAACAGAAGGTTCTAGAGAGCTTATTTCCTGTGCCTCTATCAAGTGTTCAATCAGCCTATTCTCCGTTAGAATATCTGATATCAATCTGCCGAAGGGTATCCAATCCCTTTTAGTCCTTTCTTATTCTCTAGTTTCCTTGACGCTTGTCTTCAGATGATGGAACAGAAGATGAGCTAGGTTGATCTTGGACTTCTTTGCAATAAAATAAATCAGAAATTGCTGATCTATGTTTATATAGTCAGGAGAGCTTGTAGGCTTCCTGTGGTTGAAGCAGCCCAGAATAATCTTTGCCCAAATTCTGTGCTGATCTTTCAAATCTCTTATTTTACTGGAGGGAACCCCATGTGTGAAAATATCTCTTGCAACTAGGGCAGAGTTTGCACATCTATCTGCCATGTCAATACAGCGGATACCACCACCAGTGTATCCAATCAGCCTTGCAATGTGATCTTCAGTAATCACAATCTTCTTTCCCATGATATACGAAGTAACCTGATGAGTTGAGGAAGACGCATGTATCCAGAATTCTTTAACCAAAATGGGGAACGTTGGACCCACCAACCTATCAAAGTACCTTACCCAACCTTGTGCCTTAATTTCTTCAGACAAATCAAAGCCATTTTCCTTCAAGCTGTTGAAATCTACTATCAATTCTGACAGAACTTCCAAGTTCTTGACCGGAGTAAGGAGTGTTCTGAAAGGAATATGATATTGTTCAGAAGAAGCATCTTGTTGGGAACCTGCAGAAGGAGTGCTAGAAGATGCCATGTTCACACAAGGGTTTTTGAGAAAAAGCTTGAAAAGGGTTTCTTTGAAAAAAATGAACACACAGTAAGAACACAGAAATATTTTGAAGATTGTAAGTGACGGTAAAAATGAATGAATGATGTTTAAGGCGTTTAAATAGGTTTCAAAAAATGTTTTGAAAAAATAAACGTTTTAAGAGAGAGAATTAAATCATGATTACTCGCATTTAATGTTGGCTGATTTTGGGGGATTTAGAAAGATATTTGGAACGGTTACCCATGACATGTGTCTCAATGCATCAAATCAGCGCTTTTCCTTCTCAGAAGCGTGCACGCGTGTTCTGCCTCAGGAATTAGCTGATGACTGGATGACACTTGTTTGATTTAGTGAACAGCACATCTATCCTTGAAATGAAACGCTCAAATCTTTATGGATAGAATCTGATACAATCTGCAAGTCTAAATTTCTGAAGGAAGATTGATCAGAAGTTCACAGTAAAATAAAACAAATTCTGAAGGTTAATATATAAAATTAAAACATTTTCACTCTGGGCAGAGCTTCATGCTGATATGTTTCAAAATGAAGTTGAACCTATCTTCAGAAAGTGGTTTTGTGAAAATATCAGCCCATTGATGGTCTGTATCAATAAATTTTAAGTTTAAAATGCCTTTCTGAATATAGTCCCTAATGAAATGATGTTTTATTTCTATATGCTTAGCCCTAGAATGCAAAATTGGATTTTTACTTAAGAAAATGGCAGAAGTGTTGTCATAGAGTATATGAATGTTACTCTCAAATATCTGGAAGTCTTCAAGCTGAATTTTCATCCAGAGCATTTGTGTGCTGCATCCTGTTGTTGCTATGTATTCAGCTTCTGCTGTTGATAGCGCAATTGTGGATTGCCTTTTGCTGGACCAAGAGATCAGATTTTCTCCCAGAAACTGGCAGCTTCCAGAAGTACTTTTACGCTCTACTCTGTCTCCAGCAAAGTCAGCATCACAGTAACCTACTAAGCTGTAATCACTAGATTTTCTATAAAATAAACCCAGATTAGTAGTACCTTTCAGATACTTGAAAATTTGTTTAACAGCTGTTAAGTGAGATTCTCTAGGATCTGATTGGAATCTTGCACAAATGCATACAATGAATAAAATATCAGGCCTTGAAGTCGTCAGATAAAGAAGAGAACCAATCATACCTCTGTAGACCTTCTGTTCTACCTTTTTGCTTACCTCTTCTCTTTCCAGAATGCACGTGGGATGCATTGGAATCTTTGATGGCTTACATTCTGAGAGATCAAATTTCTTCAGAAGTTCTCTGACATATTTGCTCTGATGAATGTAAGTTCCCTCTGGAGTTTGATTGATCTGAATTCCCATAAAGAATTTCAGTTCCCCCATGAGGCTCATCTCAAATTCTGCCTGCATACACTTAGCAAATTTTCTTCCAAGAGAAGGATTAGTAGATCCAAATATAATATCGTCAACATAAATCTGACACACTAAGATGTCATTCTTAACTGTCTTACAAAATAAGGTTGTGTCCACTTTCCCTCTGGTGAATTCCTTTTCTAACAGAAAGTTACTTAGTCTTTCATACCAAGCTCTGGGAGCTTGTTTCAGACCATACAGTGACTTCTTTAGTTTGAAAACATACTCTGGATTTTTTGTACTTTCAAAACCAGGGGGTTGGTGCACATAAACCTCTTCTTCTATATATCCATTTAAGAATGCACTCTTGACATCCATCTGATATAGAGTGATGCCTTTATTAACAGCAAAAGAAATTAAAAGTCTGATAGATTCTAACCTGGCGACTGGAGCAAAGGTTTCTGTATAGTCTATCCCCTCTTGCTGACTATAACCTTGTGCTACTAGTCGTGCTTTGTTTCTGATGACTTCACCTTGTTCGTTCAGTTTGTTTCTGAACACCCATTTTGTTCCAATAACGTTGAATCCTTTTGGTCTGGGAACTAGATCCCACACGTCATTTCTGGTGAATTGATTCAGCTCTTCCTGCATTGCTAGAATCCAGTCGTTGTCCAGAAGTGCTTCATCAATTGAAGAAGGTTCAATCAGAGAAACAAGTCCCATGAGGGATTCTTCAGAGTTTCTGAAGCTGGCTCTTGTTCTAATTGGATCTTCCTTTCTTCCTAAGATTGTTTCTTCTGGGTGATCCATGCTGCTTCTGGGTAGTCTTTTCTGAGGTTGATCAACAGATGTTGCTGGATTTCTTGCAGTGCCTCTTTCTGATGTTGAGGGAGTGTCTTTGTTGAGAGCTTCTGATGACTTGTCTTTAGAGCCTGTGAATTAAACTTCCATACCTGCAAAGACTTCATTCTGCTTTGACTTTTCAGAGTCAAGCTTATCATCAAAATGAACACTGATTGATTCTTCCACAATTTGTGTTTCTGTATTGTATACTCTATACCCTCTTGAGCGTTCAGAGTATCCTAACATAATACACTTCTGTGCTTTACAGTCAAACTTGTTCAAATAATTTTTTGTATTTAACATAAAACAAGTACATCCAAATGGATGAAAATATGAAATGTTGGGCTTTCTGTTCTTCCACAATTCATATGGAGTCTTTTCCAGAATAGGTCTTATGGAGATTCTATTCTGAATTTAGCACGCTGTGTTTATTGCCTCTGCCCAGAAGATCTTAGCAACATTTGTCTCATTGATCATGGTTCTGGCCATTTCTTGCAATGTTCTGTTCTTTCGTTCTACAACTCCATTTTGCTGGGGAGTTCTAGGACAAGAGAAATCATGCAGAATGCCTCTGTCATTAAAGAATGACTCAAAATATTTGTTTTCAAATTCTCCACCATGATCATTTTTTACTTTAACGATTCTAAGATCCTTTTCATTCTGAACTTGGTTACAGAAGGTGACAAACACAGAGTGTGACTCGTCCTTGTGTCTTAAGAACTTTACCCATGTCCATCTGCTTTAGTCATCTATGATTACTAACCCGTACTTCTTGCCACTGACTGAAGCAGTTTTAACTGGTCCAAATAAGTCAATGTGCAGAAGTTCTAATGGCTTAGAGGTGGAAACAACGTTTTTAGATTTGAAAGCAGGTTTTACAAACTTGCCTTTCTGACATGCTTCACACAGAGCATCTGAATTGAACTTCAGATTAGGAAGTCCTCTGACCAGATTGAGTTTGTTAATCTGAGATATTCTTCTCATACTAACATGCCCCAATCTTCTATGCCAGATCCATTGCTCGTTGTTAACAGACATAAGACACTTTACATTCTGACTTTTCAATTCAGAAAGTTTGATTTTATAAATGTTGTTTTTCCTCTTTCCATTAAATAGGATAGTCCCATCTTTCTGACTAACAGCTTTACAGGATTTTTGATTAAAGATTATATCATAATCGTTATCACTTAATTGACTTATGGATAACAGATTATGCATTAATCCATCTACTAATAGAACATTATTTATAGAGGGAAGATTTCCATTGCCTACTGTTCTAGAGCCAATGATCTTTCCCCTCTGATTGCCTCCAAAGCCTACGTGGCCTCCAGGCTTAAGTTCCAGGCTTTGGAACATATGCCTTCTTCCTGTCATGTGTCGTGAGCAGCCAGAGTCCAGGTACCATGACTGGTGTTTCTGATTTGCTACTAAAGATATTTGCAACATGTATTATTTTATCCTTAGGTACCCATATTTTCTTGGGTCCTGATTTGTTAGCTTTACCAAAACTCTGGTTGAATTTTGGTTTCACAGAATAATTACTACTAGTATATTTAATGTCATGTGTGTGACCATACACAAAGTGTGAATTCAGAGGAGTGCGTTTAATAATTAGATCCATGGCATTCTTAGGTGTAGGTACCTTACCTTGGTATCCTATTCCCTTTCTGCCGTTTCTGCTAACTTCATAGATCATTGAAGCCATTTTGCTTTTATCTATGCTTTTAGCAAGGAACTTCTGAAAGCTGTGATCATACTCCTTGATGATCTCATCAGCGCTGCTGGGAGTTTCAGAAATTGTTTCCTTCTGAGAGTTTTGTAAAAGATTTTCTAATTTTGAAATTTTATTTTTCAACTCAGAATTTTCCAATTTGAGATTCTCAGTTTTATCAGAGTCAGAATCAAGATTCCTTTTCAGGTTTCTGAATTTAACTCTGATCTGCTGATATCTTTCCAGAATTTCGTTAAGGCTTTCAGCAAGTTCATCCTTAGTAAAATTAATTGCAAAGTCAGGAAATACCTCTTCGGTGTCTGATTCAGAGTCTGATTCAGAAGCTTCACTGTCTTCTGTTATGTTAGCCATGAGAGTTATGTTTGCTCTCTCATCATCTGATTCTGAGTCAGCTTCAGATGAGTCAGAGTCATCCCATGTAGCCATGAGACTCTTCTTCTTTTCCCTTCCAAACTTCTTTTTGGGATTTTCCCTCTGAAGCTTTGGGCAGTCACTCTTGTAGTGTCCTTGCTCGTTTCATTCATAGCAGATGATGTCCTTGGTGTTTGGCTTTCTGCTTCCTGACGAGCCTTCAGATCTTCTGTATCCAGAGGAGGAGTCTGACCTTCTGTATCTGGAGGAGGACTCATTCTGATCGGATCTTCTGGTATTCCTGAACTTTCTTTGCCTCTGCTTCCATAGTTGGTTCACTCTTCTGGAGAGGAGGGAAATTTCGTCTTCTTCTGATGAGGACCCATCAGAGGTTTCTTCAACAGCCTGCAAAACTTTGGAGTCAGATTTCTTGTTAGATTTTAAAGCTAAAGGCTTACCTTGCTTCTGAGGTTCATCAGCTTCTAGCTCTATCTCGTGACTTTTGAGGGAGCTGATAAGTTCCTCCAGAGAGATTTTGTTGAGATCTTTAGCTAGCTTTAGCGCTGTAACCATTGGCCTCCACTATTTTGGCAAGCTTCTGATGATCTTCTTGACATGATCAGCAGTAGAATACCCTTTGTCCAGAACTTTGAGACCAGCCACCAGAATTTGAAATCTTGAGAACATCGTTTCAATTGATTCACTTTCTTCCATTTTGAATGCCTCATAATTCTGAATGAGCGCAAGAGATTTAGTTTCTTTGACCTGAATGTTGCCTTCATGCGTCATTCTGAGAGAGTCAAACATACTCTTTGCAGTGTCTCTGTTAGATATCTTTTCATATTCAGCGTAAGAGATGGCGCTGAGAAGAATAGTTCTGGCCTTGTGGTGATTTTTGAAGTCACGCTTTTGTTGATCAGACATTGCCTTCCTGTCAATCTTCTGACCACTTGCATTCACTGGGTGCGTGTATCCATCTGTCACCATGTCCCACAGATCAGCATCATGTGCCAGAAAGAAGCTTTCAATTCTGTCTTTCCAGTAATCAAAATTCTCTCCATCAAAGACTGGAGGTTTGCCGCTGAATCTGTCTCTATCTTCATTGTTGTCATTGCCGGTGTGTTGATATGTTCCTGCCATTGTGTTTTTCTGATGCTGGATCTTGTACTGACACGGTTAAGTGTTTTAGCTCAGAACCAGGCGCTCTGATGCCAATTGAAGAAGTGAAAAACACAAGAAGGGGGGTTGAATTGTAAAACTTGAAATTAAATGCAGACAACACGTTATTTTTATCCTGGTTCGTTTGATCTCAAACTACTCCAGTCCACCCGTCAAGGTGATTTCGCCTCTCTCCAACGAGGTCTTAATCCACTATATTCAACTGAATATTACAACTGCTTTAACAACTGCTAAAGCCTTCTTGAGTCTAAACCACAGACCGGTTTCTCAAGGAAATTCTTTCTTACAGATAAATGAATACTATGTGTGTTGAATGTTTTCTACAAAAACCTTATATCACAACTGTGATAATACACGAAATTAAGCTTATGTGAAACTAGGATGCTATAACTATAGAGTAAGAAATTTGAGAGATATAGCAAGCTGTAAGAGTGAGGATGAAGATGATTTGCTTTATGCGTGTAAAGAGTTGTAGAGCATTAGCCAATTCATTTCTCACGGACTTGTTTATATAGCCTTGGAAAAGATACGTTGTAGTCAATTATTCCATTTCAATGCCCATTACGTTCTTTCCATATTGAGAAGATCTTTGTCTTGGAATACAGTCGTTGGTAATAAAGTGTCTTGAATTCATAGTACCATTGTCAATTAAGCGTGTTATTGGCTTTGGCTTATTCTGACGCTTCTAGGTGCTGATGATATTGTTTTGGTCTTGATCAGAGTTTAGAGTATGTTAAGCGCAGATCTGTTCATCAAGCTTCAGCGTAAGCACATGCTTTGATCTTCTGATGCTGGCATATGATATTTGATCTTCTGATGCTGGCATATGATATTTCATCTTTTGATGCTGGCATATGATATTTCATCTTCTGATGCTGGCATATGATATTC
Organism: Vicia faba; assembly: GCA_948472305.1. NCBI lineage: Eukaryota > Viridiplantae > Streptophyta > Magnoliopsida > Fabales > Fabaceae > Vicia > Vicia faba. The sequence continues at coordinate 999,800,192 of OX451735.1, forward strand.
TTATGCTGATATCCATTAGAGTTTCTGTAAATGCACAATATAATTTTTAGGTAGGATATATGTCTCACATGAATTATACAATTTATTTAATCTAGCATTTTGTTATCATCAAAACTTTAACTTAGGGTAGTAGATTCAAACTTTATTCTAACATAGTGCTGACACATGGGGAAAGGAGAAATTAATTTGAGTTTGTTGAGACAGAAAGTTCCGCAAAAGACATTGCTGTTGAGGAACCTTCCGCTCGAAAAATGTATGAGATCTTGAAAATTATAAAGAGGAGTGATTTCAAGATAGTGGAGCAGTTGGGGAAAACCCCTTCCAATATTTCCATGTTATCTTTTCTAATTTATTCCGATGCTCATTCTCGGGCGTTAATCAAATGCTTGAAGAAGGCTCATGTCCCTCATGAGACCACAACTGACCAGTTTGAAAATTGTGTGGCAAGCTTAACGGCATACAACGGTTTGGGGTTTTCGGATGTTGATCTGACACCACTTGGAAGAAACCATAACAAAGCTCTACAAGTTTCTGTCGAATGTAAAGGGACTACCCTAGCACATGTTCTGGTTGACACTGGTTGTTCCTTAAACGTATTACCCAAGGGCGCTTTGGACCAGTTACACTGCGAAGGACTGGTGTTGAAGCTGAGCGATATTATTGTGAGGGCTTTCGATGGGTCCAAAAGGACATATCATGGAGAGGTGGATCTCCCGATCAAGGTGGGCTCACAGATTTTCAACTATACTTTCTACATCATGGATATCCATCCTTCTTACTCCTGTTTGTTGGGTCACCCTTGGATCCATGAAGCAGGGGCAGTAATGCCAACCCTTCATCAAAAGCTCAAGTACCCGGTCAAGGGAAGGATCGTCACTGTTTGTGGTGAGGAGGAGTTCACGGTAAGCCACCTCAATTATTTCAAATATGTGGATATGGATGGAGAATTTATAGAAACCCCGTGTCAGGCTTTTGAAGTTGTTCCGCATATGATTGTTACTGCCAAAGTCTCCTCAGACCTGCCCAAAGCTGATAAGGTCGTGCCAAGAATGGTTTCATTTAAAGATGCTCGTGCCGCGGTCGAAGAAGGAAGTTGTGATACTTGTGGGCAACTCCCCGAGATCCCATTCAAAGCAGACAAATGTGGTTTGGGTTTCACTATCAAGGCTCGGAAAGAAGTGAGGCGTGCTCGTGCAGGGAAGCCCCATCTCTGTATTGGAATTCACGAAGTAAACATGTGGAGGATTCTGATGATGAATGTGCATTTGAAGAATGGGTATACCCTGCTACGACAGAGCTCAACAATTGGAACGCAGAGGACTTAATTCCCATCTCCTTCATTGAGGAGTAATTACTTGTTTATTGCTTTTATTAATTCAAGAATCTTTTGTCTGTAATATTAAACAATGACTTTTAAGCCATATTCTTGGCCCGAGGCACTATGGTCCATTTGTTAAGGGTTTATTTATGTTCATTTTATCATATGATCATTCAATACAAATCATTGGACTTTTGCATTTAAATCTTTATGCTCATTGTCTTTCTTTTTCTTCAAATGTATTTTTCAAAATAGCCATGTATCTTACATGCACACACACACACACACACTCTTGCAGGTCCTCGTCCACTTCGGATCTCATTGCCAATGACTCTACTATTGCCAACTATGATTTCGAACATCCAATTAACCAAGCCGAAGACGAAGGCGAGGAAGATTGTGAGATACCGAGAGAACTAGCCAGACTTTTATTGCAAGAAGAAAAAGTTATTCAACCACATGAAGAGTCAGTTGAAGTCATCAATCTAGGTTCCGAGACAGACAAGAAAGAGGTCAAGATCGGCACTAACCTAGGAAGCAGTGTCAAAAGCAGATTGGTCCAGATGTTGCATGACTATGTGGAAGTGTTTGCTTGGTCGTATGAAGATATTCCAGGGTTGGATACTGACATTGTAGTTCATCGTCTGCCGACAAAGGAAGATTGTCCTCCTGTCAAACAAAAAGTTTGTCGCATGAGGCCTGACATGTCTGAAAAGATAAAAGCTGAAGTGATGAAACAATTTGATGCAGGATTCCTAGCTGTGACGTCTTATCCCCAATGTGTTGCAAATGTGGTGCCAATATCGAAGAAAGACGGAAAAGTTCGTATGTGTGTAGATTATAGGGATCTGAAAAGGGAAGCCCCAAGGATGACTTCCCTCTACCTCATATTGACGTCTTGGTTGATAACACCGCTCAATATAAAGTCTTCTCTTTCATGGATGGTTTCTCCAGCTATAATAAAATTAAGATGGATCCCAAAGACATGGAGAAGACCGCCTTTGTTACGCAATGGGGCACCTTTTGTTACAAGGTCATGCCGTTCGGATTAAAGAATGCAGGGGAAACATATCAAAGGGCTATGGTAGCTTTGTTTCATGATATGATCCATCATGAAATAGAGGTGTATGTGGATGATATGATTGCAAGATCACAAACTGAGTAAGAACATATCAATCACTTATACAAGCTATTCGAGAGGCTGAAAAAGTACAAGTTGAGGTTGAACCCTAATAAGTGCACATTCAGAGTAAGATCTGGAAAACTTCTAGGTTTTGTTGTCTTGGTAAAGGCATCGAAGTCGATCCTTCAAAGGTAAAGGCCATCCAAGAAATGCCAGTCCCCCACTCTGAAAAGGAGGTTAGAGGATTCTTGGGTCGTCTTAACTACATCGCCTGCTTCATATCTCACTTAACTGCTACTTATGAGCCAATCTTCAAACTTTTGAAGAAAGATCAAGTAGTCGAATGAAATGATGAATGCCAGGCTACCTTTGATAAAATCAAAGAATATCTGCAAGAACCTCCTATCCTTATGCCTCCAGTTGAAGGAAGACCCTTGATCATGTACTTGACGGTGCTAGAGAATTTTATGGGGTGTGTGTTGGGCCAACATGACGAGTCTGGCCGAAAAGAGCATGTTATTTACTACCTGAGCAAAAAGTTTACTGACTGTGAAGCCATATATTCATTGCTCGAGAAAACTTGTTGTGCTTCAGCATGGGCTGCTCTCCGTCTAAGACAATATATATTGACTCATACCAATCTACTGATTTCTAAGATGGACCCTATCAAGTACATCTTCGAGAAACCCGCTCTTTCCGGACGGATAGCTAGATGGAAAATGATCTTGACTGAGTACGATGTCCAATATACAACACAAAAGGCCATCAAAGGAACTGCATTAGCAGATCATTTGGCCCATCAAGATGTTGATGATTATCAATCTATGAACTTTGACTTCTCGGATGAGAATATCATGCTAGTGATCGACTACGCGAAACCTAGACCATATGATGGACCTGAACAAGGATCCTGATGAACTATGGTCTTCGATGGTGCTTCCAACGCTTTGGGTAACGAAATCGGTGATGTGATAGTCTCACCTGAAGGTTGCCAAACTCCTTTCACTGCCAGACTGTGCTTCGATTATACGAACAACATGGTTGAGTACGAAGCATGCATTTTGGGTCTGAAGGCTGCCATTGATTTAAGGATCGGGCATTTGAATGTGTTCGGGGATTCCTCTATAGTGATTAGCCAAGTAAAAGTAGATTGGGACACTAAGCACCCTAATCCCATTCCTTACAAGGAGCTTATGCTATCTCTGATTCCTTACTTCGAAGAGATCACCTTTGAGCACTTCCCTAGAGAAAAAATCAACTAGCTAATGCTTTGGCAACAATGTCTTCTATGTTCAAGGTTAAATGGGACAACAAAGCTCCTATGATTACAATTGAGAGATTCGACGAACCTGTACATTGTTATGAGCTTGACACTGACACAGAAAAACCATGGTACCATGAGGTGAAGAGATACCTTGAAGCACAAGAGTATCCCAAAGGAGTTTCCATCAATGACAGAAAGTTCTTATGAAGATTCTCAGCCAAATTCTTCCTAAGTAATCGAATCTTGTACAAACGCAACCATGATTCTACTCTACTCCGATATGTGGACAAGAAGGAGGCAGGGGAAATTATGGAAGACATGCATGATGGTCTCTTTGGAACTCACTCTAGCGGACATACTATGACCAAGAAAATCCTGAGAGTTGGTTACTATTGGTCAACGATGGAGACTGATTGCCATCGACACTCAAGGACTTTTCACAAGTGCCAAATCTATGCTGATAAGGTTCGTGTACCTCATATTCCTCTAAATGTCATGACCGCTCCGTAGCCATTTGCAATGTGGGGCATTGACATGATTGGAGAGATCAAACCTACTACTTCCAATGTACATCGCTTCATTTTGGTCGCTATCAATTATTTCACCAAATGGGTCGAAGCCGCCTTATTTTCCTCAGTCACCAAGAACGTGGTAGCCAGATTCATCAAACATAACCTCATTTGTTGATATGGTGTCACCGAAAGGATCATCCCTGACAATGAGACCAATCTTAACAATGCTATGATTAACGAACCTTGCACTCAGTTCAAAATCAAGCATCATAATTCTTCTCCTTATAGACCTAAGATGAATGGCGGAGTGGAAGCGGTCAACAAAAACATTAAGAATATTGTGCATAAGATGGTAGTAACATACAAAGACTGGCATGAGATGCTATCGTTTGCTCTTCATGGCTACCGTACTTCAGCTCGGACATCAACCAGGGCAACTTATTTTTCCTTGGTATATGGCATGGAAGTTGTCCTGCCAATGGAAGTGAAAACTCCATCACTAAGGATTATGAATGAAGCAAGCTTAGGTAAAGACGAATGGATTCAGCCAAGATTGGATCAGTTGAACATAATCGATGAAAAGTGACTGGTTGCCGTTTATCATGGTCAGATGTACCAAAAGCGTATGATCAAGGCTTTCAACAAAAAGATCAGGCCTCGAGTATATCAAGCTGGTGACTTGGTGATAAAGCGCATCATTCTTCCACAAGGTGACCCCAGGGGAAAATGGACTCCCACTTACAAAGGGTCGTTTGTTGTCAAGATAGTTTTCTCTGGTGGTGCCATGATGCTGACTACCATGGACGGTGAAGATTTCCCACATCCTGTGAACGCGGACATAATTAAAAAATACTACACATAAGAGACCCGCTAGGTTGACACACCTAGGAAAGATAAGGGCATCCCGGCAAACCAAAGGTTTGGGCAAAAATTAGGGATATATGCAAAAGGTTGTACACCCGGAAAGTTGAAAACCCGAAAGGGCGACTTGGGCAAAAATGTGTATCCTGGTGGGCTGAAAACCAGAAAGGGTGGTCCAGGCACAAATTAAGGATTGAAAGTGTATGACTATGTCTCTATGGAATCACCATAGTCGACTTTATTACCAAAGTCCGAGTTTAAACGGTCCAAGATCAATCCAATCAATTTTTGTCAATGGCAAGGGACGTTTGAAGACATTGGGGAAATAGTAGAGTTGGAACGCAATGAGATCACTTTCACATGGCTATTATCTTTGTTTTCAATTTTATTTTCCTTTCGACGATTCCCTCTTACTAGGATCCCCGTCTCTTTGTACAAAAACGCCTATTCATGGGCAAAATATCAATGCAAATATACTTTGAAGTGCAAACTTTCTGTTTTTTTATTTTGAATGCAAAGATGTCCAATGACTAAAATTGAATGAACATATGCATGTGAACATAATTAAAACTATTTAGCATGTGTGTCCTACCAAGAAACAATAAGCATCTCTTTATGCATTTGGGATTCCCCCACATAGTTATTCCATTAACATTATCCCCACAAAGTCCTTTTCATAGGGTAGTCCCCAACTAGAGTCTCAATCTCTTGACAGCCTTCTCCCCAGTTGAGTTGGTCTTAAAAGAAGAAGCCTTATGGATCTCTTCCTAAAAGAACTCACCTTGTCACCAGTTCGTCAAATATTCCTCAACAAGGTTTATTTCCCCAACAAATAGAAAAATTCCCCAATTGAGTCTGTCTTCCTCGGCTGAGTCTATCCTCTCCAGCTTGAGTTTGCCTCTCAGACTATTACAAATCAGAGGACAACGACCTCTTTTCCCCAGTGAATTCGCCAACAAAGTCATTGCCATCTCCGAAAGTTGCTGCAAATCCTGGAGCCCGGCCAGATAACAGTCAACTTCATTCTTTCAAAAAAGTTATTATGAAGCCTGGATCCGACCAGATAATAGTTCAACTTTCAAATACTATAAAGCCTGGACCCGACTAGATAATAGTTCAACTTTCAATACTATGAAGCCTGGACCCGACCAGATAATAGTGTAACTTATTAAAGTACTATGAAGCCTGGACCCGACCAGATAATAGTCACTATGAAGCCTGAACCCGGCCAGATAATAGTTTAACTTTCAATACTATGAAGCCTGGACCCGACCAGATAATAATGTAACTTCTAAAAGTACTATGAAGCCTGGATCCGACCAGCTAATAGTCACTATGAAGCCTTGGCCCGACCAGATGATAGTTCAACTTTCAATACTATGAAGCCTAGACCCGACCAGATAATAGTTCAATTTCCAGATACTATGAAGCCTGAAAATCCGACCAGATAATAGTTTAATTTCTCAAGATACTATGAAGCCTGGACCTGACCAGATAATAGTTTAACTCTTCGAGATATTGAAAAACCTGGATTCAACCAGACAAGGGTTTAACTTATTTTCTCCATTAGAGTTTGCCTTTACCCCAGCAAGTTACTATGAAGCCTGGACCCGACCAGATATTAGTTCAACTTTATCTTTTCAAGCGAGTTATTGTGAAGCCTGGAACCCGACCAGATAACAATCAATTTTATTCCCTCAGAAATTTTTTGTGAAGCCTGGAATCCGACCAAATAACAACTAATTTCAAGCAAGTTATTGTGAAGCCTAGAGTCCGACCAGATAGCAATTAACTTCATCCACCTCAGAAATCTGCGAAACCTGGAATCCGACCAGATAGTAGTTTAATGTTAGTAAGTTGCTGTGAAGCCTGAAACCCGACCAAATAACAGTTTAACTTCATCCTCCCAAGAAATTTTCTGCGAAGCCTGGAATCCGACCAGATAACAGTTAATTTAATATTCCCCGGTAAGTCATTGTGATGCCTGGAACCCGACCAGATAATAGTTCAACTTCAAGCAATTTTCTGCGAAGCCTGGATTCTGACCAGATAACATTTAATTCAGATCTTACCCTGCAAGTTATTGTGAAGCCTGGAATATGACCAGATAGCGGTCAACTTCGTTATCCCCAACAAATTGCTGCCAAGCCTGGATTTTTCCAGATAACAGCCAACTTTCAATGCTCTCCAATCAGGAATAATTCCCCAGTAAAAGCATTAAACAATCAAAACTCCTAAACTCTTTTCCCCAAGAAGAGATCAACACTCTCCATAGATTCTCCTTAAACAAGCCAGTATTCCCCAGCGGATTTCTCCTCAAACAACGGTTTAGGATTCAGCCTCCCAAGACTCCCCAACATGTTATCAAGGATTTATCTTCCTAGACAAAGACACGCTGCAATAAATGCATCACATTCATAAATCATAACACATACATGACAAATGCATACAACATTATCTCATTTATTTTGAGAACATAGTTGCGCCATGCATACATCTGCATGAAACTAATCTTTTTCCCTGCAGGAAAATCAACAGGCAAAAGACATCTACCATTTCAGTGTAAATCAACCAAAAGATTTATCCTAATACCATAAAGCATCCCTCCAAATGGAATCTTTAAGCCCATTCTCTACACAGTCAGCTAACATATCATTGAGTGCAAATTTCTGGGCACTTTAATGTTCAATCATCTTCCACCTTCAAGTTATGAATGGCAGGCTTGCCAATCTAACTCTTCATGTTTAAGAAGATTGAACAGGGGCAGCTGTTGTACCCCAAAATTTTCCCTCTCATTTTTCGTGGCCTTTCTCACAAGGATTCTCAAGGTTCAAGCTTGCACAAGTATATTGGGATTTTCCAGTACCAAGATTAAAAGGAAAATTGTCAAAAAGGGAGAAAACAGATAAAAATAATATTTTGACAAAATTTGGAGAAAAATAAGTGTTCTTCAATTCAGCTCCTTCGATTGGACTTTTGGCCTCTTTCGATGCAAGTTTGACTGGGCGTGGGCCTCTGGCACGTTGGTTTGGAATCACAAGGCACAAATCCCCCTGTGGTATCCTTCGATTCCAAGGTAAAAGGCTCCCTTTTAGCATCCTTCAATTTTCACTTTTTTCCCCCTATGTGCCTCTTTCGAATCTGGACATTTTGTCCTCCTACATCACACCTTTGGTTTGGGCATGTGGTTCCTTCAGTACAGGCTACTGGTCACACCTTTGGTTTGGGCATCTTGGTTCCCTTCATGTAAGTTTCGTTTGAACATAGATCTTTTGTATGTTAGCATGAAGTCACAAGGCAAAAAGCCTCTTGTAGCCTCCTTCGATTCCAAGGCAGAAGGCCTCCTTTTGGTATCCTTCGTTTGCACATTTAAACTTCCTGCATGCATATTTCGTTTGGCTTTATGGCCTCCTTCAAATGAAAGTTAAGGTTACGTACTTCATTTGGGCAGGAAATCTCCTTTGATTCAAGTTTAATCCATAAGCTTCGTTTGGGCATTTTTCCCCCCTTTGAAGCGGTCTTCTTTAGTACATTTCTAGAACTCTTCGACACAAGTGGAAAATAGGGTTTTGAAAGAACACTGATCAAATCTTTGGGCCAGGCTACATGATCTTACTTTGCTGGCCTTAATGCTTGTATTTCACTCCATAATTAATTGCTTACATTTTGGATTAAGCTATTGTCCAGGTGATTAAGCCTTTGTCCAGAAGTTTTTGTATGAAAGTGAACTTGCTAGTACAAATCCTGTCCCAAGCCCATGCTTTGCCTAAATCATGTTTGTACTTCACCATAAGTCAGGGAAGTTAGCCCCTTTTAACCAACAACTTTAGTACTTCACCTTGGGATCTTGGAAAATCTGACATAGCTTAATATTCACGTTTTAGCCAAGCCACATCTTTTTCCAAACTCCCAAACCTTTTCTCTATAAATAGAGAAACCATTGACAAAGAAAGGGTCCAGATTTTTGCTAGAGAGAAAAATCATAAAAATTCTCCAGCACCCAAACTCTCCAATATTCTCAAACTCTCCAACATTCTAAAACCTTCAAAACTCTAAGACTTTTTTTTCTCTCACAAAAAACCCTCAGTAGTATACCTTTCTATTTAATTCCCCTAAATTGTAGCGTAATAACCTTTGATTCACTCATCACCATCATGTACTCTCTTTCGATTCAGTGACTGCCCAAACCAAGCAGTAACTGAACTAGCTTGAGGAAGATTACAGTGAAGCTCCCTCCACCATCAAGGAAGTCACCTGCATCTCTTTCGATTAAGCACTTCAAGAGGTAAGTTCTCTCTAAACTTGGAACTCTTTCATTTAAATATCATATGCACACGCCAATAAAGAAAATTGTAGATATTTCTAGACCGTGTTTTAGCTTTCGATTCTGACTGCCTATATGCTGAAAACTTAACCTTAATTAGTCATGATTTGGAGTTTGAGACCCTTTGGTTTTTGTGCTGACCCCTGGGCTGTAGTTATGTTTGGATGTTGCATTTTAAGAACTTAAGACAAGTTTGTTATACCCTTCGATTGGCTAGCTGCATAAGCCTTTCGAAACACAATCTGATGGCCTAATATGCTTACAAGGAGTCAGCAAAGAGCCTATGGCAAAGACAGAACTATGTTGATTTCCTGGCCTCAGACGAAACCCAAATGCTTGTTGTTTCTAAGCCTCAAACGAAATCCAGAACCTTGTTGTTTCCTGGCCTCAGACAAAAGCCAGAACCTTGTTGTTTCCTAGCCTCAGACTAAAGCCAGAACCTTGTTGTTTCCAGGCCTCAGACGAAAGCTAGAACCTTGCTGTTTCCAGGCCTCAAATGAGAGACATAACCTTGCTGCCTCCAAGCCTCAAACAAAAGACAGAACTATGCTGATTTCTAGGCTCAGACGAAAGGCGTGCCCACACTGATTCCAACCCTCAGTCGAAGGAGACGGAAAGGTAAATCAGAAGGCATGACTCCACTGACTCCAGATCCCAGATCGAAAGAAGCTAGGAAGAGCAGAACCGAAGGATGCTGCTTCCTGGATCAAAAGGACTTATTTTCCCTTTTTTATTTTGTTTCGTCTTTACATTTTCTTATTATTCAATATGGTTGTAATAGTGTAGGATTTGTTTTCTGCATTTTTATTGTTTTTGTACAAATGCTAGTAAAATAGGGTACTTATGACAAGATAAAATCAACAAGTAGACAACCCAAAAATCAAAGACAAAATGCATGCAAATGAAACACACTATTCACACATGCACCCCTAGGGTAATTCCACTTGTTGCCTTATAAAAAATGGTCATGTTATGCATGTGAGACTGTTGTACCCCAAAATTTGCCCTCCCATATTTCTCAAAAAAACATTTCAAGAAAAATTCACAAGTCCAACCTGGCGCGTCATATTCGGGTATTCTTTCGCCAAGATATCTCTGATAACATATTCTCAAATTTAGGTTCGGCTCAAGAGTCAATTCTTTAAAGAAGGTATCCGAATGTGTGAGTTTTCTTGAAGAGATATAGTGAAAAAGTGTGCTGAAAGTGCAGTTTTTTACGCGCTAAAAAATTCATAACTTGAAGATCGTGGCTCGTTTTGAACCCGTTCCGGTGGCCAAAATTCCGTCTTGACATTGTCTACGTTTTCATCTCTCACGGCTGGAAGCCAATTTCGATCAGAAGGTCTTCAAAAATGTGGATTTATCAAGTATTTTCGTGCAGAAATTTGTGACAGAAGTTTATTTGCGTCATGTTCAAAAAATCATAACTTGGTCGATTTTCATCGTATCGAGCTGGTTCCGGTGCCAAAATTTCACAAATTGAGTTGGCTACATTTTCACAGAAGGTATTGAGTTCAAACGGTATTCAAAAGGCCTTCATTTTTTGCTCAGAGTGCGTGACACGCTGAAAATCCTGAATGCTGAATATTATTTCATCTGGGCCGAAACTTCGAAAATTCATAACTCGGTCAATTTTTATCGGATTGGGCTCATATTTTTACACAAGGTCCCTGACTCGTAGATCTACAACTTTTCTTCAAAAGTCGAGACCAAATTATGCACCGATCAATACCAGTTTTTTATTGAAGAACGTGTCAGAGTCGACACTGGAGCCCAAAATAAGTTTGTCTGAGCTGAAACTTCAAAAATTCATAACTAATTCACCGTTTATCCGATTGAGTCTATTTTCGGACAGGAGTTAGTTCTCGATGCCGGCTACGTTTTGTTTTCACATTTCAACTTCAAAAAATGCACTTAAGTCCCTGCGATTTAGCCTGGAAAGTGACGAATTCAAGTGAACATGGGAGGCCCAATTGCACATTCAAACCCCATTTTATTTACCCTAATTTCCATTATATAATCCTTCTTTTCACACAAACCAGAGAGAAAAAAAAGAGAGGAGAAAGGAAAAGAGAGAAAAAAAACTTTGCCACAACACTGTTGGAATATCAAACTCTTTCAAGAACCCTAAAACCTTGAAATCCTTATTACAAATCCCTCTCTCACTACAAACAAGCCATCACAGTTACAAACCAACACCTCACTACTTCTTCAGTAAGGATAAGGCTGGCTTGATCTCCATGATCCTAATTTTCCAGTAAGGCATAAAAGCATCCAGGTCACTAATCTTCAAGTAAGGGTAAGATTGATTTGATCTCCATGATCAAAAGGGTATAATCATTCATACATGCCATATTGTGCATAAACATTAAATTTCTTCATATGTTGGTTTTATTTGAATTTTTATGATTTTATTTAATGTGTTCATGAGGTTCAACACTGCAGATTTAGACAGGATCCCATGCAGGTTCATTAAGGAACGTTGAGGCCAAAAGCCAAATGGCCAAAAGGCCAAAAGCCAAATGGTCAAAGTAGAACATTTTATGCATGACACCAATACATGGCGAGGCAGACATTAAGCCAGACATTAAGGGAACGTTGAAGTCAGAACACAAATGGCCAAAAGCCAAAAGCCAAAAGCCAAATGGCCAAAGTAGAACAACTTATGCATGAAACTCAATCCAATGGCCAAAGAATGCAGACCACGGTACTCAGGAGTCAATACTTCAAAAAACCTCCCCTTGGGCCAGACACCCCCTATGGTTTGCTCAATTTTTAATTTTTATTTGTTTTTCCTTTTTATTCTTTTAATTGTTTTTTTAATTGTTTTCTTTTAATTCCATAAAATAATTTTCATAATAAATATAAAATATAGAAAAATCAAAAAAATGTTTATTTTATTAATATTAATTTTACTATTATTATTTTTGTAAATAAACTTTAAACAATTAATTAGATTAATTTAGGTTTCAAAACTTTAATATTTTTCTTAATAAATTAAATATGTAGAAATTAGGTTTTTTTTAACTTTTTCATCATTTTTTTTAATAAATAATTTTCTCATCATTATTATTATTATTAATTACTAATTTATTTTGTAAATAAACATGTACATAAATTCTTTAGTAAATTAAGTTAAACTTTAACATTTTTCTCAAATAATTAAAAATAACTTAGAATTAGGGTTTCTTTTAATTTTAATTTTAATTTTCTTATTTCATAAATGCAAAAAAACCTAAAAAACACTTCTTTTATTTCAATAAATAATTAATTAATTTTTAATTTCAACTTAACTTCAAAAGGGTCCAACGCCCTCGTTTCCAATCTTATTTCAATTCGCGCGTTTTATTTCGTTTCTTTTAAATATTTATGTAATTCTCCCAAAGCCATGTAACTCGGACATTTTATATTTCTCGCACTTTAGTTCTTTATTTACTTTCCGTCAAATCGGGTCCTGGATTTTAATTTTGGCGATGTGGACCCGCGCCTTTGTAATAGTTTAGAACTTTCAATTTCCGCATCTTTTTTAACTGTTAAATAAATGCATGCAAGAATGAATGATAAAATAAAAACAAACGCATAGATCACTTTGACAAAAGACAAAAATAAATGAAAACGACACACAAATCACACACCACCCCTAGGGTACGCCTCACTGTTGCCTTGCCTCGAAAGGTGATCGTCGAGTAGAGGATGTCTTAGTAAGTCCTCATGATCCGGGAACCTGGCATGAGGGTAGCTTCTAAGGTGTCTTCCTATTGCTCTGGTGATCACCATGTCCCGAACCTCGAATTGACCCGAACACCTCCAACGGTGGTGCTACCTACCTCTCAATGGTAGGATGGCACTACTTTAAAGGACATTTACACAGACGAATTCCTTAGGGTAGGTAGACGACTCTGGATACTTGCTCTAATTTCAAAACAAATTCAAAAATACTTTTCACACCAATACATTTTCAAAAAGCTTTCGAAAGCATTTTTCAAACACTCTTGAGGACCGATACAAGAGTCGAACTGAAATTTTCAAAGAAACTTTTTTTAAAACCCACAGTTGAAAAGCAAACAAACCATTTTGAAAACACAATTGAGCAAGTATCTAAGAGCCCATGGATAACCATGGATAGAAAGGGTGCTAACACCTTCCCTTTCTATAACCTACCTCCCGAACCGAGAGCAATCTCTTTAAGGAATTTTTCTGTGCTTTTGTCCTTTCCATTTGGAGAAAATAAAAGACGGTGGCGACTCTTGCTTCCGCGACATTTCGCGAACCAGCGTTAAACAGTCAGTTCCAGATCCACCGATCACAGAACTGGCGACTCTGCTGGGGAGAAAAACTTAAAGTGAGGTGTACCTTAGGGTTAGTTCATAACTGTGTTTTCAATTGTATTGACTTGCTTGCTTTACTATTGTGGGTTGCATGGGAGTTACATAGATCCTAACCCGGATCTGGGGATACCCTGTTTAGGTAGCATAAGCTGTGAGGGACCTGTCCGGCGTAGACCGACATGGGTGAAGCAGTGGCTACGTTGGTGTGGCACCTTGGTCTGTACCGATATCCCTTGTGTTGCAACGAGGAGAATATGGGTCTTCTAAGGAGTCATTAAGCACCAACAACCTTAGAACCTTAAATGACACAACTTGGCCATTAGAACAGTAGCAGTATGCTACGCCCATTGAGGCTAAACTCTCGTGATGGTTCTGGCCGCGAGAAAAGATTGCGATGCTGGAGTTATGACCGATTGAGGGTAGTCAATGATATTGGGATCCTCTAAGAACCCGGTTACTTGGATAGGACAGGTATGAACCAACAAACTGAAAGAGGGTAGTACCTAGACCTCATGCTGGCCTAAACTCTAAGGGTTGTCTTGTGTGACTTGTGTGCATTCATACTTGCCTACTTGCATGCTTGTTATCTGACACTTGAGTTTCTTGCAGGTTTTGTTTATAGTCCTTAATAGGGACTCATAACAGGGTATACTAAGTTTCTTACAGGTTTTGGTTTGCAGTCCTTAATTAGGACTCATAACAGGGTTTGCCGAGTTTCTTGCAGGTTTTGTTTTTTAGTCCTTAACTGGGACTCATGACAGGTTTTACTTGAGTTTCTTGCAGGTTTCTGTTTATAGTCCTTAATAAGGGCTCATAACAGGGTTTATTCATATTACCCCATGCATCATGACATCATACCATTGCATACATCCTAACCCATTTCAAGGATCTCAAGGGCTTGTGATGCAGGTCATGGTGAATCAACTATCCCAGCAAGGGGCAAAGAGGATTTATTTTCCTCTAGCCAAGGTTGTCAGGGGCTATGACCCACTGGATATGGTGAGCCTTTGACCCTTGAAGAAGGACTCTCAGCAACATGAAGTTTCTTCAATCAAGCTACTGGACCCAAATTCTAACAAATTTCCTTGTTTATCCCGCGAGATCCTTGAAAACATTACATGCACGTCATACACATCATTGCATAACAGGTACCCTTGTTGCAGGTCACTTACCTTTCTCGCTATTTATTTCAGCAATGGCTTCCCAACAAGATAACCAGGACCTTCTTGCTCAAGAGACTCGGTTCGGGGAAATCCTCCTGAATCTATCCAAGGGGCAGGAGGAGTTGAGGACACTTCTCACGGAGACTTTGGTCAGGAACAGTGCTGAGGACGAACGGCTGAAACACCTGCAAGCTGAGATGGATGCAATGAAAACTCAGATGCTGGGGCAGGTGACTGCTATTCAAGGTTTAGCTCAAAGACAAGATGAGCTCGGGGTTCTCGTCAACCAACTGCTCCGGGGTAACCAACTGGGGCAAACGTCTAAGGGTAAAAAGCCAGTCATCGTTCAACCACCGTTGAGACAAGGAGATAAGGGGAGAGCTCCTCAAATGGCTCCAGTGTCACAAATTCAGCATCAACCTCACCAGCTTCAGCCAGACAAGCCTAAAAGGCAGTTCACCAAGATCAACATGTCGCCGGATCAAGCACTACAACAAATGTTGGAGGCAGGGCTGATCACCTTAAGGGCTCCTCTCCGGAATCCAAACACTTCTGCTCCTACCTATCATCCCAACGATAGGTGCGCATACCATTCTGATAGCCCGGGGCATACTACGGACAACTGCTGGCCTCTCAAAAACAAGATTCAAGACATGATCGACGCTGGAGAGATTCAGTTTGAAGTACCTGAGACTCCGAACATAATCACTGCTCCCTTGCCAAATCATGGCTAGGATTGAGAAATTTTTGTTCATTCGAATGTTCAAGTTGCAATTTTCTTTTGTTCAAACATCTATTCATGTCAAACATTGTTATTTCATTAATGCATCGCATATGTCTGTTCTGAAACAATATATTCGTATTCACTAAATGCAAATTATTTTCATATTTTTTCTGATGTTAACTCTTGATCTAAAATTCTAAGCCTCTTGAGGGAGGATGACGAAAACGATACCACAATCTACAGTAGGCTTTCGAACAGACCCTGCTGATGAGGTACAGGCATTGTTTCAATCCCTAAACACTGGAGTTATAAGGATGATAATCTCTCGTCAACCCCTCTGAGCCAAAGAAGTAGGAGTTTTTCTTTTCGAAAATTAAAACCCTTAACCATAACCCGGGGCAGGGTAGTTCTTTCAGTTGATCCAAGTGCATAACGAATGGCACCAAAGAGATCCTTACGAAAAAAGAAAGACAGTGATGGTTCAGAACAATCAAAAGGACAGGCAGTCATTATCAAAAAAATCATAAACGAAAAGCCCAAGAAGTCAAAACCTATAAAAAGGGACTTATGAAACTGGGGCATCCCGCTGACTGTAATTCCAAAAAGAAACAGTTCAGGCAAAAAAATAGGGATAACGAAATCAAAAAGAAAGAGGTCCTACAGACCCTCAACAAAAAAAATGACTGCCTGTTCGGAATAAATCATCAATATCTGAACCATCATTGGAATATCAGAGCAAAGACTCAAACAAGGTCTAACGCACGATCAACTGAGTTTAGGTTTGGAGGACATCACGAAGAATGGGTGGGTACAAATAATTTGAGCCTTTATCCTTTGTTTCTTAAACCGTGAACCAGGCCACGTTACAACCCTTAAAAGTCCTAGCTGAAGCATGGGTTAGTTCGAAAGCATACTGTTACGAAGGTATCCTGACTCCTGAAGGTTTGCTGTAAAATCTTGAGTTGACACCGCACTGTATTACAAAAAATGCATTTTCAAAATTCAAGACAGACATAGGCTTTTTCATTCTTAAAATAACCTTGTTTGCATATGACTATTTGTTTGAACAGCAGGGAAATTCGCACGATGAACATCTTGTGAACAGAAGTACCTCCAATCAAGGGGCACAGTAGGAGCATTGCTCATTATCTGGGGCCTGACAAAATACTTCCGACAGGGGAAACTCCCTACATTCTGAGAGCGTGGACATAGTAAAAAAAAATACTGCGCATAATCAAAGACCCGCTAGGTTGACACGCCTAGGCAAAAATAAGGGCTTCCCGTCGAACCAAAAGGGTTCGGGCAAAATAAGGGACGAAAATGGAAAAATATGTACACCCGGCAAGTCGAAAACCTGAAAAGGCGGCTTGGGCAAAAATGGGTATCCCGGTGGACTGAAAACCCGAAAGGGCGGTCCAGGCAAAAGTTAGGGATCAAAGCGTACGACTATGTTCCGGTATCTCGTCACTTGTCTACCCGAAGATTTGTCAATCACCCACACGGGTATCCTCTTCCCTCACCTCCGAAACAAGGGCAATAGTGAGTTATCCAGGCGATCCATTTGCTCTATCAACCAAAGTACAAAGGAAAGATCAACATAAGGATGATTACCATCTACCTTTACAAACTCCATATCATGGGTTAACATCCGAGACCAAACAGAACAATCATCCACTTAATCAAAATCAGGCAACCTAACCCCGGTTCCTCCAGAAATCTTACATGGATTTATCCAAGTAACCTAACCCCGGTTCCTCCAGAAGTCTCACATGGACCTATCTCAAGATGACCTAACCCCGGTTCATCAAGAAGTTTTTACACGAACTTATCCAAGTAACCTAACCCCGGTTCCTCCAGAAGTCTCACATGGACCTATCTCAAGATGACCTAACCCCGGTTCATCAAGAAGTTTTTACACGAACTTATCCAAGTAACCTAACCCCGGTTCCTCCAGAAGTCTCACATGGACCTATCTCAAGATGACCTAACCCCGGTTCATCAAGAAGTTTTTACACGAACTTATCCAAGTAACCTAACCCCGGTTCCTCCAGAAGTCTCACATGGACCTATCTCAAGATGACCTAACCCCGGTTCATCAAGAAGTTTTTACACGAACTTATCCAAGTAACCTAACCCCGGTTCCTCCAGAAGTCTCACATGGACCTATCTCAAGATGACCTAACCCCGGTTCATCAAGAAGTTTTTACACGAACTTATCCAAGTAACCTAACCCCGGTTCCTCCAGAAGTCTTACATGGACCTATCTCAAGATGACCTTACCTCGGTTCGTCAAGAAGTTTTACACGAACTTATCCTGCGGCAACCTAACCCCGGTTCTCCCCAGAAGTCTTACATGGATTTAGCTCAAGATAACCTCACCCCGGTTCATCAAGAAGTTTTACATGAACTTACCTCACCAAGTAACCCTACCCAGGTTCCTTCTCCATTTCAGATACAGTTTTACACGAACTCATCATCAAAGTAACCCTACCCAGGTTCCTTCCCCATTTCAGATACAGTTTTACACGAACTCATCATCAAAGTAACCCTACCCAGGTTCCTTCCCCATTTCAGATACAGTTTTACACGAACTCATCATCAAAGTAACCCTACCCAGGTTCCTTCCCCATTTCAGATACAGTTTTACACGAACTCATCATCAAAGTAACCCTACCCAGGTTCCTTCTCCATTTCAGATACGGTTTTACACGAGCTCATCAGCAGGCAACCCTACATGTGTGCCCTCTTTCAACTTACAAAATTACAGTTCAAAATCTCCCCAGGAGAGTCCAATCCAGTTTCCCCAGGAAAATTGGAATCCATCTCCCCAAGCAGTAAGCTTATCCCCAGTATATTCTGGAAGCTTACCCCCTGGCAGAGCACGAACGCGTCGTCCGGCTTTATTCAAAGAGTTATTTCCTTAACAGGATATAACTGGGTTATCCTCAGCCAAAAGCCACGGAAAGAGCGTCCTCGACGAAGTCTTCTTACCCCAGCGAAGTCCATCAACACTTCCAACAACAAGGATATCCTCAGCAAGTTATCAACACTCAGCAAGGCATCCCTCTTCCCACAGAGTATTGCTTCCCAGCATGGTCGCTAGAATATCTTTTCCCCCCGCAGAATCTTCCATTTGCCAAGTTCATTCCGCAACGGAGTCATCTTCTCCTACCGGTATTCTTGCAGTTATCATCCCCAGCGGAAGCAAAATCTATTCTTCAACGTCATCCCAGGAGTGACTTCCCGGCATCCGTCAAGGATTTACTTTCCTAGACGAAAACATACATTCATAAAACATCACATACATCATCATAGCATGCATAGACGCATTATATCATACAAATCTCATTTATGTTGAGAACATCATTGCTTGATCCATATCATGCATTGCATATGACTGACCTTTACCTTTTAGGAAAGATGCAGTTGAAATTCTCAATCATATTTCAAGACCTAGACCGGCTCAGTTAATCGACTCAAAAGATTTCTTATCCAGTCCCAGGCATTCTCTGGTCCAGCTAAATCGACTCCCAACAGATTTCTCTGATAAAGACTCAGCAGAAGTTATTCCAGATTATAATTTCCTATTGGTTCTCTCTCCGACGGTGCATGAGATTTCCATTTTAGGGTTTTTAAGATTATAATTTTTAGATGTTTCCCTCTCCGACGGTGAGTGAGGTGATAGTCTCCTATGGTTCCCTCTCTGACGGTGAGTGAGGTGGTAAGTCCTTTTCAGATGTTTCCCTCTCCGACGGTGAGTGAGGTAATAGTCTCCTATGGTTCCCTCTCCGACGGTGAGTGAGGTGGTAAGTCCTTTTCAGATGTTTCCCTCTCCAATGGTGAGTGAGGTGATAGTCTCCTATGGTTCCCTCTCCGACGGTGAGTGAGGTGGTAAGTCCTTTTCAGATGTTTCCCTCTCCGACGGTGACTGAGGTGATAGTCTCCTATGGTTCCCTCTCCGACGGTGAGTGAGGTGGTAAGTCCTTTTCAGATGTTTCCCTCTCCGACGGTGAGTGAGGTGATAGTCTCCTATGGTTCCCTCTCCGACGGTGAGTGAGGTGGTAAGTCCTTTTCAGATGTTTCCCTCTCCGACGGTGAGTGAGGTGATAGTCTCCTATGGTTCCCTCTCCGACGGTGAGTGAGGTGGTAAGTCCTTTTCAGATGTTTCCCTCTCCGACGGTGAGTGGGGTGATAATTCCTTTTCCTTATGGTTCCCTCTCCGACGGTGAGTGAGGTAATAATTCCTTTTCTATGGTCCCCTCTCCGACGGTGAGTGAGGTGATAATTCCTTTTCAGATGGTTCCCTCTCCGACGGTGAGTGAGGTGATAATTCCCTTTCAGATTATAATGGCCTATGGTTCTCTTCCCGATACTGCGAAGATGGTAATTCCCACCAAGATTTTCTCAACGAGCGTTGTTGAAGTTAAAGTCACACAAGGTTCTCTTACCGTTCACACTAAGGTAGTAACCATCCCTGGTTCATTCATCACCGTTTGAAGCTCCAGATTCAGCTCCTGTAACCAGTCAGGACACATCTGTACCAAGCATCTGAAAATCAGCTCCTGCAACGTGCCAGGTATTCATTTTTCTTTTGCAGGTATGCAGGTTCTCGCTAAGGAATCTCTTACGCGATCAACATCCAGATGGCATCTATAAGCCCATCATCCTATTCATTAACCTCTAAATGGCATCTATAAGCCCATTCCCATCACCACACGGCTACTATGTGAGCGCAAATTTCTGGATACTCTAGTGTTCAATCATCTTCCACCCTCGGATTACGAAAGGCACGTCAGCCAATCTGCATCCTCAGGTTTAAGAAGATTGAACAGGGGCAACTGTTGTACCCCAAAATTTGCCCTCCCATATTTCTCAAAAAAACATTTCAAGAAAAATTCACAAGTCCAACCTGGCGCGTCATATTCGGGTATTCTTTCGCCAAGATATCTCTGATAACATATTCTCAAATTCAGGTTCGGCTCAAGAGTCAATTCTTTAAAGAAGGTATCCGAATGTGTGAGTTTTCTTGAAGAGATATAGTGAAAAAGTGTGCTGAAAGTGCAGTTTTTTACGCGCTAAAAAATTCATAACTTGAAGATCGTGGCTCGTTTTGAACCCGTTCCGGTGGCCAAAATTCCGTCTTGACATTGTCTACGTTTTCATCTCTCACGGCTGGAAGCCAATTTCGATCAGAAGGTCTTCAAAAATGTGGATTTATCAAGTATTTTCGTGCAGAAATTTGTGACAGAAGTTTATTTGCGTCATGTTCAAAAAATCATAACTTGGTCGATTTTCATCGTATCGAGCTGGTTCCGGTGCCAAAATTTCACAAATTGAGTTGGCTACATTTTCACAGAAGGTATTGAGTTCAAACGGTATTCAAAAGGCCTTCATTTTTTGCTCAGAGTGCGTGACACGCTGAAAATCCTGAATGCTGAATATTATTTCATCTGGGCCGAAACTTCGAAAATTCATAACTCGGTCAATTTTTATCGGATTGGGCTCATATTTTTACACAAGGTCCCTGACTCGTAGATCTACAACTTTGCTTCAAAAGTCGAGACCAAATTATGCACCGATCAATACCAGTTTTTTATTGAAGAACGTGTCAGAGTCGACACTGGAGCCCAAAATAAGTTTGTCTGAGCTGAAACTTCAAAAATTCATAACTAATTCACCGTTTATCCGATTGAGTCGATTTTCGGACAGGAGTTAGTTCTCGATGCCGGCTACGTTTTGTTTTCACATTTCAACTTCAAAAAATGCACTTAAGTCCCTGCGATTTAGCCTGGAAAGTGACGAATTCAAGTGAACATGGGAGGCCCAATTGCACATTCAAAGCCCATTTTATTTACCCTAATTTCCATTATATAATCACCTTCTTTTCACACAAACCAGAGAGAAAAAAAAGAGAGGAGAAAGGAAAAGAGAGGAAAAAAAACTTTGCCACAACACTGTTGGAATATCAAACTCTTTCAAGAACCCTAAAACCTTGAAATCCTTATTACAAATCCCTCTCTCACTACAAACAAGCCATCACAGTTACAAACCAACACCTCACTACTTCTTCAGTAAGGATAAGGCTGGCTTGATCTCCATGATCCTAATTTTCCAGTAAGGCATAAAAGCATCCAGGTCACTAATCTTCAAGTAAGGGTAAGATTGATTTGATCTCCATGATCAAAAGGGTATAATCATTCATACATGCCATATTGTGCCTAAACATTAAATTTCTTCATATGTTGGTTTTATTTGAATTTTTATGATTTTATTTAATGTGTTCATGAGGTTCAACACTGCAGATTTAGACAGGATCCCATGCAGGTTCATTAAGGAACGTTGAGGCCAAAAGCCAAATGGCCAAAAGGCCAAAAGCCAAATGGCCAAAGTAGAACATTTTATGCATGACACCAATACATGGCGAGGCAGACATTAAGCCAGACATTAAGGGAACGTTGAAGCCAGAACACAAATGACCAAAAGCCAAAAGCCAAAAGCCAAAAGCCAAAAGCCAAATGGCCAAAGTAGAACAACTTATGCATGAAACTCAATCCAATGGCCAAAGAATGCAGACCACGGTACTCAGGAGTCAATACTTCAAAAAACCTCCCCTTGGGCCAGACACCCCCTATGGTTTGCTCAATTTTTAATTTTTATTTGTTTTTCCTTTTTATTCTTTTAATTATTTTTTTAATTGTTTTCTTTTAATTCCATAAAATAATTTTCATAATAAATATAAAATATAGAAAAATCAAAAAAATGTTTATTTTATTAATATTAATTTTACTATTATTATTTTTGTAAATAAACTTTAAACAATTAATTAGATTAATTTAGGTTTCAAAACTTTAATATTTTTCTTAATAAATTAAATATGTAGAAATTAGGTTTTTTTTAACTTTTTCATCATTTTTTTTAATAAATAATTTTCTCATTATTATTATTATTATTAATTACTAATTTATTTTGTAAATAAACATGTACATAAATTCTTTAGTAAATTAAGTTAAACTTTAACATTTTTCTCAAATAATTAAAAATAACTTAGAATTAGGGTTTCTTTTAATTTTAATTTTAATTTTCTTATTTCATAAATGCAAAAAAACCTAAAAAACACTTCTTTTATTTCAATAAATAATTAATTAATTTTTAATTTCAACTTAACTTCAAAAGGGTCCAACGCCCTCGTTTCCAATCTTATTTCAATTCGCGCGTTTTATTTCGTTTCTTTTAAATATTTATGTAATTCTCCCAAAGCCATGTAACTCGGACATTTTATATTTCTCGCACTTTAGTTCTTTATTTACTTTCCGTCAAATCGGGTCCTGGATTTTAATTTTGGCGATGTGGACCCGCGCCTTTGTAATAGTTTAGAACTTTCAATTTCCGCATCTTTTTTAACTGTTAAATAAATGCATGCAAGAATGAATGATAAAATAAAAACAAACGCATAGATCACTTTGACAAAAGACAAAAATAAATGAAAACGACACACAAATCACACACCACCCCTAGGGTACGCCTCACTGTTGCCTTGCCTCGAAAGGTGATCGTCGAGTAGAGGATGTCTTAGTAAGTCCTCATGATCCGGGAACCTGGCATGAGGGTAGCTTCTAAGGTGTCTTCCTATTGCTCTGGTGATCACCATGTCCCGAACCTCGAATTGACCCGAACACCTCCAACGGTGGTGCTACCTACCTCTCAATGGTGGGATGGCACTACTTTAAAGGACATTTACACAGACGAATTCCTTAGGGTAGGTAGACGACTCTGGATACTTGCTCTAATTTCAAAACAAATTCAAAAATACTTTTCACACCAACACATTTTCAAAAAGCTTTCGAAAGCATTTTTCAAACACTCTTGAGGACCGGTACAAGAGTCGAACTGAAATTTTCAAAGAAACTTTTTTTAAAACCCACGGTTGAAAAGCAAACAAACCATTTTGAAAACACAATTGAGCAAGTATCTAAGAGCCCATGGATAACCATGGATAGAAAGGGTGCTAACACCTTCCCTTTCTATAACCTACCTCCTGAACCGAGAGCAATCTCTTTAAGGAATTTTTCTGTGCTTTTGTCCTTTCCATTTGGAGAAAATAAAAGACGGTGGCGACTCTTGCTTCCGCGACATTTCGCGAACCAGCGTTAAACAGTCAGTTCCAGATCCACCGATCACAGAGACGTCTTAGTAAAAACAATCAAAATACAAGATCATAGTCCCTCGATGACGCTTCAATTGTTGCCTTACAAATTATCTTAGTCCCTCAAGAGAAATGCTAAGATATCTCACAATATTGCTATCATGACTATACGATGACCCACACCCGTCTCTTTACATCCAAAGATAAAGCTTCTTATCAATTATTGGTAAGATAGTAACATCTAAGGGAGGAGGAGAAGAACAAAGACTTTTGAGTAGGTAGAAACGTTCTTAGTTGCTTGCTCATTTTCAAAACAAACATCTTTTCCAAACACACACTAAACACTTTCAAAGCATGAAATATTTTCAAAAGTCCAACACTTTGTATACATTCTTATAAATACAAGAATCATTACAAAGTTTGCCTAAACGAAGGCGCTTTTCACAAATACTTTCAAAAACCACCACAAAGAACATTTTTCAAACAAAAGTAATGATCTAGCAAACAACTAAGAGCCCATAGATAACTATGGATGAAAAGGGTGCTAACACCTTCCCTTTTCATAATCTACCCCCCAAATTTAAGAAAATGATCTCAAAGGTCTTTTCTATTCTTTTCACCCTTTCCATTATTGGATAAAAGAAAAGTCGGTGGCGACTCTTGCTATCTGCAACAATTGCAATCAAACGCAAAACATCACAAGTCAGTTATCACACCGCGTTACACACACCTTTAGGATACTCCCACTTTGGTTACCTTCGAAAAAACGGTCACATCTCTCGAAACGTGAGAGATTTTAGTGGCTACCCTCCGGTTTAAAGATCATAAGTACCTTGATGACCCTCTCAACGTTGCCTCGATATGACCTTAAAACCCTAGGATAGTTACTAAATTTTCTTGCCCATTTGCCTTTGTGACTGTATAAACGTCCCTTCGAATGTCCCTCAAATATCCAAACGACTAGGGCTACCTACTCACTAATAGTAGGATAGCATTGTCTAAAGGAAAGGAGGAAAAGAATGAACCTTTCGAGTAAAGTAGATAGTTCCTAGATTCTTGCTCAAAACAAATATTTACACCTATACAAAACATTTCAAAAATGCTTTATAAACACTCTTGAGGACTGATACAAGAGTTATCATAAAGCAAACTGTCTCACTATTGGCATTTCAAAATACTTTTGAAAAAAACACAAAGCACAAGGTATTTCAAAAATGAGCTAAGCATTTAAGAGCCCGTACAAAACTACAGATGGAAAGGGTGCTAACACCTTCCCTTTCCATAATCTATCCCCCTTACTCAAAAACTCTCGAAAAGGTATTTTTCTGTTCTTTTCGCCCTTTCCTTTATTTGCTAAAAGAAAAGTCGGTGGCGACTCTTGCTTACTGCAACATTTGCAAACACAAACGCAAAACCAACATAACAATCGGTTTTGCCACCGTATCATAGTCAGTATCATAGCTCCGCCAGAAAATATTTTCTTGATCACAAATGTTCCTTCGTAAGTGGGAGTCCATTTTCCCTTGGGATCACCTTGCGGTAGAATGATGCGTTTTATTACCAAGTCACCATCCTGATATACTTGATGCTTGATATTCTTATTGAACGCCTTGATCATGCATTTTTGGTACATCTGACCATGACAGACGGCCGCAAGCCTCTTCTCGTCAATTAGATTTAACTTATCCAACTTGGTCTGAATCCACTTGTCTTCATCCAAGTCTGCATCTTTCATGATCCTTAGAGAAGGAATCTGAACCTCGACAGGTAGGACAACTTCCATACTATAAACCAGAGAGAATGGGGTTGCTCCAGTTGATGTTCGCGCTGAAGTGCAATAGCCGTGGAGAGAAAATGGTAACATCTCATGCCAGTCTTTGTATGTCACAACCATCTTCTGTATGATCTTCTTTATATTCTTATTGGCGACTTCTACTGCACCATTAATATTTAGTTGATACGAAGAAGAGTTGTGATGCTTGATCTTGAACTACATGCAGAGCTCAGTGATCATCGTGTTGTTGAGATTGGTGTCGTTGTCTGTGATAATCCTCTTGGGGATGCCATACCGATAAATAAGGTTATGCTTTATGAACCGGGTAACCACATTCTTAGTAACGGAGGCAAATGAAGTTGATTCGACCCATTTTGTAAAATAATCAATGGCGACGAGGATGAAGCGATGTCCGTTAAAGGCAGTAGGCTTGATTTCTCCGATCATATCAATGCCCCACATTACGAATGTCCAAGGAGAAGTCATGACATTCAAAGGTATTGGAGGCACATGAACTTTATCAGCATAAATTTAGCACTTATGACAAGTTCTTGAGTAGTGGTGACAGTCAGTTTCCATAGTCGACCAATAGTAACCAGCTCTCAAAATCTTTTTAGCCATAGTATGCCCACTAGAGTGAGTACCAAAGAAGCCTTCGTGCATATCTTGCATAATTTCTTCTACTTCTTTTTTGTCCACATAACGAAGCAGAGTTGAATCATGATTGCGCTTGTATAGAATTCCATTGCTCAAGAAGAACTTAGCCGAGAACCTCTGTAGGAATTTCTTTTCATTGATTGATGCCCCTTTTGGATATTCTTGAGCTTCAAGGTACCTTTTCACTTCATGAAACCAAGGTTTTTCCTCTACTCCATCAGTGTCAATTTCACAGTAGTGTGTCGGTTCGTCGAATCTTTCTATGGTAATCCTGGGGGCCTCATTGTCCCATCTGACCTTAAACATGGTAGCCAATGCGTCCGCCAGCTGATTCTCTTCTCTTGGTATATGCTCAAAAGTAATATCTTCGAAATACGAGATCAAGGTTAGTACATGCTCTCCCTAAGGGATAAGATTTGGATGCTTAATATCCCATTCTCCCTTAACCTGACTGATTACTAGGGTTGAATCCCTATATACACTCAAGAACTTGATTCTTAGGTCAATAGTAGCTTTAAGACCCATGATGCACGCTTCATATTTAGCCATATTATTGGTGCAGTCAAAGCATAGTCTAGTGGTGAGAGGTGTATGGCAACCTGTGAAGGAGATGATCACAACATCGATTCCATTACCAAGTGAATTAGAAGCTTCATCAAAAACCATAGTCCATCGGGATCTTGGCTCAGGTCCTTCATACGGTCCAGGTTCTTTACAATCTGTTACTAGCATAATGTTCTCATCTGAGAACTCGAAGTTCATATACTGATAGTCATCTACGGCTTGATGTGCCAAATGATCCTCCAGTACACTTCCTTTGATTGCTTTTTGAATGGTGTACTGGATGTCTTATTCCGTTAAGACCATTTTCCATCGAGCTATTCTTTCGAAGAGAGCTGGTTTCTTGAATATGTACTTGATGGGATCCATTTTAGAAATCAATAAAGTAGTATGGGTCAATATATACTGTCTTAGTTGGCGAGTAGCCCATTCCAAATCGCAGCAAGTTTTATCGAGCAATGAATATCTTATTTCACAGTGGGTAAACTTTTTGCTAAGGTAGTATATTGCATGCTCTTTTCGACCAGACTCGTCATGCTGCCCTAGTACACACCCCCATTGAGTTCTCTAGCACTGTTAAGTACATGATTAGAGGTCGTCCTTCAACTTGTGGCATCAGAATAGGAAGTTCTTATATGTATTCCTTGATTTTATCAAAGGATATTTGACATTCGTCGTTCCACTTTACTACTTGATCTTTCTTCAGTATCTTGAATATTGGTTTACAAGTAGCAGTCAAATGAGAAATGAAACAGGCAATGTAATTCATCTGTTCCTAAGAAACCTCTGACTTCCTTCTCGGTACGAGGAGCTGGCATCTCTTGAATGGATTTAACTTTTACAGGATCAATTTAAATACCTTTGCCACTGACAACGAAGCTAGGAGCTTACTGGATCTCACCCCAAAGGTGCACTTGTTCGGGTTTAACTTTAGCTTGTACTTCCTCAGTCTTTCAAATAGTTTATGCAGATGATCAAGGTGCTCTTCTTCAGTTTGTAACCTTGCTATCATGTCATCAACATAGACCTCTATTTCGTGGTGAGTCAGGTCATGAAATAAGGCTACCATGTCACGCTGATAAGTTTCCCCAATGTTCTTCAACCTGAAAGGCATAACCTTGTAGCAGAAGGTGCCCCACTGTGTGACGAAGGTAGTTTTCTCCATGTCCCCAGGCGCCATTTTGATCTGATTATAACCCTAGAAGCCATCCATGAAAGATAATACCTTGTGCTGAGTAGTATTATCGACCAAAACATCGATATGTGGTAGTGGGAAGTCATCTTTGGGGATTTCCCTGTTCAGGTCTCTGTAATTTACGCACATATGTACCTTGCCATCTTTCTTTGGCACTGGAACAACATTAGCAACCCATTAAGGATATGACCTTACTGCTAAGAACCATGCGTTGAATTACTTCATAACCTCGGCTTTGATCTTTTCTGACATTTTAGGATGCATGCGACAAACCTTCTATTTTATCGGAGCACAACCCTCTTTCATTGGCAGACGGTGAACCACAATATCAGTGTCAAGCCCTAGCATGTCTTCATATGACCAAGCAAAGATTTCAACGTATTCATGCAGCATCTGGATTAACCTTCTCTTAACACTGCTTTCTAAGTTAGCGCCTATCTTGACGTCTTTCTTATCTGTCTCAGTACCCAAGTTTACAACTTCGACCGACTCTTCATGTGGTTGGATAGCCTTTTCTTCTTGTATCAATAGTCTGGCAAGTTCTCCAGGTATTTCATAATCTTCCTCACCTTCGTCCTTGGCTTGGTAGATCGAATTTTCAAAGTCATAAGAGGCAATAGCATAATCGTTATATACGAGATCCAGAGTGGACGAGGATCTGAAATGTAGTGTGTGGGTGTGTGTAAGAACACATAGCTATTTTGAAAATGCAATAAGCTAAAAGAAAGACAGAGATCACAAAATTTACATGCAAAACGTCCAATGTTTTTATTCATTGAACAAATGTTTATGAATTATCAATCCTTTAATAAATGAACTATTGTGCCCCGGGTAAGACACAAGGTTTTAAAGTCATTGTTTATTAGATAGCCAGAAACTTTTGAAAACAATAAGATAGAAATACAACTATTACTCCTGACTAAAGGAGATAGGAAAGATGTCTTATGTCTTCCTATCATCCAATTGATCACCAACGGTAGGGAATATCCAACTGTTAAAGTCGCAATCATTGTCTGCATCCTCTATAGCGTTGACCCCATTATTGCTGATACGGAAAGGAGGTCTCCCAACACGAGCACGACGAATAATACTCTGACCTTCTGCGGTAAAGCCCAGACCAAACTTGTTAGATTTAAAAGGGATATCAAGTATATTACCCCAAATTGTACTACAACCTTCTTCAATAGTATCTTTGGTGTCCTTCAAGGAAGCCATCTTGTACGGAGTTTTGGTGATCTTCGAAACGGCAGAAATGTCTTCAACAGCAGCATGGGAAATCACTTCGAAGGTTTGACAGGGTGTTTCAATAAACTCTTTGTCCATCTCCATGTATCGGAACGAATTGAGGTGGCTGACCATATACTCTTCCTCTCCACAAACAGTAACAACTTTTCCTTTTATCGAATACTTGAGTTTCTGGTGCAAGATGGAGGTGACAACACTTGTCGCATGGATCCAAGGGCATACCAATAAACAAGAGTAAGCCTACGAGATGTCCATCACAAAGAAGGTGGACTCAAAAATCTATAAACCCACCTTGATTGGGAGGTCTACTTCTCCATGCACCATTCTCTTGGATCCGTCAAAGGCTTGAAATATGATATTGCTAGGCTTCAGCACAACCCCTTCACAATCTAGTCGATCAAGAGTGCCCTTTGGCAGAACATTCAGAGAAGATCACATATCAATTAATACATGGGCCAATGTAGTGCCCCTGCATTCAATGGAGACATACAGGGCCCTATTGTGATTTCTCCCCTCCGGAGTCAAGTTAGCATCGAAAAAACCCAAGCCATTTTCAGTTGTCAGACTAGCCACGTAACTTCCAAATTGATCAGTCGAAATCTCTTACGACACATGGGCAGTCTTCAAGAATTTAACTAAATCCTTCACATGAGCTTCAGAACACAACAACAAAGATAACATGGAGATTTGAGACGGGGTTTGCCCCAGTTGTTCCATAATTTTATAGTCACCTCTACGAATGATCTTCAAAACCTCTTCCAAATCATGTCCAAAGGTATCCTTGACTGAATCTTCCTTTGGCGCCTCCGTCTGGGCAGGCTCTATCACCTGCTCTTTACCCCGAGCCTCAGCAATTGTCTTGGTGGTTGTCACTTGAACAGACGGAGAGATTACTGGGGAGAAAATCCTTCTGCTTATGGTAATTTTGCTAGTCCCCGCAATATTGAAAATACTGAGATCAGCTTCTTCATTATCTTCATCGGACAACTCTTGTTTAACGCCATGGTAATAGACGTCAGACCCATAATTCCACGGAATAGCCTTCTCTGAGGGATATGGGATAGGCTCGGGCGTTGTAATAACCAAAGGAGCAACTTTTGGATTTCCGGTAATCCTTATAGGACGTTTGGAAGGGATCCTGAAAGGAGTACCGGAGATAACAGACAAATCTTGGCACATATTCTCAATAGACGGAACTTTTTCAATCAAAATCACGTGTTCATCCATATGACATTGAACACCTTCCTTCAGCAACCCGCATCCGTTGGGTTGGACAGCACAACAATAACATCCTTCAACATAGCCCGGAAATAAACCAGCCTGTAACAGATTCTTCTTAATTGTAGAGAGGGGAGTAACCATATCATTTATAGATGTAATGTACAATACATCTTCAACAGCACTTATGCCCTTGTCATGCTTGGGCATAGGTGCGGTAATCACATTTAGAGTCTCCGGAGGATCAAACTTAATTTCCTTATTATCGATCATGTCCTGAATCTTGCTCTTTAGGGCCCAACAATTGCTGGTGTCATGACCAGGACTGTTTGAATGATAAGCACACCTCGCGTTTGAATTATACTTTGGAGACGAGGTGTTGGGATTCTGAGGAGGATCCCGCAGTGAAATGAGTTCAGCCTTCAACAAATGTTGTAACGCCTGAGATAAAGGCATGCCAATTTTAGTAAACTATCTCGGTGGAGCATCTGGCCTTCGCCGGTTACCCTATTGTTATTGTTAAACAGGCGCCAGATTGGAAATCAACACCACTCCCATAGATTGATGGCGGTTACTTTTACTACGGCTCTTGTGGCCATAAACAGTATTGACTTCCTTTTTACCTAAATGGCTTCTTCACAGCATTAGAAGATGTAAAACCAGACGAAGAGCTTCCGATCAACAAATTAAAGAACGGGCCTATCAGAGTGCCCATGAACATATCCACCATTTCCTGATCAGTTAAGGGAGTTTGCACCCTTCCATCCAAGTCTCTCCATTTTTGTGCATATCCCTTGAACCCCTCATTAGAGCCCATGGACATATTTTGCAGTAGCACTCGAGTTGGTGCCAGGTCATCATTGTATTGATACTTCTTATAGAAAGCAATAGCCAAGTCTTCCCATATATGAATATTGGTTCCCTCCAGCTTATAGAACCATTCCAGTTGAGTGTCGGCCAAACTTTCTTGGAAGAAATAGACCCATAATTTTTTATCAGCAGTGTGAGGCTGTATCTTTCGAACATACGACCTCAAATGAAGTTTAGGAAAAGAGACCCCATCGTACTTAGAAAAGACATGGACCTTGAACTTATGTGGAATGACGACCCCCGGAACCATCTGCAGGTGAATATTGTTCGTCAGAAAAGTCTTTATCTTCATGAGCATTGTCATAACCCTGATTGTTCCTGCCTTCATTCTTGATGCTTCTACCATCTTCATCCTGGTTGTCGTCTTCTTCAGAGGAGACATCTTCCACCTAGACTGGTTGAGCAGGACCTTTGAACCTTCTCCCCATATTGAAGACAACAGATAGCTTCTTGGTCTTCTTTTTCTTGGCGACGAGCGCCAACAGCTCTTTCTGCCCTTGTGCCAGTTTCATGAGAGTCTCTTAGAATTGTGTGTGTTGAGCCTGGAGATCCTTGACAGTTTGTTCGAGGGCCATTTTTCTGCTGAAATAAACAGCAAGAAAATGAGAAACCTGTATGACAAACCTGTTATGAAATGATTCATGATATGTAAATGCAATGATTTCAAATACCTTAGGAGATTTAAATTTGCTTAACCAAGAGGAAACAAAAACAAAGATTTTACTAGCAAAGTTCAAATTACAATTGTCTTTCAAGCTTACAAGGAAATCAACAAGGTCTCAAAAAGAAGTAAACTCCTAAAACCTAAGACTCAAGTCTTCCATGGACGCTTTCTCTTTGTGTTGATGTATGCATTAAGGCTCTGCTCCTCGTGAAGTTACTTTGTAAGCTCGAACACTTTCTTCTCACTGGCATAAAATTGAGTCTCAAAGGTGTCCCGTTCTTCCTTCAATTGAATCCAAGACTTCTGCAATTCTTCAAGGTCAGTGGGCATATCTAGATGGAGGATGGTGCGAGAGACGTCTCCTTTGACAACAGGCTATGTGATCACTGGTAAGATAGTCAGATATAGCATCATGAGGTTTGAGCACGAGCCCATACCCATTTGATATAAGGGTCTAGAGGGATGGAATTATTCTACCCTAAAGCCTTACTATCAATCCTGCTTACCATTCCCCAAGCACATATAAACCTCCAACGATAACCTTGAAGATCACTTTCATAATCGAACACAATACCCTGATAAGTGCGTCATGAGGACCATCTCTTCGAGCATAACCAAACTGACGTAGAGCTATAAGGGTTGTAAGTAGTACCTCCCCTAATTCCAAGGAGTGGAACATTAGGGAATTACCCGCAATGATCAATGATAGTGATATCCTTATGAGATCACGAACACCAGTAAATACCCACATGAGAAAGTGACATTATTCTTTGCGACCACCTCAGACCTTGTTCATTCTTCATTACCGAGCGGGGAAGGTGCGAAATAAACCACCTGGATAGAATAGGAATACAACACAAGAGAGTTCCTCGCCTCTTTATAGTGCGAGTGTGAAGAGAATGCAGAATGTCTCCGAGCAAGGTAGGCACAGGATTATGAATGAGAAAAATCTTGACGGCGTTCACATTAATAAGTTGGTCTGGATTAGGGAATAACATCAACCCATAGATCAGAAGAGCCAAGATATCCTAAAAAGCCTGGAAACTCATAGCATCTAGGAATAATTGAGCCTTCTCAATCTGAAATATAGCCAAAAAACCTTTGACTTTGCTTCTTGTTTCCCAGTTCGATATAATGTCGGACCGCTTCAGATGTAAAGTTGCTGCAATAACTTCTGGTTTCAGAGCTTCTTCTAAACCGATAAAGGGTATCTGGTCAAGAACAGGCACTCTCAGTAATTAAGAGAACTCCTCCATAGTGGGTACCAACTGATAATTGGGAAAGTTGAAGCAGTGATGTGCAGGGTCAAAGAACTGGAATAAGACACTCATCATATCTTCATCAAAACCTGGAGTAACCAAACTGAGCAGTCGATCATGCCTCTTGATAAATGAATAACTTTATGGAACTCTTGAGACTAACTCTTTAAGTCGAGGGGTGCCCTTACAAAGTTGACCCGGATAGTGTTTCTGCGAGCAGAGGCCATAGTCTGCAAAACAGAACGAAGATAAATTCCTTGGTCCTTGAAATGGTTAGTAGAAATGAAATGGTATGAATGTTATGATGCATGATGTTATGTTCGAACAATTTAATCATACGCAAGAAAAACACACAAGGCCTTAGGTTAAAGCTTGCATGGAGTTGTAGGTAAGTACCCTTTTAAAGTTTTTAGTTGGCTCAACCTATCCTATAAGAAAGTAACTGGGCTCTAGGAGTCTCAATATCACCGATCTTTCTCCCAGGAATTGTTTCAGCACAAGCATCTAATTTGCAACCAAAATATCCGGAGAGTCCGACCTCAATGAGTGTAGCATCGAGTATCAACCAACTTCAGTCTGCACCAAAGCCGGCTATCTCGATACCTTCTGATGGCTATGTTGTGTCAACTAAGATTCTAAGGTCAGTTAGTGCTTTATGACACCAGTCGGCAGCCTAGCATTCTCCTTGACTTAACTCAAGGGACACTGGCACAAACTAATGTGTCGCACTAACATAGCCATCGCTTCAATCGTATCGATGTATGCCGTATAATTTTCACGATCTATTGCTACTTACTTAAAATGCCCAAGATCCGGGTATAGGACCTTTACAAAAATAACCCAAACAACCCTTTAAGAATAAATAAGGCAAGTCAAACAACGAAAGCATTTAAATGTGAGCTATCTCTAAGGTAATCCCACTTTAGTTCTATCCCCAGCAGGGTCTCCAATTTTATAATACGGTGGGAGAACTGAATTTACTGGATTTTTGCGTTTTATAACAAATGTTGCGGTTAGCAAGAGTCGCCACCGACTTTTCTTTTATACAATAAAGGAAAGGGTGAAAAGAACAGGAAAGACCTTTCGAGAATTTTCTGAGTAAGGGGGGTAGGTTATGAAAAGGGAAGATATTAGCACCCTTTTCATCTGTAGTTATCTATAAACTCTTAGTTGCTAGCTCACTTTGAAAATTCTTTTTTGTGGAAGTTTATTTAGAAATATTTTTGAAAAAAAAAGATGCCTTAGTGCGGAAAACTTTGTAATGATTCTCGTATCGTTTGAGAATGCATACAAAGTATTTTATCTTTGAAAAATATTTAGAAAAATAGAGTGTATGTGTGAGAAATTGTTTCATTTTATGAGCAAACAACTATAAGCTATCTACCTACTCAAAATGTCTTTGTTCTTTTTCTCTTTTCCTTTAGATAGTGATATCCTACCATTAGTTAGTAGGTAGCCATATCATCAGATGTTTTAAGGGACATGTGTGGGTCATCGTTCAGCCACAAAAACAACTCGTAGGATATTTTAGAAATTATCCTAAGGTACTAAGATCATTTACCGAGGCAGTATCGAAGGGTCATCGAGGGACTACAATCTTTTAACCAAAGGATCTTTGCTAAAACCTCCCACATTCGAGAGACATGGCTGTTGTTTTCCGAAGGCAACAAATGGGGGTATCTTATAGGTGCGCGTGTGCGAAGTGTGTTGTGTTTCAGTTATGTTTATCTTGGATGTTAGGTTTTCTGACGTTTACTTTTAAGTATTACCATGCAATCCTATTCAGCTAGCAGTTAAATATACAGGCATACATACAGTAAAGCGGAAAGTAAAATGCAAAAAATTTAATCTACGCTATTACAATGCCTCGGGGATAGGGAATACAAAACCTCAAATGGGGTAAATGTAAAGAAATCCTAAATTTAACTATTACATTCTTTCGATAGTTACATAATTCATGAAAATAAAAATGGGAAATTAGATAAGCGCACAGTGATTGAAAAAGGAAAGAATTTAAAACCTAAAAAATCTAAGTGTTTTAGAAGAAAAAGTTTGAAGTGATTAATCCTAATTCTTAGTTCAATTAACAAAATAAAACTAAAGTGTGTTAATTTTTAATTGTAAAAATTAAATTAATTAATCCAAAACCTAAGTCTACTTTTTTTTATGATTTTATGATTTTATGATTATTTTTCTGATTAAAAAAAATTAAGTAAAACAAAAAATAAATGATAAAACAACAAACAAAAAAATTACAAATGGGGCATCATTGTAAAGAAATTGGGGGGTGTAGATTTGAAATCGTTAGGCCCAAATTGGACAAGGTCCAGAATTGGCGTGGGATCCAGTGAAGGCAGCGTTTTAGGGTGCATCATGGGTGTGATCAATCAGCTGCATTGGATCTGGTTGGATGGTGTTGATTGAAGGAATGTGTGGTAGGCACGCCTGGATCATTCACACAGGATTTGTAAGCATAAAATGTTAGAAAATAAAAACTTCCTCGCGCTTGAGTCGAACCCAGTACCTGGTAGAGGTATGCATTTAGGACATGCGCGCTGCCACTGGGCTGTGTTTCTCATCTGTTATACCAAATCAAACAATAATAACAAAAACAAAGACTAAAACATATGTTCGGAGAAGCGCCAGAGCCCTAACTCCAGTCGTCTTCTCCGGCGAGTAAAAAATTCAAACTTGCGAAAACCTGCAAAAATGAAGATAAAAAGGACTATACCCCCTAAATCACACCCCTTGATTCCAAATCCAACCTTATTTTTGCATAAAAAACCCTGGATCGTGTGACCCGAATCAAAATTCATTGATCAGAGATGAAAATGGCATACGATAATATAACATGCATGGGGTACTATATTGATCCAGACCTGTTCAGACAAAGCTCAGAAACACATTAGAAATTTCAACCATGACTAAAACAAAACAAATTTAAAGAAACAATTTTTTCAAAAAAATGTAAAGATGATGATGCCATGTTAGAGTTTTATAGGTTCATGATCATGGTATTTAATCTAGACTTAATCTTTGATGCTTCAGGAGGTGAATAGGCTTTAATTTTTGGAATGATATGGTCTATAACAATAGTTTAAAAAACTTTTCATTCTTTAAAAAAGTAGAGTTTTTAGTGAGCTCTTGAGGAAGAGGTTTTGTGTCCCTTTCCCTCTGACTTGATGCACTTTATATAGAGGGAGTAAGGGAGCCAACAAGTATGGAAAGAAACAATGTATTCATGCCCATGAAAACAAAATTCCAACACATTGAATCCTTTCCTTTCTTGCATGATTCTTGTTTCCTCGGACCTCTTGCATGAATTTGGCAAGTTTTGAAGGTTGTAATATGCTGTTTTGGGCTCTAAGAAGACAACTCGTGCGCCTGGCCCATTTACTTTGCACTTCATTTAACTTATTTTGCATTTATTTGAATAAAAACAAAATAAATATAAATAAAATAATAATAAAATACAAGACAAGGAAAGAGTTAGTTTAGGAGTCTTTCACAAGGTCATGGACATGTTTGAAGTCTAAAAAGTTAGGTCACAAGTCCAAGATTTTAAGTTTTCACATTTTGCATTTCATGCATTTCTTTAAAATTTCCCAACTTGTATAACTAATAACTTGCTCAATTTTCGTCTTTTTAAGATGATCTTGGACTTTTTGAAAAGCTCAACATGTCCTCTACATTTTCTCTTTTGATCATTTTTGCATTTGGAGATATTATCTTGATGTAAGTTGCCTTGACAAAAAGTGTCTTTTGTTGACTTTTGAAAATGACCTATAATGTATCAACTAATATCTTTCAAATGAAGCATTTTTTGAACTTGAGAATAAAAAAAAGTTGTATAGAATTGAATTTCCTTCAAGATGAGATTTTTTCAGGGAAAGGTTGATGAAGCATGTGAAAGTTATGCTTGGTCAAATATCACTTGACTTCTCCAAAAATGATGAATATCACTTCAAAATGTTGATGTTGACAAAAAATCTTGAAGTTTTACTGTATGTTGACCATAGTTGACTTTTTGTTCAATACGGTTGATTTTCAATCATCTGAGCCATTTGACTGAGCAAACTTGTGATGTAGGTGTTGTACCTCAAAATTTTCCCTCTCACTTATCAAGAATTTGCTCACAAGATCTCCTTGGGCTCAAGACTGCACTGGGGTTTGATCAGCTCAAGACACCTCCTTAAGCACTGATGACCAAAATTAGGGTTTGAGATTGCACAAGGATATTTGAATTTTCAATACCCCATATGGTTTTCATGGATCATTATGGACCCCCAAGATTACTCATGTCAAGTTTCAAGCCTTGGATCACACTTTTGCCTAGTCAATTGAGAAGTTGACCTAAAAATTAGTTGTATTAGGGGAAAAGTCAACTATGGCCAATTTACAGTCAAACTTCATAATTTTTTATCCATTTCAACATTTTAGACTCATATGTATCATTTGATCAAGTTTGGACCATAATTCCTCAAGAAATTTGATCAAATCTTCAAAACGGCAAAATGGTCAAAATTAGGGTTTTGACTAAGAAAAGGCAATTTCTGATTTTTGAACTAGAAAATGATCAATTGGTTTAAGGCATGATCTCAAGAGTCCAATTGCATCATTTTGACCTAATGACATGGCTCAAAACATTGCTCAAGTCTAATGGATTGACAGATGAATTTTCAGTCAACTGATCAAAAGTCAACTGTATACTGAAAAGTCAAACTTTGACTTTTTGGTCAAATTCAAATGCCAAAGATCACAATTCATCAAAACATGTAAAAATATGAAAATTATTCATCAAGAAATTCAAAATTCAAAATTTCATTTTGAAAAGTGAAAATTTCTAAGAAATTTTTCTAAGTGTTGGAAATTTCTTGTTTTTTCACAACTTTGAGCAAAATTTTCACCACGATCCAAGATGATTCAAGAGAAACTTCCAATATGAAAGTTGTAGATATCCATGAAATCTAAAACTTTGCTTTACAAAACTCCTTCCAAAAGTGTTTGGATCTCAAGTTATAATTTTAAGAACATGTGGTCATGAAACAAAACACTTAGTGAAATTTTGCCCTAATTTGGTTAGGATTTTGACCCAACTTCATGGCACTTTTACATATAGTTACAAGGGGAATCTTAAAAATCAATTCAAATATGGGTTGTAGAGAACATTACAAGCTTTCCAAAATGTCCAATAACTCCTTGAGATCATTCTTGAGTAGGGAGAATCGAAGAAATGAAATTAGGGTTTTATCACTTTAATTACAAGGCATTTTGTGATGAACAAAATTCAAATTCAAAGTTATGTTGCATAAACTCTACTTTACAGGCCTCAAACTTGTTAGGCACTCCATAATTAATTGCTTGCACAACTGTTAGAGGTCTCATTTCAAGCATTCAATGCAAGGCCAT
Organism: Vicia faba; assembly: GCA_948472305.1. NCBI lineage: Eukaryota > Viridiplantae > Streptophyta > Magnoliopsida > Fabales > Fabaceae > Vicia > Vicia faba. Next base: position 999,838,804 of record OX451735.1, read on the forward strand.
GCTTTATATCCATTTTGGGAAGAAAGTGTACATTGCCATTTTGATAAAGTGACTTTTTGTACAAAACTTGTTCTTGAGCCTTGCGCTTGTTCTCTTCTGATCATACAAGTCTTATAACTCATAAGAAACTTGTTAGACACTTAAAATCACTCAGCCCATGCTTGTACCTCACATTGAAACTTGGTTTCCCTCTTTTTTTCAAAATCAAGTAACCTAGCAATTAGCTGAAAACTTGTACTTCTGATTGTCCAAACCACTCCAATCATTTTGCTTATAGATATACAAACCATTTTCCATAAAAGACACGAATGCTTGACCCCTAAAAACACGAAGAGCTCGGAATCACATCTCATACCTCCATTTTCACATAAATTGATCAAAAACTTGAAACTCATAACTCCCTTGCGCGTTTTCAAGCCTTTTGGTTCCTAAAGCTTATAAACATAATTTAGAACTGATCCCATACCTTGTTACAAGACTGTAACACCATTAACATCATCCTCCATTTTCAAAAACAGAGCTTTGCACTTGGACTTCTCCAGAACTGCTCAAGTACTTTCAGCTCAAGCTAAGCATCCCATTAGCTTCCTGGGAACTTGAGGAAGTTAACCCAATCATTGGAACTCACCGAAAGTTGCTCAAACTCCAAACCCAATACCCTCTTGCAAGGTAAGTTTTATAACTTTGAAACTTTTCATACAGGCATCATCAATGATTTATTTGTGAATGAAACATGTAGATATCATTGCCCTAAAGCTAACCAGGTCCATAGTTTCCATTAATTTTGCCTGAGCTTAGAGAATTTTAAGATTGAATTTTCTGAGATTTTTAGGGTTCAGAATAGGGCCATTGAAATTCATGTTTATCTTTGAGCTATAGTTTTAATGCTTTACATTTCTGAAACCGTGAGGAAAATTGCTACAAGTTTCATGTTTACAATTTTCATATTTGTTGAGATTTGAACAAGTTACAGAGCTTCTGGCTGGGCGTGAGGTTGAAGATGAAGTTGGCCTCAGGAACATGTTTTCCTTTTGTATTTATTGTTTGGTTTATATAAACGGGTGTATAGCCACCCCAGTGGTAGAAGCGCGCGCCTGTAAACTGAGGGACCTGGGTTCGAGCCCCAGTGGTACCCTTTTGATTTTTTTCCATATTTTTTGCATTTTCTGAAACTTTTTTGCAGGCGCTAGGCTTCATCATCTAACCCCCCTGTGGACTATTTGCACCCCTGGCCCAGTTTTATTTTCTTTTCATATTTTTTATTTTATTTATTTTCTTAATATATTTTCTAATATTAAAAAATCATAAAAAATATTTTAAAAAAATAGTAGATTTATATTTTGACTTAGCATATTTATTTTTCTCACAAAAAATATTTTATTTAACCATACTATATTTATTTTACTAATTATTCTTGTAAATTTAGTTAAAACTAGGTTATTATTTATTTTCTTTTACACCAATTAAAATATATTATTTTAATATAAAAAAGGCCAAAAATATTTTATAATACTATAAATTATTTTCAAGACAAAAATACAAAAAAAATACTTTTCTTAAACTTAATTTTTTTTAATCAATTAATAGATTTAGGGTTTTATTTAAAATCTTTTCTTAGTAAATTTAGGTTTTACCTTTAATTAATTATTTTCTTTTATTTAATTAGGTTAAAATCAAAACCCCTTTTCTCATAAAAAATCCAAAACAAAAATATCTATTTTCTTAATACTTACATTCTTGCATATTTATTCATTTTTGTACATTATATTCATTTAATTTCTTTTACATTTGTACCAATTCAATATGGTTGTAATAGATTAAGTAGGTTTGTTTTCTTGCAATCCTCATTTATACTTTGTACACCCCCTCCCACAAGTATTGTAATAGCGTAGTAACTTTAAATTCTGCAATTTATCGCTTTATATACAAATGCTAGTAATTAGGGTTTGTATGGAAAGACTAAAACCAATACTTAGAAAACCCTAATTCAAGACAAAATCAAGCATGAAAACAATACACTTGCACACAAGCACCCCTAGGGTAAATCCACTTGGTTGCCTTACAAAATGGCCATATTATGCATGTGAGGTATCTTAGCAAAAAACAAGCAAATATAAGATCATAGTCCCTCGATGATGCTTCGAATGTTGCCTTCAAATGATCTTAGTCCCTAAAAGAGAATGCTAAGGTACCTTGCAACATTGCTAATCATGGTTATACGATGACCCACGCCCATCCCGTTTACATCCAAAGATAGGGTCACTTACCAAATCAATGGTAAGATAACAATGTCAAAGAAAAAAAATGAACATGAAAGACTTTTGAGTAGGTAGAATGCTCCTAATTACTTGCTCAATTTCAAAACATCCTTGCTATTTTCAAAAACAAACACCTACACTTTTCAAAACATCTTACAAACTTGAAAATGTTTTCAAAAGATCAAACATCTTTGTATACATTCTTACGAACGAGAATCATTACAAAGATTGCCTAAACAAATGCCTCTTTATGAAATACTTTCAAAAACCACACAAATCATAATTTAAAACAAAAAGCAAGTGATCTAGCAAGTAACTAAGAGCCCATGGAAAACCATGGATGAAAAGTATGCTAATACCTTCCCTTTTCATAATCTACCCCCCGAACTCAAGAAATAATCTCAAAGGTATTTCCTGTGCTTTTTCACCTTTCCTTTTGGATAAAAGAAAAGTCGGTGGCGACTCTTGCTAACCGCAACATTTGCAATCAAATGCAAAACACCCAAGTCAATTCATCCACCGTATCACAGAACTTGCGACTCTGCTGGAGAATTTTCTAAAAGTGGGGTTACCTTAGGGCTAGATCACATTTACTTGCTTTCATTGTTTGACTTGTATGCTTTACATTATGGTTCTTTGTTTAGGTTTGAATCCTCTACCCGAATTTGGGATACCTTATAGGTAAGTAGCAATATGTTGTGGAAACTGTGTGGGGTATACCGACATGGTCTAAGCAATAGCTACATTAGTGCGACATATTTGTGAGTACCGGTATCCCTTGAGTTAATCAAGGAGAATACAGGGCCACTGAGTAATGTCATGAAGCACTAATGAACTTTTAGAACATTTACTTGACCAACTTGGCCTTTAGGATGTAGGGAGATGACCGGCTTTGGTGCAGTCCGAAGTTGGTAGATACTCGATACTACACTCATTGAGGTTTGGTTCTTTGGGATATTTTGGTCGCCATTAAAGAGGCTTGTGCTGAAACAATGACCAAGGAAATAAACCAGTGATATTGAGCTCCTTAAAACCCGGTTACTATTGCTAGGACAAGTTTGAGACAACTAAACTTCAAGAGGGTACTTACCTATGAGACTCCATGCAAGCCTAAACCTAAGGACTTGATTGCTTTGTTTGTGTATATTTACTTGTACATAACATTATGAACATCATAACATCATAATCATTCACTAACCATTTCAAGGATCTTGGGATTTATCTTTGTTCTGTTTTGTAGGACATGGATTTTATTCGCAGGAAAACCATTCAAGTCAACCTTGTAAGGATCCCTCCACAACTTAAGGAGCTGGCTTCAAGGATTCCAGAAAATTCTCCATTCACCGAGAGACATGGTCGCGTACTCAACTTGGTCACTTCCAACACTGATGAAGACATGATGAAGGTGCTCTTTCAGTTCTTTGATCATCTACACCATTGCTTCACATTTCCCGATTATTAACTTGTGGCAACTTTGGAAGAATTCTCCCAACTCTTGAGGATTCCCATTCTCAGCTAACTACCTTTCAACGGTACGAAAAGAGACCCAAAGCCAGAAGAGATTGCTCAAGCTCTACACTTGCAACCATCTGATGTCACAACTAATTGGGAAACAAGGAGTGGTGTCAAAGTTTTCCTAGAAAAGTTCTTGTTTGAGAAAGCCCAAAACTGTTGGAACTTCTTGGATTTGCAAGCCTTTGAGGAAATCGTGGCTCTCCTCATCTATGGGATGGTTTTGTTTCCAAATCCTGACTAACTCATAGATGTGAATGCCGTCAAAATCTTCATATCCCGCAACCTGGTGCCTACTTTGCTAGGGGACATTCTACATTCTTTTCACACTCGCACTATAAGGAAAAGAGGTGTCCTTATGTGTTGCACTCCTCTCTTAGAGAGATGGTTTATTTCGCATTTTCCCTAATCTGTATTGAAGAACGAGCAAGGTTCAAGGTGGTCACAAAGGTTGATGACGCTCAAACATTCAGACATCCATTGGTGTTCCCGATCTATAGAGAATGTTACTATTGTTGACCGTTGTGGAGAATTCCCTAATGTCTCTTTACTTGGCATTAGGGGAGGTATCACCTATAACCCCTGCTTAGCCTTAAGATAGTTTGGTTATGCCCGAAGGGATGACCCTCATGAGATGCTCATTCAAGGTTTGGTATTTGACTACGAGAATGACGATTAAGGTCTTCGCCAGAGATTTATCCGAGCTTGGAGGATGTTAAACAAGGTAGATAGCAAGACTTTAGGGCACAAGAATTCCATCCCTCTTGAGCCTTACCTCTACGAACTCATGCTCAAAGTCTTATGATGCCTTATCCCTCCATTCTCCCGGTAATCATTGAGCCTGTTATGGAAAGAGATGTTCCATACACTATCCTGCATCCTAACATGCCCACCTCTCTTGAAGACTTACAAAGAGGTTGGATACAACTCAAGGGGGAGCGAGATACTTTCGAAGCCCAATTCTACGCTAGCGAGAAGAAGGTTTTGGAACTCACTAAGAAACTTCATGAGGAGAGGAACTTGAATTCCTACATCGCACCAAAGAGGATGCGTACTACCTTTTTATCTTAGAGTTTTTGTATTGTTTTGCCCAAAGAGGAATTGATGTACTCAAGCTTTAATTTATTAATATAACGTGTGGTTCCTTTTTTGTCTAAAACAAATTTGAATCTTTAAAATCCTTGAAATTATTGCATATGCATTTACCATTTATCATAACATAAGCAGGTTTCTTGCAACAAGTCTCCTCATCTTTCTACTGTTTATTTCAGTAAGATGGATCTCGAGCAAACGGTGAAGGACCTCCAAGCTCAAAATGCTCAGTTTCAACAAATGTTCTTAACTCTAGCCAAAGGACAAGAAGAGTTTAAGACCTTGATGGTTTAAGAGAAAAAGAAGAAAACAAAGAAAATAACTGGAGTTCTAAACATGGGAAGAAGATTCTAAGGACAAGCAAGAAGGACCTTAGACTTTGAAACAACATCCAGTGAGAAAGACAATCAAGATAGGAAGGGCAAAGAAACAGTTACCCAATCAGAGTCAGAAGAGGAAGAGGAAGAAGAAGATTATTCTAAAGAATAATATCCTCCAGCCGATGACAAGTATAAGCATCTAGAAAAACAGTTAAGTGCAATGGAAATCCAAAAAGTGCCTGGATTGGACTTTGAGGAGTTGGGATTAATATTTGGGATTGTCATTCCTCCAAAATTCAAAGCACCGGTGTTCGCCAAATATGATGGAGTTTCATGTCCCAAAATGCATCTCCGGTCCTATGTGAGGAAAATCCATCCTCATACTGCTGACAAGGATTTATGGGTACACTTCTTCCAAGACAATCTGTTTGGAACTCAACTTGATTGGTTGTATCAGTTAGAAAGAGCAAATGTTCACAACTGGGAAGATCTTGCTGCTGCCTTTTACAAACAATACCAATACAACACTGATCTTGCGCCTACCCGTACTCAACTCCAGAGTATGGCCATGGTTTCAAGTGAAGGCTCCAAAGACTACGCTTAAAAGTGGAGGGACTTAGCAGGAAGAGTCCAGCCTCCATTATCTAAAAGAGAATTAGTAGACATGTTCTTGGGCACCTTGTCTGGTCCCTTCTTTAATCACTTGATTGGGAGTTCATCGGCAGGTTTTACTGAATTGATATTGACCGGAGAAAGGGTGGAAGCCAGGATAAAGAATGGAAAGATTCAGAAAGATGCATCCTTTGCTGCTGTGAGGAAACCATTCATTGGAAATAAAGAAGTTGTTGTTGTATATCCTCAGAGAAATCAAGATAGGGCTGAACACCATCCAATGGCGGGGGTTGTCATGATTCCTAAACTTGCGCCTGCTCCACAAAGAAACAACCAGCCAAGAACGGAAAGACCATTCAGATAGTTCACCCAAATTAATAGGACACTATCTCAAGTATTGCCACATTTGTTAAGATCCAATCTAGTGACCTTGAAAGAAGCTCCAAAGAACCTTAACACAACATCTCCTCACTATCATCCTAATGCCCGCTGTGCATACCATTCTGAGAGTCTCGGCCATGGCACTAACAACTGTTGGGCTCTAAAGAACAAAGTACAAGATCTTCTTGAAGCTAAAGAGATTGAATTCGACGTGCCAGAAAAGTCTAATGTCATTACTTCCCCTATGCCCAAACACGGCCGTGATGTCAACGCCGTTGAGGAAGATATGTTTGTTACTTCAGTTGATGAACTTATGACCCCACTCCTGACTATCAAAGAGAACTTGTTGAATGTCGGTGGTTTCCCGGGCTATGATGAAAGCTGTCATTTCTGTTTGTCCTCACCAACCAGCTTTCCTTTGTTGAAAGCAGGCGTTCAATGCCTAATAGATACCAAGGAAATTTTGTTCGAGAAGACTTCTGTTCCAACTATTTCTTATAATGATGTTTCCATCATGACCATTTCCGCCAATTATTCCAGGGTCTCCACCAAAAAACCAATTAGAATTACATCAGTTCCTAAAGTAGCTCCTTTGATAATTATAATGTCTGGACCAATCCCGTATTCGTCAGACAAAATCGTCCCATGAAATTATGGAGGTGATGTCTACTACCACGGTATCAAGCAAGATTGGCCAGCTGCTGAAGATTCAAGTTCTGAGAAAGTTGACTTTGATATCAGTAACATCGCAGGGACTAGTAAGATAACCCAAAGCAGAAGGGTTTTCTCTCCAGAAATTGCTCCTCCAAAGGCTATTTCTGGACCCGTAATCATTCCTATTGTTGTTGCTCCTCCAAAGGCTATTCCCAGTCCTACATTCATATCTGCTAATACTCCCGTTGACAAAACTGTTACAATCCTTGTTATCACCCTTACTGACAATCCTGCTGCCGAGTCAACCGATACTCGAGGTAAAGGTATTTTGGTCGAGCTTGTCCGGACGAAGGCACAACCAGTAACTATCCCTGAGACCTCCCGAAAAGAGATGGAGGAAATTCTAAAGATCATAAAAAGAAGCGACTACAATGTAGTAGAGCAACTGGGGCAAACTCCATCAAAAATTTTCATGCTGGCTATACTATTATGTTCCGAGGCTCATGCAAAATCCTTGGTAAAATTCCTCAAAACTGCCCATGTACCCCGAGAAACATCTGCCGATCAGTTCCAAGACTGCGTAGCCAACTTGACTACAGATAATGGTTTAGGTTTTTCAGATGATGATTTAACGCCAAGAGGGAGGAAGCATAATGAGGCATTGCATGTCTCAGTTAAATACAGGGGCACAACCTTGGCTCATGTCTTGGTTGACACTGGTTCGTCTCTTAATATGTTGCCTAAAAAGGCTCTTGATAGGCTTGACTGTGAAGGATTGACATTGAAACCAAGCAACATAGTAGTGAGGGCCTTTGACGGCTCAAAAAGGATGGTGCATGTGGAAGTAGACATCCCCATAAAGGTTGGAACCCAAAAATTTGATTCAACTTTTTATGTAATGGATATTCGCCCTTCATATTCCTGCTTATTAGGCCGACCGTGGATTCACAATACTGGTGTTGTTACCTCCATGTTGCATCAAATGTTGAAATATCCAATTCAGGGGGAAATTATCACCGTCCATGGAGAAGAAGAGTATATGGTCAGCCATCTAAATTCCTTCAGATATGTGGAATTAGATGGTGAATTTATTGAAACTCCATTTCAGCACTTTGAAGAAGTCTCGCAAGATGTGGCAGTAACTAAGGTTGTGTCTCAAGTCCTCAAGATTATAAGGCCTCCGCTCAAGATATCGTCTTTGAAGGATGCCAAAGCAGTGATAGAAGAAGGTGGGTGCACTATTTAGGGACAACTCCCACATATCCCATACAAATCTGACAAATTTGGTCTGGGTTTCACTTTAGGTGCCCAGAAAGTTGTACGTCGCGCTCGTGCCAGAGGACAGCCCTTGAAGATCAGCAACCACGAAGTCAATGCAGTAGAGGATGATGAAGACAGTTATGACCTAGAGGATTGGATTTTCCCAACTGTCAATGGAGGGTTCAGTAATTGGGAAGCTAGAGATTTCATCCCGATCACTTTTATCCTGCAGAAATATGTCTTTAAATTTTGTCGGATCTGTAATATTAAAACAATTCAGACTCTTAAAACCTTGTGCCTTACCCGAGGCACAATGGTCTATTTGTAAGGGTTATTATCTCATTTCCATATGACATCAATGAATCATGGACGTTTTTGCATGCAAACTTTGTGCTCATTGTTTTTCTTTTTACATTTTCATTTCTTTCAAAGATAGATATACTCTTACACACACTCACACTCATAATGCAGGTCTACATCCATTTGGGATCCCATGGGTAACGGTTCTACTATGGCCTTTTGTGACTCTGAAAATCTAATCTACCAAGCCGAAGATGAAGGTGAGGAAGATTGTGAATTTCCAGGAGAACTCGCCAGGTTACTACAACAAGAAGAGAGGACCATTCAGCCCCACGAAGAACCAGTGGACACAATCAACCTAGGTACCGAAGAAGACAAAAGAGAAGTCAAGGTGGGTGCCAATCTGGAACCCAGTGTCAAAGAGCGTTTGCTTTAGTTGCTACACGTGTATGTTGAGTTCTTTTTCTGGTTGTATGAAGACATGCCAGGACTTGATGCAGATATCGTGGTACATCGTCTATCAACAAAAGAAGATTGTCCACCGATAAAACAAAAGGTACATCGCATGCGGCCAAACATGTCAGAGAAGATCAAAGCAGAAGTCATGAAACAATTCAATGTCGGATTCTTGGCCGTCACCTCCTATCCACAGTGGGTAGCCAATGTTATTTTTATGCCCAAAAAGGACGGCAAAGTACGAATGTGTATGGACTACAGAGATTTGAATAGGGCAAGCCCTAAAGATGATTTCCCATTACCCCACATTGATGTTCTAGTTGACAATACGGCACAACATAAAGTGTTTTCTTTCATGGACGGTTTCTCAGGCTACAACCAAATCAAAATGGCGCTTGAGGACATGGAGAAAACAACATTTGTCACACAGTGGGGCACATTCTGCTACAAGGTTATGCCATTCGGACTGAAGAACGCTGGGGCAACCTATCAACGTGCCATGGTAGCTCTATTTCACGACATGATACATCGCGAAATAGAGGTCTATATGGAAGACATGATAGCTAGATCTCAAACAGAAGAAGAGCATCTTGATCATTTACTAAAACTGTTTGAGAGGCTAAAGAAATACAAGTTGAGGTTGCACCCAAATAAGTGCACATTTGGGGTGAGGTCTGGTAAACTCCTAGGCTTTGTCGTCAGCAATAAAGGTATTGAGGTAGATCCTGCCAAGGTGAAAGCGGTACAAGAGATGCATGCTCCTCGTACTGAGAAGGAAGTTAGAGGATTCTTGGGACATTTGAACTACATTTCCATTTTCATTTCTCACCTGACAGCTACTTGTGAACCAATCTTCAAAATACTGAAGAAAGATCAAGTAGTCAAATGGAATGATGAATGCCAAACTGCTTTCGACAAGATCAAATAGTACCTGCAAGAGCCTCCTATTTTGATGCCACCAGTCGAGGGAAGACCATTGATCATGTATCTAACTATTTTGGAAAATTCAATGGTGTGTGTTGGGGCAGCATGATGAGTCTGGCTGAAAAGAGCATGCTATTTATTACCTGAGAAAAAAGTTTACCGACTGTGAAACAAGATATTCACTACTCGAGAAAACTTGTTGCGATCTGGCATGGGCTGCTCGCCGGCTAAGACAGTATATGTTGACTCATACTACCTTATTGATATCTAAAATGGATCCTATAAAATACATCTTCGAGAAACCTGCTCTCTCTGGGAGAATAGTGAGATGGTAGATGATCCTGACAGAATATGACATACAGTATACTACCTAGAAAGCAATAAAGGGCAGTGTACTAGCTGATCACCTTGCTCACTAAGTTGTGGAAGACTACCAGTCTATGAGGTTCGAATTCCTAGATGAAGACATCATGATGGTAAACAACTGTGAAGAATTCAGACCATATGATGGACCTGAACAAGGATCCTGATGGACCCTAGTTTTTGATGGGGAATCCAACGTACTTGGCAATGGTATTGGTGTTGTACTCATATCTCCTGAAGGGTGTCATACTCCCTTTACTACAAGACTCTGCTTCAATTGTACAAATAACATGGCAGAATATGAAGCGTGCATTTTTGGTCTCAAAGCTGCCATAGATTTGGGGATCAAATCCTTAAGTGTATTCGGAGATTCAGCTTTGGTCATAAGTCGGATCAAAGGGGAATGGGATACCAAAAACCCTAACCTTATCCCCTACAAAGAACGTGTGTTGATATTGCTCCCATATTTTGAGAAGATTACCTTCAAGCATTTCCCGCGAGAAGAAAATCAGCTAGCAGACGCACTAGCCACAATGTCATACATGTTTAAACTTAAATGGGATAACAAGGCTCCCCAGATCACACTTGAACGAATGGATGAACCATCTCATTGTCACGAGATTAATACTGAAGAAGTAGTGGACCAGCCTTGGTTTCACGAAGTCAAGAGGTATCTCGAGGCTCAAGAATATCCGGAAGGAGCTTCAGTCAATGATAAGAAGTTCTTGAGGAGATTCTCTGCTAAATTCTTCCTTAGTAATGTTATTCTCTACAAACGCAACCATGACTCTGTGTTACTTCAGTGCATAGACAAGGTTGAGGCAGAAAGGATCATGGCTGAGTTACATGAGGACACTTTTGGCACCCATTCCAGTGGGCATACGATGGCAAAGAAGATCCTAGGGGAAGGTTATTACTGGTCTACCATGGAAGCGGATTGCTATCAACACTCTTGGACCTGCAAAAAGTGTCAGATCTATGCTGACAAGGTGCACGTACCTTCAGTTCCTATGAATGTCTTGACGGCTCCTTGGCCCTTTGCTATGTGGGGCATCGATATGATTGGGGAAATCAAGCCAACAACTTCTAATGGATACCGCTTCATCTTGGTGGCCATTGACTATTTCACAAAGTGAGTTGAGGCAGCCTCTTTCGCTTCTGTGACCAAGAATGTTGTATCCTGGTTCATTAAACAGAATCTCATCTGTCGGTATGGTATCCCAGAGAGGATCATCACAGATAATGGTACGAATCTAAACAATACTATGATCACCGCCCTGTGCAAGTAATTCAAGATACAACATCACAATTATTCCCCTTACCGGCCAAAGATGAATGGTGTTGTCGAAGCCGCAAATAAGAATATCAAAAAGATCATACAGAAAATGACAGTCACATACAAAGATTAGCGTGAGATGTTACCATTCGCTCTCCACGGGTATCGTACCACAGCATGCACATCAACCGGGGCAACACCCTACTTTTTGGTATATGGCATGGAAGTTGTCTTGCCTATTGAGGTTCAGATCCCCTCTCTGAGAATCATGAAGGATGCAGGGCTGAATGAAGAAGATTGGATCCAGACTTGACTTGATCAACTGAACTTGATTGATGAGAAAAGGCTTACTGCTGTCTGTCATGGTCAAATGTATCAAAAACAGATGATCAAGGCTTTCAACAAAAAGGTCAGACGCCAAGTGTATCAAGTTGGGGATCTAGTGATCAAACGCATCATACTACCGCAAGGTGATCCCAGGGGCAAATGGACTCCTACATATGAAGGACTATTTGTGATCAAAAGCATATTCTCTGGTGAGGCAATGATATTGACCACCATGGATGGTGACGACCTGCCATACCCTGTGAACACAGACATAGTCAAAAGATACTACGCATAAGAGACCCGCTAGATTGACACATCTAGGCAAAATAAGGGCATCTCGGAGAACCAAAAAGGTTTGAGTAAAAATTAGGGATAAAACAAAAAAAAAATCTATACACCTGGCAAGTTGAAAACCTAAAAGGGCAGCTTGGGCAAAAAAGGGTATCCCGGTGGACTGAAAACCCGAAAGGGCGGTCCAGGCAAAAGTTAGGGAATTAAATCGTATAACTATGTCCTGTTGGATCACCTTATGGACAACCTTTGGCTTCAACTGACAAACTCAACAGTTCTGATCAATTCAATCAGCTTCGGACAAGGCAATAAATAGACAAGATGCTCAGAGACACGAAGGTTATAGCAGAATGGGAACCCCATGGGATTATTGCACATAGCTATCTTTTCTTTGTATCAAATTTCATTTTTACAACGGCATTCTCTTACTAGAATGTTTGTCTCATTGTACAAAAATACTTACTCAAAGTCAATACAAAGATATCTCTTTGAAAGTGCAAACTATCTGTTTTCTTTACTCTTGTTTTGTTTACAAAAACGTCCAATGATTTATTTTTGAACATATGCATTTGAACGTAATTACTGTTTACAAATGAATAAAATAAAAAGACAATCACTAACGGCTTTAAGGGGATAGGGAAATCTCTCTAATCTGTTTTCATAGAAATTCCCCGCAGTGTGCAGTTTAATGCCCAGCGGTACAAAGCTTCCAGTTATCAATCCCCAGAAGAAGTCATCCAATTTCTTAAGATTCCCCAACAAGATTTTACAAGCAGTACACGGCATTTCCCTTACAACAGAGTTTATTTCTCTAAGCAGAAATTCGTCAACACTTCAACTTCACAACATGAAGACTTGCACTCTCTATACTCAACAGCAGTCGGGGATTTATTTTCCCCAATTCAACAGCAGCGCAGCAGATTAACTCACATACACATACATCGCATCCATATATCATAGACATCGATAACACGAATGCATACCATGCATTTCATACAACATGACATTGCATATTAGCTAACGTTTTACCCTTTTCAGGATAAAGTTAATCAACAGCTACCATTAACAATATTCAAAGGCTAGATACAGTTCAGATACGCTCCAGACATGGATGTCATCCTGATACTCATTCAGATTCAATCTCCAGATACAGTATAGATATGCTCCAGACATGGATGCCACCCTGATAATCATTCAGATTCAATCTCCAGATACAATTCAGATACGCTCCAGACACGGATGCCATTCTGATACTCATTCAGATTCAATCTCTCAGATATAGTTCAGATTCGCTCCAGATACGAATGTCATCCCGATACTCATTCAGATCCAGCTTCTCATATACAGTTCAGATACGCTCCAGACATGGATGCCATTCTGATACTCATTCAAAATTCAACTTTCAGATACAATTCAGATACGCTTCAGACACGGACGCCATTCTTACACTCATTCGATTTTAGCTTACAGATACGGTTCAACAATCATTTCTAGATGGCATCTACAAGCCCGTCTCCAACAACTTTCCATCATCTCTCCAAATGGAATCTCTAAGCCCACTCCCTATACCATCGACCATCACATCACCGAGTGCAAATTTTTGGGCACTCTAGTGTCCAATCATCTTCCACCTTCGAGTCACGAATGGTAAAACTCACCAATCTAACTCTTAGGGCTTAAGAAGATTGAACAGGGGCAGATGTTTTACCCCAAAATTTTCCCTCTCACTTATCAAGAATTTTCTCAGAAGATCTCCTTGGGCTCAAGACTGCACTAGGGTTTGATCAGCTCAAGACACCTCCTTAAGCACTGATGACCAAAATTAGGGTTTGAGATTGCACAAGGATATTTGAATTTTCAATACCCCATATGGTTTTCATGGATTATTATGGACCCCCAATATTACTCATGTCAACTTTCAAGCCTTGGATCATACTTTTGCCCAGTCAATTGAGCAACTGACTTAAAAATCAGTTGTATTGGGGAAAAAGTCAACTATGGCCAATTTACAGTCAAACTTCATAATTTATTATCCACGTCAACATTTTAGACTCATATGTATCATTTGATCAAGTTTGGACCACATTTCCTCAAGAAATTTGATCAAATCTTCAAAAGGGCAAAATGGTCAAAATTAGGGTTTTGACTAAGAAAAGGCAATTTCTGATTTTTGACCTAGAAAATGATCAATTGGTTTAAGGCATGATCTCAAGAGTCCAATTGCATCATTTTGACCTAATGGCATGGCTCAAAACATTGCTCAAGTCCAATGGATTGATAGATGAATTTTCAGTCAACTGATCAAAAGTCAACTATATACTGAAAAGTCAAACTTTGACTTTTTGGTCAATTCAAATGCCAAAGATCGCAATTCATCAAAGCGTGTCAAAATATGAAACTTATTCATCAAGAAATTCAAAATTCAAAATTTCATTTTGAAAAGTGAAAATTTCTAAACTTAGAAATTTTTCTAAGTGTTGGAAATTTCTTATTTTTTCACAACTTTGAGCAAAATTTTCACCATGATGCAAGATGATTCAAGAGAAACTTCCAACATGAAAGTTGTAGGCCTACATGAAATATAAAAATTTTATTTACACAACTCCTTCCAAAAGTTCTTGGATCTCAAGTTATAATTTTAAGAACATGTGGTCATGAAACAAAACACTTAGTGAAATTTTGCCCTAATTTGGTCAAGATTTTGACCCAACTTCATGGCACTTTTACATATAGTTACAAGGGTAATCTTCAAAATAAATTTAAATATGGGTTATAGAGCACATTACAAGCTTTACAAAATGTCAAAGAACTCCTTGAGATCATTCTTGAGTAGGGAGAATCGAAAAAATGAAATTAGGGTTTTATCACTTTAATTACAAGGCATTTTGTGATGAACAAAATTCAAATTCAAAGTTATGCTGCATAAACTCTACTTTGCAGGCCTCAAACTTGTTAGACACTCCATAATTAATTGCTTGCACAACTGTTAGAGGTCTCATTTCAAGCATTCAATGCAAGGCCATGCTTTATATCCATTTTGGGAAGAAAGTGTACATTGCCATTTTGATAAAGTGACTTTTTGTACAAAACTTGTTCTTGAGCCTTGCACTTGTTCTCTTCTGATCATACAAGTCTTATAACTCATAAGAAACTTGTTAGACACTTAAAATCACTCAGCCCATGCTTGTACCTCACATTGAAACTTGGTTTCCCTCTTTTCTTCAAAATCAAGTAACCTAGCAATTAGCTGAAAACTTGTACTTCTGATTGTCCAAACCACTCCAATCCTTTTGCTTATAGATATACAAACCATTTGCCACAAAAGACGTGAATTCTTGACCCCTAAAAAAACCAAGAGCTCAAAATCACATCTCATACCTCCATTTTCACATAAACTGACCAAAAACTTGAAACTCATAACTCCCTCGTGCGTTTTCAAGCCTTTTGGTTCCTAAAGCTTCTAAACATCATTTAGAACTGATCACATACCCTGTTACAAGACTGTAACACCATTAAAACCATCCTCCATTTTCAAAAACAGAGCTTTGCACTTGGACTTCTCCAGAACTCCTCAGGTACTTTCAGCTCAAGCTAAGCATCCCATAGCTTTCTGGTAACTTGAGGAAGCTAACTCAATCATTGGAACACACTGAAAGCTGCTCAAACTCCAAACCCGATACCCTATTTCAAGGTAATTTTTCTAACTTTGGAACTTTTCATACAGGAATCATAAATGATTTATTTGTGAATGAAACATGTAGATATCACTGCCCTAAAGCTAACCATGTCCATAGTTTCCATTAATTTTGCCTGAGCTTAGAGAATTTTAAGATTGAATTTTCTGAGATTTTTAGGGTTCAGAATAGGGCCATTAAAATTCATATTTATCTTTGAGCTATAGTTTTAATGCTTTACATTTCTGAAACCGTGAGGAAATTTGCTACAAGTTTCATGTTTACAATTTTCATTTTTGTTGAAATTTGAACAAGTTACAGAGCTTTTGACTGGGCGTGAGGTTGAAGATGAAATTGGCCTCAGGAACATGTTTATCGTATGTATTTATTGTTTGGTTTATATAAACGAATGTATAGCCACCCCAATGGTAGAAGCGCACGCCTGTAACCTGAGGGACCTGAGTTCGAGCCCCAGTGGTACCCTTTTGATTTTTTTCCATATTTTTTGCATTTTATGACCCTTTTTTGCAGGCGCTGGACTTCATCAATGGGCCTTGTTTTTGTTTTTACTTTCTAACCCCCCTGTGCACTATTTCCACCCCTGGCCCAGTTTTATTTTCTTTTCTTATTTTTTATTTTATTTATTTTCTTAATATATTTTCTAATATTAAAAAATCATAAAAAAATATTTTAAAAAAATAGTAGATTTATATTTTGACTTAGCATATTTATTTTTCTCACAAAAAATATTTTATTTAACCATACTATATTTATTTTACTAATTATTCTTGTAAATTTAGTTAAAACTAAGTTATTATTTATTTTCTTTTACACCAATTAAAATATATTATTTTAATATAAAAAAGGCCAAAAATATTTTATAATACTATAAATTATTTTCAAGACAAAAATACAAAAAAATACTTTTCTTAAACTTAATTTCTTTTTAATCAATTAATAGATTTAGGGTTTTATTTAAAATCTTTTCTTAGTAAATTTAGGTTTTACCTTTAATTAATTATTTTCTTTTATTTAATTAGGTTAAAATCAAAACCCCTTTTCTCATAAAAAATCTAAAACAAAAATATCTATTTTCTTAATACTTACATTCTTGTATATTTATTCATTTTTGTACATTATATTCATTTAATTTCTTGTACATTTTTATCAATTCAATATGGTTGTAATAGATTAAGTAGGTTTATTTTCTTGCAACCCCCATTTATACTTTGTATACCCCCTCCCACAAGTATTGTAATAGCGTAGTAACTTTAAATTCTGCAATATATCGCTTTATATACAAATGCTAGTAATTAGGGTTTGTATGGAAAGACTAAAACTAATACTTAGAAAACCCTAATTCAAGACAAAATCAAACATGAAAACAATACACTTGCACACACGCACCCCTAGGATAAATCCACTTGGTTGCCTTACAAAATGGCCATATTACGCATGTGAGGTATCTTAGCAAAAACAAGCAAATATAAGATCATAGTCCCTCGATGACGCTTCGAATGTTGCCTTCAAATGATCTTAGTCCCTAAAAGAGAATGCTAAGGTACCTTGTAACATTGTTAATCATAGTTATACGATGACCCACGCCCGTCCCATTTACATCCAAAGATAGGGTTACTTACCAAATCAATGGTAAGATAACAATGTCAAAGAAAAAAATGAACATAAAAGACTTTTGAGTAGGTAGAATGCTCCTAATTACTTGCTCAATTTCAAAACATCCTTGTTATTTTCAAAAACAAACACCTACACTTTTCAAAACATCTTACAAACTTGAAAACATTTTCAAAAGATCAAACATCTTTGTATACATTCTTACGAACGAGAATCATTACAAAGATTGCCTAAATAAAGGCCTCTTTACAAAATACTTTCAAAAACCACACAAAGCACAATTTCAAACAAAAAGCAAGTAACTAAGAGCCCATGGAAAACTATGGATGAAAAGGGTGCTAATACCTTCCCTTTTCATAATCTACCCCCCGAACTCAAGAAATAATCTCAAAGGTCATTCTTGTGCTTTTTCACCTTTACTTTTGGATAAAAGAAAAGTCGATGGTGACTCTTGCTAACCGCAGGATTTGCGATCAAACGCAAAACACCCAAGTCAGTTCTCCCACCTAATCAAAGTAGGACTTGAAACTTAACATGAACCTTAATGAGGACCTATTAAGAAACATGGAACCCACTTGAGACCTTTTAAACCCAAATTTCCTTGAGAAACTCAAAACCCTAATTGTAGATCTTGGGCTTAGGAGGATTATTTGACTGGTCATCCCTTGAGATTCTTGAGCATTTAAGAAGCCTTGAAATAATGCCTTAAAGAAAATGGGAGGGAAAATTTGGGGTACAACAGTCGCACATTATCAGAATTAGAGGTGCAGAAGTAACGCTAAGATTGAGAGCTTAGCTGGCTGGAAACGCTCTGCAAAGATTCCTTAGGGAAACTGCAAGACAAAATGACAAAAAAAAGACAAATGTAATTCAAAACTGGAAGGTTTGGATAAATGGGAGACATAAAAATTGATGCAAGTTACTTATCGATGAAGTTCTTGATTGAAGGAAAATCTGCATTGATATAGAGCTTCGTAACATGGAACATGTTGGTAACCGAGAGTGGATACTGGCCTACATTAAAAAATAATCAGATAAGTTAGAATATACTTTACTGTCTTCAAATTGTGCTTTAAAAGACAAGATCTTGAACCGTCTTACCTTGCTCTTTAACTTTTGCATATTGAAGCAAAACCACTGTAGGCCCAGATGTATTACCCTGATCCTCGTTAAACTTAAAGAACTATTTGGAATAGTCCTCCCATAGATATGGAGCCAAATGAAAAAAATTAGAAACTTGAAACACATACTTTGCATCCCTAAGCACGAAATTAACTTGTAGTTTTTTCCCGCCAGTCTGTGTCTGTTGATATCCAATACTCTCGACCATACCAATAATGTCTAAGTGAAAGGTGTAAATTAAAAACGTAAGACAATGAAATACTATAACTTATCGAAAAAGTTTAGTAGGAAAACATGTAATGTTACCAGTCAACACATCTTTCTGAAACCTGTCGATCATAATATTAAAGAAACTGGTGAAGCTACATTGTTTGGGTGGTATGACGTGTTTGTTAAGATCAGAAACTGAAGTTCCTTTAGTAAATTTCACCAGAAACTTGTGGGTGGATGGTTTAAAGACCAAGTTATTTTGTTGAACTGCAAAGTTTGATTCAGTGTACATCTGGTTCAATTCAAATTTGTTATTGTATGCAGCCACATATGTAGTTGGAACAACAATGTGGATATCACACCCCAGACAAATGTAGAAAATGTAAAACGCAAAACAAAAGTTCAATTGCAAAAATAAGACTGAGCACAAAACATAATATCAAACGCAAAGTGGAAACACATGCACAACATTAACTCTTTTCAGGAAAAGTTAAAAACTTTAAAAAACACTAGGGAAGTGCAAAGAACATGTAACCTATTGAAACAGAAGCATAATAAAGCAAAGTAACTATGTTTGTTGTAACACAAGGGAAGTACATAAAACATGTAACTTGTTGAAACATAAGAATAACAAAGAAACGTAACTATGTTTGTTGTAACGCAAGAGAAGTACAAATTTTAACATAAATTTAAGTACTGTTAAGACAAGAAAAGCACGATAAACTTATAACTCTTGAAACATAAGCATAACAAAGTAAGGTAAGTATGATAGTTGTAATAAAGTTAAACATAGCAAAAAACCAGGAACAAAAGTCGAAGCTATAAGTAATGTTGAATGCTACCTCTTTATCTACGAATATCATTTCAAAGCGTTCCTTGTTGTTGGAGAGTACATTCCATTTATGGACTACTCGAACCACCGCCTTCCATAACTCCTTGGTGTCTTTGATGTTGATAATTTTCTCCAAATGTCTTGCCATGTAGAAAGGTCGGAGGAAGCCGCAGAAGATGGTTGAGATAAGAAGATTGAAGATGGTTTAGGGTTGAAGATACAAGAAGGTTGAGTTTTTTGAAGCTGAAGAGAGAGAATGAAATGAGAGAGTATTGAAATGAAGGGTGAGAAGCAAAAGTGTATGTTTGGAATATGAAAAGACTATGATGTGAAATAGATATGTAAAATAATAAGAAATATAATAAGTGTCTTCCCAATAAAAAAATTTATAGTATTTAATTAGATTTTATTCATTCAATTGGAAACAATTAGGAAAAATAGAAACAACCACGCAAGTAAGAAACAACAAAGCAAAATAAGTAAGTAAGAAACAACAATTCCAAGCAGGATATAGAAGACATCCACGCAATTCAATAAAGAAGCAAAAGAGCAATATGGTATTTGATATAATATTAAATTTTCTTATGTTATAGATGTGATTTTAAAAATTAACTTTATATGATAAAATTTTATTATTATAAGACATTAAAAATAAATTACAATAGCCTATGCGTCACTTTCATTTAAACTCATTTGGAAACCTAATAGGTGCATGGCTAGTCTTGTGTCCCACACTATAAAATGAGTTGCTCCCTAATAAAAGTGGTAATAAGTTGAAAAAGAGAATAGAAAATAGAAAGAGATAAGACTTTTTAACTAATTCACGATGGAAATTAAAAAGTTCTTTATTTGAGATAAAATACATTATGGCATCATAGTAAAGTATTCTGGTGTTATTATTATACAATGCAATGATAGTGTGGAATATGAGTCTTAATTGCATGATTATAGTTGTTTTGTGATTTGAAATAGGAACCTAGATGTCAATGGAGATCAAAGTATTTGATTACATCATGCTTTTTAAAAAATGTAAGATAATCAAATTAACTTTACCATGAAAATTACTACTATTTATTTCTTTTATGTATATTATTTACTTTGTAAATAAGGTTTATTTCTTCCATATCAATTACTTTAATTTTGTAGTAGCTTCTAATAAAATTTGAATGAAACGCCTATGTATTTGCGAGATATAACATAACTAAATCTGTGAATCAATCCTCAGAGAAATTCTTGTGAGATATAACATTTATCTATTTGTAAATTCTTAGACAATTGATGGATAATAAAGACGTAGAATTAACACATAAATACGATAATAAAATATTTCATCTTACGGGTCACTATTAGCGCAATACATATTTTATTTTAATAAACAATTATTTTATTTTATTTTATTTTAATAAACAAATACCTTTATTTGAGAGACAAAATCTTTATTTTAATTTTTTTTCTTCTTTTTTCCATCTCACGAATTTTTTTCTTTTTTGTATGGTTATTTAATACAATTAAATTTATATGATAATTGTTCATTTAAAATTAAATAATTCATTTCAAATTTATATATGCATCCAAATACATTTTATAGTATATCAAACAAATTTATTCGTATGGACGCACAAGTAGTTTAGATATATAATGTTAGTGTAAATAACTTGAATTCTGTTAGGAAAATTAATCAATGGATAAATTAATCAAGGGATAAAGGAAGAGAATTGGGTCAAGGTCCAATTCTAATTACAATGAAGGCCCGAGATTTATTCTTAAGAGTATATTTTCATTTTCAAAGTGGTTGATTAAAATAACTTGTCAAACACTCTTAACTTATCTCTTAATGTTATGAATTTGGTTGTGGATAATGACTTGTAAAGCACACCAATCCATTGATCTTAAGCAAGAATGACTTGTCAGTCACATTTTCTTTGACAAAAAAAATTTAGTTTCATGTGTTTGTTCTGGAGTCAAGCACGTGATTATGAGAGATAAATATTGCACTTAGGTTGTCACGTAATATATTAGGAATTCGATGATTGACCCAAAGTACTCGCAATGGATATTGTAGCCATAAAATCTTTGCAGTATCCTAAGCTAGGCTCTTGTACTCCGCCTCAACACTAGATTTAGAAACTAGTGTTCTCTTTTTAGCCCACCAATACACTATGTTAGGCCCTAGATAAATGCACTCATCTGAAGTATACCTTCTATCATTTGGGCATGAGGTTAAGTCAACATCGAAATAATATGTGATGGTGATATGTAGAGTAAGGTTGTTTGGTGCAAGAAGTAAGCCATGCCTATGTGTTCATAAGATATATCTAAGTATCTTATTAGCAATTTTCCAATGTACCTCAAGAGGATTTGAGAGAACATGGCAGACTTTGTTTGCATCGTATGATATTTATGGACTAGTAACTATGGCATATTATAGCGCACATATGATGGATTTAAATTTAGTATGAACAAACATGTGTTGAGCTAACTCTATATAATTTTGTGCTAGAAGCCATAAATAAAGTATTGTATTTGGCAGTGGCCATGTTCGTCTTTGTTTGGAAGTCCTTAATATATTTACTCTAAGATAACAACAAGGATCCGTTGGAGAAATGATTCATTTCAATACTCAAAAAGTAATCTAAATGACCAAGATCCTTATGAGAGAGAAAGAGATTTAGTTTAATGACGAGTTGTTGGTTAAAGACCTTAGAAGTGCCAATGATGATTATATCATCAACATAAATAAAAACAAACGTACATTAGAATGAGTATGAAAATGAAAAGTGAGGAACCATATTTGATGGCTACAAAGATTAGAGATAGGAATTCACCTTTGAGTCTAATGTACCTAGCTCTTGGAGCTTGTATGAGTTCATATAAGCCATTTTCTAGTTTATAATAAATCAGTTAAAGATTAGTCTTCTCAAATCCATGAGACTGAACCATGTACACCTCTTCATTGAGGAACTCATTTAGTGATGCGCTATTAATATCAATTTGTTAAATTAATCAACTTTGGGAGATTTCCAATATGAGCATTGTCCTGACAATGACACCATTGACTACTAGTGAGAAAGTCTCAATGTAGTCAAAACCTTCAAGTTGTGAAAACCCTTAGCCATGAACATGACCTTGTATTTGTTAATTGTTCTAACATGTTTCTCCTTTGCTTTAAACACCCACTTACATTCAACGGGTTTCTTACGAGTAAGAGGATGCACTATTGTCCATGTATTATTCTTGATGAGGGTATCATATTTTGATTGCATGGTTGCATGTCCCCTGGAATGTTTATGCTTGTTTGTGTGAGGCAGGTTAAAAATGAGTTAGAAAAATGAGAAGTAGTCTTGGTTAGTCAATGTCATTTTTTACTATAGTTTGCATATAATGTAGGTTATGTTGGTGAGTTCTTGAGGTGGGTGAAGGTGATTTTAATTTTAGTAACAAATGAGGGCGAGGGTGAGTAAGAGTTATGGGAGGATGAGGGTGAGTAAAAGTTATGAGAGGAAGAGGTAGGTGAGGAATAATTAGTGTTATATGAGGTAGTGTGTGTTTGATTAGGGATAATATTGAATGTGGTAGAAGGATTGGGAGCTGGTGCTATATGTGAGGTAGTGGGAGAGACATTTTATGATGTTGTAGTAGTATTTGTGTGTTGGCTATGTGTGGACAAATAAATGAGTGTATGTATTAAGTGGCCAAAGCCATGCATTATATTAAGATTTAGTTAGATATGAGTTGAGTTATATGACATTGTGTGGCTTAAAATTGGCAACCAATATTTCATAAATACTGCATAAACATCCATTTGTTCCAAATATTTTTCAAAACAGGGTATTAATTTGGAGTTTGGTAAATATTTCCAATAATTTTTTGAGTTTTCTTCTTTTTCATCATTATTTTTTTAGGCGAGGATATAGAAATCATCTATATGATGTGACTTCCTTTTCTTTTTCTTTCTTCACTCACCTTCTTCTTTGTTTCTTTTTTTTCTCACACTCCTCTTTTGTTTTTACTACTTTTGTTCATTTTTCTGTTGTTTTTGTTTAATTTTTCATTAAAAAAAATTCTTCTTTTTTAAACTAAACTTTCTAAGAATTCGCTGCTTCCTAAAATCCATAGTTTTGAAGTTATCATTTACTTTATTTTCTCCAAACTTCTCTCAAGATTAATGAAATTTTTTTGTGCAAAGATCATAAATTGCCTCATATTTTGCTCAAGAGTGGAAGGTTATCTTGGCTCATACAACTTATTTTTGTATGCTATTTTCCTTTTATTATTATTTTTTTGTGATTGAAGAGGGCATAAGCCCATAGGAAATTACATAAGAACATCCCTCCTAAAGGAGTTACCATTCAAGTCAACAATATAACAATTATACACCTCCATGGAACAAGACTTTAGAATATTAATGGCTAAACTCTGATTCGCCCCTAATTTTTCCAACTTGTCTGCATATTTATTTGACTCTTTGTACATGTTAATAATGCGATAAGCCAACAATTTGTTCAACTCCTTTTGTATTTTTCGCACCAAACTCAACCCTATACTTATCTTATAGTTCTCCTTAGTGATTGCATTATGAATTTCCTTAGAGTTTGTCTGAATTACCACTCTTAATAAATGATTGTTGTGAATTAGTTTGATTCATTCAAGAACACCCCATAATTCAGCTATCAGCATATTGTATCTTCATATAGACTTGGTAAAGCCTCTGATCCACGTGCCTTTATTGTCCCTGATGAATGATTCCATATCCAGCTTATCGGTCTTAAAAAACTTCCTCGTTTGTGTTCAGAGCCACTTAGTTAACTTTAAGGGGAGTCCATCGAATGTGCTTAATTACTCGGGTTTTCTCATACACTTTCTTCAACAGTTGTGCACTTATCATGAATTATTGAACTTTCTCCTTGATATTTTTTACTAAGTCCCATGGCATGATGTAATTATATTTTCTGTTTGGGAAAAACAGGGAGGACGAGAATATAATTACATGTTTCTAATTCTATTTTTTAAATGCCAAAAATAATTCAATAACTTAATAATTTGTGATATGACATTAGTTGGTCTAAGTGTAATTGAAATATTTAAATGCGAGAATTTATCTATTCTCAACAATAATTCTTTGAGAATAGATACATTCTCACTTTGAAATGCTTTGTTTGAAATATGTTTATGATTGGTTTTGAAAGTATCTTTGAAAAGTACGTTCGTTTAGGCGAACTTTGTAATGATTCTCGTCTATATAAGTTTGCATACAAAGTATTTACTTTTGAAAATATTTTCTTTGGAAATATGTTGGTGTATTTGAAAATATGTTTGTTTTGAAGATGATTGTGAGCAAGCAACTATGAACGTTCTACCTACTCAAAAAAGTCGTTGTTCTTATCCTCCCCCTTTAGATATTGCTACCTTTCCATTGATTGATAAGAAACCCTATCATTAGATGTGAATGGACAGGCGTGGGTTATCGTATAGTCATAGAAAACAACATTGTAGGATACCTTAGCATTTTTTTGTAAGGGTCTAAGATTGTTTACCGAAAGCAACATTGAAGGGTCATCGAGGGACTACAATCTTATATTCGAGGGTCATTGCTAAAGTATCCCACGTTCGAGGGACATGACTATTTTATCTTTAGTCGACAAGTGAGGTTAGCCCTAGAGGTGCAAGTGTGCAAAGTGTTTGTTTTCATGCTTGTTTGTCTTGAAGTAGGGTTTTCTACTTGTTGATTTTATATATTACTATACAAACCCTAATTAATAGCATCTATATTGAAAGCGATAAATTGCATAAATGTAAAATTCTATGCTATTATATTATTTGGGGATGGGGTGCAAATTTACAAATGGGGAGCAAAAGAAATTAAACCCTTAGTTACTATTACAACCATATTGAATGAATAAATAATGTACAAGAATAATGAAGGCAATGTGAAAGGGAAATGTTTTTGTTTGAGTCTTGGTGTAAAAAGATTTAATATTAACCTAATTAAACTAATAAAAGAAAGAAAATAATTTTCTAGACTAGGTTGATTTAACGAGAACTAAACCTAAATTAAATAGAAAAGAAAAAAATAAATTAAGTAAGAATACATTTTTAGGGTTTTTATGAAAAGGTTTTAGTTTTATTAAACTAGTATAGAAAAGTTAATTAATTAAAAATCCTAGATTCTAAATTAATTTTAATTTTAAAAGAGAAAATAAAATGGACCTAAGTCTAATATTTATTTAAATTTAAGAAAAGGAATTGGATTTGTTAAGAGAAATATTTTTGGTCTTTTTGTCTTGATAAAATGAAAATATATTAATATAATAAATACAAATATTTTTGAGATTTTGTTAATAAAAACAATAATAATAATAATAATAATAATAATATTATAAAAAGGAAAAAGAAAAATAAAATAAAAATATAAAAGTTTAAGTCAAGGGGTGTAAAAATGATTTAGGGTAACAGATTTTAGTTTGATGTTAGGGCCCAATATGGCTTTTTTTGTGTAATCAGGAAAAAAATAAAAATAAAAATAAATGGGTTACATTATTGCTAGCAGGCAAGGGGGTCAGTGAAGTAAAACGAACCAAGGCCCAACTAAAGGGAGCCCATGCGCTACTTGTTCAAACAAAAAAAAAGAAGGAAAAAACATGAAAAACATAAAAGGTCTCGCTGGAGCTCGAACCCAAGACCTTCCATAGTAAAGCCTTCACGCGCGCGCTTGCTGCCACTGGGGTGGCATGTTTCATCCGTTAGTAATACAACAACTATTAAACTTAAAATAAAACAAGTCTTATGGCCAGCTTCATCTCCAACCTCGTGTCATAACCAGTCATGGATTTAAACCCTGTAACTTCTTCATCTCTCAACCATTTGCAAAAATGTAAACATCAAACTTATTCCAAATTTCACCACGACTCCAAAAATGTAAATAACTTAAATTATAAATCAAAGCTGAATGAGAATTTCTAATGGTACCAAATTCAGACCTAATTTTTTCAGGAAGTTCAACTTCAAAATTCACATCACTCGGGTAATATAAATGAAATATAAAGACATGGTCAGCTTCGGGGCAATGATGTCTACATTTTATCTTTGAAAATGGAAAGCTAACAATGCATATATAAAGAGATTGAAAGTCATAAAATTTACCTCAAAACTGGAAATCGTGTTCTGCAAATGAGCTTGATTCAAGTTGCTGCAATGATCAGGTTAGCTTCCTTGAGTTCCTAGGAAGCTAATGCAATGCTTAGCTCGAGCTCAGTGTAACTAAAATGGCCTAGAGAAGTTAAGATGTAGACCTCTGCTTTTGAAAATGGAAGATGGTGATGGAGGTGTTACAGAACTGTAACAGGGATTGGGATAGCTTCTATATGAAGTAAGGAAGCTTTGTGAATGGTTTTCCAAGAAACGCATGAGTAGATTTTGAGTTGGGTGTTCAAAGTCAGAAATGATACAAAAATGGAGGTTTTGTGCAATTTCTGACTTGAGGGAGTTTGAGGGGTTTTGAGGGCTTATAATGTCCTTACCACTATGTCACTTGGATTTAACACCAGACCTTTGTAATCCAACCTATCTAAAGCACCTTTGGGTAAAACATTTAGAGAGGGCCCAATATCCACCAATACATGGGCAAAAGTAGTTCCTTTGCATTCCATAGAAACATGCGAGGCCTTGTCATGATTTCTTCCAACTGGAGTCAAATCAGCATCAGAGAATCCCAATCCATTATCAGCAGTCAAACTCGCTACACAATTTTCAAACTGATTGACTATGGTCTCTTGAGGAACATGTGATTTCTTCAAAAATTTGATTAATGCCTGAGCATACGCATCAGAACAAAGTAATAAAGACAACATAGAGATCTTGGATGGGGTTTGACCAAACTGCTCTACTATCTTAAAATCACTCTTATTTATAATCTTCAAAGTCTCCTCCATTTCTTGGGTGGAGGGTTCCTCAGCAGTAATGTCTTTGGCAGGCGCCTCTATCCCGGCAGGCTCAATCATCTTTTCTTTACCCCTGGCATCAGTACTAGGTTTGTCAACAATAATTCGAACAGGTGTAGTTGTAGTGGTTGGAGGTGAAATTTCAGAAGAGAATATTCTCCCTGTCCTTGTCACCTTGCTAGAGCTAGTAATGTTGGTAATGTCATCAGTCTTATCTTCATAAATCTAAGAGTCTTGCTTAATTCCATGGTAGTATATTTCGGCGCCATAATTCTAAGGTACTGCCTTATCAGAAGAATAAGGAATTGGCCCTGGTGCGGTAATTATTAAGGGGGAAATTATTGGTTCGTTGGAAATCCTAATAGGACCTCTTTAAGAGATCCTAATAGGTTTGTTGGATATGGTGATGATTGATATGTATTTAACTTCTTCAGTCAAACTTTTTATGGCCAGAGTTCTTTCAAACAGGATCTCATGACTACCTATTAGGCGCTGAACACCTTTTTTTCAGCCATTCACATCCATTCTTTTGTAGAGTACAATAATTACAGTGTTTTAAACAACATGTAAAACCCCAACTCTTAACAAATTTTCCTTAACAATGGTCAGGGGAGTAGTCAAGTCTTTAACAGAGGAAAAAAAGCAGCGTCTTCAATTGCATTGACACCTTTGCCATGATTTGGCATTGGTGCAATAATTACATTCGGAGTTGTAGGTGGATCAAAATCAATGGCCTTTTATCGATGAGGTCTTGAATTTTGCATTTCAAAGCCCAACATTGATCAATATCATGTCCGGGGCTATTGGAGTGATAAGAGCATTTGGCGTTAGGATTGTACTTGGGTGATGAAACATTAGGATTCGATGGTGGATCATGCAATGTTACCAAGTTAGCCTTCAATAGGTGTTGCAAGGCTTGAGATAGTGACATGTTGATCCTTGTAAACTCTCTTCTTAAAACCTCAGGTCTTTGATGGTTGGCTTGTTATGGTTGTCTTTGAGTAGAGGGTGGATTGGAGATTAAAACGACATTGACAAATTAACAGTGGTCTTTCTTGACATGGCCCCTTGACCAATACATGACATTGGTTTCCTTTTTGCCAGCAAAGGGCTTTTTTACAGTATTGGATGTAGAGGCGGAGGCCATGGGAATTTTTCCATTTTTAATACCGCTCTCAACCCTTTCACCAGTCAAGATTAACTCAGTGAAACCGGATGATGAGCTGCTAATTAGTAAGTTAGAATATGGTCCAGTCAATGTTCCCATGAACATATCCACCAACTCCCTATTAGTCAATAGTGGTTGCACCCAACCTGCCAGGTCTCTCCATTTCTGTGCATATTCTTTAAAACCTTCATTGGAACCTGTGATACGGTGGGATAACTGACTTGGGTGTTTTGCTTTTAATTATAATAGTTTCGGATAGCAAGAGTCACCACCGACTTTTCTTTTATCCAATAAGGAAAGGGTGAAAAGAATAGGAAAGACCTTTGAGATATTTTCTTGAGTTCGGGGGGTAGGTTATGAAAATGGAAGGTGTTAGCACCATTTTAATCCATAGTTATCTATGGGCTCTTAGTTGCTTGCTAGATCACTTTTGAAATTGCTTTGTTTGAAATGTGTTTGTGGTGGGTTTTGAAAGTATTTTTGAAAAGCGCCTTTGTTTAGGCAAACTTTGTAATGATTCTCGTCTCTATAAGAATGCATACAAGGTGTTGGACTTTTTGAAAATATTTCATGTTTTGAAAGTGTTTGGTGTATTTTGAAAGATATTTGGTTTGAAATGTTTGTGAGCAAGAAACTACAAGCGTTCTACCTACTCAAAAAGTCTTTGTTCATTTTCTCCTTCTTTAGATATTGCTATCTTACCATTGATTGGTAAGTAACCCTATCTTTGGATGTAAAAGGACAGGCGCGGGTCTTTGTATAGTCATAAAATGCAATGTTGTGAGATACCTTAGCATTTTTATTAAGGGTCTAAGATCATTTATAAGGCAACATTCGAATTGTTATCGAGGGACTATGATCTTGTATTTTTGATTGTTTTTGCTAAGGCGTCTCACATGCATAACATAACTATTTATTCTTAAGGCAACAAGTGGAGTTAACCCTATAGGTGCAAAGTGTGCAAGTGTTTATTTTTCATGCATTGTTTTGTCTTGGATTAGGGCTGTCTAAGATTGATTTTATCTTGCCATACACACCCTAATTACTAACAATTATATTAAAACGATAAATTTGCAGAAATTAAAATCCTATGCTATTACATCCTTTAGGGGATGGGGGTACAATTTACAAATGTGGATGAAATATGAGCTTAAATATTACAACCATATTGAATAGCTATGAAGAACATATGTGAAATATGTAAAAATAGTGTAAAAGAGAGGAAAAATCAATTTTTTAACATTAAGTGTTGACACATGCTTATATGCATCGACACATAACCTTCCCTTGCCTCTGTAATACCAAATCAACTCAGTATGAGTTAATGTATAATGGTATTTGTCGACTCATACCTTGCATGTGTCAACACATTCGTGCTTTGTGTCGACTCACACACCCTTTTTTCCTTCTGCTTTGGGCATGTATAGCAGTATGTGTCGATGCATAAGGCTTTGTGTCGACTCATGCTGCAATTTTTTCACTCCAACATTGTTTTATGGTTTGTACAAGTCAGTTCTTAACATATAATTGACAATAATGGAAGATAAATAAAAGGTTATCTTCAAGGGAAATGGTTACTACATTTTATCTTCAAAGATGAATCATTAATGATGCTCGAAATAAAGGTTTAAAGTCAAGAAGACTTACCTTGAAGATGGAATTTGTGCTTTGAGTTTGAGTTGTTGTCTTGACTATTCTTGAACTTGGAAAAAAAGAGGTGTTATAGAAGCTTATTCTTGAGTTTGAACAACTTTTATATGATGTATGTGGAGTGTTTAGATAGTTTTTTTGGACAGAGCTTGCAAGGTGTGAGAATTCCAAAGATTTGGACTTTAAATCTCAAGAATAAAGGTTTTGTGGACAGTTATGGCTTTTTGAGAGTATGAGATTTTTGAGGGCTTGTCTACACAACCACACTTCTGGATTTTCTCTATTTTTTCTCTGACCTCTTTCTCTTGCAATTGGCCTCTCTATTTATAAAGAAGGTTTGAGACTTGAAACAACTCAGATTTTAAATCATATGTTATGGCTATCTTGCTTGATTTTTAAGCAAGCATGAAGAACACATTTACAATGCTTGTACTAAGCTATCTAAAGTGGTTGATCACTTTAAACATGTTTGTTCTGACTTGTAGAAGTTGAGTGTGGTTAGAACAACAAGTTAGAGGCTCAAGAAATTGACTTTGTGATTAAAGTGAACTTTTCAAGAACGGATATGTTGCTTTCTTCCAAAAATGAAATGATCACTTGGACAAAGGCTCAAACACTTGGATCATAGTTTACCTAGCTGTGTAAGCATTCAATTAAGGAGTGACTTACAAGTTTGAGGCCTGTAAAGTGAAGATTATGCAGCATAGCTAAGATTTTGGTTCCGTGTTCATCACAAATCTGCCTTGTAAATCAAGAATGAATGCCCAACTTCAGATCCTTGAATCTCCTAGCTCAAGTATGATAAATTCGTGCTCTTAGATGTTTTGGAAAGCTTGAAACATCCACTACAACTTTCATGTTGTGATACGGTGGCAGAATCGATTGTTATACTGTTTTTGCATTTGTGTTCATAAATGTTGCGGTAAGCAAGAGTCACCATCGACTTTTCTTTTATCCAACAAAGGAAATGGTGAAAAGAACAGAAAAAGACCTTTCGAGAGTTTTCTGAGTAAGGAGGGTAGGTTATGGAAAGGGAAGGTGTTAGAACCTTTTCCATATGTAGTTATCTATAGGCTCTTAGATGCTTAGCTCATTTTGAAATACCTTGTGCTTTGTATGTTTTTTTTTAAGTATTTTTGAAATGCCAATACTAAGGCAGCTTGCTTTATGATAATTCTTGTATTAGTCCTCAATAGTGTTGATAAAGCATTTTTGAAAATGTTTTTGAAAGTGGTTTTGTGTAAGTGTAAAAATATGTTTGAGTAAGCATCTAAGAGCTATCTACTTTTACTCGAAAGGTTGTTCTTTTCCTCTTTTCCTTTAGACCGTGCTATCCTACTATTCGTGAGTAGGTAGATCTAGTCGTTGGATGTTTTGAGGGACATTTGAAGGGACGTTTATAGTCACAAAGGCAAGTGGGCAAGAAATATTAGTAACTACCCTAGGGTTTTAAGACCATTTTTACCGAGACAACATTGAGAGGATCATCGAGGGACTTATGATCTTTAAACAGGAGGGTAGCCACTAAAATCTCTCACATTTCGAGAGTTATAACTATTTTTCCAAAGGAAACCGAAGTGGGATACCCTAGAGGTGTATATGTGCAATTGTGTTTGTATTCAGTTATTTGCCTTGCATTAGGTTTACTAGTGTTTTGTTTTATTCTTGACATACAATCCTATTAGTCATGCATCTAAACAGTTAATAGTTTGCAGTAATTAAAAGTGCGGAAATATAAATCTAACTATTACAAGGCTTCGGGGAGGGGGGTTATTATAAGTCCAAAACTTATGGGAAAATAAAGAAAGCAGTAAAGTAACAAGTCCTAATTATACTCTATTACATCCCATAAGCAAATACATTAGTACGGAAAAAAAGTGTGAAAGTAAATAACGCGTGCGAAATAGAAAAGACGTATAAACCCTAAAAAGGAAAATCTTTTTTGTTTGTTTTTGTTTTATGTAAGAAAATGTTTAATTGATAATTAATTAAATAATCTAGATCTAAATAAAAAAAAGTTAATTATTAAATAAAATTGAAATTTAAAAAAGAAATTAATTCTAAGTTTTTTGTATTTTGTTATGAATACAAGAAATTAAATGAATTAAATCTTAGGTCTATTTATTTTTAAATTAAATAAAAGGTTAAAGTTATTATTTAATTAATTTACCAAGTTAATTTAATTTAAAAAAAATACTAACCTAATATTTTTATGATTTTTTGATTTTAATGTTGTAATGAAATAAAATTGATTAAAACAAAATAAAGAAAATTGAAATGGGCCTGCAAACAAAATGAAATGGGGGGTGCGCTTCGAAGAAGTATCAGGCCTATCAGCAAGAGGGCCCAGGCGCTGCAAAAATAGTTAGGGGTGAGAATAAACAGAAACCCCGGGCCTAATGACAAGAGGGCCCGGGCGCCTGTGGGATCTGCAAAACAAAGGTTAGAAAAAATAAAAATTTGTTTCCTGCCTGGGTCGAACCCAAGACCTGGCAGAGGAGTGCCCTAAGAATGGTGTTCTTAGATTCATGTACCTAAGCTCGCATGTAACACGTTAGATCTACTCAAAACATCAATAGTAATATGAATGCATGCATAAAACTGATTTAAATTACATAATTTAGAGGATTTGAGATTCAAAATTTCACCAAAAATCATAGGATGGTTATGAGGAGGATCTGGGACGTGTAAGGCTTGAACCTGGGCTTTGGAGGACTTCTGGGAAACTCAGGAGAGGGTTATGATTTTGGTTTGGGTTGATTGCGCCTGGAAGTGAAGTTACAGATTTTGCAACTTTATGATTTTTTTTTAAGAATTTTGAGAAGGCTTTTAGAGAGATTTTTGAATAGGAATTTCGTGCTCCTCTTGGCTTGCATTGTTATGTATTTATAGAGGGAA
Organism: Vicia faba; assembly: GCA_948472305.1. Lineage (NCBI taxonomy): Eukaryota > Viridiplantae > Streptophyta > Magnoliopsida > Fabales > Fabaceae > Vicia > Vicia faba. Next base: position 999,871,953 of record OX451735.1, read on the forward strand.
GATAGGAGGGAACAAACATGGTAAAGAATCAATGTATTCATGGCCTTTGAGAAAAGGATAAACATATTAAAAAATGTCCATATTTGTGATATCTTTGCCTCTTTGGTCACTTGCATGAATCTGGTCCCTTTGGATGTATCTTGCACGAAAATATGGGCCTTCTAATAGACCAAATAAAACCCAAATGTCATGGCCCATTATTATTTGTATTTTATTTGATTTAATTCATATTTAAATGAATAAAAATTCAAAAAAAAAGCATGGATAGATTTAGAGGTCCTTGGAAACATCATAAACATATTTGAACTCCAAAAAGTTAGGCCTAATAACTTAAAATCACAAATTTGCTCAATTGAGATTTCATGCATTTCCTTTGAAAATTGCCCAACTTGTGCAATCCATAACTTGCTCAATGTTTATCCAATGATGGTGATCTTGGACTTTTTGGAAAGCCAAAGATGTCTACTTCAATCCATATTTTGATCAATTTTGCATTTGAAGATTTTATATTGATGTAAAAGGTCTTGGAAAAAAGTGTCTTTTGTTGACTTTCTGAAAATGACTTGTAATGTATGAGCTTGTATCTTTCAAATGGTGCATTTCTTGAACTTGAGGATAAAAGAGAAGTTGTAGGGAATTGTATTCTCTTCAAAATGATATTTTTTTGTGGAAAATGGGTGAAGTTTGTGAAAGTTATGCCTGGTCAAAGTTTAGTTAACTTCTCCTATAGAAACCCTAATTTAGCAATTCTTGACTTTTGATAAATTAAGAGAATTCCTTGAGGAATCATTATCAGCCCTTGATCAAATGATGGATATCACTTCAAAATTTTGATGTTGACCAAAAATCTTGAAGTTTGACACCACAGTTGACTTTTGACCTATTATAGTTAACTTTCAAACATTTGAGCAATTGACTGAGCAAACTTGTAGTGTAAGGCATGAAATTTGGCATGGACATTCCCAAGGACATATTAGGGACCATAGAAATCACTTGGAGCCTTTTCAACCCAAACATCTTGGTAAAAAGTGAAACCCTAATTGGAGGTTCATTGCTTAGGAGGAGAATTTGTCTGATCACTTCTTTGGTCAACCTTGAGTAATTGAGGACCTCAATGAGCATGTCTTGAGTAAAAATGGGAGGGCGAATTTTGGGGTACAACACATGTTTTTCACTTTTATTAAATAAAACCGGAACTTAATGAAAACTGGCCAAGAAGTTGCGATAAAAACCTGACCAAACCTGCTGAAAATTTCTCCAAGTGTTTAATAAAAAATGCCATGACTTCATGAATTTATAACTTAAAATCCAAGCATTTATAGAAAATGTCTTGCCCTACAATGTTTTAGATATCATTGAGATATACAAATTTCATGTTGGAAGTTTTCCTTGAATCATCTTGCATCATGGTAAAAATTGGGCATAAAGTCATGAAAAAAAGTTAACTTTCTAACACTTAGAAAAATTTCTAAGTCTTAGAATTTTGACTTTTCAAAGATAATTTTGACTTTTTGATTTCTTGATGAACAATCTTCATATTTTGACATGTCTTGATGAAATATGATTTTTGAAACTTGATTTTGGTCAAAAAGTCAAAGTTTGACTTTTCAATGTACAGTTGACTTTTTCATTAATTGACCAAATTTCAATTATCAATCAATTGATCTTGAGAAGTGTTTTAAACCATGACATTAGGTCAAGATGATGCATTTGAATCCTTGATATCATGTCTCAAACCAATAAGTCATGTATTTGGTCAAAAGTAAAAAATTGAGCCTTCTCAATTAAAACCCTAATTTTGACCATTTTGCCCTTTTGATGATCTGATCAAATTTCTTGAGGAATTGTGATCCAAACTTGATCAATTGACATATATGAGTTCAAAATGTTGATATGTATAAAAAATTATGAAGTTTGACTGTAAATTGACCATATTTGACTTTTTGCCTAATACAATTGATTTTAGGTCAACTGATCAATCGACTGAGCAAAAATGTGATCGAAAGCTTGAAACTTGACATGAGAAATCTTAAGAGTCCAAAATGACCCATGAAAGTCACATGGGGCCTTAAAAGTCCAATTGTACTTGTGCAAACTCAACCCCTAATTTTGAGTCATCAGTGCTTGAGGAGGTGTCTTGAGTTGATCCATCCTTGTGCCTTCTTGAACCAATGGACATCTTGTGAGAGAAATCTTGAGAAAATGAGAGTGAAAATTTTGGAGTACAATATCTGCCCCTGTTCAATTTTCTTAAACCTTAAAAGCGAGAATGGCACGTCGTCGTTCGTAGCTTGAAGGTAGAAGATGATTTAACACTATAGTGCCCAGAAATTTGCACTCACTGATGTCTTAGTTGATTGTGTCGGGAATATGATTAAAGATGCCATTTGGAGAATAATGAAAAGTTTTTCAGACATGGGCTTACAGATGCCATCCAAAGGTGATAGGGAGTCGTTGGAGATGAGCTTATATGTGCCATCCAAAGTGGCTGTAGGTAGAGATTGGGAGGAATATCAGAATAAATCTTTGGTCGACTTATACTAAAACTGCAAATGTCTTGAATAATATTTCATTGGATAACGAATCAGTATAAATCTTCAGAGCAATTTAACTGAACAAGGGAAAGTGTATACTGGAATGAAATCAGGATAAATCAATGGTCAATTTAAACTGAAACATCATATGTCTTGAAGGAAGTGTTTGTCATGTAGATAGTCGCCCGTCTTGTTTTGGGAATTGATCTACAATCAATTTGTTGGTAAACTCGTCTTGTTTTGAGAGTTCATGCCATTGGTGATAAAGATAGTCGCCCCGTCCTATTTTGGGAATTGATCTTTACCTAACCAAAGAGAAAGAAAGATAGTTTCCTCGTCCTGTTTCGGGAGTTAATCTTCAATCTGCTCATGTTGATAGTTGTCCTGTCTTGTTTCATGTATTAATCTATAATCAGTTTGTTGGTAAACCTATCTTGTTTCGGGAGTTAATACCATTGGTGATAAAGATAGTTGCTCCGTCCTATTTCAGGAATTGATCTTTACCTAACCAAAGAGAAATAAAGATAGTTTCCCTGTCCTGTTTCGGGAGTTAATCTCCAATCTTCTCATGTAGATGGTTGTCCTTTCTTGTTTCAGGTATTAATCTACAATTGGTTGTCCACAGATAGTTGTCTTGTCTTGTTTCAGGTATTAATTTGGAACCCTCTTTTTGATGGTCGCAGAGATAGTTGCTCTGGCTTGCTTCAGGAATTAATCTCTGACCTATTTGGAAAATGTTGGTGATATTTGCCTGTCTTTAACTGAAAGAAGTAAATCTAACCAGAAGAGGTCTTTAATTGTTGATTGAACTTTTACTGCAAGGAAAAGAATTAGTTGCAATGTTGATGTATGCGTGATGTTCTCAAAATAAATGAGATTGTGTTGTATGCATTTGTCATGTATGTAATGTGATGTTATAAATGTGGAATATTATTCAAGTGTATCCTTGACAAATACCGGGGAGCTTCGGGAAGTCCAATCCGAATTGCTGTGTATCTTCAAACTTTGTTTAAAATGCTTCTGCTGGGGATTCCTGCTTTGTTGAGAAGAAACTCTGCTAAGGAATATTGACTTTACTTGAGAATACTCTATGGGGAGTGTTCATTTCTGCTTGGGAACAAGAATTTAGGAGTTTTAGTTGTCCATTGCTCTGGTGGGGAATTATCTCTTGAAAGTTAGTTGTTATCTGGTCGGATTCCAGGCTTCACAATAATTTGTTAAGGATAAAGAAGTTAATTGTTATCTGGTCGAATTCCAGGCTTTGCAACAACTCGTTGGGATAGTGGAAAACTCTACTAGGGAAGAGAAGTTTTATTAGTGATCTATAAGAATTAAACTGTTATCTGGTCGGGTCCAGGTTTCAGCAACTCGAACTATTAACTGGTCGGGTCTAGGATTTGTAGTAGATGGATAAGTTAAGTTACTATTTGGTCGGGTCCAGGCTCTAGCCACTTGAAATTGAGGTTTACTGTTATCCGATCAGGTCCAGTCTTCAGCAATTTGAACTTGAGATCAACTGTTATTTGGTAGGGTCCAGGTTTCAATAACTCGAACTGTTAACTGGTCAGGTCTAGGCTCTGTAGTTGAAGAAGTTAAACTAATATCTGGTCGGGTCCAGGCTTTAGCAACTAAATTTGAGATGCACTGTTATCTGTTCGGGTCTAGGTTTCAAAAATTGGAGTTGTTATCTGGTCGGGTCCAGGCTTCAGAATTTTAAATTGTTAACTGGTCAGGTCCATGCTTCAGCAGTTTATACTTGAGGTTAATTGGTATCTGGTCGGGTCCAGGCTTGAACTGTTGACTGGTTGGGTCCAGGCTTAAGAAATTTGAGAAGTTAAACTATTATCTTGTCGGGTCCAGGCTTTAGTAACTTGGAATTGAGATTTACTGTTATTTGGTCGGGTCCAGTCTTCATAGTAAGTTGAGAGTAGGATGAAGTTGAACTAGTATCTGGTTGGGTCCAGGCTTCACAACAACTCTGTTGGCGACTTCACTGGGGATTAGGGGTTGCGGTCCCTTGATTTGTAATAATCTGAGAGGCAAACTCAAGTTGGGGAATTTGTAGTTTATTGGGGAAATAAACCCTGTTGAAGAGGATATTTGACGAACTGCTGGGGAGGATATTTTTTAGGAAGAATTCCAAAAGGCTTCCTTTTAAGACCAAACTCAGTTGGGGAGAGGATCTTCCAGAGATTGAAACTCTAGCTGGGGATTTTATGAATCCAAATTTGTGGGGATAATATTATTGAAATAACTTTGTGGGGATATCTCAAATGCATTTAAGGAGATTCTTGTCACTGTTTTTAAGCATATGTTTGTTAAAATTTTAATCATGTTCATTCAATTTTAGTCATTGGACACTTTTGCACTTAAAACAAAAAAATAATAGAAAGTTTGCACTTCAAAATATATTTATATTGATGTTTTGCCCATGAATAGGCGTTTTTGTACAAAGAGACAGAGATCTTAGTAAGAGGAAATCATTTAAAGAAAGGAAAGAATACAAAGTGAAAACAAAAAATAATAGCCATGTGAAAGTGATCTCATTATGTTCCAACCCCACTATTTCCCTATGTCTTCGAACATTATCCCTTGACGTTGAATAAAAGTTGATTGGATTGATCTTGGACCATTTGAACTTGGACTTTGGTAATAAAGCCGGATGCAGAGACTTTACGGGACATATTCATACGCTTTAATCCTTAATTTTTGCCTGGACCGTCCTTTCGGGTTTTCAGCCCACTAGGATACCCATTTTTGTCCAAGCCGCCCTTTCAGGTTTTCGACTTGTCGGGTGTACAATCTTTTGCATATATCCATAAATTTTGCCTGAACTTCTTTGGTTCGCCAAGATGCCCTTATTTTTGCCTTGGTATGTCAACCTAGCGGGTCATTTTATGCGTAGTATTTTTTAACTATGTTCATGTTCACAGGATGTGGGAAGTCTTCTTCATCCATAGTAGTCAGCATCGTGGCACCGCCAGAGAAAACTTTCTTTACAATAAATGGTCATTCGTAAGTGGGAGTCCATTTTCCCCTGGGGTCACCTTGTGGAAGAATGATGCGCTTTATTACCAAGTCGCCAGTCTGATATACTCGAGGCTTGATCTTTTTGTTGAAATCCTTGATCATACGTTTTTGGTACATATGAACATGACAAATAGCAGCTAGTCGCTTCTCTTCAATCAAGTTCAACTGATCCAACTTAGTCTGAATCCATTTGTCTTCACCTAAATCTGCTTCCTTCATTATCCTTAGAGAGGGAATTTGGACTTCGACTGGTAGGACAACTTTCATGCCATAGACCAAGGAGAAAGGAGTTACCCCAGTTGATGTTTGAGCTGAAGTACAGTAGCCGTGGAGAGAAAACGGTAACATCTCATGCCATTATTTGTAGGTTACTACCATCTTTTGCACAATCTTCTTGATATTTTTATTAGCATCTTCCACTACACCTTTCATCTTAGGTTTGTACGGAGAAGAATTGTGATGCTTGATTTTGAACTTAGTATAAAGTTCTGTAATCATAGCATTATTGAGGTTGGTTCCATGTCAGTGATGATCCTTTCAGGGATACCATAACGACAAATGAGGTTATGCTTGATAAACCTGGCTACAACGTTCTTCGTGACTGAGGCAAAAGAGGCAGTGTCGACCCATTTGGTGAAGTAATCAATAGAGACAAGAATGAAGCGATGTCCATTGGAAGCAGTAGGTTTGATTTAACCAATCATATTAATGCCCCACATTGCAAACGGCTATAGAGCGGTCATGACATTTAGAGGAATAGGAGGTACATGGACCTTGTCAGCATAGATTTGACACTTGTGGCAAGTCCTTGAGTGATGATCACAATCAGTTTCCATTATGGACCAATAGTAATCAGCCCTCTGGATTTTCTTGGCCACAGTGTGTCCACTAGAGTGGGTCCCAAAGAGGCCATCATGCATGTCTTCCATAATTTTCTCTACCTCCTTCTTGTCCACACATCGGATTAGAGTAGAATCATGGTTGCGCTTGTACAGGATTCTGTTGCTTAGAAAGAATTTGGTTGAAAATCTTCACAAGAATTTCTTATTGTTGATGGAAGCTCCTTCAGGATATTCTTGTGCCTCAAGATATCTCCTCACCTCATGGTACCATGGTTTCTCTTCGTCAGTGTCAAGCTCATAGCAGTGCGCGGGTTCGTCAAATCTCTCAATTGTAATCATAGGAGCTCCGTTGTCCCATTTGACCTTGAACATGGAAGACATTGTTGCCAAGGCATCATCCAACTGATTTTATTCTCTAGGGAAATGCTCAAAGGTGATCTCCTCGAAGTATGGTATCAGGGTTAACACAAGATCCTTGTAAGGAATAAGGTTAGAATGCTTAGTGCCTCATTCTCCTTTGACTTGACTGATCACTAGAGCATAATCTCCGAATACGTTCAAGAACTTGATCCTTAAGTCAATGGCAGTTTTTAGATCCAATATGCACGCTTCGTACTCAGCCATGTTGTTCGTACAATTGAAGTACAATCTAGCATTTAAAGGAGTATGGCAACCCTCAAGAGAAATAATCACAACACCAATTCCATTGCCAAAAGCATTGGAATCCCCATCAAAAACCATAGTCCATCGAGATCCTTGTTTAGGTCCGTCATACGGTCCAGGTTTTGCACAGTCAGTCACTAACATGATATTCTCACCCGGGAAGTCAAAGTTCATAGATTAATAATCATCGACAACTTTATGGGCCAAATGATCCTCCAATACACTTCCTTTGATGGATTTTTGTGTTGTATATTGAATATCATATTTAGTCAGAATCATTAGCCATCTAGCTATCCGTCCGGAGAGATCGAGCTTCTCGAAGATGTACTTGATAGGGTCCATCTTAGAAATCAATAAAGTAATGTGAGTCAACATATACTGTCTTAGCCGGCGAGCAGCCCATGCTAGAGGGAAACAAGTTTTCTCGAGCACTGAATATCTAGTTTCACAGTCGGTAAACTTTTTTCTGAGGTAGTATATTGTATGCTCTTTTCATCCAGACTCGTCATGTTGTCCCAACACACACCCCATAGAATTCTCTAGAACAGTCAAGTACATGATAAATGGTCTTCCTTCCATTGGAGGCATAAGGATAGGAAGCTCTTGCAAATATTCCTTGATCTTATCAAAGGCAGCTTGGTAGTCGTTGTTCCATCTGACTACTTGATCTTTCTTCAAGAGTTTGAAGATTTACTCACAAGTAGCAGTTAAGTGGGATATGAAGGGGAAATGTAGTTAAGACGACCCAAGAATCCTCTAACATCCTTTTTGGAACGGGGAACTAGCATTTCTTGAATGGATTTAACCTTTGTAGGATCAACTTTGATGCCTTTACCACTGACCACAAAACCTAGAAGATTTCCATACCTTACCCCGAAGGTGCACTTGTTAGGATTCAACCTCAACTTATATTTCTTCAGCCTCTCAAATAGCTTGTGTAGGTTATCGAGATGCTCTTCTTTAGTTTGTGACCTTGAAATCATATCATCCACATAGACCTCTATCTCATGATGGATCATATCATGAAATAAAGATACCATAGCTCTTTGATATGTTGCCCCTGCATTCTTTAATTTGAACGACATGACCTTATAACAAAAGGTGCCCTAGCACGTAACAAAGGTGGTCTTTTCCATGTCTTCGGGAGCCATCTTGATTTGGTTGTAGCCATAAAATCCATCCATGAAGGATAAGACTTTATGTTGAGTGGTGTTGTCAACCAAGACATCAATATGAGGTAGAGGGAAATCATCTTTGGGGCTTGCCCTATTTAAATCTCTATAGTCTACACACATACGAGCTTTTACATCCTTCTTCGGCACAGGGACCATATTTGCAACCCACTGAGGATAAGATGTCACAGCTAGGAAACTTGCATCGAATTGTTTCATCACTTCATCTTTTATCTTTTCAGACATGTCAGGCTGCATGCGACGAACCCTTTGCTTAACAGAAGGACAATCTTCCTTCGCTGGAAGACGATGAACCACAATGTCGGTATCCAACCCTAGCATATCTTTATACGACCAGGCAAACACTTCAACATAGTCATGTAACATCTGAACCAAACTGCTCTTGATACCATCTTCTAGGTTGGCGCCGATCTTGACTTCCTTCCTATCTGTCTCGGTACCTAGGTTGATAACTTCGACTAACTCTTCATGAGGTTGAATAACTTTCTCCTCTTGCATCATAAGTCTGGCCAGTTCCCCTGGTATTTCACAATCTTCCTCGCCTTCATCTTCAGCTTGGTTAATTGGATGTTCAAAGTCATAAATGGCAATAGTAGAGTCGTTGGTAATGATATCCGGAGTGGATGAAGATCTGCAAGTGTGTGTGTGTGTGTGTGTGTGTGTGTGTGTGCATGTAAGATACATGGCTATAGAAAAAAATTGAATAAAGAAAAAGAAAGGCAATGAACACAAAATTTGAATGAAAAAGGTCCAATGGTTTATATTAAATGATGATATGATAGATGAACATGAACAAAACCCTTAACAAATGGACCATAGTGCCCCAGGCAAGGCATATGGCTTAAAAGTCACTGTTTGGAATTTAAAATTACAGACAAAAGTTCTTGAATTGACAGAAAATAGTAAACAGTAATTACTCCTCAATGAAGGAGATGGGAGTGAAATCCTTTGCATGCCAGTTGTTGAGCTTTCCTTCGGCAGCATGGTAGATCCATTCTCCAAAAGCGCATTCATCATCAGAGTCTTCCACATCGTTCACTTCATAATTTCTGATGTGGAGAGGTAGCTTTTCCACGCGGGCGCGCCTGACTTCTTTCTGAGCTTTGATGGTAAAACCCAGTCCAAATTTGTCTGCTTTAAACGGAATATCGGGGAGTTGTCCCCAGATAGTATAACTTCCATCTTCGACTGCAGCACGGGCATCTTTAAGTGAAACCATTCTCGGTACAATCTCATCACCTTTGGATATATCATAGGAGATTTTAGTGGCGGAAACCATAGGAGGAACAACTTCGAAAGTCTGGCACAAAGTTTCTATGAACTCACCATCCATTTCCACATACTTGAAGGAATTGAGGTGGCTCACCATAAATTCTTCTTCGCTGCAAACATTAATGATCTTCCCTTTGACTGGATATTTTAATTTTTGATGAAGGGTGGATGTTACTACCCCTGCCCCATGGATCCAAGGGTGCCCAAGCAAACAAGAGTAGGCGGGACGTACATCCATTATATAAAAGGTAGAGTTGAAAATATGTGAGACAACTTTAATTGGGAGATCCACCTCTCCATGAACCATCCTTTTAGACCCATCGAAAGCCCTTACAATGATATCGCTTGGCTTCAATACCAATCCTTCACAATCTAGTCGGTCCAAAGCACCTTTGGGTAACACACTTAGATATGAGCCAGTATCAATTAATACATGTGCCAGGGTTGTTCCCTTGCATTCAATAGAGACATGCAAGGCTTTGTTATGGTTCCTTCCCACAAGGGTCAAATCAGCGTCGGAGAATCCTAATCCATTGTGAGCCGTTAAAGTTGCTACACAGTTCTCGAACTGGTTAGCTGTGGTTTCTTGGGGCACATGGGCTTTCTTCAAGAACTTGATTAAAGATTGGGCATGAGCGTCCGAACAGAGTAACAATGACAACATGGAGATTTTGGAGGGGTTTGCCTCAGTTGCTCAACTATTTTGAAGTCACTCTTCTTTATGATTTTCAGGATTTCCTCTATCTCTCGAGTGGAGGGTTCTTCAACATCAGTATCATTGGTAGGTGCCTCTATCCCAACAGGCTCACCTTATTTCTCTTTGCCTCTAGTGTTGGCACTAGACTTGTCATTTATTATATGGATTGGAGTTGTTGTAGTAATGGGCAGTGAAATATCCGGGGAAAAGATCCTCTTTGTTCTTGTTACTTTACTAGAACCTGCAATATTAGTAACACTAGCTTCATTTTTGTTGATCCAAGAATCTTGTTTTATCCCATGATAATAAACCTCGGCCCCATAGTTCCATGGAACCGCTTTGTTAGAGGAGTAGGGAATAGGCCCAACGGCAGTGATTATTAAAGGAGAGATGGTTGGTTCATTTGAAATCCCAATAGGACCCTTTAAGGAGATCCTAAGAGACTTGTTGGAGATGGTTATTATGGATAAGTCTTCAGCTTTGTTGGTTAAACTTTTGATGATAGGAACCCTCTCAAACAGAATCTCGCGGCTATTTATCAGGCGTTGTACACCTTCCTTCAGCCGCTTGCACCCATTTACTTGTTGACCACAACAAACACAATCTTCAGAACAGCCAGGGAACACCCCAGCTCTCAGCAAATTATCCTTCACAATAGTTAATGGGGTTGTTAAATCCTCAATGGAGGAAACAAAAGTAGTATCATCAATTGTATTAACACCTTTGCCATGGTTCGACATTGGTGTAGTTATCACATTTGGAGTTATAGGTGGATCAAACTCAATAGGTTTCATCAGATCTTGAATATTATTCTTTAGAGCCCAACATTGATTAGTTTCATGCCCAGGGCTTATGGAATTATACGCACACTTGGCATTTGGATTGTACTTAGGTGATGAAATGTTTGGATTATATGGTGGATCACGCAATGTCACTAAGTTGGCCTTCAACAGATGTTGTAAGGCTTAGAACAGTGACATGCTTATCCTCGTGAACTGTCTTCGAGGAACTTCAGATCTTTGATTGTTGGATGATTGCCTTTGAGCAGATGGAGGGTTGGAGATTAGCATAACATTAATAGAGGGTCGGTGATCCTTCTTAGTACAGGCCCTTACCCCATATACAACATTTGTTTCCTTCTTTCCAAGGAAGGGCTTCTTTACAGTGTCATATGCTAAAGCAGATGTCATGAGAATTTTCCCACTCTTAATGCCACTTTCTACCCGTTCACTAGTTAGTATCAACTCGGTGAAATAAGACAAAGAAATCCCAATCATTAGGTTGAAAAATGGGCCAGTTAATGCACCCGTGAACATGTCAACTAGTTATTTTTCAGTTAGTGGTGGTTGGACCCTACCAACAAGATCCCTCCATTTTTTGTGTGTACTCTTTAAACCCCTCATTAGTACCCATTGTCATACCTTGAAGTTGGACTCTGGTTCGTGCCAGATCGGTATTGTATTGATACTAATGATAAAAAACAGTGGATAGATCTTCCCATGTGTGGATGCGGGAACCCTCCAATTGATAGAATCATTCTAGTTGAGTCCCAGCTAGACTCTCTTGGAAAAAATGGACCCAGAGCTTTTTGTTGGTAGTGTGCGGCTGTATCTTGCGCACGTAAGATCTTAGATGAAGTTTCGGGCAGGAAACTCCATCATACTTGGTGAAGACTGGTATTTTTAACTTATGGGGAATGACGACCCTAGGTACTAAGCCTAACTCACCAAAATCCAAGCCAGACACGGCTTGAATTTCAACAGCCTTTAGTCTATCCTCCAACTGCTTGTATTTATCCTCAGCCGGAGGATATTGCTCATCAAAGTAATCTTCGTCTTCGGAAGCTTGGTCATTATCACTCACATCACGGGTGCTCCTTGCCTCTTCGTCTTGATTTTAGTCCTCCTCAAACGACTCTTCGACTATATGTACCTGATGAACCGGACCTTTGAACCTCTTACCCATGTTGGTGAAGGCTTTCTTTTTGGTTTTCTTCTTGTCTACTAGCATTGTCATCACCTCTTCTTGCCCCTTAGCCAGGGTCAACAAGGTCTCTTGGAACTGGGAATTCTGCGCTTGTAAGTCCTTCATTATTTGTTCGATATCCATCTTACTGAAATAAACAGTAGAAAGATAAGGAAACCTGTTGTGGAAAACCTCTTTATGTTATGATGCTTGAAAATGCGTATGCAAATGATTTCAAGGACTTAGAAGATTTATATTTGTTTAGACAAAAGGGAACAAATATTAATTGTATTAATAAGTTCAAGTTGATTACAACATGCCTCTTGGGCATACATTGAAACAAAAGAAACAAAATGAACTAAAATACAATAACAATGGCTCAAATTTCCTATGGATGCTTCCTCTTTGGAGCGATATAGGCATTCAGGCTCCTCTCCTCATGAAGTTGTCTCATGAGCTCCAATGTCTTCTTCTCGCTTGCATAAAACTGGGCTTCAAAGGTGTCTCGCTCCCCCTTTAGCTGAATCCAAGCTCTTTGAAAATCTTCAAGAGAAGTAGGCATATCAGGATAAAGGACAGTATATGGAATATCTCCTTCGGCAACAAGCTCCATGATGATTGGTAAGATGGCGGGGTAAGGCATCACGAGACTTTGAGCACGAGCTCATACCCACTTAAGGTAAGGCTCAAAGGGGATGGAATTGTTATGTCCCAATGTCTTACTATCCAATTTGTTTATCATTCTCCAAGCTCGTATGAACCTTTAACGATAACCTTGGTCGTCACCCTCGTAGTCGAATACCAAACCTTGAATGAGCGTATTATGGGGACCATCTCTTCGTGCGTACCCAAAATTCCGTAATATGAGAGAAGGGTTATGGGTGATACATCCCGTAATTCCTAAGAGTGGGACATTATGGAATTCCCCACAACAGTCTATGATGGTAATATCCTCCAAAGATCGAGAACACCAATGGATATCTGAGTGTGAGAGTGACATCATCCTTTGAGACCATGTCAAGCCTTGCTCATTCTTCAATGTTGATCGAGGTAGGTGCGAAATAAACCACCTAGAGAGTAATGGAATGCAACATAAAAGAGTACCCATTTTCTTCATGGTGAGAGTGTGGAAACAATGTAGAATGTCTCTAAGCAAAGTAGGTATAGGATTACGAGAGAGAAAAACCTTGATGGCATTCATATCTATGAGTTGGTTCGGATTGGGAAATAGAATCAAACCATAGATAAGAAGGGCCAAGACATCCTCAAAAGCTTGAAAATTCACATCTTCCCAAAACAAACAAGCCTTCTCCAACAGAAATTTGGCTAAGAAACCCTTAACTCCACTTCTCATCTCCCAATTTTCCACAATGTCAGATCTCTTCAAATGCAAGGTTTTGGAAATAACTTCAAGTTTTGGAGTCTCTTTTAAACCAGTGAATGGCATTTGATCAAGCACATGCACTCCTAGTAATTGAGTTAATTATTCTAATGTAGGCAATAATTGGTAGTCAGGAAAGGTGAAGCAGTGATGCATAAGATCAAAGATTTGGAAAAGCACACACATCATTTCTTCTTGGAAGTTTGAGGTAGCCAAGTTGAGAATTCGACAATATTTCTTGGTGAAGGGAGAATCTCCAGGTACTCTTGATTCTAACTCTTGAATTTGAGGATGCACTTTTACGAAGTTGATTCAGATGGTATTCCTACTGTAGCGGTAGAAATGTTCAAGACTAAGCCATTGGATTGACTAGACTTTATACAAATCAAAATCAAAATCGCCACCGCGCTTTATTGTTTCCAAAGGAATGGGAAAAGAGAGAATAACCCAAAAGGGAGGAAAGATTCAAGGTAAGGGGGTTGTTTATGCAAAGGGAAGGTATTAGCACCCTAAACATCTACGGTACTCCACAGGAACCTCTTTGAAAAATCTGTATATTTTGGTTATGAAAATGTGTTATATGAAAAATGGATGGTGGAGATGAGAAAAGAAATATTTTTATGATTTTTGCACCTGCCGCGGTTGTGAACCTTTAGTGCCTACGTACCACCTTTCGTGCAATAGGGGATCAGGGTGCACGTAGTTCCTCTTTTAAAAATTTAAAACACAAGTGTGTTGGTTTATTTTATGAGATAAGACATCATCATCACTGTCCGTGTGGAAAACATACTTACTACCCACAATCATGACAAAGGAGAATTTGCATCATCTCAAAGTGGAGGATATGGCTTGGATCAACAATGCCTCACTCAACACCCAAGTGGAAAATATCTCTCTTCTCTACATATTGTAGAAGTATAGTTAGTTGCATCACTACAAGGATTGACAAGAGTCTAATCTTTTAAGAAAAGTTTTAAAATAAAAAGCCAAAGTGGCAAAAATGGTTTGAAATGAGATTAATTGACTTTTAGTCTTCTCACAAAAATGTCAAGGTATTATTAAATTGATTGAAGTTTATTTATGAAAATGATTTTGAAAATGCATGGACCTAGGTCCAAGTTTATTATGAAAGTGGTTCAAGTTTAGAAACAAGAAGAGTTTTCAAAAGGAGGGAGAAGATTTTTGAAATTAAAGAAGATGGGAGGAGATGAAGAGACTATCCTAAAGCATAAGGTAAAAGTTAGGGATAAGAACCATCTAACCAACAAGAAGCCAATACTTGACATTATGAGTCAATATAGAATTCCCATTCTTTGGATTGAAACCAAGCAAGCAAAAATACTAGACCTCTTGAGAGAATCAAACTTCAAGTGTATTAAGTCTTCGCAAAAATTGGGCAGAGTAACGGCTGTATACGGGTGAATTCCAGATTACGAACTAAGTATGTAATCACAAAAACCTGCACACAAAACAAATAAACAACCCAATGCCTTGAGGTAAACCTCAAGAACTCCAGACAAAATAATCAGATAAAGTCACAAAGTCTCCAAGATAGGCCAAGGTTTCTAATCCTAAGTCCAAGAAGTCCAATCACTCCATAATGCCAAGGATAGTAACCAAATAGTCCAAGTATCATTAAAGTTTTTTATGGTTCATGTTGATTATTAGGTATCTTTAAAAGGAAAAGAAAAGCTCAAATGAGCAAAATAAAAATGACATAAAAGTAAATGCTCAAATGAGCAAAATAAAAAGATGGCATGAAATGTAAAATGCTAAAAGTAAATGGTACATAAGGCATAAAAAATAAGAGCATAAAGTAAAGTCAATTGTTAGAAATTAGTGGTTAATTGGATGACCATCTTGAAACTTGCATTTGGAACTCATTAGAGGATTGGTAGAACCAAAGCCTCCACACAACAAGTTGCATTTGCTTTTTGTCAAGTATATCATCCATTTTGGAATCCTCAAAAAGTAACATGTAATGATCAACGATGTTTAAGTGATCCGCGTTGACCAAAGGCGTTGTAGATCCATTAGAGGATTGGTAGAACCAAAGCATCCACACAATAAATCTCAAGGTTATTGGATCAAAGGGATCAAATTAACATACTTGGGCTTACAATCATAAGTTTGGGCCACGAATGATCATTTATTCGAATCGGGACAAAATTTAGTGCTATGTTAAGCAATCATAAGTGGACTTATGTAGAAGTCGCACCTATTTTGAGGCCGGTCAATATCAATCTATGTACTTTATGTTTGGATAAATGATATAGAGATCATCATCCCTTAACATGTAGCACAATTTTTAAAAAAAAGAAAGGGATAAGATGAGGAGGGAGGGGAATGATAAGCTAATTTGGATTACCATTTCAAAATTCTTTCATCTTTAAATTCAACCACTCCTCTAGATGGATTAAAGTACTAAACATATCATTAATCCAAAGCACCAAAAATGAATTAAAATAATTCACTCTTAGGTAGATTTGAATTGATGAACATTTATCCAACTTCATCTACATCACAAAGTCCATTGAGTTTAAAAACTAATTTGACATTTAAAATTGCAATCCAAATTATCCATCAAAGAGAGTGCAGAAAAATATTTGAATCAAAACAGTCCCAAAATAAGGCAAAAAAAGTATTTTTGGCACTGTTACAATCAATTGCTTAGACAACAACCTATTGCATCAGTGCAGTTTTTTTTATCAAATCAATTTTTCTATGACAATCAATTGCAATGTTACAGAAATTGATTGCAACCTGTTAAAAAAATCAGTAGAAAACAGCATTTTAAAGATCAAATTCTTGTTCCAACTTTTCATCAAACACCTTATGATCATGGATCCAATTGAGCATGAAAATTCCAGCAAATTTCGAGAAAATAGCACTAATGGAGTTATAAAAATAGTGTTCAATGAATCAAAACCAGAAATCCACAAGATATCACATTGTTAAAGATGATGATCCAACTTACCAAATGTAGAATTAGAGAATTATCAAACAACTTCCAGAATTTGCTTCAATTCAACAACAAGAATCAATCACCAAAGCTTGGATGTAGGGAATTGATAGAGAAAAGTGTTTGGATGAAGGTTTATCTCAAAGATTAGTAAGCTTCAATGCAAAGCTTACTAACTTTTTGAAAATGGAGCTTTGAGTGAATTTGGTAAAAATGGAGAGGATTGAGAGATTTTTTAGCAAGATGATTTTGGCTATCCAAAGCTTGTAATTTGAATGAAATGAGGGATCTATTTATAGAGTTTTAGAATTGGGATTAGTGGTAATTTGGTAATTGATTCTTGGAGCCAAATTTGAATTAATGATATAATTTCAAATTATGCAGAAAAAATTGGAGCCAAAATGATAACAATTTGAATTTTGTTGGCTTTTTTCAAAAAACACGTGCATTTTGCCATTATGAGTCGATACATAGGGGGTATGTGTCGATACATCCTAGTTGTATAACACAGCATGTGTCGATACATGCCTCTATGTGTCGATACATACTATTATTCCAACTCATTACAGAATCACACAAACTGCATGAGTCGATATATAACACGTATGTGTCGACACGTGCTAGTTAAACAAACAAGATGAGTCGATACATACATGCATGTGTCGACACATGCTAGTTATGCACAACAAAATGAGTCGATACATACCTTTATGGGTCAATGCATGCTGAATTTTTGCCACAATACATGATCAAATCAACTTTGCATGAGCTTATTTGTTGGATGCTTCAACTTGGTACCTACAAAACACAAATTATGCAAAGACAAAGACAAATATTTTTTGTATTTTGATTATAAATTAGTCAATAACACATATACAAAATACACAACCAAGGTGCTTGGAGATTCCTCAAGAGCCAACTTAAAGATAGGAGATAGAAAAAGAGAAAGAACCAACCCTAATGTGATCTTGTCATGATTAAGTTGATATGATATGATAGAGGAATCTTAGGGGCAAAAATTGGGGTACAACAGCTGCCCTTATTTAAGTGTCTTCTGTTATACGGTGGGAAGAACTTACTGTTTTTTGGAATGCTGGTTTGTATTTTGCATTTATGTTTGCAAAATGTCGCGGTAAGCAAGAGTCGCCACCGACTTTTATTTTATCCAACAAGGAAAGGAAAAAAGCACAGAAAATTCCTTTTTCGGGATTTTCTAGGTACGAGGGGTAGATTATAGAAAAGGAAGGTATTAGCACCCTTTCTATCCGTAGTTATCTACGGGCTCTTAGGTACTTGCTCATCATTTTCAAAATTGTTTTCTTTGTGCTTGTGGGCTTTGAAAAGTTTTTGTTTTAAATTTGATTTAATTCTTGCTTCTGTCTTCAAGAGTGTAATGAAGTGTTTTTGAAAACTTGTTTGAAAAAGTGTAAGTGTGAAAAAAGTTTTTGTTTTGGATGAGCAAGTATCTAAGAACTATCTACCTACTCGAAAAAGGAATCGTTCTATGCTAATTTCCTTTAGACAATGCTATCCCACTATTAGTGAGTAGGTAGCACCGTCGTTGGAATTTTGAGAGTCAATTCGAAAGAGGGACATACGGTCACTAAAGCAATGTTAAGATGCATTAGCGGTAACCCTAATGTCTTAGATCATTTATTCGAGGCAACCGTTTCGAGGCAACTATTTTGAGGCAACTATGATCTTTTAGACAAGAGGGAGACCTCTAAAATAACCTATACTCAATGACCGTGTACGAAGGCAACCAAGTGGGGTGTACCCTAAGAGTGCGCATGTGTGAGTGTGTCGTTTTCAGTTATTTTCATCTTTGCACATGTTAAGGGTGATCTAATTTGATTTTAAGATTAAGCATTCAGTCTTGTCATGCAAACCCTATTATCAAACATCTAACAGTTATAATTAGCAGAAATTAAAGGTGCGGAAATTAAATTACAAGGCGTCGGGTATTTACATCGCCAAAAGCAACCCTTTGAAAATAAAATAAAATGGTACAATAATTAAATGTCCTAATTATCTATTACAAACCGGAAGCAGATACATTAATTGGATAAAGAAAAAAATAAAGCGCGACGCGAAATTAAATCGAATGAATTAGGGTTTTAACCCTTAAAAGAAAATGCTTTTTTTTTGTTTTTATTTTAAGAAAAGAAATTAAATCTTAAATTAAAATACTAAATTGATTAATTAAATGGAAAAAATAATAAATGGCATACTTCTGGAGTTTTGATTATTTTAAGAAAGAAATTAAAATAATTAAATGAATTAAAACCTAATGATTTCTAATTAATTTTAAATATTTATAAAATAAATTAAGGTTATTCTAGAATTAAAAACCTAATTAATTAATTAAAATTTATTAAAGAAAATAAAATTCTGAATTAAAAAGTATTTTGGTGATTTTTTTGATAAATAAAGAAAATTAATTATTGGTTAGAAATTAATTAAAAAAAATAAAACAATTAAATTAAATAAATAAAAGTGTGAGGGAAAGAGAGTTTGGGCCTGGTTTTGAGGGTGTAGGTAGCAATTTGTTGGCCCAATAGCAGCTGGTTCGTTTGGACTTTTGTGATCCAATGCATGAGCGTTGACTGAGTCCATGGTGTGCTACTTGACGCTGACCACCAGATCTGGCCATCTGGCACGTTGATTGGTGAGCATCTATGATAGGTCTCAAGCTTGAATACGCACTGGATTATCTAAAAACAAATAATATGGAGAAAATATGGGGACCTGGGATTCGAACCCAGGTCCTAAAGGGATATCCAATGCCAAGCTTGCCACTGCGCTGGTTTACTTGTTTTGTCAAAATAATGCAAATAAAAGATAATATAATAAAACAAATTTTATTGGAAAAATATAAATAAAAAAACGCGCCAAGATTTGAATGAACTAATGGATGGATGACAAATCATCATCCATGTCCCTGAACCGTTGCCAAAAGTTCCAGTAGCTATACCTACGGACGGAGGTCCGTCGCTACAAGCCTGTCTCCTTCCAAAATCCTCTACAGGCCATGAAAATTCCTTCTAACACCATGGTTAGACTCGCCTTCCTCTTCCGGTCATAACTATAGCCATTACTAAGGTTGATTTTTCCTGCAACGAAAACCCCTAAACCAAACCTTGAAACCCTAAGTATGGTGAATCACAATACAGGTTAGATGAATGAAATTAAATAATACCAAAAGATTGCAAATGGCATGGTGAATCAGAATATGCAATTAGTTTTTGTTATAGATGCAAGAATAATACAAATCGAATTCAAGAATGGGGCGGATCCGTGAGGGACTTACAGAGCTTGGGAGGGGCTGAAATCGCGTTGTCTTGATTGGTTTCGCTTCTGGAGATGGCTAGGAAGAAATTGAGACCAATATCAAGGCTTGAAACTGCCTCTAGGGTTGATTTCGATCTCAAGCTTTTTCTTGATTTTTGCAACTTTCGTTCTGCCTCCACAATTGATTTCCAACCCCTATTATTGTGCCTTTCACTTGCTTATGTATTGTACAATACATTAGGGTAGCATTTGTTGTTCAAATCTCCCTCTATCAATGATTTTGAGATTTGATTTTATCCTCCATTAAAGCTTTCCAAACTTCGCCTAAATCCAATCTCCTTCTGCCTAATGACCTTGATACGAGTTTGATTGCAAAGCTAGCTGTAATTGGAGCCTGAAATGATCACAATATCTTTAGCTTTCAATGTTTTTGATTTTATGTGATTTTATTTGATTTAAAATGAATTAATTCAAATAAAAATCAAATTAAATAATAAAAATATGATATGGACACATGGGAAAGGCTAGAGCACGTGGGAAATAATGAAAACTCAAAACAAGTGAAAAAGAATGGGCCCATTTGGCAAAATTTGAAGTTTTGGGGATAGTTGACTTTTGGCAATTTTGCAAAAAAGTCCAACTTCAACAATGCATAACTTCTTCATTTTTGAACTTTTGGAGGTGTTCTTGGACTTTTTATAAATCTTGAGATGTTCTCTAAGCAACCCTTTTTGTCTCATCTCATTTTGATATCCCATGTTCAAGTTAGAAGCTTTGGCAAAAAAAGGTGTTTTTGTTGACTTTCAAAAATGACCTATAATGTCAAAATTGATAACTTCTTGTGAGTGCATAATTTGATCTTTGGGTATGAAGATGGATTGTATAGAATATCATCCTCTTAAAAATTAGCTTTGGATGGGTCATTTCTCATAAAGTATGAGAAATTTATGCTTGGTCAAAGTTGGGTTGACTTTTTCTGCAAAACCCTAATTTAGCAACTTTTGAATCTTGATGAATCTTGAGCAATCCTTGATGAATCATGATCAACACTTGATAAAATGATGAAATATCCTTAAAAATGAGAATGTTGACAAAAAATCTTGAAGTTTGATTGTATTTGGGTCACAGTTGACTTTTGCCCTAACATAGTTGATTTTTGGACCTTTGAGCAATTGACTGAGCAAACTTCCTCTGCAAGGCTTGAAATTTGACATGGATGATCTTGAGAATATATTAGTACATTGGTGAGCACTTGGGGTCACTTGGACTCAAGGATCTTGATGCAACACAAAACCCTAATTTGGGGTAGACTGCCTTAGGAGAGAGCTTGTTTGACCAACTCTTGAGCAACCTTGGGCAACTTGGAGATTTTTCTTGCAATGTTTTTGAGAAATATGGGAGGGATAATTTTGGGGTACAACAGCTGCCCCTGTTCAATCTTCTTAAACCCGAGGATGTAGATTGGCTTTTGGTGCCTTTCGTGATCCGAAGGTGGAAGATGATTGAACATTAGAGTGCCCAGAAATTTGCACTCGCATGAAGTGGTAGCGGTCTTGTGATGTCGGGAATGGGCTTACAGATTCCATTTGGAGATTTCTAACAAGGGTATGGACTTAAAGATGCCATCTGAAGGAGTGTCGATCGCATAAGAGATTCCTTAGGGAGAGCTTGTATACCTGTTGTTTGAGGAAGATTCCGCTGGGGAAGTCTGATCTTTGTTGAGATTTAGGAATTGTTCGTAATTCGACTTGGGGAAACATCTTCGTCGAGATTTAAGAACTCACCCATGATTCAACTGAGAAAACTTCTTTGCTAAGATTTAGGAACCTGTCTGTAATTCAACGGAGGAACTTTGTCGAGATTTAGGACCTTGTCTGTACTTCAACTGAGAAAACATCTCTACTGAGTTTTAAGAACTTGTCAGTAATTCGACTTGAGGAAACATCTTCGTCGATATTTAAGAACTTGTCCGTAATTCAACTAAGAAAATTTCTCTGCTGAGATTTAGGAACCTGTCTGTAATTCAATGTAGGAACTTTGTCGAGATTTAGGACTTTGTCTGTACTTCAACTAAGAAAACATCATTGCTGAGTTTTAAGAACTTGTTAGTAATTCGACTTGAGGAAATATCTTCGTCGAGATTTAAGAACTCGCCCGTAATTCAACTGAGAAAATTTCTCTGCTGAGATTTAGGAACCTGTCTGTAATTCAACGGAGGAACTTTTTCGAGATTTAGGACTTTGTCTGTACTTCAACTGAGAAAAACTCTGTTGAGATTTAAGAACTTGTTAGTAATTCGACTTGGGAAACATCTTCGTCGAGATTTAAGAACTTTCCTATAATTCAACTGAGAAAACTTTTCTGCTGAGATTTAGGAACCTGTCTATAATTCAATGGAGGAACTTTGTCGAGATTTAGGACTTTGTCTGTACTTCAACTGAGAAAGCATCTCTACTGAGTTTTAAGAACTTGTCAGTAATTCGACTTGAGGAAACATCTTCGTCGAGATTTAAGAACTTGCCCGTAATTCAATTGAGAAAATTTCTCTGTTGAGATTTAGGAACCTGTTTGTAATTCAACGGAGGAACTTTGTCGAGATTTAGGACTTTGTCTATACTTCAACTGAGAAAACATCTCTGCTGAGTTTTAAGAACTTGTCAGTAATTCGACTTGAGGAAACATATTCGTCGAGATTTAAGAACTCGCCCGTAATTCAACTGAGAAAATTTATCTACTGAGATTTAGGAACCTATCTGTAATTCAACGGAGGAACTTTGTCGAGATTTAGGACTTCGTCTGTACTTCAACTGAGAAAAACTCTGTTGAGATTTAAGAACTTGTCAGTAATTCGACTTGAGTAAAAGCTTCATAGCTTTGAATTTTATGAGAATTTAACCACATCCTTCCTGAAAGATAAAGGTTAGTTGTATGTAATGCATGATATGTATCAGGCAATGATGTTCTCAAAATAAATGAGATTGTGTTGTATGATGCGTATATGCATGTGTCATGATGCATGGAAATGTAATGTTTCTAGCTGGGGAAAATAAATCCCGGATTGCTGCTGGAGAACAGAGTTGAATTTTTCGTTTCCGCTTGGGATAGCGAATGAAGATTTTTGTGAGAATAAACCTGCAGGAGAGGATAACTTTGCTGGGGAATAAACTGATGAGGAGATTACTCTGTGGGGAAGAGATGCTATGTAGAGGATTCCGCTGACAAATTCAGCTAGGGATAAAATTACCGTTGTTGGTGATACTGAACCTTGTTGGGGATTGGATTCCTGTTGGTGAAAGGAATGAACTCCGTTGGGGATGATTTTTTTCAATAGCGACCTTACTGGGGATAACCTTTTAGGCTCTACTGGGGACAATCTGCCAAAGTCCACTGGGGATGATTTTCCACACTCCACTGGGGATATCTTTTCAGACTGCGCTGGGGAAACTTTCCAAACTCCACTGGGGATGATAAGACTTTTCAATGCTGATGATAGATAAACTCTGCTTGGGGAGAATATTACCGATTCATTCACAGTTGTGAGTCTCAGTTGGGGAGAGCTAACATTACTGCCTTCTCTTACTCTGCGGAGAGTGAAAGTATTTCAGCCATATTTTCAGCTGAATTTATCCTTGTACCTGGTGGACGGAGCAACCGTACAGTTTGGACAATTCTTATTGCCCCTGTTTCTGACATTATAAGTAATGGTCTTTTGTTTCGCATGTAAATATTCATGAGCAGCAATTAATGTTAAATGCATATATCAAAAATGAACATTGGACGTTCTTTGCAAAACAAAACAGATAAAGGAAAAACAGCTTGAAATTTCTTTGAAAATGAATTGTATTGACTTTGAAGTTTGAACCGTAAATAGGCGTTTTTGTACAAGAGGCTGACGTCCTAGTAAGAGAATGTCGCCTAACAAATGGAATTTATACAATTTGTGAAAAACAAAGAAAAACAGCTATGTGAATAATCCCACTGGGTTCTAACTCTGTTATTGCCTTTATATCCTCGAGCATCTCATCACTTTGCTACTTGGTTGAAGGTAGATCAGATTGATTAGTGTCGTCCGAGCTTGATAGTTGATACTGAAGTCTTGTTGCAAGGTGATCCAATGAGACATAGTGTTACGCTTTGATCCCTAATTTTTTCCTGGACTTCCCTTTCGGGTTTTCAGTCCATCGGGATACCCTTTTTTGCCCAAGCTGCCTTTTCAGGTTTTCAACTTGCCGGGTGTACAGATTTTTTTCATTTTCATCCCTTATTTTTGCCCGAACCCTTTTGGTTCGCCAGGAAGCCCTTATTTTTGCCTAGGCCAGTCAACCTAGCGGGTCTTTGATTATGCGTAGTATTTTTTCACTATGTCTGCATTGACGGGGTGAGGAAGGTCGTCACCATCCATGGTGGCTAGAATCATATCTCCTCCTGAGAAAATGTTCTTAACCATAAATTGCCCTTCGTATGTAGGGGTCCATTTGCCCCTGGGATCACCTTGCGGCAGTATGATGCGTTTGATCACCAGATCCCCGACTTGATACTCTTGTCGTCTAACTTTCTTATTAAATGCCTTGATCATCCGTTTTTGGTACGTTTAACCATGACAAATAGCGGTAAGTCTCTTCTCGTCGATTAAATTCAGCTGATCAAGTCGGGTCTGAATCCAGTCATCTTCGCTTCAACCTGCATCCTTCATAATCCGAAGAGAGGGTATCTGAACTTCAATGGGCAAGACGGCCTCCATGCCATAAACCAAGGAATAGGGTGTTGCCCCTGTTGATGGCCGTGCTGAGGTACGGTACCCATGAAGAGCAAAAGGTAACATCTTGTGCCAATCTTTGTATGTCACCGTCATTTTCTGCATAATCTTCTTAATGTTTTTATTAGCCGCTTCTACAGCCCCATTCATCTTCGGCCGGTAAGGAGAAGAGTTGTGATGTTGTATCTTGAACTGCTTGCAGAGCTCGGTGATCATCTTATTGTTGAGATTTGTACCATTGTCCGTAATGATCCTCTCTGGTACACCATATCGACAGATCAGATTATGTCGAATAAATTATGCCACGACATTCTTGGTCACTGTAGCAAAGGAAGTCGCTTCAACCTACTTCGTAAAGTAATTGTTGTACCCCAAAATTTGCCCTCGCGCTTTTCCACGAGAAATCTCAGCTTCAAACATTTCCTGACTTCTCAAACTGACTCAAGAATTGGACAAACGGACCTTTCTTGACAGTCAAGCAAAACTAGGGTTTTTACTGATTTTCAGAGCTCTGAATTGTTTCATACAGTGGGCTTAGGGTTTGATTGATTTTTGGTTCAGTTTTGATCAAGCAAGCGTGATTTGGCATTTAATCGGGAATTAGGGTTTTATGGGCATATTCTCAGAAGAATTTGAATTCCACAGCACTTTGCGGTTTATTTCAAGATTCGGATTAAAATTCGCGTTATCTTGGTTTAATCAGTAAAAGAGACGGTGGTTTGAGTTCAGTACGTTTTGATTGGGCCAGTCAGATACAAGATGCAGTTTTGAATTCACAGTGTTTATGTGTTTGATCAGTCTATCTGGGTTAATTGCGGCTTTGCTTTGGATATGGGATAAGACAGGTTAATTGGTCAATGTTGTTTTATTTAAGTTATTTATTATTCTGAAATTAAATGATTGAATTTATTTTTCAATTGTTAATTCTAAGAATTTTAAATAAATAAATAAACAATAAGGAAATTAGAATTAATTGGATAATTTGAATTTTTATTGATATTTAAATTATTTACAAATTGTTGTTACAAACAATAATTTACATTTAATTTAAATATTACAATAGAATGAAAAACTATCCTATTTTCTAAATACTCTTCATTCTTCACTCCGCTCCGGCATTCCATCTCTCATCTGCAAAAAGAAATAAGAAAGTCAGAAAGAATTAAAATTAGCAGAGACGGATAAAAATGCTCATCATTAGGGGCCACTGACTGGGATCAGTTGCCCTCTCTGCAAATCACGGGATTTCTCCCGGTTCACAGAGAGGGAAGATTATTTTATTTTCATGAAATGCAAATGTCAAATGCATAGTTCCTAAAAAATTTGCAAGCTGCATAGATTCAAAATCCAAACTAAACTGAAAAAGTTCAATCCAAACTTTCAAATCCAAAACAAAGTCCACTCAAAGAAAATCAGGAAAGTACTCAAAGCTGTCATGGAAAGACTTTTGCCAAGATATCAAAAAAGCAGAAAATCTACACAAACTGTCAAAAGGAGATGCAGTAGTGTATTATGCAAGTGATAAACTCATCATTTCCCATAGGACCCCTTCAGAACAGTACAGATAAAAAAACATATAAAATTCTTGAACTGTACTTTAAGAGAGAGAAGGAAAGGAGATAAAGCAGCATAGCAGAGATATAGCAGTTCAGCAGCAAGACAGTTCAATAGCAGAAGACAGTAGAGTCACAGAAAAGAGATATACAAAGTCAAAAGGCCAAGACAGTTCAGCAGTATAGCAGGTCAGAATAAGACAGTTCACAGCAAGACAAAGAGGGGGATACAAAATCAAAGAAGCAAACGTAGACAGTAAAAGGGGAGCAAAATATCAGTTCAGAAGAGAGCAACATAGCAGGTGAGAGAGGAGAAAAGAGAGATACTAAAACTAGTCCAGCATTAGCCTAAACTTTAAAAAGCATCACAACCTGCCTAAGTCAAAGAACACCAATATCCTGCCTCACCAGAACCAAACAAAAACCACTACTGTCACAACAAAAACACATAAACCCACAAAAAAAAACTGATATCCAAACTCAGAAACTCAACCTTTATGCCAAACACAAAAACCTGATATCCAAACTCAAGCATCAAGCCACTACTGCCATAACCAAACAACAATAATCTTCATAACCCAAAACTCCATGTCAAAAACCTTGCAAAACCAGTCTAAAGCCAAGCATCAGTCACGAAACATAACCCAAGCCTACAACCCTGTGACACTGAACATTCAAACACCAAGCCTCAGAAGGGGGACTTCATCATAGGCAACCAAACAGGCAACATCAAAGGCACCATATTTTCAAAAAGGGCTCAACAATCTCAAAGCATCATAATCAAGTGTTTCAAAAGGAAAACAAAAGTATTCAGGCAACTGAGACCCTCAGACCTTTGAGGTCATCACAGGGCAAGCACACAAGCAAATCATCCCAAGGCAACAACACAAAAGCAACTGAAAGAGAAGATACAGAAGTAACATCCAAAGACAGTCCAAACCAACAAGCTAGCGAAGTAGAAGAGCAAAGGAACGAAATAC
This sequence comes from Vicia faba, assembly GCA_948472305.1. Lineage (NCBI taxonomy): Eukaryota > Viridiplantae > Streptophyta > Magnoliopsida > Fabales > Fabaceae > Vicia > Vicia faba. The sequence continues at coordinate 999,899,072 of OX451735.1, forward strand.
CGGAAAAGCTCAAAGCTTCATCACTGGGTCCTCGCCATCAAAACCTCCTAAGCATCCTCGTCTCCTTCCTTCCCTTTTCCAGTAGAGGTATGACATCTCTTTTCCTTCCTAATGCACCTCCAAATAAAAATCAATAACACACCATGAGAGGTCAAACCCCAAGCAGTTAATCAATAAATACGCAGAAGATCATAAAACGTACTAAAACAAAAACAAATCAAAACGATTACCAAGTTCTACTGCCTCAACAGTGTCGCTGGAGGGAAGGGGAAACGAAGGTTGCCGGTGGCTGAGGCAAGGAGCTCATGATGGATTCTCTGCACCTTGGAAACGGAGAAGACGAATACAACAAACGCGCCGTCGCTGCCTCAAGCTCAAACCCTCGTTTTCATTCTGAACCAATATGCCTAAACCCTAATTCTGTTTCAAACCATGGGCTTAATCTGACCCGTTCATGTTTCCTCAAAAGCCCATCAAATGCCTTTCTTCATTTTCTTTATAAAATTAAAATCTAATCTCATTTTTTATATATAAACAATACATACTTTTTTTATATATATATTAATCAGCTAACCCTTTTTATATTTTTTGCTTCTTGATAAAAATACTAACTCTTTCCATTTTTATAATAAAAAACAATATTTTCTTTTTTATATACTAGCTCAATTAATTCATTGTTTCTAAATCATATACAATTTATTTCTTAATTAAACATACTAACTTAATTTAAATACTTTTTATACACAAATTAAACTTAAAAAAAAGCATTTTTTGAAATACATTTGTATATATTGTCTTTTCTTTTTTTATATATATACATGATTAAATTAGAGATACTCTTTTAATTAAAAACACATTTGTACCTATTATACATTTATTACACATAATTAAAATTAAACTCCTTTTTTAGTTAATATACATTTTTGTACATAATAATTCAATACATTTTTCTAATATCGAAATTCATAAACATTTTGACTAAATACTCTTTTTAATTAAAACTTAACATTTAAACAAAACACTTCTCTTCTTTGTTCATTAACATATAAATCAAAATACAGATTAAAACGTATATTTAGGTCGAAACCCTAAATACGGCTCAATTTCACATTTCGCACTTGTACATATTTACATTTACACAATACATATACACTTGTACACTTACACAACACATTTCCCTATACACATGTTTATCTTACATTTATATTTGATATTCATTTGATCGCGACATTCGATTTGGTTGTAAATTATTGGGTACTATAAGTCTCATCCCCTTGTACATTTATACCCCCACTCCTGGATATTATTGTGTAATAGCGTAGATTTACATTCCGCAATTTATAGTTTTCCAATTATGCCATGGTTAGACCTAGGGTTTGTATGTACGTAAAATCAAACGCTAGATAACCTAATACAAGACAAATACCTGTAATCAATACACAATCACACTTGCACCCCCTAGGGTAATCCCACATGTTGCCTTCCAAAATGGACCATGCTTGCACGTCGAGTTTCTTTGGCAAAACAAAAATCAAAATGATCATAAGTCCCTCAAAGTGTTGCCTAAACGGAATGATCATAGTCCCTTAAAAGCAAATTGCCAAAGACACTTGGCACCATTGCATTCATGGTCTATGCGATGACCCGTGCCCGTCCCGAATAAACTTCCTAAACGCAAGATTGTCCACCAATTTCAATGGTGGAACAAAATTGTTAAAAGAGGTTAAAACATGACAAAAAACCTTTGAGTACAATAGGGTAGACAAAACTCTTAGTTACTTGAGATCGACTTGCAAAAACACTTGCCTTATTTTCAAACCCACATTCCACAAGCACTTTCAAAACAAACTCTCAAAACATTTTGAAACATCTTTTCGAAAAGATATGCACCTTTGTAAAACATTCGAGTAAAGAATTATTACAAGGTTGGCCTAAGACAAGGCATCTTTTTTTCCAAAACATTTTCAAAAAAGCACCCACACACACACCATTTTCAAAGCAATCGAAAAACAAGACAAGTGATCTAAAAAACCAAGTAACTAAGAGCCCATGGATAACCATGGATGAAAAGGGTGCTAATACCTTCCCTTTTCATAATCTACCCCCCGAACCCACGAAATATCTCAAAAGGTTTTTGCTGTGCTTTTTTAACCTTTCCTTTAGGATAAAATAAAAAGTCGGTGGCGACTCTTGCTAACCGCACAAGTGCGAATACAAACGCAAAACACTAGTCAGTTCTCCCACCGTATCACAGAACTGGCGACTCTGCTGGGGATAGTTTAAAAGTGGGGTTACCTTAGGGTTTAGATCACTTTTGTTTTCAATTGATTGATTTGTTTGCTTTTACATTTGTGGGCATTGTATCGGAGTTTTATAGATCCTAACCCGGATCTGGGGAAACCCTTTTAGGTAGCAACAAGGCTGTGAGGGAACTGTGCGGGGTATACCGACATGGTTGAAGCAGTCTGCTACGTTGATGTGGCACTTTGGCGTGTACCGGTAACCCTTGAGTCAATCAAGGAGAGTACGGGGCCGCCGCGTGGTGTCGCGAAGCATCAACTGACCTTAGAACCTTAATTGACCATCTTAGCCTCTTTAGGGTAGTGAGATGACTACTTTGGTGTACTCCGAAGTCGGTTGATACTCGATACTACACTCAATTGAGGGTTGCTTTCCTGGGATATTTCGGTCGCCAGTTCAGTGGCTAAATCGAAACGATGAACAATGAAAGCAATCCAGTGATATTGGGACCTCTAGAACCCGGTTACTTTTGGTAGGACAGGTTTTAACCAACAAACTGAAAGAGGGTAATACCCAGACCTCATGCAAGCCTAAACCTAAGGCCTTGTGTGCTTTGTGTGAATATTGTTTGCCTGTATATACACTTACTTACTTGAGCATACATGTACATAACACCATAACATCATACCATAGCATTTTAGCATTTTCAATAACCATTTCAAGGATCTCGAGGGTTCTGTTAATGCAGGGTTACGTTGAACCAGACATCTATCAAGGAGCAGAGGTCTCTCCTCTAACCAATCCAGTCAAAGTTCAAGTGCAATAACTTGAATCAGTGGCTATGACCCACTCGACATGGTGAGCTTGATTCTAGTGGAAAGACATCCGCCAATATAAAGTTCTCCAATCAAAGATCAAGTGCAACAACTTGAATCGATGGCTATGACCCACTCGACATGGTGAGCTTGATTCTCATGGAAGGACGTCCACCGGTGTAGAGATCTCCAATCCAAGAGCAAAGTTCAACCTCTAACATTCTCTTGTGTTTACCCCAAGAGATCCTTGAAAGCATACATCCACATGTCATGCATTTCATTTTAACAATCTTTTTTTTTTCAGGTTTCCTTACTCTCCTACTGTTTATTTCAGTAAGAGATGGCTCTAGAACAGACTCTCCAGGGCCTCCAAGCCCAAAGCGCTCAACTTCAAGAAATGTTCTTGAACCTATCCAAGGGGCAAGAAGAGGTCAAGACGCTCCTCGCCAGGGGCATGATCGTGGGAAGTCCTAGGAACGACAGAGGTGACCAGTGGGAGCTACACATTGAAGTAGCCATATTGAAAAGAGAGCTGGTGAGTCAGAGGGCTCTCATCCAAGACTTGGCTCAAAAACAAGAAAAGCTCGGGGTTCTCGTCAATCAACTGCTTCGGAACAACCAACTGGGGCAGGCATCTAAGGTTGAAAAGCAAGTCACTGCTCAACCTCCTTCCACTCAAGAGGACAAAGGGAAGGCTCCTTTGCATGCTTCAGGGTCACAAACCCATCAACAACCTCGCCAGCATCAACAGGGAAGCCGGCGCAAGCAAAATATACCTGGGAGACGTTTCTCTGAGACTGAGATACCATCGTCCTTCATACTGAAGCGCCTGTTAGAGGTCAACCTACTTACTCTAAAGGATCCTCCCCGGAATCCCAACACTTCCGCTCCTACCTATCATCCCAATAGAAGGTGTGCCTACCACTCCTTTGGTCCTGGGCATGACACTGACGACTGTTGGGCCTTGAAGAACAAGATTCAAGATCTGATTGACATTGGGGTGCTGGAATTCATGCCAGACGGCGAGATGAAGATATTCTGTTAAAGGGTTCTCCGCTTGAAGTGACGAAGCTCGAAACTGAAAGACTTTTGTTTCTTTTTGAATTTTTAAAGTTGTAATTTCTTTTGCTGTCAAACAATTATCTGTTGATGTTAAACTCTGTTTTCATTAATGCATTGCATATGTTTGTCTTGAATTCATCCATTCGTTTCACTATTCTTATGCTTTTCTTTATGATATTTGACTCTTGATAAAAAGCTGCAAGCCTTTAGAGGGAGGATGACGAAACAATACCGTGATCTTATACAGTATGCTTTTGAACAGACCTTGCTGATGATGTACAGGCATTTCTTTCAATTCCCAAACACTGGAGTTATAAGGAAGTTAATCCCTAGTCAACCCCTTCGAGCCAAAGAAGTAGGAGTTTCCCGTCTTAAACAATCGAAACCTTTGATATAAACCCGGGGCAGGGTAGTATCTCAGTTAATTCAAAAGAAAACGCGCATTGAAGTCGCAAACTCTCGGTTCGTAATACAACGAACGACGTCAAAAAAAAAGGAAGGAAAGCATTCTTTCAGAATCTAAAGACAAGGGTGGTTCCCTATCACATAGACAGTCAATCTCTCAAAAGAGAAAAGCCCACCAAGCCAAAACCTATGAAGGAGGCTTGAGAAAGCTGGGGCATCCCGCTGACAGTAATCCCGAAAACGGTAACAGTCAGGCAAAAGTTAGGGATAACAAATCAAAATCAAAATAGTGAGGTCATTACAAAATCCTCAACAACATGAAAAGTGTTGAAAAAGAAAAAGGAGATGATGACTGTCTCCCAAAAATTCAAACCGGTGAACCATCGCCCAAAAGTCACTCAAAACAGAGTGCGACGCACAATTAACTGAGCTTAGGTTGAAGAACATCACGAAGAGCGGGTGGGTACAAATATACTTTGAGCCTTTATCCTTTGTTTCTTAAACCGTGAACCAGGCCACGTTACAACCCTTCAAAAGTCCTAATTGAAGCATGGGTTAGTTCGAAAGCATACTGTTACAAAAGGTATCCTGACTCCTGTAAGGCTTTGCTCTAAATCTTGTGTTAACTTGTCTTGTGAAAAAGTTTTCTGCTAAAAAACGCATTTTTCAAAACTTCAAGACAAACATAAACTTTGCATTGCTTGAATATCACTGTCTGCATTTAACCCTTTTGTTTGACAGCGAAGAAGTTCACACAGCGAATGTTCGGAGGAACGAAAGCTCTCTCAGTAAGTCAAGACCACTTCAAGAGGATAAAACTTCCATCAAATCTCCTATCAACAAGGGACATGACATGTCACAAATCAATTAACCTGGGGCCGTCCAGTCAGGGTCCAACAGATCTTTCAAATTCAGTTAACCTGGGGCAGTCCAGTCAAGATTTCAAGAAATCTCTCAATATGCAGAGTAATCTGATTCAAGATTCCTTCACCACTTGGGGCATTCGAATGTCAAAAGTGTTCAACAAATCAACTACGACTATTTCCAGATTCGATTCCTGTATCCAGCCAGGGCATGTCTGAATAATTCCAGATCAACACCTGCAGCAACCCAGGAAACATCTGTGAACGACCGATTGTAGACCAACACCTGTAATAAACCAGGATTTTATCTACATCACCACTTGGGGCATTCGAATGTCAAAAGTGTTCAAAACCCGATGCAGTTTTACACAAGCTCATCATCAGGAAACCCTACACCGGTTCCTCTTCAAGACTTCTGAAAACAGTTCATGGATTCTTCCCAAGTAACGGATGTTAATCTATCAGCTTGTTCAGATGCAACCTTTGAAATTAGTTTACGGACGCTTCCCAACAACGGATGTTGCTCTATCGCTAATTCAACTTCAAGACTTCTGAAAACAGTTCACGGGTTCTCCAAGTAAACGGATGTTAACCTATCACTGGTTCAGATTCTTCCCAAGACTTCTGAAAACAGTTCATGGATTCTTCCCAAGTAACGGATGTTAATCTATCAGCTTATTCAGACGCACCTTTGAATTCAGAAGCCTCCAAGTAAACGGATGCTGCTTATTACTGATTCAACTTCAAGACTTCTGAAAACAGTTCACGGGTTCTCCAAGTAAACGGATGTTAACCTATCACTGGTTCAGATTCTTCCCAAGACTTCTGAAAACAGTTCATGGATTCTTCCCAAGTAACGGATGTTAATCTATCAGCTTATTCAGACGCACCTTTGAATTCAGAAGCCTCCAAGTAAACGGATGCTGCTTATTACTGATTCAACTTCAAGACTTCTGAAAACAGTTCACGGGTTCTCCAAGTAAACGGATGTTAACCTATCGCTTGTTCAGATTCTTCTCAAGACTTCTGAAAACAGTTCATGGATTCTTCCCAAGTAACGGATGTTAATCTATCAGCTTGTTCAGATGCAACTTTTGAAATTAGTTTACGGACGCTTCCCAAGTAACGGATGCTGCTCTATTGCTGATTCAACTTCAAGATTTCTGAAAATAGTTCACGGGTTCTCCAAGTAAACGGATGTTAACCTATCGCTTGTTCAGATTCTTCTCAAGACTTCTGAAAACAGTTCATGGATTCTTCCCAAGTAACGGATGTTAATCTATCAGCTTATTCAGACGCACCTTTGAATTCAGAAGCCTCCAAGTAAACGGATGCTGCTTATTACTGATTCAACTTCAAGACTTCTGAAAACAGTTCACGGGTTCTCCAAGTAAACGGATGTTAACCTATCGCTTGTTCAGATTCTTCTCAAGACTTCTGAAAACAGTTCATGGATTCTTCCCAAGTAACGGATGTTAATCTATCAGCTTGTTCAGATGCAACTTTTGAAATTAGTTTACGGACGCTTCCCAAGTAACGGATGCTGCTCTATTGCTGATTCAACTTCAAGATTTCTGAAAATAGTTCACGGGTTCTCCAAGTAAACGGATGTTAACCTATCACTTGTTCAGATTTTTCTCAAGCTAACAACCACGGAAGATCGCATTCCCCAGAATTCTCCCTATCCCCAGCGGAGTTCACCAAAATTCCCCAGCAGTAACTTATCTTTGCAAATCCCCGGCCAGGGAATTCTCAGGAATTCAATCCCCCTCAAAGTTTAAGCTTCAGCATCCCCAGCAGATCAAGAGCTTCAGGTGGACAATCCCCCAACGAAGTCAGACTTTTAAACCTTCTCCCCACAGAGTTTTGGAAGGGCAAATCTTGAGTTCCCCAGTGAAGTCTCCAGAATTGCTTCCCCATCAAGCTGACGATTCTCAAGTCTGACCTCCCCAGCATGAGTTTACTAGTTGGAACTCCCCAGTAGAGGTTATCAGGAATTCTCTCCCCCAGCAACAGCCAAGGATTTATTTTCCCCGGCAGCAGTCAAGACGTTTTTTTTCTTCAGCCATCTCGGATTCATGTATCCTCGGCAGGATTAGCTCATCAGCTTACATGTGCATTCATTACATTCATATCATAAACATTAAATGTCACATGCATTGCATCATGCATCATAACATTACATACAACTAACCCTTTAACTTTTCAGGTAAGATCAGTCGACAAACACAGATCATCTCCTGAGATTCATCCAAAAATAGTTCAGATGTGACCCAGACACGGCAACATTTTGATACTTATTCCAGATTCATTCAGACGCATCAGCAGAAACCTTACACCGGTTCCTCTTCAACTTCTCAACTTCAAGATTTCTGAAAACAGTTCACGGGTTCTCCAAGTAAACGGATGCTAACCTATCACTTGTTCAGATTCTTCTTCAAGACTTTTGAATTTAGTTTACGGATTCTTCCCAACAACGGATGTCAATCTACCGACTGATTCAGACTCTTCTCAATTTTTGAAAATAGTTTACGGACGTGTCCCAACAACGGATGCTGCTATATTGCTTATTCAATCTCAAATAGTTTACAGATTCTCCAGACACGGACATCAATCTGTTACTTATTCAGACCCCAATTCAGAGATATTCCAAAACAGGGATGCCCTTCTGATACTCGTCCACTCACCAATGACGTACGGTTCAACATCACCCTATGGCATCTGTAAGCCCATTCTCAGATGGCATCTCTAAGCCCATCCCCCGACAAAATTCTCTCGCACCAGGTGGCATCTTTAAGCCCATTCACCTCACCGTCACATCGACGAGCGCAAATTTTCTGGGCACATTAGTGTTCAATCTCCTTTTACCTTCAAGTCGCGAAAGGCAAACTTGCCAATCTAACTCTTCAGGTCCAAGAAGATTGAACAGGGGCAACTGTTGTACCCCAAAATTTGCCCTCGCGCTTTTCCACGAGAAATCTCAGCTTCAAACATTTCCTGACTTCTCAAACTGACTCAAGAATTGGACAAACGGACCTTTCTTGACAGTCAAGCAAAACTAGGGTTTTTACTGATTTTCAGAGCTCTGAATTGTTTCATACAGTGGGCTTAGGGTTTGATTGATTTTTGGTTCAGTTTTGATCAAGCAAGCGTGATTTGGCATTTAATCGGGAATTAGGGTTTTATGGGCATATTCTCAAAAGAATTTGAATTCCACAGCACTTTGCGGTTTATTTCAAGATTCGGATTAAAATTCGCGTTATCTTGGTTTAATCAGTAAAAGAGACGGTGGTTTGAGTTCAGTACGTTTTGATTGGGCCAGTCAGATACAAGATGCAGTTTTGAATTCACAGTGTTTATGTGTTTGATCAGTCTATCTGGGTTAATTGCGGCTTTGCTTTGGATATGGGATAAGACAGGTTAATTGGTCAATGTTGTTTTATTTAAGTTATTTATTATTCTGAAATTAAATGATTGAATTTATTTTTCAATTGTTAATTCTAAGAATTTTAAATAAATAAATAAACAATAAGGAAATTAGAATTAATTGGATAATTTGAATTTTTATTGATATTTAAATTATTTACAAATTGTTGTTACAAACAATAATTTACATTTAATTTAAATATTACAATAGAATGAAAAACTATCCTATTTTCTAAATACTCTTCATTCTTCACTCCGCTCCGGCATTCCATCTCTCATCTGCAAAAAGAAATAAGAAAGTCAGAAAGAATTAAAATTAGCAGAGACGGATAAAAATGCTCATCATTAGGGGCCACTGACTGGGATCAGTTGCCCTCTCTGCAAATCACGGGATTTCTCCCGGTTCACAGAGAGGGAAGATTATTTTATTTTCATGAAATGCAAATGTCAAATGCATAGTTCCTAAAAAATTTGCAAGCTGCATAGATTCAAAATCCAAACTAAACTGAAAAAGTTCAATCCAAACTTTCAAATCCAAAACAAAGTCCACTCAAAGAAAATCAGGAAAGTACTCAAAGCTGTCATGGAAAGACTTTTGCCAAGATATCAAAAAAGCAGAAAATCTACACAAACTGTCAAAAGGAGATGCAGTAGTGTATTATGCAAGTGATAAACTCATCATTTCCCATAGGACCCCTTCAGAACAGTACAGATAAAAAAACATATAAAATTCTTGAACTGTACTTTAAGAGAGAGAAGGAAAGGAGATAAAGCAGCATAGCAGAGATATAGCAGTTCAGCAGCAAGACAGTTCAATAGCAGAAGACAGTAGAGTCACAGAAAAGAGATATACAAAGTCAAAAGGCCAAGACAGTTCAGCAGTATAGCAGGTCAGAATAAGACAGTTCACAGCAAGACAAAGAGGGGGATACAAAATCAAAGAAGCAAACGTAGACAGTAAAAGGGGAGCAAAATATCAGTTCAGAAGAGAGCAACATAGCAGGTGAGAGAGGAGAAAAGAGAGATACTAAAACCAGTCCAGCATTAGCCTAAACTTTAAAAAGCATCACAACCTGCCTAAGTCAAAGAACACCAATATCCTGCCTCACCAGAACCAAACAAAAACCACTACTGTCACAACAAAAACACATAAACCCACAAAAAAAAACTGATATCCAAACTCAGAAACTCAACCTTTATGCCAAACACAAAAACCTGATATCCAAACTCAAGCATCAAGCCACTACTGCCATAACCAAACAACAATAATCTTCATAACCCAAAACTCCATGTCAAAAACCTTGCAAAACCAGTCTAAAGCCAAGCATCAGTCACGAAACATAACCCAAGCCTACAACCCTGTGACACTGAACATTCAAACACCAAGCCTCAGAAGGGGGACTTCATCATAGGCAACCAAACAGGCAACATCAAAGGCACCATATTTTCAAAAAGGGCTCAACAATCTCAAAGCATCATAATCAAGTGTTTCAAAAGGAAAACAAAAGTATTCAGGCAACTGAGACCCTCAGACCTTTGAGGTCATCACAGGGCAAGCACACAAGCAAATCATCCCAAGGCAACAACACAAAAGCAACTGAAAGAGAAGATACAGAAGTAACATCCAAAGACAGTCCAAACCAACAAGCTAGCGAAGTAGAAGAGCAAAGGAACGAAATACCGGAAAAGCTCAAAGCTTCATCACTGGGTCCTCGCCATCAAAACCTCCTAAGCATCCTCGTCTCCTTCCTTCCCTTTTCCAGTAGAGGTATGACATCTCTTTTCCTTCCTAATGCACCTCCAAATAAAAATCAATAACACACCATGAGAGGTCAAACCCCAAGCAGTTAATCAATAAATACGCAGAAGATCATAAAACGTACTAAAACAAAAACAAATCAAAACGATTACCAAGTTCTACTGCCTCAACAGTGTCGCTGGAGGGAAGGGGAAACGAAGGTTGCCGGTGGCTGAGGCAAGGAGCTCATGATGGATTCTCTGCACCTTGGAAACGGAGAAGACGAATACAACAAACGCGCCGTCGCTGCCTCAAGCTCAAACCCTCGTTTTCATTCTGAACCAATATGCCTAAACCCTAATTCTGTTTCAAACCATGGGCTTAATCTGACCCGTTCATGTTTCCTCAAAAGCCCATCAAATGCCTTTCTTCATTTTCTTTATAAAATTAAAATCTAATCTCATTTTTTATATATAAACAATACATACTTTTTTTATATATATATTAATCAGCTAACCCTTTTTATATTTTTTGCTTCTTGATAAAAATACTAACTCTTTCCATTTTTATAATAAAAAACAATATTTTCTTTTTTATATACTAGCTCAATTAATTCATTGTTTCTAAATCATATACAATTTATTTCTTAATTAAACATACTAACTTAATTTAAATACTTTTTATACACAAATTAAACTTAAAAAAAGCATTTTTTGAAATACATTTGTATATATTGTCTTTTCTTTTTTTATATATATACATGATTAAATTAGAGATACTCTTTTAATTAAAAACACATTTGTACCTATTATACATTTATTACACATAATTAAAATTAAACTCCTTTTTTAGTTAATATACATTTTTGTACATAATAATTCAATACATTTTTCTAATATCGAAATTCATAAACATTTTGACTAAATACTCTTTTTAATTAAAACTTAACATTTAAACAAAACACTTCTCTTCTTTGTTCATTAACATATAAATCAAAATACAGATTAAAACGTATATTTAGGTCGAAACCCTAAATACGGCTCAATTTCACATTTCGCACTTGTACATATTTACATTTACACAATACATATACACTTGTACACTTACACAACACATTTCCCTATACACATGTTTATCTTACATTTATATTTGATATTCATTTGATCGCGACATTCGATTTGGTTGTAAATTATTGGGTACTATAAGTCTCATCCCCTTGTACATTTATACCCCCACTCCTGGATATTATTGTGTAATAGCGTAGATTTACATTCCGCAATTTATAGTTTTCCAATTATGCCATGGTTAGACCTAGGGTTTGTATGTACGTAAAATCAAACGCTAGATAACCTAATACAAGACAAATACCTGTAATCAATACACAATCACACTTGCACCCCCTAGGGTAATCCCACATGTTGCCTTCCAAAATGGACCATGCTTGCACGTCGAGTTTCTTTGGCAAAACAAAAATCAAAATGATCATAAGTCCCTCAAAGTGTTGCCTAAACGGAATGATCATAGTCCCTTAAAAGCAAATTGCCAAAGACACTTGGCACCATTGCATTCATGGTCTATGCGATGACCCGTGCCCGTCCCGAATAAACTTCCTAAACGCAAGATTGTCCACCAATTTCAATGGTGGAACAAAATTGTTAAAAGAGGTTAAAACATGACAAAAAACCTTTGAGTACAATAGGGTAGACAAAACTCTTAGTTACTTGAGATCGACTTGCAAAAACACTTGCCTTATTTTCAAACCCACATTCCACAAGCACTTTCAAAACAAACTCTCAAAACATTTTGAAACATCTTTTCGAAAAGATATGCACCTTTGTAAAACATTCGAGTAAAGAATTATTACAAGGTTGGCCTAAGACAAGGCATCTTTTTTTCCAAAACATTTTCAAAAAAGCACCCACACACACACCATTTTCAAAGCAATCGAAAAACAAGACAAGTGATCTAAAAAACCAAGTAACTAAGAGCCCATGGATAACCATGGATGAAAAGGGTGCTAATACCTTCCCTTTTCATAATCTACCCCCCGAACCCACGAAATATCTCAAAAGGTTTTTGCTGTGCTTTTTTAACCTTTCCTTTAGGATAAAATAAAAAGTCGGTGGCGACTCTTGCTAACCGCACAAGTGCGAATACAAACGCAAAACACTAGTCAGTTCTCCCACCGTATCACAGTAATCAATAGCTACCAGGATGAAACGATGTCCATTAGACACAGTAGGTCTGATCTCGCCGATCATGTCGATGCCCCACATTGCAAACGGCCAAGGTGACGTCAGGATGTTCAGAGGTATTGAAGGTATGTGCACCTTATCAGCATAAACTTGGCACTTGTGACAGGTCTGAGAATGCTGATAACAGTCGGCTTCCATTGTGGACCAATAATATCCCGCCCGAAGGATTTTCTTTGCCATGGTGTGTCCACTGGAATGAGTTCCGAAAGTACCTTCATGTAACTCTATCATGATCCTTTTTGCTTCGTTCTTATCCATACAACGCAGTAAGGTCGAATCATGGTTACGTTTGTAAAGGATGTCATTGCTGATGAAGAACTTTGCCACGAACCTCCTCATAAACTTCTTATCATTAACAGATGCACCCTCAGGGTATTCTTGAGCCTCAAGATACCTTTTCACCTCATGAAACCAGGGTTTATCTGCTACCTCTTCAGTCTCAATGTTGTAACAATGTGCAAGTTCGTCCAACCTTTCAATGGTAATCTGGGAGCCTCGTTGTCCCATCTAACCTTGAACATAGAAGACATCATAGCCAGCACGTCCGCTAATTGATTCTCCTCTCTAGGGAAGTGTTCAAAAGTTATCTCCTCGAAATGTGGAAGCAATGTCAACACATACTCCTTGTAAGGAATAAGATTTGGGTGTTTTGTATCCCACTCGCCTTTGATCTGACTGATCACAAGAGCGGAATCTCCGAAAACACTTAAGAACTTAATCCTTAGGTCAATTGTTGCTCGAAGACCCATGATGCATGCCTCATACTCCGCCATGTTGTTGGTGCAGTTGAAACATAGTCGGGCGGTAAATGGAGTATGAGAGCCTTTAGGAGATATGATCACGGCGCCAATGACATTACCCAAAGCGTTTGAAGCTCCATCAAAGTACATAGACCATTAGGATCCTTCCTCAGGTCTTTCATCCGGTCCAGGTTCCTCACAGTCAGTTACCAACATGATATTCTCATCCGGAAATTCAAAGTTCATAGACTGGTAATCATCCACGGCCTGATGAGCCAGATGATCTGCCAACACAATTACCTTGATTGCCTTTTGGGTCGTATATTGGATGTCATACTCAGTCAAGATCATCTGCTATCTTGTTGTTCTTCCGGACAAGGCAGGCTTTTCGAAGATATACTTGATTGGATCCATTTTTTATATCAATAGAGTAGTGTGAGTCAGCATATACTATCTCAGCCAGCGAGCAGCCCATGCCAAAGCGCAGTAAGTTTTCTCAAGAAACGAGTATCAGGTCTCGTAGTCGGTAAACTTTTTGCTAAGGTAATAAATAGCATGCTCTTTTCGGCCAGACTCGTCATGCTTCCCCAGCACACACCCCATCGAATTGTCGAGTACTGTCAAGTATAGGATTAAATGTCTCCCTTCAACTGGAGGCATCAGAATAAGTGGCTCTTGGAGATATTCCTTGATCCTTTCGAAAGCGGCTTGACATTCATCGTTCCATCTTACCACTTGATCTTTCTTCAGTAACTTGAAGATCGGCTCACAAGTAGCAGTTAGGTGCGAGATGAAGCAGGCAATATAGTTCAGACGTTCCAGAAAGCCTCTGACTTCTTTTTCAGTTCGGGGAGCTGGCATTTCCTATATAGCCCTCACCTTTGCAAGATCCACTTGAATGCCTTTGTCACTTACGACGAAACCCAGCAGCTTACCAGACCTCACCCCGAAGGTGCACTTGTTCGGGTTTAACCTCAGCTTGTACAACTTCAACCTGCCAAATAGCTTCTGAAGATGGTCCAAATGTTCTTCCTCAGTTTGGGATCTTGCAATCATGTCATCAACGTATACCTCAATCTCATGATGGATCATATCATGGAACAAAGCGACCATGGTGCGCTGATACGTTGCCCCAACATTTTTCAATCTGAAAGGCATAACTTTATAGAAAAAGGTGCCCCATTGAGTAACAAAGGTTGTTTTCTCCATATCCTCGGGAGCCATTTTGATCTGATTGTAACCGGAGAAACCATCCATAAAGGAGAATACCTTATGCTGTGCGGTGTTGTCAACCAGAACGTCGATATGAGGTAGAGGGAAGTCATCCTTGGGGCTTGCCATGTTTAGATCCCTATAGTCAACACACATCCGAACCTTACCATCCTTCTTAGGCACCGAAACCACGTTGGCAACCCACTGTGGGTAAGAATTAACTGCTAGAAAATCGACGTCAAATTGATTCATAACTTCAACCTTGATCTTCTCAAACATCTCTGGGCGCATTCGATAGACTTTCTGTTTCACTGGAGGACAGTCTTCCTTGGTAGGCAATCAGTGAACCACAATATCGGTATCCAACCCAGGCATATCTTCATAAGACCAGGCAAAGATCTCAACATAGTCACGCAACATCTGAATCAGCCGTTGCTTAACACTAGACTCCAGATTTGCACCGATCTTGACCTCTTTCTTGCCTATCTCTGTACCGAGATTCACTGTTTCCACTGGCTCTTCATGCGGCTGTATGGCCCTCTCTTTCTAAAGTAACAATCTAGCAAGTTCGCCAGGCACTTCGCAATCATCTTCACCTTTGTCTTCGGCTAAGTTGATCGGATTTTCGAAATCATAACCGGCAGTAGCAGACAAGAATAAGATGGTCGAATGTCCATCACATAAAATGTAAATGCGAAGATCTGAGAACCAACCTTAACTGGAATATCCACTTCTCCATGTACCATTCTCTTGGACCCATCAAAGGCCTTAACTATAATGTTACTCGGCTTCAGCTCCAACCCTTCACAGTCTAACCGGTCCAAAGCTTTCTTGGGTAAAACGTTCAACGAAGATCCAGTATCCACCTATACATGAGCTAGAGTAGTGCCCCTGCATTCAATGGAGACATGCAGGGCGTCATTGTGATTCTTCCCCTTAGCAGTTAAGTTTGTGTCGGAGAAACCCAACCCATTATCTGCTGTAAGACTAGCCACGTAATCTTTAAAATGATCAGCTGATGTCTCCTGCGGCACATGCACAGTCTTCAGGAAAGCAATCAGAGCCTTAGCATGGGCCTATGAACACAACAATAAGGACAACATAGAGATCTTCGACAGGGTTTGCCCCAGCTATTCGACTACATTGTAGTCGCTTTTCTTGATGATCTTTAGAATTTCCTCTATCTCCTGTCTAGAGGCCTCAACAGTAATATTCCTCGGTGCCTCCGTCCGGGCAGGCTCACCGGTGGTCCCTTTGTCCCGGGTGTCAGCTGACTCGGTGACAGGGGTAAGAATTGGAACTTGAGCAGGGACAGTAGCAGATGTACTGGCTGGCGTAATAACAACAGGCTTGCGAACAGTTGGTGGAGAGATCTCAGGGGAGAAAAGTCTTCCTCTGCGGGTGAGTTTACTAGATCTAACAATATTGCTGACATCAGTATCAGCCTCTTCATCCTTCAAATCTTGTTTAACCCCGTGATAATATACGTCAGCCCCATAGTGCCATGGGACAACTTTATCTGATGTATAGGGAATAGGTCCAGGAATAGTAATGATCAAGGGAGAGATTCTTGGAACAAATGTAATTCTAACAGGATTTCTCGAGGAAGCCTTGGAAGAATTGTCGAAAATGGTGATTATAGAAATTTCTTCAACACGAACCAAAGGAACAACAGTCTTCTCAAACAGAATTTCTTTATTATCCAGCAAGCATTGGACACCTGACTTCAAAAGATGGCAACCAGTAGGTAGGACGGAACACATACGACAACCTTCGCCACATCCCATAAATAAATCGGATAACAGAAGGTTCTTCTTCACAGTCATCAATGGAGTAGCAATGTATTTCACAGAAACCACAAACGAGTCTTCATCTACAACATTCACTCCATGCTTGGGCATCAGAGCAGTCATAACATTAGGCTTTTCGGGCGCTTCAAACTCAATTTCCTTAGCATCAATCAAATCCTGTACCTTATTCTTCAGGACCCAGTAATCATTCGTATCATGCCCCGGGCTATCAGAATGAAAAGCACAGTGGGCGTTTGGATTGTACAACGGTGATGTTGTATTGGGATTCTTCGGGGCTTCCTTCGGAATCACCAAGTTGGTTTTTAACAACTGCGGCAGAATCTGAGATAGGGTCATATGGAGCTGAGTGAATTATCTTCGCGGACTCTCGGCTCTTGGCTGATTGTTGTGTTTCATGGCAACAGTTGGTCTTGATATAACAACCGCATTGACTGCTTGGCGGCGCTCAGGTCTATTCTGGATTTTTGAACTGTAAACAGCATTGGATTCCTTCTTAAAAGGCTTCTTTTCGGTACTTGACGAAGCACCCTTCTGTATCTTACCGCTCTTGATACCGGCTTCAACTCTTTCCCCGGTCATAATCAGCTTAGTAAACCCGGACGATGAACTTCCAATCAGATGGTTGAAATACGGACCAGACAAGGTCCCCAGAAACATATCCATTAACTCCCTGTCAGCCAGCGGGGGTTGTACTCTTCCAGTAAGGTCCCTCTATTTCTGAGTGTAGTCTTTGAAACCTTCGCTCGCGCCCATAGACATACCCTGAAGCTGGGTACGCGTGGGAGCGAGGTCGGCATTGTATTGGTACTGCTTGTAAAAAGCAGAAGCAAGGTCTTCCCAATTACGGATACTAGCTCCTTCCAGCTGGTAAAACCATTCAAGTTGAGTCCATGAAAGACTATCTTGAAAGAAGTGGATCCAGAGGTTCTTATCAGCAGTGTATGGCTAGATCTTTCTAACATACAAGCAGAGGTGCAACTTTGGACAAGAAACCCTGTCGTATTTAGCAAAGATTGGTGCTTTAAACTTGTGGGGAATCACCACCCCAAATGACAAACCCAAATCACCAAAGTCCAATCCAGGTACCTTCTGGATCTCTATCACACTTAATCGGTCTTCAAGTTGTTTATACCTATCCTCAGCCGGAGGATACTGGTCTTCGTCAAAGTCAGTCTCATTGTCAGATACCACAGGGCTAGGATCCCTCATTTCTTCTTGGTTTTCTCTCCCTTCAGGTGAGTGAGATAAATCAACATCTTCCCGCAGATTGTTCCCCAATCTGCGACCCATATTCAGGAGGACCATTTTCTTCTTCTTCTTCTTATCCTTCAAGATAAGAGTCTTCAGATCTTGCTGACCCTTAGCCAAATTCATGAACATTTCCTGGAATTGAGAGTTTTGAGCTTGTAGAGCCTTGATAGCTTGATCAGTTGATGTTTCAGCAGACATGATGCTGAAATAAATAGCGAAGAAGATGAGAAACCTGTAAGGGTACCTATAATGAGGTGCATGGGAATGATATGTGTGTGATATGATTTCATAGACTTTAGGGATTCAAATTCGTAAACCAAAATGAAACACACTTTATTAGATAACAAACTTGAAACAATGTTTGACAAATGCATTTAAGGCATTACAAAGGGAAAAACTGAAAAGTAAATCAGAACTAGAAATAACAAAAGACATTAGTGCTCTCATGGTCGTTTTCTGTTGGTGCTGACATAACCATTGAGGACCTTCTCATTCTCCAGCTGCCTTGTAAGCTTTAGAATCTTCCGCTCCTGCTCGTGATACTTTTCTTTGTAAGTATCCTGCTCTTCTCTCAACTGGATCCACGACCTCTTTAATGCCCCAGTGTCAGTTGGCATGTACGGATGTAGGACTGTAGGAGGAACCCCTTCTTCATCAGCATTCTCAACAATTACCGGTAAGACAGCTTCGTACGGTATTCCCAGCTTTTGGGCACGAATTCGAACCCATCAGAGATATGTTTCCATCGGAAGAGAGGTCTTCATCCCTAACTCTTGCGGATCAGACCTGTGTATCCTGTTCCAAGCTTGTATGAACCTGCGACGATGCTCCTCACTATCCCCTTGGAAGTCAAAAACAATGCTCGGAAGCAACAACTCATGAGGTTCGTCCCTTCTAGCTTGCCTAAATTGTCGTAAGGCCAAACAAGGGTTATAGGTAATCCCTCCTCGAATTCCAAGTAGTGGAACATTGGGGTATTCCCCACAGTGATCAATAATAGCCACTTATTCCATGTCTTTAGTGCTCCAGATAATGTCAATGTGAGCGAGAGACATAATTCTATAGGCCCAACCCATGCCTTCCTTGTTCTTCAAAACAGATTTGGGGAGGTGAGAAATAAACCACCTCGCCAGCAATGGTGCACGACACATAAGGGTTCCCTGTTTCCGAGCAGTACGGGCATAAAGAGCATGCAGAATGTCACCTAAGAGAGTGGGCACCAGATTACAGGACATGAAGATCTTCACTGCGTTCACCTCGATGAAAGAATCCGAATTAGGGAACAAAACCAAACCATAAATGAGAAGAGCCTGGATGTCTTCGAATGCTTGAAAATCCAAACTGTCCCAAAACTGATTAGCCCGATCAACTAAGAACTTAGCCAAGAAGCCTTTTGTCCCACTCCGAGTTTCCCAGTTAGACATTACCTCAACCTTTGTCAGATATAGGGTTGTAGCAACATCTTCTGGACTAAGAGCTTTCTCCTAACCTGTAAACGGCGTCTGCTCTAGAATAGAAATACCAAGCAAATCAGAGAACTCCTCCAAAGTAGGGACCAACTGGTAGTCCGGGAAAGTGAAGCAGTGGTATAATGGATCAAAGAACTGGCACAAAACACTCATCATCTGTTCATCCAGCTTGGAAGTGACCAAACCAAGGAGGTGACCATGTCTTCTGATAAAGGAGGAAGTATCTGGAACTTTAGAAACCAAATCTGTAAGCTGAGTAGGAATCTGTACAAAGTTGATCCGAATAGTGTTTCTACGCATAGAGGCCATAACCTACAAAACTGAACAAAGATGAATCCCCTCTGTCTTTGAAATAGGTTAGTATGGTGCAAGATGCATGCAATGTCATGATACATGATATTATGATAGAAACACACCACAAGTATTCACAGATAGCAAACATGGTAAGGGCAAACAAGTCACACAGTAGCCCTTAGATTTCAGGCTGGCATGGAGTTTAGGTATTACCCTCTTTCAGTTTAGTTGGTTCAAACTTGTCCTAGTAATAGTAACCGGGTTCTAGAGGATCTCAATATCACTGACCATCCTCGATCGGTCATAATTCCAGTTTAGAAACCTTTTCTTGCGGCCGGAATCATCACGAGAGTTTGGTCTCAATGAGTGTAGCATATTGCTACTGTTCTATGGCCAAGTTGGTCAATTATAGGTTCTAAGGTCAGTTGGTGCTTAATGACCTCTTAGAAGACCCATATTCTCCTTGTTCCAACACAAGGTATATCGGTACAAACTAAAGTGCCACACCAACGTAGCTACTGCTTCAACCATATTGGTCTACGCCGTACAGTTCCCTCATAGTCTATTGCTACTTACCTAAAAGGTATTCCTCAGATTCGGGTTAGGATCTATAGTAACTCCGATTCAAACCCACAAAGATAAAGCAAACAAATCAAATAATTGAAAACAATATGATGAACTATTCCTAAGGTACACCCCACTTATTAACTCCCCAGCAGAGTCGCCAGTTTTGTGATACGGTGGGAAGAACTGACTGTTTTTTGGAATGCTGGTTTACGTTTTGCATTTATGTTTGCAAAATGTCGGGGTAAGCAAGAGTCGCCACCGACTTTTATTTTATCCAACAAGGAAAGGAAAAAAGCACAGAAAAATTCCTTTTTCGATATTTTCTAGGTACGGGGGGTAGATTATAGAAAGGGAAGGTATTAGCGCCCTTTCTATCCGTAGTTATCTACGGCTCTTAGGTACTTGCTCATAATTTTCAAAATTGTTTTCTTTGTGCTTGTGGGCTTTGAAAATTTTTTGTTTTAACTTCAATTTAACTCTTGCTTCTGTCTTCAAGAGTGTAATGAAGTGTTTTTGAAAACTTGTTTGAAAAAGTGTAAGTGTGAAAAAAGTTTTTGTTTCGGATGAGCAAGTATCTAAGAACTATCTACCTACTCGAAAAAGGAATCGTTCTATGTTAATTTCTTTTAGACAATGATATCCCACTATTAGTGAGTATGTAGCACTGTCGTTGGAATTTTGAGGGTCAATTCGAAAGAGGGACATACGGTCACTAAAGCAATGTTAGGATGCATTAGCGGTAACCCTAATGTCTTAGATCATTTATTCGAGGCAACCATTTTGAGGCAACTATTTTGAGGCAACTATGATCTTTTAGACAAGAGGGCGACCTCTAAAATAACCTATATTCAATGACCGTGTACGAAGGCAACCAAGTGGGGTGTACCCTAAGAGTGCGCATGTGCGAGTGTGTTGTTTTCAGTTATTTTCATCTTTGAACATGTTAAGGGTGATCTAATTTGATTTTAAGATTAAGCATCCAGTCTTGTCATGCAAACCCTATTATCAAACATCTAACAGTTATAATTAGCAGAAATTAAAGGTGCGGAAATTAAATTACAAGGCGTCGGGTATTTACATCGCCAAAAGCAACCCTTTGAAAATAAAATAAAACGGTAAAATAATTAAATGTCCTAATTATCTATTACAAATCGGAAGAAGATACATTAATTGGATAAAGAAAAAAATAAAGCGCGACGCGAAATTAAATCGAATGAATTAGGATTTTGACCCTTAAAAGAAATTGTTTTTTTTTTTGTTTTTATTTTAAGAAAAGAAATTAAATCTTAAATTAAAATACTAAATTGATTAATTAAATGGAAAAAATAATAAATGGCATATTTTTGGAGTTTTGATTATTTTAAGAAAGAAATTAAAATAATTAAATGAATTAAAACCTAATGA
Source organism: Vicia faba (assembly GCA_948472305.1). Classification (NCBI taxonomy): domain Eukaryota; kingdom Viridiplantae; phylum Streptophyta; class Magnoliopsida; order Fabales; family Fabaceae; genus Vicia; species Vicia faba. Next base: position 999,920,625 of record OX451735.1, read on the forward strand.
TTTCTAATTAATTTTAAAATTTACAAAACAAATTAAGGTTATTCTAGAATTAAAAACCTAATTAATTAATTAAAATTTATTAAAGAAAATAAAATTCTGAATTAAAAAGTATTTTGGTGATTTTTTTGATAAATAAAGAAAATTAATTATTGGTTAGAAATTAATTAAACAAAATAAAACAATTAAATTAAATAAATAAAAGTGTGAGGGAAAGAGAGTTTGGGCCTGGTTTTGAGGGTGTAGGTAGCAATTTGTTGGCCCAATAGCAGCTGGTCCGTTTGGACTTTTGTGATCCAATGCATGAGCGTTGACTGAGTCCATGGTGTGCTACTTGATGCTGACCACCAGATCTGGCCATCTGGCCATCTGGCACGTTGATTGGTGAGCATCCATGATAGGTCTCAAGCTTGAATGCGCACTTGATTATCTGAAAACAAATAATATGGAGAAAATATGGGGACCTGGGATTCGAACCCAGGTCCTGAAGGGATATCCAATTCCAAGCTTGCCACTACGTTGTTTTACTTGTTTTGTCAAAATAATGCAAATAAAAGATAATATAATAAAACAAATTTTATTGGACAAATATTAAAAAAAACGCGCCAAGATTTGAATGGACTAATGGATGGATGACAAATCATCATCCATGTCCCTGAACCGTTGCCAAAAGTTCCAGTAGCTATACCTACGGACGGAGGTCCGTCGCTACAAGCCAGTCTCCTTCCAAAATCCTCTACAGGCCATGAAAATGCCTTCTAACACCATGGTTAGACTCGCCTTCCTCTTCCGGTCATAACTATAGCCATTACTAAGGCTGGTTTTTCCTGCAACGAAAACCACTAAACCAAACATTGAAACCCTAACTATGATGAATCACAATACAGGTTAGATGAATGAAATTAAATAATACCAAAAAATTGCAAATTGCATGGTGAATCAGAATATGCAATTAGTTTTTATTATAGATGCAAGAATAATACAAATCTAATTCAAGAATGGGGCGGATCCGTGAGGGACTTACAGAGCTTGGGAGGGGCTGAAAACGCGTTGTCTTGATTGGTTTCGCTTCTGGAGGTGGCTAGGAAGAGATTGAGACTAATATCAAGGCTTGAAACTGCCTCTAGGGTTGATTTCGATCTCAAGTTTTTCCTTGATTTTTGCAACTTTCGTTCTGCCTCCATAATTGATTTCCATCCCCTATTCTTGTGTCTTTCGCTTGCTTATGTATTATACAATACATTAGGGTAGCATTTGTTGTTCAAATCTCCCTCTATCAATGATTTTGAGATTTGATTTTATATTAAAGCTTTCTAAACTTGGCCTAAATCCAATCTCCTTGTGCCTAATGACCTTGATACGAGTTTGATTGCAAAGCTAGCTGTAATTGGAGCCTGAAATGATCACAATATGTTTAGCTTTCAATGTTTTTGATTTTATGTGATTTTATTTAATTTAAAATGAATTAATTCAAATAAAAATCAAATTAAATAATAAAAATATGATATGGACACACGGGAAAGGCTAGAGCACGTGGGAAATAATTCAAACTCAAAACAAGTGAAAAAGAATGGGCCCATTTGGCAAAATTTGAAGTTTTGGGGATAGTTGACTTTGGGCAATTTTGCAAAAAAATCCAACTTCAACAATGCATAACTTCTTTAATTTTAAACTTTTGGAGGCGTTCTTGGACTTTTTAGAAAGCTTGAGATGTCCTCTAAGCAACCCGTTTGGTATCATATCATTTTGATATCCCATGTTCAAGTTAGAAGCTTTGGAAAAAAAGGTGTTTTTATTGACTTTCAAAAATGACCTATAATGTCAAAATTCATAACTTCTTGTGAGTGCATAATTTGATCTTGGGGTATGAATATGGATTGTATAGAATTGCATCCTATTCAAAATGAGCTTTGGATGGGTCATTTATCACAAATTATGAGAAAGTTATGCTTGGTCAAAGTTGGCTTGACTTTTCATGCAAAACCCTAATTTAGCAACTTTTGAATCTTGATGAATCTTGAGCAATCCTTGATGAATCATGATCAACACTTGATCAAATGATGAAATATCCTTCAAAATGATAATGTTGACAAAAAATCTTGAAGTTTGACTGTATTTGGGCCACAGTTGACTTTTGCCCTAGCACAGTCGATTTATGGACCTTTGAGCAATTGACTGAGCAAACTTCCTCTGCAAGGCTTGAAATTTGACATGGATGATCTTGAGAATATATTAGGAAATTTGTGAGCACTTGGGGTTACTTGGACTCAAGGATCTTGATGCAACACAAAACCCTAATTTGGGGTAGACTGCCTTAGGAGAGAGCTTGTTTGGCCAACTCTTGAGCAACCTTGGGCAACTTGGAGATTTTTCTTGCAATGTTTTTGAGAAATATGGGAGGGAAAATTTTGGGGTACAACATCTTCTATCCGGAGATACGAATGTTAAAAATCTTCGTGTCGACGCAATTGAAGATACTTAAATATAAAACAAGCCCTATTTTTGTCTCTAAGATGCCATGCAATGCTTATGATTATGAATGCATATGAACAGAACAAAAGAGACGCAAAGTATCACTGGGCATGCCACAAAAATGAAGAAACAAAGGAGCAACCCCCACCAGGAAAATAAATCACTGGTGGACCAAAAGAAATGAATCAGATAGGAGGATAACAAGCATCGACGTTCACTGTCGATGTCTACCGATGTTCACTGAAGGTAGATTTGAAAATAATATATCGACTCACAGATGACGGTAAACTACCAACTCAATAGTTGAAGGTAGAAGAGAAAATATATTCTGTCATCGTTATTCACTGACGAGGAAAAAGATAAGAAACACCGACGTTCACTGTCGATGCACTACCAACATTCACTGAAGGTAGATTTGAAAATATCAGACCATCGTCGTTCACTGACGAGGAACTACCACCGTTCACTGATGATAGCAAAAAGATAAGAAACACCAACGTTCACTGCCGATGTACTACCAACGTTCACTGAAGGTAGATTTGAAATATCACACCATCGCCGTTCACTGACGAGGAACTACCACCGTTCACTGATGATAGCAAAAAGATAAGAAACACCGACGTTCACTGTCGATGTACTACCAACATTCACTGAAGGTAGATTTGAAATATCATTCCATCGTCATTCACTGACGAGGAACTACCACCGTTCACTGATGATAGAAAAAAATAAGAAACACCGACGTTCACTGTCGATGTACTACCAATGTTCACTGAAGGTAGATTTGAAATATCATCCCATCGCCGTTCACTGACGAGGAACTACCACCGTTCACTGATGATAGCAAAAAGATAAGAAACACCTACGTTCATTATCGATGCACTACCAATGTTCACTAAAGGTAGATTTGAAATATCATCCCATCACCGTTCACTGACGAGGAACTACCACCGTTCACTGATGATAGCAAAAAGATAAGAAACACTGACGTTCACTGCCGATGCACTACCAACATTCACTAAAGGTAGATTTGAAATATCATCCCATCGTCATTCACTGACGAGGAACTAACACCGTTCACTGATGATAGCAAAAAGATAAGAAACACCAACGTTCACTGCCTATGCACTACCAACATCCACTGAAGGTAGATTTGAAAATATCATCCCATCGCCGTTCACTGGCGAGGAACTACCACCGTTCACTGATGATAGCAAAAAGATAAGAAACACTGACATTCACTGCCGATGTACTACCAACTTTCACTGAAGGTAGATTTGAAAATATCATCCCATCGCCGTTCACTGACATGGAACTACCACCGTTCACTAATGATAGCAAAAAGATAAGAAACACTGACGTTCACTGCCGATGTACTACCAACGTTCACTGAAGGTAGATTTTAAAATATCCTGAGTTTTCCCAAAATTCTGGTATTTCACCTGGAACGGCTCTCAACTTCTTCTTTAACCAAAGCACTCTGCCTGGAAAAGGTAATATGCAAACTTATCTCAAATAAAGAGACATCCACTCATTGTCAAGGGCAATTGTAAAGAAAGATGACTTTCTGGGGATATAAATATGGCTTCCTGGGGAAAGAGGTATGGCTTCCTGTGGATAGAAATATGGCTTCCTGGGGATACAAATATATGGCTTCCCAGGGAAACAGATATGGCTTCCTGGGGAAAGAGATATGGCTTCTTGGGAAAAGAGATATGACTTCCTGGGGAAAGAGATATGACTTTCTGGGGAAAGAGATATGACTTCCTGGGGAAAGAGATATGACTTCCTGGGGAAATATGACTTCCTGGGGAAATGCCACATTATTCCTGCTGAGGAGATAAAGTCTTCTCGTGCAAAATAAATGCACAAACCAAAACTCAAAGTTTTCAGAAATCCAAAGTAACAATATCGTCATGCAATCACGAATCCAATTAGAAACAAACTGGAGCAAGACGGCCAACGAAGATACATCCTTTGAGAAATAAACTCAAGAGGGAAAACCAAATCCATCTAAGCAAGGAGCGTTGTAGGAAGGTTAGAACATAATGCCAATAAAATATGATTTGTAGTAATGCATGATGTATGTATGAATGCATGAGTGATATCGTGCATGTGCTGGTAAAAGGATACATAATCAGACAAAAATGCATTAGGTACCAACAACATTGAGCTAAACTTCAACCAGAAAGATCAATCCAAGAAAGGTAAAAACAACTGCAGAAACCAAACCTATTGTCTGTCCTAACTTCACTGAGGAGAAACATAATTCGGATGCAGCTAAATCAAACAGATACCGAGATAAAACATCTTTCTTTCGGTTTCATCGGAGAAAACAGTTTTCAAAAGCAACATACACCTACTGGAGATTTCAAGACCCACCTCAAATAAAGCAGGCTGACATCGAGACAATCAAACCTCACTGGGGAATTAAAACCCACTTCCCTGGAGAAAAACTGCGGATTGGAAACTTTTCATCATGAATATTCATTCCAACAAGAGATGCCCTGGGATAACCTTCCCAGGGAATAGCACACAGACTTCAATGGGGAAAAAAAATGTTTCACGATCCATACTCCTACTAGGGATTTCAATACTGGTCTTGAATAAGGCAGATGGAAACCAAATTGTCAAAACATACATTGGGGAATTCAGGCCCACTTTGAAGGAAGAAAAACATACGGACTTCACTAAGGGAGACAATGCTTCATCATCGGGACATCTGCTAGGGACTTCATGCTGACTTCATTGGGGAGGTCAAAACCACATCATCAAGGGGAAACCAAGATACGTTCTTCACTGGGGAAACCAGAGATACGTTCTTCATTGGGGAAACCAGAGATACGTTCTTCACTGGGGAAACCAGAGATACGTTCTTCACTGGGGAAACCAGAGATACGTTTTCTTCGAGAGTAATTATTGCACCAACCTCTTTGGGGAGAAATGACTTCTATCAAATAAACGAGGCCTTCACTGGAGAATATTGGATTGAGTCTTCATATCATACAAACCTATTCCAACAAAAGATACCCTGGTATAGTCTTTCATCATATGAAGGAAAACTTCGCTGGGGAATCTGGGACGGAGGCTTCTGACCATACAAACCCAAAATCAAAAGCGAACCAAGACTTGGTCGGGGATAATGGGATCACAAACCTAATAATGTACCTTGCACCCACTGGTATCGTCTTCAACTATATGAGAAACACACAAAGATTGCGCACATACCAACAAGATGACCTGAGAAAACCTTCACGAAGGAAGTAAATCTTCTTAAAACAACCAGAGTTTGTTCATTCCTGGGATCGCCATTTTTGTTGTCCTTGTTTCATCACAAATCCCAAAGTAAATTGAATTGCGAAAATATCCCTTTTTTCTTTGAAAAGTCAAATTTTCTTTTTAATCTTTTTGCTTTAAAAATTATTATCAGTAATAAATGAAGTCTTTGCAAGCTAAATAAAATAAGAACACAAAGAATTGGGCAAAAGCTCGAATTTTATTAATAGAATGGTAGCCTGCAAATGGCGAGACTCTATGGATGATTACAAAGTTTGGGAAATGGTAATATATAATGGAAAAGATACATTGATATACAATGACCATTATTCCCCCTAACAACTTTAAAGTCCTGAGCAGCAGCTTTTGTTGAAGTATGATGAGGATCCGAGAAGATTGTTGCTTCAACAATCAAGTCTTATCTGACGTAGTTACTTGCCAAGAAAAATCCCTAACTTTTGCCTAAGCTGCCCTTACGGGTTTTCAACTTAGCGGGAAATTTATTATGTTTATGTCTTTAATTTTTGCCTAGACCGCCCTTTCGGGTTTTCAGCCTACCGAGACGCTCCTTTTTGCCTAAGCTGCCCTTTCGGGTTTTCAACTTAGCAAGTTGTTCTTTTATTTCTTTAGGCGAAGTATTTCTTGACTGCGTCAGCATTCATGGGACGTGGGAACTCCTTGCCATCCATAGTTTCAAGAATTAATGCACCACTAGAGAAGGCTTTCTTGACAACATACGAGCCTTCAAAATTGGGAGTCCACTTGCCCCTAGAATCAGTGTTAAAAGACATGATCTTCCTGAGCACGAGGTCGCCTTCTATGAATTCACGACGTTTGACCTTTTTATCAAATGCTTTCTTCATTATTTTTTGATATAACTGCCCATGACACAAAGCTGTCATTCTCTTCTCTTCAATCAAATTCAATTGGTCAAACCTGTTCTGGACCCATTCAGCCTCTGTCAACTTGGCTTCCATTATCACACGCAACGAGGGAATCTCTACCTCAACGGGGAGTACAACTTCCATTCCATATACCAGAGAGAACATGGTTGTTTCTGTTGAAGTGCTGACAGATGTTCGATATCCATGCAGAGCAAAAGGGAGCATTTCGTGCCAATCCTTATAAGTAACAACCATTTTCTAGATAATTCTCTTGATATTCTTGTTAGAAGCTTCAATGGCTCCATTCATCTTTGGCATGTATGGATATGAATTGTGATGGACAATCTTGAATTGTTCGCACAGTTCTGCCATCATCTTGTTATTCAAATTCGAACCATTGTCAGTGATGATTCTACTCGGCACACCATATCGGCATATCAGATTGTTTTTTATGAAACGCACAACCACCTATTTGGTAACATTGGCATATGAAGAAGCCTCCACCCATTTGGTAAAGTAGTCAATTACTACCAAGATGAAACGGTGTCCATTTGAAGCTTTGGGTTCTATCATCTCGATCATGTCAATGCCCCACATAGAGAAAGGCCACGGGGAGGAAATCACATTGAGAAGTGTCGGAGGCACATGGACCTTGTCTGCATAAATCTGGCATTTATGGCACTTCTTTGCAAATTTGTAACAGTCAGACTCCATTGTCAACCAACAGTAACCTGTCCTTAGCATCTTTTTAGCCATCGAATGTCCATTAGCATGAGTGCCAAATGAACCTTCATGAATCTCATGCATCAACATGTCTGCTTCGTGTCTATCCACGCATCTGAGCAAGACCATGTTAGAACATAGTTTGATTCTACAACCCTCAATTAGAGTTTTGATGATAACAAAATATAAGAATAAATAAATTGTAAGATTTATATATAAGACATATATGCCACTTAAAATTATGTTGTGTATTTACAGAAACTCTGATGGAATCAGCATCAGAAGATAAGTATCAACATTAGCATCAGAAGATATGTCAGCATCAGAAGATCAAATAACATGTGCTACACGCTGAAGCTACCAGATCATACGCTGAAGCCTGATGAACAGAATCTGTGCATAAAATACTCTGACTCCGATCAAGATCCTAACTAAGTCATCAGCACTCAGAAGCGTCAACATAAAGGAAAGAACACTCTGATTATCATTAGCAGAACACTCTGAAGCGTTACTATGCATTCAAGACAGATTAATTACCAACGGCTTTATCCAAGACAAGATCTTCTCAAAAAAGGAAAGAACGTTATTATCATTGAAAGTGATTTATGGACAACCAACGTATCTCTTCCTAGGCTATATAAACAAGTCAGTGTGAGAAAAGAAAAGACTAATAATCTTCACACATATACACGCCTACGTAAACGAACTCACTCATACAATTTGCTAAAGCTTTCAACCACGCCTACTCAAAAGCATTAGAAATCCAGTTTCATTCTAAGCTTAATATTGTGTATTATCACAGTTGTGATATATAGTTTTATTAGAAAACATCAAACACACTTTTGTTCAATTATCTGTAAGAGAATTTCCTTGAGATAAACCGGTTTGTGGTTAGACTCAAGAAGGCTTTAACAGTTGTTAAAGTAGTTGTTGTATTCAGTTGAATATAGTGGATTAAGACCTCGTTGGAGAGAGGCAAAATCATCTTGACGGGTGGACTGGAGTAGTTTGAGATCAAACGAACCAGGATAAAAATACAGTGTTGTCTGCACATTTGATTTAAGTTTTACAATTCAACCCCCCCTTCTTGTGTTTTTCACATCTTCAATTGGCATCAGAGCGCCTGGTTCTGAGCTTATAACACTTAACCGTGTCAGTACAAGATCCAACGTCAGAAAAACACAATGGCAGGACCACATCAAAACATCAGCAATGACAACAATGAAGAAAGAGACAGATTCAGTGGCAAACCTCCAGTCTTTGATGGAGAGAACTTTGACTACTGGAAAGACAGAATTGAAAGCTTCTTTCTGGCCCATGATGCTGATCTGTGGGACATGGTGACTGATGGATACACGCACCGAGTGGATGGAAGTGGTCAGAAGATTGACAGGAAAGCAATGTCTGATCAGCAAAAGCGTGATTTCAGAAATCATCATAAGGCCAGAACAATTCTTCTCAGCACCATCTCGTATTCAGAATATGAGAAGATATCAAACAGAGACACTGCAAAGAATATGTTTGACTCTCTGAGAATGACGCATGAAGGCAACATTCAAGTCAAAGAAACCAAAGCTCTTGCGCTCATTCAGAAGTATGAGGCATTCAAGATGGAAGAGAGTGAATCAATAGAGACTATGTTCTCAAGATTTCAAATTCTGGTTGTTGGTCTCAAATTTCTTGACAAAGGGTATTCCACTACTGATCATGTTAAGAAGATCATCAGAAACTTGCCAAAACAGTGGAGGCCAATGGTCACAATGCTTAAGCTAGCTAAGGATCTCAACAAAATCTCTCTGGAGGAACTTGTCAGCTCCCTCAGAAGTCACGAGATAGAGCTAGAAGCGGATGAACCTCAAAAGCAAGGTAAGCCATTAGCTTTAAAATCTAACAGAAAATCTGACTCCGAAGTTTTGTAGGCTGTTGAAGAAACCTCTGATGGGTCCTTATCAGAAGAAGATGAACTATCTCTCCTCTCCAGAAGGGTGAACCAATTATGGAAGCAGAGGCAAAGGAAGTTCAGGAATCCCAGAAGATCAGAGAATCAGAATGAATCTTTCTCCAGATACAGAAGGTCAGAATGCTCCTCTGGACATAGAAGATTTGAAGGTTCTTCAGGAAGCAGAAAGCCAAACAACAAAGACATCATCTGCTATGAATATAACGAGCAAGGACACTACAAAAGTGATTGCCCAAAGCTTCAGAAGGAAAAGCCCAAAAAGAAGTTTGGCAAGGAAAAGAAGAAAAGTCTCATGGCTACATGGGATGATTCTGACACATCTGAAGCTGACTCAGAATCAGATGATGAAAGAGCAAACATAGCTCTCATGGCAAACATAACAGAAGACAGTGAAGCTTCTGAGTCAGACTCTGAATCAGATACAGAAGAGGTATTTCCTGACTTTGCTATAAACTTTACTAAGGCTAAACTAGCTGAAAGCCTTAATGAAATTCTGGAAAGATATCAGCAGATCAGAGTCAAATTCAGAAACCTGAAAAGGAATCTTGCTTCTGACTCTGATAAGACTGAGAGTCTCAAATTGGAGAATTCTGAGTTAAAAGATAAAATTTCAAAATTAGAAAATCTATTGCAAAACTCTCAGAAGGAAACAATCCCTGAAACTCCCAGCAGTGCTGATGAGATCATCAAGGAGTATGATCACAGCTTTCAGAAGTTTCTAGCTAAAAACATAGATAAAAGCAAAATGGCTTCAATGATCTATGGAGTTAGCAGAAATGGCAGAAAAGGAATAGGATACCAAGGTAAGGTACCTACACCAAAGAATGCCATGGATTTAGTTATAAAACGCACTTCACTTGATTCACACTTTGTATATGGGCACACACATGACATAAAATATACTTAGTAGTAATTATTCTGTCAAACCAAAATTCAACCAGAGTTTTGGTTAAACTAACAAATCAGGACCCAAGAAAATATGGGTACCTAAGGATAAAATAATACATGTGGCTGATATCTTTAGCAGCAAAGAAGAAACACCAGTCATGGTACCTGGACTCTGGCTGCTCACGACACATGACGGAAAGAAGGCATATGTTCCAAAGCCTGGAACTTAAGACTGGAGGCCACGTAGGCTTTGGAGGCAATCAGAGAGGAAAGATCATTGGCTCTGGAATAGTAGGTAATGGAAATCTTCCCTCTATAAGTAATGTTTTATTAGTAGATGGATTAATGCATAACCTGTTATCCATAAGTCAATTAAGTGATAACGGTTATGATATAATCTTTAATCAAAATTCATGCAAAGTTGTTAGTCAGAAAGATGGGACTATCCTATTTAATGGAAAGAGGAGAAATAACATTTATAAAATAAAACTTTCTGAACTGAAAAGTCAGAATGTAAAGTGTCTTCTGTCTGTTAACAACGAGCAATGGATCTGGCACAGAAGATTGGGACATGTTAGTATGAGAAGAATATCTCAGATTAACAAACTCAATCTGGTCAGAGGACTTCCTAACCTGAAGTTCAATTCAGATGCTCTGTGTGAAGCATGTCAGAAAGGCAAGTTTGCAAAACCAGCTTTCAAATCTAAAAATGTTATTTCCACCTCTAAGCCATTAGAACTTCTGCACATTGACTTATTTGGACCAGTTAAAACTGCTTCAGTCAGTGGCAAGAAGTATGGGTTAGTAATCGTAGATGACTATAGCAGATGGACATGGGTAAAGTTCTTAAGACATAAGGACGAGTCACACTCTGTGTTTGTCACCTTCTGCAACCAAGTTCATAATGAAAAGGATCTTAGAATCGTCAAAGTCAGAAGTGATCATGATGGAGAATTTGAAAACAAATATTTTGAGTCATTCTTTAATGATAAAGGCATTCTGCATGATTTCTCTTGTCCTAGAACTCCCCAGCAAAATGGAGTTGTAGAATGAAAGAACAGAACATTGCAAGAAATGTCCAGAACCATGATCAACGAGACTAACGTTGCTAAGATCTTCTGGGCAGAGGCAATAAACACAGCGTGTTACATTCAGAATAGAATCTCCATAAGACTTATTCTGGAAAAGACTCCATATGAACTGTGGAAGAACAGAAAGCCCAACATTTCATATTTTCATCCATTTGGATGTACTTGTTTTATTTTGAATACAAAAAATTATTTGAACAAGTTTGACTCTAAAGCACAAAAGTGTATTATGTTAGGATACTCTAAACGCTCAAGAGGGTACAGAGTATACAATATAGAAACACAGATTGTGGAAGAATCAATCACTGTTTGTTTTGATGATAAGCTTGACTCTCAAAAGTCAAAGCAGAATGAATTACTTGCAAGTATGGAAGTTGAATTCACAGGTACTGAAGACAAGTCATCAGAAACTCTTAACAGAGACACTCCCTCAACACCAGAAAGAGGCACTGCAAGCAATCCAGCACCTTCTGTTGATCAACTTCAGAAAAGACCATCCAGAAGCAGCATGGATCACCCAGAAGAAACAATCTTAGGAAGAAAGGAAGATCCAATCAGAACAAGAGCTAGCTTCAGAAACTCTGAAGAATCCCTCATGGGACTTGTTTCTCTAATTGAACCATCAACAATTAATGAAGCACTCCTGGACAATGACTGGATTCTAGCAATGCAAGAGGAGCTAAATCAATTCACAAGAAATGACGTATGGGATCTAGTTCCTAAGCCAAAAGGATTCAACGTCATTGGAACAAAATGGGTGTTCAGAAACAAACTGAATGAACAAGGTGAAGTCATCAGAAACAAGGCACGACTGGTAGCACAAGGTTATAGTCAGCAAGAGGGGATAAACTATACAGAAACCTTTGCTCCAGTCGCCAGGTTAGAATCTATCAGACTCTTAATTTCATTTGCTGTTAATAAAGGCATCACTCTGTATCAGATGGATGTTAAGAGTGCATTCTTAAATGGCTATATAGAAGAAGAGGTATATGTGCACCAACCCCCTGGTTTTGAAAGTTCCAAAAATCCAGAATATGTTTTCAAACTAAAGAAGTCACTCTATGGTCTGAAACAAGCTCCCAGAGCTTGGTATGAAAGACTAAGTAACTTCCTGTTAGAAAAGGAATTCACCAGAGGGAAAGTGGACACAACTCTATTCTGTAAGACAGTTAAGAATGACATTTTAGTATGTCAGATTTATGTAGATGATATCATATTTGGATCTACTAAACCCTCTCTGGGAAGAAAGTTTGCTAAGTGTATGCAGGCAGAATTTGAGATGAGCCTATTGGGGGAACTGAAATTCTTTCCGGGCATTCAGATCAACCAAACCCCAGAAGGAACTTACATTCATCAAAGCAAGTATGTTAGAGAACTTCTGAAGAAATTTGATCTCTCAGAATGTAAGCCATCAAAGATTCCAATGCATCCCAAGTGCATTCTGGAAAGAGAAGAGGTAAGTAAAAAGGTAGAACAAAAGGTCTACAGAGGTATGATTGGTTCTCTTCTATATCTGACGGCTTCAAGGCCTGACATTTTATTTAGTGTATGCATTTGTGCTAGATTCCAATCAGATTCTAGAGAATCTCACTTAACAGCAGTTAAGCGAATTTTCAAGTATCGGAAAGGTACTACTAATCTGGGTTTGTTTTATAGAAAATCAAGTGATTATAACTTAGTAGGATACTGTGATGCTGATTTTGCTGGAGACAGAGTAGAACGTAAAAGCACTTCTGGAAGCTGCTAGTTTCTGGGAGAAAATCTGATCTCATGGTCCAGCAAAAGACAATCCACAATTGCTCTATCAACAGCAGAAGCTGAATACATAGCAGCAGCTGGATGCAACACACAAATGCTCTGGATGAAAAGTCAACTTGAGGACTTTCAGATATTTGAGAGTAACATTCCTATCCTCTGTGACAATACTTATGCTATTTGTCTCAGCAAAAATCCAATTTTACATTCTAGGGCTAAGCATATAGAAATAAAACACCATTTTATTAGGGACTATATTCTGAAAGGGATTTTAAATTTAAAATTTATTAACACAGACCATCAATGGGCTGATATTTTCACAAAACCTCTTTCTGAAGATAGGTTCAACTTCATTCTGAAATATCTCAGCATGAAGCTCTATCCAGAATAAAATTGTTTTGTTTTTATATCTTAATCTTCAGAACCTTGTTTATTTTTCTGTGAACTAGTGATCAATCTTCCTTCAGAACTTTAGAAGTGCAGATTGTATCAGAATCTATCCATGAAGATCTGAGCGCTTCATTTCAAGGATGGAAATGTGTTGTTCACTCAAGCAAACAAGTGTCATCCAGTCATCAGTCATTTTCTGAGGCTGAACACGCGTTCACGTTTCTGAAAAGGCAAGCGCTGATTGGATGCATTGAGACACATGTCATGGGTAACCGTTCCAAATATCTCTCTGAATCCCCTAAAATCAGTTATCATTAAATGCTAATAATCATTATTAATTTCTCTCTCTTAACGTTTATGTTTTCAAAACCTTTTTAGAAATCTATTTAAACACACTTCACACCATTTACACGTTTTACCTTCACTTTCATTTTCTCTGAATATTTCTGATTTCAGTGTTCTTCTTTCTCAAGAAAACCGTTCAATCTTTTTCACAAAAACCTCGTGTGAACATGGCTTCTTCCAGCATTCCTTCTTCAGGTTCCCAGAAAACTGTTTCATCTGAACAATATGAAGTACACTTCAGAACGCTTCTAACACCAGTCAAAAACCTTGAGGTTCTGTCAGAATTAATCATGGATTTCAACAGTCTTAAGGAGAATGGGTTTGATTTATCTGAAGAGGTTAAAGCTCAAGGTTGGGAAAAGTATTTTGACAGGCTGGTGGGTCCAACATTTCCTATTCTGGTAAAGGAATTTTGGATTCACGCTTCTTCCTCAAATCATCAAGTTACGTCCTACATCATGGGGAAGAAGATTGTTATCACTAAAGACCTCATTGCACGCTTGATAGGATACAATGGTGGTGGTGTTCGCTGCATTGATATGGCAGAAAGGTGTGCAGATGCTGCCCTAATTGCAAGGGAAATCTTTACTCTGGGGCTTCCCTCCAGCAAGATAATGGATTTAAAGGACAAGCACAGAATTTGGGCCAAGATCATTCTGGGCTGTTTCAACCACAGGAAGCCTACCAGCTCTCCTGATTACATTAATATTGATCAACAATTTCTGATCTATTTTATCTCTCAGAAGGTCAAGATAAATCTGGCTCATCTTCTGTTCAACCATCTCAGAATAAGTGTTAAGGAAACAAGAGAATAGGAACGAACAAAAAGGGATTGGATACCCTTAGGAAGACTGATATCAGATATTCTTTCAGAGAATAGGCTGATTGATCATCTGACAGAGGCTCAAGAAATCAGCACTCTGGAACCTACTGTTGGCAAGCAGTTGAATGCCAAAAATCTGAAGAAAATGAAGTTGATAGAGAACATTAAGAAGGAGCTCAGCGTCACTCCTTTTGCTGAAATCTCCAGCAGAAGAGTCCCTCTGGACAACTTCCCTCTGTTCTCAGAAATTGACTCTAAACCTGAAATCATTCTGAGATATCTGGATGCTTACAAAGCTGATGGTACAGCACCAAATCTGAACATTCAAGATCTTCAGCAGAAGGCTCCAGAGGTTGTTCTGAAGAAGACAAAGAAAAGAAAAGTTGTTGCAGAAGGATCATCTCAGCAGACTCCTAAGAAGAGAGGTAATCCTTCTTCTGTAACTGTTTTAGATTCAACTGCTGTATCAACATCTATTCTAATTCCAATTCCAACTTCATCTGAAAACCCAACACCTCAAACTTTCGATGATTTTGACCTTGATTTTGACCCTTCTGAATCATTAACCCTCAGAAGATCTCGCTCCCAACCACAAAATCCAAATACTGAAGCCATACCAGAACAAGAACTTGCACAAGTTCTTTCTGATATAGATCAACACACTTCTGCTCCCGAAACAACAAATCCAAATCCAAACACAGAAATTCCCATCTCACCAATACCAGAAATTCCACTATCTCCAGATCCAGAAATCCCACAACCTTCATCTCCTCAACCAGAAATTAATCCACCCTCTCCTCAACCTGAACAATCTCCACAACCTGAGACTCAAACCTCTGAGGCTCAACCCTCTGAATCCCCTGAACCATAACCTTTGGCCATTCAATTTCCTTTTGGCATCATTGTGAATATTCCTCAACTTCCCTCTTCACCAGAAATAACTCCACCAAATTCCCCATCAAGTCCAATCATAATTCCTGACTCTTCCACTCCCTCACCTAGAAACAATTCAGATGACCACAGCAAGATTGTCATTGACTTAACAGTCCTTGAACGCCTTGCTGCAATAAACCACAAAACTGCTATCCCTAAACCAAAATATCCAGATGTTGGTTCCAACATATTGAACTTTGAAACAGAAGTACAGAAGTGGATCACTTCTTTGAAACAAGCAAGTATGGAACTGGTTGATCCTGCTGCATTAGACTATCTATGGACAAAGTTCAGAAGATAGGTATGCTCTGAAACCTTTAAGTTGCAAGAACAGAGCTATGGACAAGCTCAACAGAACTTCAGCAATCTGCTGAAGGAAATTGAAGGTCCAATTCTGAGCAAGCTGCTTAAGGAAGAAGTACTCCCGCTGGACAATGCTCCTTGGTCTGAATATCGTCAACTAGAGTCAGAAGAACAGATGATTCCAGCTGAAGAACAGGTTCAAGAAGAAGATATAACAGAAAGCTCTGAGAAGCATCATGTTTCTGAAGATCCTCAAGCTTCCTCTCTTGACAGGCAGACCTTAGAGGACTTGAAATGATCTGATATGCGGATGAATGAAAGAATGGATAAGCAGGACACCAAGATTGATGCAATAGCGAACATGTTATCTCAGCAACAGGAAACCAGCACCCAAATCAAGAGCATGTTGGAAGCTCTGTTCACACGACTTCCTCCTCCTTCTTAGAAATTTCCTTGTTGTTTTTATAACTTGTTTATCTGTAATATTTTTACATGTTCTGAACTTATCATTGCTTCTGTTTTTAATATAAACGCATTTTAACTCTGGTCATTTTTTTTACATCTGATTATTTGTGCTTTTTGATAACTGACAAAAAGGGGGAGAAAGAATGATATTTTTCAATAACGGATTACTGAGACATAAGTCTCAAACATTCTAACACTCTGATATATTTGAATTTCTTTCTTCTGAAAAGCTTACAGGTACAAAACTCTAATGAATCCGATGAACTCTGATACAGTAAAGTTCTGATGCTCAAAGTCTCATGGAAATAAAGGGAAGTAATCAACACAGGGGGAGTTTTTCTCTTCGTTGCTCTGATACCTTTTATTCCTTATCTTCTTATCTCTGATACCTTTTATTCTCTATTTGTTTATTTCTGATACCTTTTATTCTTTATCTTTAATCTCTGATACCTTTTATTCTTTAATTTTAATTGAAAAAATCAGGTTTTTGTCATCATCAAAAAGGGGGAGATTGTTAGAACATAGTTTGATTCTACAACCCTCAATTAGAGTTTTGATGATAACAAAATACAAGAATAAATAAATTGTAAGATTTATATATAAGACATATATGCCACTTAAAATTATGCTGTGTATTTACAGAAACTCTGATGGAATCAGTATCAGAAGATAAGTATCAGTATTAGCATCAGAAGATATGTCAGCATCAGAAGATCAAATAACATGTGCTACACACTGAAGCTACCAGATCATACGCTGAAGCCTGATGAACATAATCTGCGCATAAAATACTCTGACTCCGATCAAGATCCTAACCAAGTCATCAACACTCAGAAGCGTCAGCATAAAGGAAAGAACACTCTGATTATCATTAACAGAACACTCTGAAGCGTTACTATGCATTCAAGACAGATTAATTACCAACGGCTTTATCCAAGACAAGATCTTCTCAAAAAAGGAAAGAACGTTATTATCATTGAAAGTGATTTATGGACAACCAATGTATCTCTTCCTAGGCTATATAAACAAGTCAGTGTGAGAAAAGAAAAGGCTAATAATCTTCACGCATATACACGCCTACGTAAACGAACTCACTCATACAATTTGCTAAAGCTTTCAACCACGCCTACTCAAAAGCATTAGCAATCCAGTTTCATTCTAAGCTTAATATTGTGTATTATCACAGTTGTGATATATAGTTTTATTAGAAAACATCAAACACACTTTTGTTCAATTATCTGTAAGAGAATTTCCTTGAGATAAACCGGTCTGTGGTTAGACTCAAGAAGGCTTTAACAGTTGTTAAAGTAGTTGTTGTATTCAGTTGAATATAGTGGATTAAGACCTTGTTGGAGAGAGGCGAAATCACCTTGACGGGTGGACTGGAGTAGTTTGAGATCAAACGAACCAGGATAAAAATACAGTGTTGTCTGCACATTTGATTTAATTTTTACAATTCAACCCCCCTTCTTGTGTTTTTCACATCTTCAGACCATGTCATAATTTCTCTTGTATAGCACATTTTCGCTGAGGAAGAAACTGCCTGCCAATCTTCTCAGTGTCTTTCTATCTTTCCTTGACGCACCAACCGGGTATTACTGAGTCTGAAGAAAATGCTGGATATCATAATACCAAGGTTTTTTATCTGCTACCTCTTCTGTCACAAACACATGAGCGGGCCTATCCAGCCGTCAAACTATAATTCAGGGTATATCATTCCAAGTATTCACTTGGTATATGGAAGCCAGAGTTGCCAGAGCATCCTCCATTTGATTTTCATCTCTAGGAATGTGACGGAATTCAACTTTATTAAAGAAGGGTAATAATCTTCTTGCATAATCTTTGTAAGGGATCAAGCCAGGGTGACGAGTATCCCATTCTCCTTTAATCTAATTTATTACCAAAGCTGAATCACCATAAACATCTAGAATTTTGATTCTGAGATCAATAGCTTCTTCGAGACCCATGATGCAAGCCTCATATTCTGCCATATTATTAGTGCAATCAAATGTTAACCTTGCAGTAAAAGGAATGTGCGATCTATGAGGAGTGACAATCACAACACCAATTCCTTTACCATAAGCATTCACCACTACATCAAATATCATACTCCAACAAGATTCAGGGTCAGGGCCTTCCTCGGGAAATGGTTCATCACAGTCTTTCACTTTCAGAAACATCACATCCTCATCGGGGAATTCATATTCTGCAAACTGATGATCTTCCACCGGCTGGTGAGCAAGGTAATCTGCCAACACACTACTTTTAATAGCTTTTTGAGTGCGGTATTTAATATCATATTCAGATAACAACATCTGCCAGCGGGCAATTCTCCCAGTAAGAGCAGGCTTCTCAAAAATATACTTGATTGGATCCATTTTGGAGATCAACCAAGTGGTATTATTCAACATATACTGCCATAAACGCCTTGCCGCCCAGGCCAAAGCACAACACGTTTTTTCTAGCATGGAATACCGCGACTCACAATCAGTGAACTTTTTGCTGAGATAATAGATGGTGAACTCTTTCTTCCCTGTTTCATCCTGTTGTCCCAGAATACAACCCATGGATTTATCCAACACGGTTAGATACATAATCAACGGTCTTCCTTCTACGGGAGGGAGCAAGATAGGAGGTTCAAGCAGATACTCTTTGATACTCTCAAATGCCCTTTGGCAGTCCTCCGTCCACACACAACCTTGATCTTTCTTTAACAACTTAAAGATCGGTTCACACTTTGCAGTCATGTGGGAAATAAATCTGGAGATATAATTCAAACGCCCGAGGAAACCCCTGACTTGCTTTTCAGATCTTGGTGCTGGCATTTCTTGAATTGCTTTGACTTTATCAGGGTCAACTTCAATTCCCTTCTGGCTAACAATAAAACCCAACAATTTCCCTGATCTAACTCCGAAGGTGCATTTATTAGGATTCAAACGGAGACGATACTTCCTCAAACGCTGAAACAACTTCAACAAATCTTTTATATGCCCTTCTTCAGTCTGGGATTTGGCAATCATATCATTAACATATTCTTCAATTTCCTTGTGCATCAGATCATGGAATAGGGTTGTCATAGCCCTCTGGTACGTTGCACCAACGTTCTTCAACCCGAAGGGCATCACTCTGTAGCAGAATGTTCCCCAGGGTGTGATAAACGTTGTTTTTTCCATGTCCTCTGGAGCCATTCTTATTTGATTATACCTGAAAAATCCGTCCATGAACGAGAATACTTAGAATTTTGTTATGCTGTCCACTAACATGTCAATGTGAGGCAATGGAAAATCATATTTTGGACTAGCTTTATTTAGATCTCTGTAATCCACGCACATGCGGACTTTTCCGTCTTTTTTCGGTACTGGGACAATATTGGCAATCCATCGAGGATACACTGACGTCACAAGAAAACCATCATTGATCTGCTTTAGGACCTCCTTTTTATCTTTACTGCCATATTTGGGTGGGTTCTTCTCAACTTTTGCTTAACTGGCGGACACTCTGGCTTCAACGGCAAATGATGCTCAACAATGTTTGTATCTAGACCAGGCATATCTTGATAAGACCAAGCAAAAATATCCACATACTATTTCAACAGCTCAATCAATCCGCTCTTCATATCAGGATGCAACGATGCTCCAATCTTAACTTCCTTCGGATCTTCTTCTGAACCCAAATTAATCACTTCCAAAGGCTCCTTATATGGCTGAATGGTATTTTCCTCGTGCTCAAGCAACCGTGAGACCTCTTCTGGAATCTCATCATAATCTTCTTCTTCGGCCCCAAACACAGGACAATCAAAGTTGGGAGAGGGTACAGGGTCATTGTATTCAATAGGTTTTTTAATTAATCTGCACATATGATTTATGATTGCCTTTAGAAACTGACACATATAACAAGTGATCATGCAGATTAATTTTCAGTTATTATTTATTTTGAAAAAGGTTTTTTATTTGATTATCATTTCCCGAGAAAAAGCAGAAAATAGAGACATAATTTTGGAAGCAGAGACAACTTTTATTAATGATCTTAACTGTCAAAGCAAACAGATAAGCCCATACAATACTTTCACCTTGGGCAGAGTGAAAGCTTTTCAAAAGAAAGAAACAGATTAACAAAACAAATTACTTTGAAATATGTATGCAAGAAGGAACATCAATGGTGACCCAGTTCTGAACTCGGACTCCATGCGTCACATAATTAGGTACTTCCTGCTCTGCTTCATCTTCTTCAACAGCATTAATTCCAGAACCAGTTGGATGGAGGTAGCCTCTGTTGCGGAAAACATCATGATAACTGTTCACAGAAGACTTTGACTTCAAACTTTCGCCTTTGCCATTCTTTGAAGAGAAACCCAAACCAGTTCTGTTCTTGTTCACGGGTGGATCCACCAGTCGTCCCCAAACTACATTATGACCACTGCACACCACCTGTTGCGCGTCCTTCAGCGAAACCACATAATTCTCATTCCTCCTTATGTTGTCAATAAATAGGGCTTGGAACTGGGTTCCAACAGCAGCCTCATCCGCTTCTACAATACTGAAAGAGGATAGATGGGATATCAACAATGCATGCTCCCCATTTATGATCACCACCTTCTCTTCGCGCACAAACTTTAACTTCCGATGCAGAGTTGAAGCGACAGCCCCTGCTTTGTGTATCCATGGTCATCCTAGCAAACAATTATATGCGGGAACAATGTCCATTACCTAGAAAGTTATCAAGAACAAATGTGGTCCTATATGGATGGGCAAGTCCACTTCACCGATGACAGATTTCCTCGACCCATCAAAAGCCTTCACAATGATACCACTCGGGCGCATAGATGCTCCTTGATACTTTAACTTCATGAGGGTACTCCTCGGTATAACATTCAGCGCAGATTCGTTATCAATTAGCACATTGGACAGCGAATTATTCTTGCAGTTCATAGATGTGTGGAGGGACAGGTTGTGATTCCTCCCTTCATCTGGTAACTCATCATCACAAAAGCTCAAATTGTTACATGGTGTAATGTTTCCAATTACGCTGCTGAACTGATCTAACGGCATGTTATTCTCCACAAAATCTTGGTCAAGTACTCTCATCAGTGATTCTCTATGAGCAGAGGAATTCATCAATAAAGCTAGGATGGATATTTTTGAAGGAGTCTGCAATAGCCGATCTACAATTTTGTATTCGCTCATCTTAATTATCTTCAAGATATCATCCACTTCTTTCTCCAATGTAGCTCCACTAATCTCTCCTGCAGCCTTCTTAGGCTCATCGTTCTCAGCAATTTTCTTTCCAGCAACAACATCTCTTCGAATAACCGGCACAAACACACGACCGCTACGGGTCACCCTGCTATTATCAGCTATATTTCCAACATCTGACATTGGCTGGATGGGAATCTCTACCCCATCTTCCAAGATTGTAGCATTGTATTTGTAAGGCACACCCTTATTTGATTCATAGGGAACAGGACCTGGCAGACTAATTACTAATGGGGTAACAGCTGGTTCGCTATGGCACTCTACCTCAAGATGAGTGGGTGCACCAAAACAAGGTACAATGATATTCACCCCTTCCTCAACACAATCAGCCATCAAAAAGTCATTTTCGGCAAGCAAATCTTCGTCTAAAGAGAAATACTCATCCGCAAAGGCATACTCTTCCTCTAACTCTTCTTCTATCAAACTAACTTCAACCATATCAATCTCATGATAATCATCTCTCTGACCTGTGATCTTGATAGTTCCATTATCTAACAGCAACTGAACACCTTCCCTCACAATTGAACATCCTCGGGGGTCTTGACAGCAAACTATGCACGATCCATATTGGTGTTCTACTTGACCATCAGTACGGCAGAAGGTAGTATGCAGCTGCACTAGATCTTCATTCAAATGATCCACATCAAAAATCATGAATTCACCCGGACATCCAGAAACCATATTTACTTCCTCTTCGTATTCTGCCATAGGCCTGATTATATGGATTAAACCTTCATCCATCATCTCCTGTAAATCAGCCTTTATCTTCTCGCAACCCTGTATATCTGTACTGCAAATAGCACAACCGGCATGGTCATGTGTATAATAAATGAATTCAGAGGTCTGCGTGCATCTGCACCAAATCTCCTCTAACCAGATTAATGTCAAAAATTCGAAAGTTGCCTGAACAACCGACCACCATATTTACAGCATTCACTCCCCCATGCTTGGGTAGAGGATTGTCTTTCATATTAGGTCCCACGTCTTTAAAAGATAAAATTCCAGACTTCACCAACCTTTGCACTTCAGTCCTCAAAGGATAACAATTCTTAACATTATGCCCTGGTGCTCCCTGATGAAAGGCACACGTCTGGTCTGCTTTGTAATACCAAGGCAATGGTGATGGTATGGTGGGAGGTGGTCGTGTCTGGACCAACTTCTTCTGAACCAACGCTGGTAGTAACTCTGCATAGCTCATGCGAATAAGGTCGTAGTTCTCCCTCCTTTGATTATACCCTTGATTCCCCTGCCGGGACGGTCTCTGATAAGCAGCAGTAGTCAGAGCGACATTCATAACAGGAGTAACTGAGGCGACTTGCTGATGACGCTGATAATTCTTTCTAGGAGCTTTTACCCTTCTCTCTTGCATAACAACATTTGTATCCCCTTCTTTCTTCTTGGTAAACCCATAAGCTGGCTTTTTCACACCTCCAGATCCTTCACCTTTTGTCAAACGGCCTTCTCTTACTGCCTCTTCTAGACGGACACCCATTCCTACCATCTCTGTAAAATCACTTGGGGCACTTTCCACCATTCTTTCGTAGTAGAAAGCACCTAGCGTCTTCAGAAAAATCTTAGTCATTTCTTTCTCTTCCATGGGCAGAATCACTTGTGCAGCCATTTCGCGCCATCTCTGTGCATACTCTTTGAACGATTCTCTGTCTTTCTGAACCATGGCCATAAGCTGGTTACGGTCAGGCGCCATGTCCATATTGTACTTGTATTGCTTAATGAATGCTTCTCCCAAATCATTAAAATTATGGATGTTGATGCTATCTAAGCTCATATACCATTTCAACGCTGCACCGATCAGACTATCCTGGAAAAAATGAATCAACAGACGCTGATCATCGGTGTGGGTAGACATTCTTCTTACATACATCACCAAGTGAGCACGAGGGCAAGTGTTGCCCTTGTACTTCTCAAACTCTGGGACCTTGAACTTAGCAGGCACTTTAACATTCGGGACCAAACACAGCTCATTCACATTCTGCCCAAATAACTCTTTTCCCCTAAGAGCCTTCATCTCTTTTTGCATTCTATCAAACTGCTCTTGGAAATCATCCATTTTGTCATAAAGACCCAAGTCTTCACTCGGCCGAGGGAAAGGACGACACACATCTTCTTTGACCAACATAACCAAATTCACCGAAGGAGGTGCAGTAGGAACAGTATGCACCATAAGAGGTGCAGCAGGAACAATATGCACCACAGGAGGTGCAGCAGGAACAGTATGCACCACATGAGGTGCAGGTGTAACAACATTTTGAACCACTGGAGCATCTTGAGGGCCAATATGTAAACCTTTAGGTATATAATTCTCTGGCATTCCCCACGGATAACCCTGAGGCATACGGTTTTGCATAACAGCCGGAGTAACGGATACAAGAACAGTAGGAACTTCAGCACTTGCCCTCGTTGGTTGAGGTTGAACACTCGGTGGCTGATTCTGAGTAGCCACCAGAGCTTCCATCAGAGTACTCAAGTTGGCCAAGCCATCCTTCAAAGCAGAAACTTCTTCGCACAGCTCGCGATTCTCCTGTTCTAAGTTGTCCATCTTCTTCTTGAAATTAGCCCGAGTGTTGTAGTGATGAGTCAGCTTGCTGAGCGAAGCAAAGAAACTGAGTAAGACACTTGGATATGCAAGAAATATGTGAAATATGATGCATGATATGCAATGCATATGATTATTTTCACTTTATCATTTAATATTTCAAGGGATTTAAGATTTATAGACACATTGCAAACATCCAAATAATAAAGCTTTTGAAATACTGAAAAATTTCATTATAATAACTTCAAAATGGATTACAAATTTCAATGATCCCAAGTACAAGATGAAAATACAATCTAAAATCCTTAGAAGAGGAACTAAAGGAGATCAATCTATACGCTGGCGCTTCCCTGTGAGCCTGACGATCTGAGCTTGCAACCTTTGGTTTTCTTCCACATGTCTGATGGAAATCTCCTTCCAATCATCTGAAGCAGGAAGTGAGTAATCAATACTTGTTTGAGGCTGAGGAGAAAATAAATCCCCTTGCCTCTCCATAGGCTCCACTGCTCGACTCTCAAGGATCTCGATCAAATCATCTCTCTCCTTCAGGTCTGCTCTATAGGAACTCTCTAAAGTCTGGAACTTGTTCTTCCAAGCATCCCTTTCCTATTGCATCCTAACCAAAGTAAACTGCAGCTCTTCCAGATCATCTAATACAGGAGAAGTGGTCTTCACAAACAAATCAGGCATGGGTGTCTCCCGAGTATACGACATCTTCAACTGAATGGCTCTCGATCGGACCCTACTGAAGATATAGCTCCAAAGAAACAACACCTCTAGGTCCCAAATCCTTCCTACTCTTCTTATGAATGTGACGCCAGGCCTTCGCAATCTGCTCCCTAGCTTCTCTGTGGTCTTCTCCTTCCTTCAAAAAGAAACTACTCAAATAAATATTATTTGGTTTATCCCTCATCGGATAACCAAGTTGTCGTCGTGCAAGAACAGGGTTATAGTTAATTCCTCCCTTTGTACCAAGAAGAGGCACATTGGGGAAACTACCACAACTGTCAATAATCTCCACATCCTGGTAAGCTCGATAATACCAATCAATATCCGAGTGAGTAAGTGCCATGATCTTAGGAGCCCAACGGGGTTCCTTCTTGACATCCCAAAAAGCATCAGACTGGGGCATATGAGAGATAAACCACCGGTACAACAAAGGAGTGCAACAGATAATCATTCTCCCGTGATAGGAACTTCGGAGATGAATAGACTAATAAGCATCACCCAACAGTGTAGGAGCCGGGTTTCCAATCATGAAAATCCTGATAGCGTTAATGTCGACAAACTTATCCACATTAGGGAATAAGAATAATCCATAGGCGAGTAAAGCAAAGATGGCCTTAAAAGCAACCGTACTCTTCATCCTGGCAAAGTGACGAGCTTTCTCCAATAAGAACTGAGCTGGTAATCCTCTAATCCCTCCTTTGGTAGTCATATGGGCTTCCACCTCAGACTTCCCTAGATGAATCAAAGCAGCAATCTCATGTGGTTTTGGCTCACCCTCCAAACCAGTAAAAGGAACACGATCGGTAACAGGTAAGTCCAATAGATAATAATACTCCTCCAGTGTTGGCATCAACTGATAATCGGGAAAAGTAAAGCAGTGATACACCGGATCATAGAACTGGACCAAAGTCGAGAGAAAACCCTCCTTCATCTTCAGCTTCATGAGAGGAATAATGGATCCATATTTCTTCCGAAAGTCTACAGGACACTCGATCTCTGGAATTAGACTGATCAACTCATCTATCTTGGGATCCTTGAAACTGTATTTCCCGGTCTTTCTCTTTCCAGAATCCATGGTTTAAAAGTACCTGAGATATTCACAAATAGTCAACCTTTAAATCCCTTGAAATATTGTTTTCTTCAAAAGATGCTTATGAGTGCATAGATGCATGATGCAACAATCACACACAAGATCACACATATATGGTTCATAGGTTCAACGTCACGAGCATGAGGTCGAAGGTATTACCCATAAGGTGTTGGTCTAAAAGGTTATCACCTGCCGAATAAGGTTCTAGAGGTTCCCAGAGTCTACATCCTTCCTTCGGATATTACCAACTTCCCGATTAACTCGGTAATTAGTAATATTCTCAAGAAAGACTCGTTCGAGTGTAGTATCGCGTGACAACTACTTCCGGACTACTCCGTCATAGCTTCCGCACTACACCTAAAAGGCCAAGATGGGTTAGGTAATCTACAGTCCTCGGCTTCAGTAGGCTCCCAGGTCGAAAGCAGTACGTCTTCCCGATTACTCGGTAAATGACACTACAGTCAAAGGGGCCTCCACTGAGTGGGGGATCTCATGCCTCCTTTTTTTGGGATTACTCCCTCAAATTTAACATGATTATACCGCCCGTCCTATCTTAAAGTTTGCCCAAGTCCGGGTATAGGACTTATGAGTAATCACCAAGCACCCTGTAAATCAGGAAAATCCAGACAAACATATATACAAAATATAACACATAAGCACAATAACACATATACAGATATAAAAAAAGATAGGTTTAACCCACTTAGGGATGGACCAGCAAGAGGTCAATCTTTTCCCAGTGAAGTCTCCATTTTTCTGTAGCGGTAGAAATGTTCAAGACTAAGCCATTGGATTGACTAGACTTTATACAAATCAAAATAAAAATCGCCACCGCGCTTTATTGTTTCCAAAGGAATGGGAAAAGAGAGAATAACCCAAAAGGGGGGAAAGGTTCAAGGTAAGGGGGTTGGTTATGAAAAGGGAAGGTATTAGCACCCTAAACATCTACGGTACTCCGTAGGAACCTCTTTGAAAAAATCTGTATATTTTGGTTATGAAAATGTGTTATATGAAAAATGGATGGTGGAGATGAGAAAAGAAATATTTTTATGATTTTTGCACCCGCCGCGGTTGCGAACCTTTAGTGCCTACGTACCACCTTTCGTGCAATAGGGGATCAGGGTACACGTAATTCCTCTTTTAAAAATTTAAAACACAAGTGTGTTGGTTAATTTTATGAGATAAGACATCATCGTCATTGTCCGTGTGGAAAACATACTTACTACCCACAATCATGAGAAAGGAGAATTTGCATCATCTCAAAGTGGAGGATATGGCTTGGATCAACAATGCCTTACTCAACACCCAAGTGGAAAATATCTCTCTTCACTACATATTGTAGAAGTATAGTTGTTTACATCACTACAAGGATTGACAAGAGTCTAATCTTTTAAGAAAAGTTTTAAAATAAAAAGCCAAAGTGGCAAAAATGGTTTGAAATGAGATTGATTGACTTTTAGTCTTCTCACAAAAATGTCAAGGTATTATTAAATTGATTGAAGTTTATTTATGAAAATGATTTTGAAAATGCATGGACCTAGGTCCAAGTTTATTATGAAAGTGGTTCAAGTTTAGAAACTAGAAGAGTTTTCAAAAGGAGGGAGAAGATTTTTGAAATTAAAGAAGATGGGAGGAGATGAAGAGACTATCCTAAAGCATAAGGTAAAAGCTAGGGATAAGAACCATCTAACCAACAAGAAGCCAATACTTGACATTATAAGTCAATATAGAATTCTCATTCTTTGGATTGAAACCAAGCAAGCAAAAATACTAGACCTCTTGAGAGAATCAAACTTCAAGTGTATTAAGTCTTCGCAAAAATTGGGCAGAGAAACAGTTGTATACGGGTGAATTCCAGATTACGAACAAAGTATGTAATCACAAAAACCTGCACACAAAACAAATAAACAACCCAATGCCTTGAGGTAAACCTCAAGAACTCCAAACAAAATAATTAGATAAAGTCACAAAGTCTCCAAGATAGGCCAGGGTTTCTAATCCTAAATCCAAGAAGTCCAATCGCTCCATAATGCCAAGGATAGTAACCAAATAGTCCAAGTATCATTAAAGTTTTTTATGGTTTATGTTGATTATTAGGTATCTTTAAAAGGAAAAGAAAAGCTCAAATGAGCAAAATAAAATGACATAAAAGTAAATGCTCAAATGAGCAAAATAAAAAGATGGCATGAAATGTAAAATTCTAAAAGTAAATGCTACATAAAGCATAAAAATAAGAGCATAAAGTAAAGACAATTGTTAGAAATTAGTGGTTAATTGGATGACCATCTTGAAACTTGCATTTGGAACTCATTAGAGGATTGGTAGAACCAAAGCCTCCACACAACAAGTTGCATTTGCTTTTTGTCAAGTATATCATCCATTTTGGAATCCTCAAAAAAGTAACATGTAATGATCAACGATGTTTAAGTGATCCGCGTTGACCAAAAGCGTTGTAGATCCATTAGAGGATTGGTAGAACCAAAGCCTCCACACAATGAATCTCAAGGTTATTGGACCAAAGGGATCAAATTAACATACTTGGGCTTGCAATCATAAGATTTGGCCATGAATGATCATTTATTCGAATCGGGACAAAATTTAGCGCTATGTTAAGCAATCGTAAGTGGACTTATGTAGAAGTCGCACCTATTTTGAGGCCGGTCAATATCAATCTATGTACTTTATGTTTGGATAAATGATATAGAGATTATCATCCCTTAACATGTAGCACAATTTTTAAAAAAAGAGAAAGGGATAAGACGAGGAGGGAGGGGAATGATAAGCTAATTTGGATTACCATTTCAAAATTCTTTCATCTTTAAATTCAACCACTCCTCTAGATGGATTAAAGTACTAAACATATCATTAATCCAAAGCACCAAAAATGAATTAAAATAATTCACTCTTAGGTAGATTTTAATTGATGAACATTTATCCAACTTCATCTACATCACAAAGTCCATTGAGTTTAAAAACAAATTGGACATTTAAAATTGCAATCCAAATTATCCATCAAAGAGAGTGCTGAAAAATATTTGAATCAAAACAATCCCAAAATAAGGCAGAAAAAGTATTTTTGGCACTGTTACAATCAATTGCTCAGACAACAACCTATTGCATCAGTGCAGTTTTTTTTATCAAATCAATTTTTCTATGACAATCAATTGCAATATTACAGAAATTGATTGCAACCTATTAAAAAAATCAGTAGAAAACAACATTTTAAAGATCAAGTTCTTGTTCCAACTTTTCATCAAACACCTTATGATCATGGATCCAATTGAGCATGAAAATTCCAGCAAATTTCGAGAAAATAGCACTAATGGAGTTATAAAAATAGTGTTCAATGAATCAAAACCAGAAATCCACAAGAGATCACATTGTTAAAGATGATGATCCAACTTACCAAAGGTAGAATTAGAGAATTATCAAACAACTTCCAGAATTTGCTTCAATTTAACAACAAGAATCAATCACCAAAGCTTGGATGTAGGGAATTAATGGAGAAAAGTGTTTGAATGAAGGTTTAGCTCAAATATTAGTAAGCTTCAATGCAAAGCTTACTAACTTTTTTGAAAATGGAGCTTTGAGTGAATTTGGTAAAAATGGAGAGGATTGAGAGATTTTTTAGCAAGATGATTTTGGCTATCCAAAGCTTGTCATTTGAATGAAATGAGGGATCTATTTATAGAGTTTTAGAATTGGGATTAGTGGTAATTTGGTAATTGATTCTTGGAGCCAAATTTGAATTAATGATATAATTTCAAATTATGCAGAAAAAATTGGAGCCAAAATGATAACAATTTGAATTTTGCTGGCTTTTTTCAAAAAACACGTGCATTTTGCCATTATGAGTCGATACATAGGGGGTATGTGTCGATACATCCTAGTTGTATAACACATCATGTGTCGATATATGCCTATATGTGTCGATACATACTGTTATTCCAACTCATTACAGAATCACACAAACTGCATGAGTCGATACATAACACGTATGTGTCGACACATACTAGTTAAACAATCAGGATGAGTCGATACATACATGCATGTGTTGACACATGCTAGTTATGCACAACAAAATGAGTTGATAAATACCTTTATGGGTCGATTCATGCTGAATTTTTGCCACAATACAGGATCAAATCAACTTTGCATGAGCTTATTTGTTGGATGCTTCGACTTGGTACCTACAAAACACAAATTGTGCAAAGACAAAGACAAATATTTTTTGTATTTTGATTAGAAATTAGTCAACAACACATATACAAAATACACAACCAAGGTGCTTGGAGATTCCTCAAGAGCCAACTTAAAGATAGGAGATAGTAAAAGAGAAAGAACCAACCCTAATGTGATCTTGTCATGATTGAGTTGATATGATATGCTAGAGGAATCTTAGGGGCAAAAATTGGGGTACAACACCTACGAGTGGAAGTCATGACCTACAATACGAAACAAAAATAAATTCCTAAATCCTTGAAATGGTTAGTGAGAATGCTTATGATGTTATGATGTTTATGATGACATAAATAATAATCACAAGCAAAGCATATAAAAACCTTAGGTTTAGGCTTGCATGGGTTTCATAGGTAAGTACCCTCTTAAAGTTTAGTTGGTTCAACTTGTCCTACAAATTAATCGGGTTCTAGCGAATCTCAATATCATTTATCTTTCTTCATTGGGCATTGTTTTAGCACAATCAATATTTTATTATGGTCAAAATATCCCAAAAGTTCGATCTCAATGAGCATAGTGTCGAGTATCAACCAATTTTCAGCTTTCCATCGAAACTGGCTATCTCACTACTTCCTAATGGCCAAGTTGTTCAATTAAAGGTTCTAATGTCAGTTAGTGCTTTATGACATCTCTCAAAGGTCCCGTATTCTCCTCGAATCAACACAAGGGATACTGGTACCAACAAATGCATCACACTAACATAGTCATTGCTTCAACCATATCGGTCTATGTCGTACAATTTCCATAATCTATTTCTACTTACCTAATGATGTTCTCATATCCATGTAGAGGATCAACACAAACCCAAACAAGGACCCATAAATGTAAAATAAACAAATTAAACAATGAAAGCAATTTAAATATGATCTAGCTCTAAGGTAACCCCACTTTTAAGTTTGTCCCTAACAGAGTCTCGAGTTCTGTAATACGGTGGGAGAGCTGACTTGGGTGTTTTGCGTTTGATTACAATTGTTGTGGATAGCAAGAGTCGCCACCGACTTTTCTTTTATCCAATAAAGAAAGGGTGAAAAGAACAGGAAAGACCTTTGAGATATTTTCTTGAGTTCGGGGGGTAGGTTATGAAAAGGGAAGGTGTTAACACCCTTTTCATCCATAGTTATATATGGGTTGTTAGTTGCTTGCTAGATCACTTTTGAAATTGCCTTGTTTGAAATGTGTTTGTGGTGGGTTTTGAAAGTATTTTTGAAAAGCACCTTCGTATAGGCAAACTTTGTAATGATTCTCGTCTCTATAAGAATGCATACAAAGTGTTGGACTTTTTGAAAATATTTCATGTTTTGAAAGTGTTTGGTGTATTTTGAAAGATGTTTGGTTTGAAATGTTTGTGAGAAAGAAACTACGAGCGTTCTACCTACTCAAAAAGTCTTTGTTCATTTTCTCCTCATTTAGATATTGCTATCTTTACCATTGATTGGTAAGTAATCCTATCTTTGGATGTAAAGGGACAGGTGCGGGTTGTCGTATAGTCATAAAATGCAATGTTGTGAGATACCTTAGCATTTTTCTTAAGGGTCTAAGATCATTTATAAGGCACCATTTGAAGCGTCATCAAGGGACTATGATCTTGTATTTTTTATTGTTTTTTCTAAGGCGTCTCACATGCATAACATAACTATTTATTCTCAAGGCAACAAGTGGAGTTAACCCTAGAGGTGCAAAGGGTGCAAGTGTTTATTTTTCATGCATTGTTTTGTCTTGGATTAGGGTTGTCTAAGATTGATTTTATCTTGCCATACACACCCTAATTACTAACAATTATAATAAAACGATAAATTTACGGAAATTAAGATCCTACGCTATTACATCATTTAGGGGATGGGGGTACAATTTACAAATGGGGATGAAATAAGAGCTTAAATATTACAACCATATTGAATAGCTATGAAGAAAATATGTGAAATATGTAAAAAAAAATAGTGTAAAAGAGAGGAAAAATCAATTTTTTTAACATTATGTGTCAACACATGCTTATATACATCGACATATAACCTTACCTTGCCCCTATAATACCAAATCAACTCAGTATTATTCGATGCATAATGGTATGTGTCGACTCATACCTTGCATGTGTCGACACATTTGTGCTTTGTGTCGACTCATACACCCTTTTTTTCCTTCTGTTTTGGGCCTGTATAGCAGTATGTGTCGACCCATAAGGCTTTGTGTCGACTCATGCTGCAATTTTTTCACTCCAACATTGTTTTATGGTCTGTACAAGTCAGTTTTTAACATATAATTGACAAGAATGGAAGACAAACAAAAGGTTAGCTTCAAGGGAAATGGTTATTATATTTTATCTTCAAAGATGAATCATCAATGATGCTCGAAATGAAGGGTTTAAAGTCAAGAAGACTTACCTTGAAGCTGGAATTTGTGCTTTGAGTTTGAGTTGTTGTCTTGATTGTTCTTGAACTTGGAAAAACATAGGTGTTACAGAAGCTTGTTCTTGATTTTGAACAACTTCTATATGATGTATGTGGAGTGTTTGGATAGTTTGTTCGTAGAGAGCTTGCAAGGTGTGGGAATTCCAAAGATTTGGACTTTAAAGCTCAAGAGTAGAGGTTTTGTGGATAATTATGGCTTTTTGAGAGTATGATATTTTTGAGGGCTTGTCTACACAATAACACTTCTTGCTTTTCTCTATTTTTTCTCTAACCTATTTCTCTTGCAATTGGCCTCTCTATTTATAGAGAAGGTTTAAGACTTGAAACAACTCATATTTTGAATCACATGTTATGGCTATCTTGCTTGGTTTTGAAGCAAGCATGAAGAACATGTTTCTAATGCTTGTACCAAGCTATCTAAAGTGGTTGATCACTTTAAACATGTTTTTTATGACTTGTAGAAGTTAAGTGTGATTAGAACAACAAGTTAGAGGCTCAAGAAATTGACTTTGTGATTAAAGTGAACTTTTCAAGAATTGATATGTTGGTTTCTTCCAAAAATGGAATGATCACTTGGACAAAGGCTCAAACACTTGGATCATAGTTTAACCGTATGTGTAAGCATTTAATTAAGGAGTGATTTACAAGTTTTAGGCCTGTAAAGTGAAGATTATGCAGCATAGCTAAGATTTTGGTTCCTTGTTCATCACAAATCTTCCTTGTAAATCAAGAATGAACGCCCAACTTCAAATCCTTGAATCTCCTAGATCAAGTATGATAAATTCATGCTCTTGAATGTTTTGGAAAGCTTGAAACATCCTCTAAAAATTTCATGTTTCTCACTTTTCTTAAATCAAACTAGAACTTAATGAAAACTGGCCAAGAAGTTGGGATCAAACTTGATCAAACCTGTTGAAAATTTCTCCAAGTGTTTAATAAAAAATGCCACGACTTCATGAATTTATAACTTAAAATCCAAGCATTTCTAGAAAAAGTCTTGTTCTACAATGTTTTAGATATCATTGAGATATACAACTTTCATGTTGGAAGTTTTCCTTGAACCATCTTGCATCTTGGTGAAAATTTGGCACAAAGTCGTGAGAAAAAGTTGACTTTCTAACACAAAAATTTCTAAGTCTTAGAGTTTTGACTTTTCAAAGATAATTTTGACTTTTTGATTTCTTGATGAACAATCTTTATATTTTTACATGTCTTGATGAAATATGATTTTTGAAACTTGATTTTGATCAAAAAGTCAAAGTTTGACTTTTCAGTGTACAATTGACTTTTTTATTAGTTGACCAAATTTCAACTATCAATCAATTGATCTTGAGAAGTGTTTTGAAGCATGCCATTAGGTCAAGATGATGCATTTGAATCCTTGATATCATGTCTCAAACCAATAAGTCATGTATTTGGTCAAAAGTCAAAAATTGAGCATTCTCAGTCAAAACCCTAATTTTGACCATTTTGCCCTTTTGATGATCTGATCAAATTTCTTGAGGAATTATGATCCAAACTTGATCAATTGACATATATGAGTTCAAAATGTTGATATGGATTAAAAATTATGAAGTTTGACTGTAAATTGACCATATTTGACTTTTTGCCCAATATAGTTGATTTTAGGTCAACTGATCAATTGACTGAGCAAAAATGTGATCCAAAGCTTGAACTTGACACGAGAAATCTTGAGAGTCCAAAATGATCCATGAAAGTCAGTAGGGCCTTAAAAGTCCAATTGTACTTGTGCAAACTCAAGCCCTAATTTTGAGTCATCAGTGCTTGAGGAGGTGTCTTGAGCTGATCCATCCTTGTCCCTTCTTGAACCAATGGACATCTTGTGAGATAAATATTGAGAAAATGAGAGAGAAAATTTTGGGGTACAATAGAACCTATGGTCATTCCTTGTAACTGAACTCTAGTCGGCGCCAAATCAATGTTGTACTAATATTGACGATAGAACACGGTTGCCAGATCTTCCCAAGTTTGAATGTTAGAACCTTCCAACTGATAAAACCATTATAACTGAGTCCGAGATAGACTCTCTTGAAAGAAGTGTACCCAAAGATTTTTGTCAGTAGTATGTGGTTGTATTTTGCGGACGTAGGACCTTAAGTGAAGCTTTGGGAACGAAAATCTGTCGTACTTAGCAAAGATTGGAATTTTGAATTTATGGGGGACAACAACCCCATGTACCAAGCCCAAATCACCAAAATCCAAGCCAAGCACAGCTTGAATTTCCATAGCTTTAAACTTATCTTCCAGTTGCTTGTACTTATCCTCAGTCGGGGATACTGTTCGTTAAATTAATCTTCATCCTCAGAATCTTGATTGTTTGCACCCCTAACACGAGTGCTCCTTGCATCTTCATCTTGATTCTCATATTCCTCATATGAATCTTCTACCAATTGAACTTGTCGTACAGAGCCCTTGAATCTCTTCCCCATGTTGATCAAAGCCTTCTTCTTGTTCTTCTTTTGGCCACCAGAAGTGGCATCAGCTCTTGTTGTCCTTTGGTCGAGGTGAGCAAGGTTTCTTGGAATTGAGAATTCTGTGTCTGCATGTCTTTCACTGTCTGCTCGAGATCCATCTTACTGAAATAAATAGTAGAAAGATGAGGAAACCTGTGTCGAAAAACCTGCTCATGTTATGATGCATGAAATGCGTATGCAAATGATTTCAAGGACCTTTAAGATTTAAGTTTGTTTAAACAAATAAAGAACAAACACTAATTGCATTAATAAGTTCAAGTGATTACAAATGGTGCCCCTTGGGATTACAATGGAAGAAGCAAAAATAATACAAAGTAAACTCCTAGAACAAAAAGGACTCAAGCTTCCCATGAGCGCATCCTCTTTGGTGCAATGTAGGCATTCAAACTCCGCTCTTCATGAAGTTGTCTCGTGAGCTCCAAAACCTTATTCTCACTTGCATAGAATTGGGCTTCAAATGTGTCACACTCTCCTTTGATTTGTATCCAAGATCTTTGTAAATCTTCAAGAGAAATAGGCATGTCAGGATGAAGAATAGTGTAAGGAATGTCTCCTTCGACCATAGGCTCCATGATGATAGGTAGAATGGCCTCATATGGCATCATGAGGTTTTGAGCGCGAGCTCGCACCCAATTGAGATAAGACTCCAAAGAAATGGAGTTATTATGCCCCAATGTCTTGCTATCAACTTTGTTCACCATGCCCTAAGCTCGTATAAATCTTTGACGATAACCTTGAGCATCACTCTCATAGTAAAAAACAATTCCTTGGACAAGTGCGTCATGAGGACCATCCCTCCTAGAATACCCAAATTGTCGCAAAGACAAACAAGGATTATAAGTGATACCTCCCCTAATTCCAAGAAGAGGGACATTAGGGAATTCACGACAACGGTCAATAATGGTAATGTCCTCCAAAGAGCGAGAACACCAATGAATATTCGAATGCATGAGTGACATCAACCTATTAGACCATCTCATGCCTTGCTCATTCTTCAAAATAGATCGAGGAAGGTGCGAAATAAACCACCTAGCTAACAAAGGAGTGCAACACATAAGAATTCCTCTTCTCTTCATGGTGCGAGTGTGAAGAGAGTGCAAGATATCTCCAAGTAAGGTAGGCATGAAATTATGAGATAGAAAAACCTTGACCGCATTTATATCTATGAGTTGGTCCGGGTTAGGAAATAACACTATCCTATAGATTAGAAGGGCCAAAAACTCTTAAAAAGCTTACAAATCCAAAGCATGCAAAAACTGTTGAGCCTTCTCAAATAAAAACTTGGATAGAAACCCCTTAACACCACTTCTTGTTTCCCAATTTGCCACCACGTCGAGCAATCTCCTTAGGTCTTGGTTCTCTCTCAATACCGGTGAAGGGTAACTGATCAAGAATAGGAACTCCTAAGAGTTGAGAAAACTCCTCCATAGTAGGCACTGATTGGTAATCAGGAAATGTAAAGTAATGGTGCTTAGGATTAAAGAATTGGAAAGACACGTGTACCATATCCTCTTTAAAGTTTATTGTAACCAAGTTGATGATACAACCATACTTCTTAGTGAATGGAGAATCATTTGGAACCTTTAACGCTAACTTCTTAAGTTGAGGAGGCACTCTCACAAGGTTGATTCAGATAGTGTTTCTTCGCATGGAAGCCATGTCCTACAAAATAGCACAAAGATAAATCCCAAAGTCCTTGAAATGGTTAGTACAAATGCAATGGTATGATGCTGGGATACGGTGGGAGAACTGACTTGAGGTTTTGCGTTTGTTTTCGCAAATGTTTTGGTTTAGCAAGAGTCGCCACTGACTTTTTATTTTATCCTAAGGAAAGGTTAAAAAGCACATCAAAAAACCTTTGAGATGTTTTCTTGGGTTCGGGGAGTAGATTATAGAAAGGGAAGGTATTAACACCCTTTCTATCCATGTTTATCCATGGGCTCTTAGTTACTTGCTTAGATCACTTGCCTTGCATTTTCAATTGTTTGAAATGGTGCTTTCAATTGTTTGAAATGGTGCTTTGTGTGTGTGGTTTTGAAAATGTTTTGAAAAAGATGCCTTGTCTAGGCAACCCTTGTAACAATTCTTTACTCGAATGTTTTACAAAAGGTGCTTGTCTTTTTGAAAGGATGTTTCAAGGTTTTGAAAGTTGTTTTTGAAAGTTGTGTTTGTGAAGTGTGTTTTGAAAGTAGGCAAGGTTTTGTTTTGCAAGTTTGATCAAGTAACTAAGAGTTGTCTACCCCTAAATTTACTCAAAGATTCTTTCTATGTTTTAACCCTTTTAACAGTATTGTTCCACCATTGTATTTGGTGGACAATCTTGTGTTAGGATGTTAACGGGACGGGCGCAGGTCATCGTTTAGACCATGAATGCAATAGTGCCAAGTGTCTTTGGCAA
The DNA here is from genome assembly GCA_948472305.1 of Vicia faba. Lineage (NCBI taxonomy): Eukaryota > Viridiplantae > Streptophyta > Magnoliopsida > Fabales > Fabaceae > Vicia > Vicia faba. The sequence goes on from OX451735.1 coordinate 999,958,089, forward strand.
TTTTTCCTTTAAGGGACTTGATCATTTTTAGGCAACTTGAGAAAGCGTCGTCGAGGGACTATGATAATTTGATTTGTCTTGTTTTGCCAAAGAAACTCAACATGCAAGCATGACCCATTTTTGAAGGCAACAAGTGGAGCAACCCTAAGGGTGCAAGTGTGATTGGTGTTGTCCATTTTCATGCTTTTTGTCTTTGAATTAGGCCAAGCTATTTGTTATTTGATTTTTGCATACAAACCCTAGGTCTATCATGGCATAATTAGAAAGCTTTTAAATGCGGAATTTTAAAGTTCTAGATTATTACAACATGATTATGGGGATGGGGGTACAAATGTTTGAATGGGGGATATTTAGCAAGAAATTTAAATCTAAACTATTACATCCATATTGAATAGACAAATGATAAATTGTACAATATTTAAAGAAATATAAAATGCAAAATGTATTATGCACAAAAATGATTTTTTATGTATGAGAAAGTATTTTTCAATGTGAAATATAAACAAAAATAAAAAAGTCAATTTTGGCTATTTTCATGGTTTTAGGGTTAAACCCTAGCTTTTGAATAAATAGCAATTATTTATTAATTATATACAACATTTATATATTAATTTATACAAAAAATAAATAAAAGAGAAGTATATTGTAAAAAGTATTTTTGATGTCAAATATTAATAAAAATAAAAGGTATTATTTTTATATTTTTTATCCTAAATATTTAATAAAATATGTATAAGTATTTATATTATATATTAAATATACTAAATATATACAAAAATAAAAAAATAATAATTATTTACAAAAAAAAAGTATATTTTTAGAAAATGTTTTCAAAATGTAAACAAAAAATAATAACCAAAAAAATATATTTTTGTATTATTGTTTAATATTTTGGATAAAAAGAAATATGTTTGTTTATATATATATATATATATATATATATGCTTAAATAAAACAAACAAATGCCAAATAAATGCAAAAATGGGTGAAAAAATATTTTTAATGTTTTTTATATTTTGACAAAAAATAATAAGTCAGAAGAAAAAATAAAAAATCAAAAATAATGGATATTCCACACAATGGGCCAGGGAGGTGCAAAATGAGAAAAGAGGTGCAAAAAGCAAGGATAGCTCAGGCCCAACCCAAGACATCATCTTCTTCCTCCAGCTTCTGTCAAAAATGCGCGCCCTCTATGCTTCATTCAAATTCCTGATTCTTTGACTTTTAACAAAAACTCATAACATAAACAATGTAGAGCATGAAGAGACGAATTCATACATATAAAAATCTTGACCTAACTCTCAGAAATGAGGGAGAATTTCTTCATCCCCAATTTCTGACCTAAGTTTTCTTCCATGTTCAGGTCCAAAATTCTCACAGCACACACAATATAAATGAAAAGTAACTACATGGATGGCTTCAGGGCTATGAGTAGAACATGCTTTCTTCACAAACTTAAGCCTAAATATGCCTGGATAGAGAGATAGAAGTTCATATTTTTACCTGTTCAGCTTGAGTCGTGTACAGCAATAGAGGTATCTTCAATGGAGTTTGAACTTTGGTACAGCTTGCCTGAAGTCCAAGGATGCTTCCCCTATGCTTAGCTTGCTTTGAATCTCTCTGAATCAAGCTATGGAAGTCAATCTGCAAAACTGAAAAGTGAAAATGTCAAACTTGGCTATGGATGTTACAACTTGTATCTAAGGCTTGGGATAGCTTCAATGGATGGTAGGGAGTGTATTGGAACTTGTTTGGGCAAAACGCACGAGTGAATAATGCTGGCCAAGTCAAACTGCAGGAATGCCCTGTTTCTTGCAGAAAAAAGGTGTTTTGATGAATGAGAAGGTTTGAGCTGTGGTTGATTCGTGTTTTAGGTCAGTTAGGTAATGTGAAAAGTGTTTGCAAAGTCTGCTTTGGCTGGTTCTTACAGGAATGAGAGCTTGGAGTGAGTTTGCAAGTTTTCTTCTAATGTAAGCAAGGAAATGCAAGTTGGGTTATAGGCCTGTATCAAGTCCTTGAGCATGCTGCATACTTTGTTCTTGATCAGTGGGATTTGCCTACCAACTCTTGCCTCAGAGATTTTGCTTGTACCTCTTGGATTGTGAATTTGACATAAAGCACTTCTTTATCAAAATGGCAACTATGCTTTTTCCATTTAAAGGTTAATTCTTTGTGTAATGACTTAATGCATAAAACAATGCTTGAACACAATGGTTTGGCATTTAATTATTGAGTGTGAAGAGGATTAGAGGCTTGTAAGCTAGCATAAACCATGCTGAGTTGAAAATGCCAATGTTATGAACATGTATTTGGCTATGAACAAAGTGACTTTTGCCCATCTTTGCAAATTCGATTCTCCCTAACCACAAGGGTGTTTAAGAAGTTCTTGGATAATTTGGAAAGCTTGGAATGTTTACTACAATCCATCTTTGTAATGAAAATTGAAACTCCAAGTGGAAGCATGTGAAAAATGGCCATGAAGTTGGACAAAAATCCTGCCTAGAATAGGTCAAAATTTCTCTAAGTTAAAAATGTTTTGCACCCTTATTCCAAAAATCATAACTTGAGCTACAAGCTTCTTTTGAGAAAACTTTGTGAATAAAAGTTGTAGATTTTGCAATGGACTACAACTTTCATGTTTTGAGTTTTGCTTGAATCCAATTGTATCTTGATTAAAAAATGGGACAAAGTTAGGAAAAAATAAGGAAGTTTCATAACTTAGAAAAATTCTAAGTTATGAAATTTTCTCATTCTAAACCCTAATTTGCAATTTTGGGTTTCTTGATGAACAAGTTTCATAATTTGACATGTCTTTATGAAAAATGAATCTTGGCACTTGATTTTGACCAAAAAGTCAAAGTTTGACTTTTCAGTATACAGTCAAATTTTGATCAGTTGACTGGAAAATTCATCTGTCAATCCTGTACATTTGGGATCTCTTGAACTTGTTAAATGTGTCAAGACCATGCCATTGAGCCCTTGAGTCCATATGTGAGCTTGGTTTGCCATTGGTTAGGTCAAACAGTAAAAAATTGCCTTTGTGCAATCAAAACCCTAAAAATGACCATTTTGCCCCTTTGGTGATCTGATCAAATTTCTTGTGGAATTATGATCCAAACTTGATCAAATGTTCCATATGAGTTCATTATGTTGATGTGGGTCAAATTCCATGAAGTTTGACTGTCAATTGGCCACAGTTGACTTTTTCCCCAATACAGCTGATTTCTAGGTCAACTGTCCAATTGACTGGGCAAAGATTGGAATCAAGACTTGAAACTTGGTATGGATAAACTTGTGAGTCCAACGTGAATCATGAAAGTCACTTTGGGCATTTTAGTTCAAAACATCTTTGTGCAAACTCAAACCATAATTGTGGTCAACAGTGCAAGGAAGAGTCTTGAGCAGAGCAAACCCTAACTTGATCTTGAGCTCCAAGAGTCTTGTGGTGAGAAAATGTTGATGAAATGGGAGGGAAAATTTTGGGGTACAACAGTTGCCCCTGTTCAATCTTCTTGCACCTGAAGAGTTAGATTGGCAAGTTTTCCTTTCGCGTCTCGAAGGTAAAAGGAGATTGGACACTAGAGTGCCCTTAAATTTGCACTCGTCAAAACAATGGATGCGGGAATGGGCTTAGAGATGCCATTTGGAGATGGGCTTAAAGATGCCATCTGGAATGTTTGTTGAACCGTAGATCAAAAAAATGAGGGTCAAAATGGTATCCGTGTCTGGGATGCATTTGAACTATATCTGGAGACTGAGTTTGTACGAGCAAAAGAATGGCCTCCGTGTCTGGGGCGTATCTGAGCTGTAACTGCGTTTGAAGGTAGAATGAATATCAGAATGACTGTCGTGTCTGGAGTGTATATGTATTGTATCTGGGTAACAGAGAAATATCTGTATGGAGCAACTGCGTGTTGGGGACAAATTCTGAATGAGTGATAGAATGGCAACCGTGTTTGGAGCGTATCTGGACCGTATCTGAAGTTGAGATTTGTATGAGTAGCAGAATGACTTCTGTGTCTGGAGTGTATCTGAAACTGTAACTGGGATTGAGATCCGTATGAGTAACAGAATGACTTCTGTATCTAAAGTGTATCTGAAACTGTAACTGAGATCTAAATAACCGACAGAATGACTTCTGTGGCGAATGCACTGGATAGGATCAAACTGATGTTGTAAGGGTCAGAATGGTATCCGTGCTTGGCATGCATTGAACCTTGAGGTGGATAAGTGAATCTGAATGAGAGATAGAATGACTGCCGTGTCTGGAGCGTATCTGAGCTGTAACTGATTGTTGTAGTCTGAATGAGTAGTAGAATGACTGCCATGTCTGGGGTGTATCTGTATTGTATCTGACTTGAAATTCTGAATGAGTAATAGAATGACCGTCGCGTCTGGGGTGTATCTGTACTGTATCTGAATAATTTTTAATGATAGCCTTTTAATCTTATCCTGAAGAGGACAAAATGTTAGCTGAACACAAAGTTATGATGCATGGAATGTATGATGCAATATATGTTATATCAATGTTTATGATATGAATGTAAATGAATGCGCATGTAAGCTGAAGAGCTGTCTTGCTGAGGATAGATGAATCATGGATAAACTGGAGATAATAGAATCTTGACTGTTGTCGGGGAAAGTGAATCCTTGACTGCTGCAGGGGATTGCAAGAATTTTTTATTGCTGAGGATGAGACATCCTTGTTGACTACTGACTGCTTGGGGAACAAGATCTTCAATTGTTGAGGGATCTTAGGACCACTGCTGGGGATTGGAACTCCTTGGTGACTTGCGGGGTAAGAGAATTCTGATGATCTCTACTGGGGAGTTCAGAACCTGGTAGACTTATGCTGGGGACGTAAGACTGAGAATCTTCAGTCTGGTGGGAAGTATCTCTGTGGGGAGAAGGTCCACTAGTCTGGTCCCGCTGAGGATTGATAGTTGGAAGTTTTAGTTCCGCTGGGAATAGGATTTTCAGATTCTTAATGCTCCACTGGGGATACTGAAATTTAACTCTGATGGGAAATGAGTTCTGGGAGGCTCTCTGGCTGGGGAAATCAGTTTTGAGAAAGCTTCTGCTCTGCTGAAGATCCTGAAGTTTAACTCTGTTTGGAGAATTAAGTTCTGGATTTTAACCTTGTTGAGGAATTTAGGGTTTAGTTCCACTGGGGATTCCTTCTGAAAGGGCATCGAGATATCTACCTGTACCTTCAACCTATCAGTAATCATCTTTTCCTGATTTGTAAGAAAATGATTATGTTCAAATGCATATGCCTATTTAACAAAACATTGGACGTTTCTCAAATAAACATAAGTGCAAAAGAGAAAAAGGAAGTCAAAGCAAATTTCTGTATTTGGAAAAGTATTTGTATTAATCTTTTATGAGTATTTTTTACAAAGGAGACAGCCATCCTAGTAAGAGGATGTTGTCGTAAAAAATTGAAAATTTTATACAAAAGAAAGATGGCTATGTGAAACAATTCCATGGGATCCCCATTCTGCTATAGCCTTCACAACTCTGAATATCTGTCCATTCAATGCTTCGTCCGCCGATGACTGGATTGATCAGAAGCTTGGAGCTGGTTGATAAAGAGATTGTCCTTAAAGTGATCCGACGAGACATAGTCATACGCTTTAATTCCCCAACTTTGCCTGAATCGCCCTTTCGGGTTTTCGATCCACCGAGAAACCCTTTTTTGCCCAAGCCGCCCTTTCGGGTTTTCGACTTGCCGGGTATACAGATTTTTTTTGTTTTATCCCTAATTTTTGCATGAACCGCCCTTTCGGGTTTTCGGTTCACCGGGATGCCCATTTTTGCCCAAGCCGCCCTTTCGGGTTTGCGACTTGTCGGGTTGTTTTATGCGTAGTATTTTTTGACTATGTCTGCGTTCGCAGGGTGCGGCAAATCATCGTCGTCCATGGTGGTCAGAATCATTGCACCACCAGAAAATATGCTCTTGATCACAAATGGTCCTTCGTAAGTAGGAGTCCATTTGCCCCTGGGATCACTTTGCGGTAAGATAATCCGCTTGATTACGAGATCTCCGACTTGATACACTTGACGTCTGACTTTCTTATTGAAAGCCTTGATCATCAGTTTTTGGTATGTCTGACCATGGCAAACAGCAGTGAGTCGCTTCTCGTCGATCAGATTGAGTTGATCAATTCGGGTCTGAATCCAATCATCTTCACTCAAACCAGAGTCCTTCATAATCCTTAAAGAAGGAATCTGAACTTCCATGGGCAGGACAGCTTCCATGCCATATACCAAAGAAAATGGGGTTGCCCCTGTTGAAGTACGTGTCGTGGTACGGTATCCATGCAGAGCAAACGGTAACATCTCATGCCAGTCCTTGTAGGTGACTGTCATTTTTTGAATGATCTTCTTAATGTTTTTGTTCGCAGCTTCAACAACACCGTTCATCTTCGGCCGATAGGGAGATGAATTGTGATGATAAATCTTAAATTGTTTGCATAGAGCGGTGATCATAGTATTATTCAGATTTGTACCGTTGTCTGTGATGATCCTGTCGAGGACACCATACAGGCATATGAGATTTTGTTTGAAGAAGTGGGCAACCACATTTTTTGTAACAGAGGCGAAGGAAGCGGCTTCGACCCATTTGGTGAAATAGTCAATAGCAACCAGGATGAAGCGATGCCCATTGGACGTTGTGGGCTTGATCTCTCCAATCATGTCAATGCCCCACATTGCGAATGGCCAAGGAGCTGTCAGAACGTTGAGAGGAACAAGAGGAATATGAATCTTGTCAGCGTAGACTTGACATTTGTGGCAAGTACGGGAATGTTGATGGCAGTCAGCTTCCATAGTAGACCAGTAATAGCCTGCCCTTAGAATCTTTTTAGCCATTGTATGCCCGCTCAAGTGGGTGCCAAACGTACCGCTGTGTATCTCAGTCATGATTAACTCTGCTTCAGCTTTGTCTACACATCGAAGTAAGACACAGTCATGGTTGCGCTTGTAAAGGATGCCATTTCTCAGGAAGAACTTGGCAGCAAATTTCCTTAGGAACTTTTTGTCATTTATAGAAGCTCCTTCGGGATATTCTCTGGTCTGGAGATACCTTTTGATTTCGTGAAACCAAGGTTGTTCCACTACTTCTTCGGTATTAATCTCATGACAATGCGCAGGTTCATCCATTCGCTTGATGGTGATTTGGGGAGCCTCATTATCCCAGTTGAGTTTAAACATGGAAGACATCGTTGCCAGAGCATCTGCTAGCTGATTCTCTTCTCGCGGGAAATGCTCGAAGGTAATTTGCTCGAAATGAGGCAACAATGTCAGGACATGTTATTTGTATGGGATAAGATTAGGATGTTTGGTATCCCACTCTCCTTTGATTTAACTGATAACCAAAGCCGAGTCCCCAAATACGATCAAAGATTTGATCCCCAGGTCAATAGCAGCCTTGAGACCAAAAATGCAAGCTTCATATTCAGCCATGTTGTTGGTACAGCTGAAGCAAAGTCGGGCCGTGAAAGGTGTGTGGCAACCTTCCAGGGAAATGAGTACCGCACTGATACCGTTTCCAAGTGAATTTGAAGCACCATCAAAGTACAGGGTCCATCGGGATCCTTTTTCAGGTCCGTCATACGGTCTGTTACCTTCAATGTTGTCCAAATTCATGATATCCTCGTCCGGGAAGTCGAATCTCATGGATTGATAATCTTCGATAGCTTGATGAGCTAGATGGTCAGCTAGTACACTCCCTTTTATAGCTTTTTGGGTGGTGTACTGGATGTCATACTCAGTTAGGATCATTTGCCATCTAGCGATTCTTCTAGATAAAGCAGGCTTCTCGAAGATATACTTGATAGGATCCATTTTGGAAATCAATAGAGTGGGATGAGTCAACATATAATGCCTTAGTCGGCGAGCAGCCCATACCAAAGCGCAGCAAGCTTTCTCGAGCAGTGAGTAGCGAGTCTCACAGTCGGTAAACTTTTTGCTAAGGTAATAAACGACATGCTCTTTTCGACCAGACTCGTCATGCTGGCCCAATACGCACCCCATTGAGTTATCCAACACGGTCAGATACATGATCAACGGTCTTCCTTCGATGGGTGGCATCAGAATAGGAGGTTCTAGCAAGTACTCCTTGATCTTATCAAAAGCAGCTTGGCAATCGTCGTTCCATTCGACTACCTGATCTTTCTTCAATAATTTGAAAATTAGCTCACAGGTAGACGTCAGATGAGAGATGAATCTGGCAATATAGTTCAAGCGCCCCAAGAACCCTCTAACCTCCTTTTCAGTACGTGGGGCAGGCATTTCTTGTATTGCTTTCACTTTCGCTGGATCGACTTCAATGCCCTTGTTGCTGACAATAAACCCTAGAAGTTTACCAGACCTAACTCCAAAAGTACACTTACTTGGATTCAGCCTGAGTTTGTACTCCTTCAACCTGGCAAACAACTTTTGCAGATGTTCAAGGTGTTCCTCCTCTGTTTGTGATCGAGCTATCATATCGTCTACGTAAACTTCGATCTCATGATATATCATATCATGAAAAAAGCTACCATGGCGCGTTGATAAGTTGCCCCTGCGTTCTTCAGTCTGAACGGCATCACCTTGTAGCAGAAGGTACCCCACTGTGTAAGAAAGGTTGTTTTCTCCATGTCCTCGGGGGCCATTTTAATCTGGTTGTAGCCCGAGAAGCCATCCATGAAGGAAAACACTTTGTGCTGAGCTGTGTTGTCAATCAAAATGTCGATATGCGGTAGCGGAAAATCATCTTTAGGGCTAGCCCTGTTCAAATCCCGGTAGTCCACACACATTCTGACCTTGCCATCTTTTTTAGGAACTGGCACGATGTTAGCAACCCATTGTGGATAGGATGTAACAGCCAGAAAGCCAGCGTTGAACTGCTTCATTACTTCTGCTTTAATCTTCTCAGACATGTCGGGCCTCATTCGGTGGACTTTTTGCTTGATCGGTGGACAATCCTCTCTTGTAGGGAGACGGTGAACCACGATATATGTGTCTAAACCCGACATGTCTTCATAAGACCAGGCAAAGATTTCAACATATTCATTCAACAGCTGTATCAAACGCTCCTTGACACTTGGTTCCAGATTGGCACCCACTTGTACTTCCTTTCGGTCTTCCTCTGTTCCTAAGTTGACAGTTTCCACCGACTCTTCATGAGGCAAGATGGCCCTTTCTTCTTGTTGTAGAAGTCTGGCTAGCTCTCCTGGTACTTCACAATCTTCGTCATCTTCATACTCAGCCTGATTGACCAAATCTTCAGAGTTATTGAAGGACATAGCAGAATAGTCACCCATAGAATCCAGAGTGGATGGGTACCTGCATTTGTGAGTGTGGGTGTGTGTAAGGGATAACCATCCTTAAACAAACAAAAATGCAAAAGGAAAGAAAATGAACACATCAGTTTATAAATGAAAAACGTCCAATGATTCATTAAACATGGCATATGAATATGAAGAGAATCAAAACCCTTACAAATGGACCTACATGCCCCGGGCAAGGCATGAGGTGAAAAAGTAGTGTGCAGATTGTTCAAAAGTAATTATTATAGACCAACAGGAAATGTTCGAAAGATAAGTTACTGATTAATGAAAGTAATGGGGACGAAGTCTTTCGCCTCCCAGTTGTGTAGTCCCCCTTCGATGGTTGGGAAGATCCAGTCTTCAATGTTACCCTCTTTGTCTTCGTCTTCCAAAGCATGGATTCCATGAGGAGAAATCTTGATGGGTGTCCTTTCGATTTTTGAGCGACGCATAGCTTTCTGCCCTGCAGCGGTAAATCCCAACCCAAACTTGTCTGTTTTGTGAGGAAAGTCAGGTAACTGACCCCATGTTGAACTCTTCCCCTCCTTCACTGCAGCCTTTGCGTCTTTCAGAGATGCCATCCTGGCCACCTGCTTGGGTACCTCAGCTACTGCCTTTGCTACAGCAACCTCGGGAGCAATTTCCTCGAAGTTTTGGAATGGCGTCTCAATGAATTCTCCCTCCACTTCCACATACCTGAAGGAGTTCAGGTGACTGATCATGTACTCCTCCTCACCGTGTACAGTTATGATTTTTCCTTTGACAGGGTATTTCAGCATCTGATGTAGGGAAGAAGTGACTGCGCCAGCATTATGTATCCATGGTCTCCCTAGCAAGCAAGAGTATGACGGACGGATGTCCATCACATAGAAAGTTGAGTGGAATACTTCAGTTCCTACCTTGATATGGATGTCGACCTCCCCATGTACCATTCTTTTAGACCCGTCAAAGGCCCTGACAATGATATCACTTGGTTTCAACTCCAAGCCTTCACAATCTAATCGATCCAGAGCTTTCTTAGGCAGTACGTTCAAAGAAGAACCAGTGTCGACCAAAACATGGGCCAGAGTAGTTCCTCGGCATTCAACTGACACATGCAATGCGTCATTGTGCTTTCTTCCTTTCGGAGTCAGGTCAGCATCAGAGAAACCCAGGCCGTTGTCTGCGGTAAGGCTGGCTACACAATCCTGGAATTGATCGGCTGAGGTTTCCTAGGGCACATGGGCTGTCTTCAGAAATCTTATCAATGCTTTGGCATGAGCCTCAGAACAAAGCAGTAATGCTAACATGGAGATCTTCGAGGGGGTTTGCCCCAGTTGCTCTACCATATCATAATCACTCTTCCTAATTATTTTCAGAATCTCCTCCATTTCTTTCTTAGAGGTTTCGGGGATGACCAATGGTTGAGCCCTCGTCCTGACGAGCTCATCTTGGATCCCTTTCCCCTTATCAGCAGAAGTAGGAGGAACAACCATAGGAGTAACAGCTTCTTCAATCAACAGAATTCTTGCAGAAAGTTTTATTGGCACATGAGTAACTTTGGCAGCAGCTGAGGGTCCAAAGACTGCCTTTGGAGGGGCAATCTCTAGAGAAAATATTCTCCCACTTCGGGTAATCTTGCTTGTACCGGCAATGTTTCCAATGTCGGCATTTTCTTCGTCAGAGCTTTCTTCAGTTATCTCAACTTGTTTAACACCATGGTAGTAGATTTCTCCACCATAATTCCATGGTATTGATCTGTCAAAAATGTAGGGGACAGACCCAGGCATGGTTATTTTCAGAGGAACAAACTTCGTAGCGGATGTAATCTTAACATGCTTTTTAGGGACCTTGGAAAGATTGACGGAAATGGTGATTATTGAAACATCTTTGATAGGGGTTGGAGTAGCAGGAATCTTTTCGAAAAGAATTTGTTGACTGTCCATTAGGCCTTGGATGCCTATCTTCAGCAATGGACAGTCGATTGGTAGGGAGGAACAACAGTAGCAGTCTTCTTCACATCCCGGAAAAATCCCAGCCTTCAACAGATTCAACTTGATTGTCAACAGTGGAGTCATCAGATCATCAACAGCAGAAACATACAAATCTTCTTCAATAGCATGGACATTGCGACCATGCTTCGACATTGGAGCGGATATTACGTTTGGTTTCTCTAGAGCATCGAACTCAACCTCTTTTGCGTCTATCAGGTCTTGAATTTTATTCTTCAGCGCCCAACAATTGTTGGTGTCATGTCCGGCGCTATCAGAATGGTAGGCACATTTGGCATTGGCATGATAGTATGGAGAGGTGGTGTTAGGGTTTTTCGGTGCCTCCTTTAAACCAGTCAGATTCAACTTCAACAAATGGGGAAGAACTTGTGCAGGTGTCATATTGATGCGAGTGAACTGCTGTTGTGGCTGCTCTACCCGTTGCTGATTTGGTCTGGACTGATTGTCATGAGGCTGATCATTTGACGAATTTTGAATCATTACGGCCCCTACAGTCGGTCGGCGCTCAGTTCTCCCCAATCCCTTTTGAGAGTACACAACAGCTGCCTCCTTCTTGGCTGGTAATGACTTTTTAACAGTTGTAGATGCAGAGGCATCCCTTTGAATCTTCCCATTCTTAATACCATCTTCCACTCGTTCTCCAGTCAGAATCAATTCGGTAAACCCTGCGGAAGAGCTCCCGATCAAATGGTTGAAGAACGGGCCAGATAGGGTCCCCAAGAACATATCAACTAGTTCCCTATCAGAAAGAGGTGGCTACACTCTTCCGGCCAAGTCGCACCATTTCTGGGCGTATTCTTTGAATCCCTCGTTTGAGGCCATTCCCATACTTTGTAACTGAGTACGGGTTGGCGCCAAATCAGCGTTATATTGATACTGGCGATAAAAGGCAGCTGCCAAATCCTCCCAACTATGTACCTCTGACCTCTCAAGCTTGTAAAACCAATCTAGCTGTGTACCAGACAGGCTATCCTGGAAGAAGTGTACCCAAAGATTTTTGTCGGATGTATGAGGTTGAATTCTTCTGACATACGACCTCAGGTGCATCTTCGGGCAAGACAGCCTGTCATATTTTGCAAAAATTGGCACCTTAAACTTTGGAGGGATCACAATTCCAGCAATCAATCCCAATTCTTCAAAATCTAACCCAGGAACCCTTTGCAGCTCCATAGCTGCCAGTCTATCCTCTAGGTTTTTGTATTTGTCGTCCGCTGGCGGGTATTGCTGCTCTGAGTAGTCTTCATCTTCCTCAACCTCTTCTTCCTCAGCTTCGGACTCAGAAAGTAGTGCAGCTCCTTTTCCCTTACTAGTTTCCTCCTCAGATGCGGAGGGAAATTCAAGAACTCTTCTAGCTTCATTCTCAAACCTTCTTCCCAGTGTAGCTACCCCGACTCTTTTCTTCTTCTTTTTCCATTTTTCTTGCTCTTTATTCCTAAGCAGTGCTTTTAGATCCTCCTGACCCTTTGCTAAGGTCATTAGGAGCTGTTGAAACTGTGAGTTTTGTGACTGCAGATCTTTGACCGTCTGTTCGAGATCCATCTTACTGTTCTAAACAGCAGAAAGATAAGGAAACCTGGTGTGGAGACCTGCTTATGCATATGATGAATGATATGTTTATTCATGCAATGCATTCAAGGATTTGGAAATTCAAAATTTGTTGCAAACAAAAAGAACACGCGTCATATTAATAAGAAGAAATTTTGTCAGTACATAAATGCCCCATGGGCCAAATATTACAAAAACTTCTTAAGGTAAAAAGACGTTGCGCATCCTCTTTGGTGCGACGTAGGTGTTGAGGGTCTACTCCTCATGAAGTTGGCGGGTAAGCTCCAAAACCTTCTTCTCACTGGCGTATAAGCTGGCTTCAAATGTATTCCTCTCTTCCTTGAGTTGGATCCAACTCTTCTGCATCTCCTCCCATGATGTTGGCATGTCAGGGTGTAGGATGGTGTAGGGAACCTCTCCTTCCTTAACAGGCTCTTTAATCAAAGGGAGAATATGAGGATAAGGCATCATAAGACTCTGGGCTCGGGTCCTTACCCACTTGAGATAAGGCTCAAGAGGGATGGAGTTCTTGTGCCCCAGTGTCTTGATATCTACCTTGTTAGGCATCCTCCTCGCTCTGATGAATCTTTGGCGAAGTCCTTGCGCATCGTTGTCGAAGTCAAAAACTAGGTCAGGAATCAGCATGTCATGAGGGTCATCCCTCCGTGCATATCCAAATTGTCTCAAAGCTAGACAAGGGTTGTAGGTAATGCCTCCTCTAATGCCAAGTAATGGAACATTAGGGAACTCACCGCAAAGATCGATGATGATGACATTTTCTCTGGACCGAGAACACCAATGTACATCAGAGTGTGTGAGGGTCATCAACTGTTGTGACCACCTTAAGCCTTGTTCATTCTTCAAAACAGATTGTGGAAGGTGCGAAATAAACCACCTTGCAAGGAGAAGAGTACAACACATGAGAACACCTCTCTTCCTCATTGTTCGTGTGTAAAATGAGTGGAGGATGTCCCCAAGAAATGTAGGTATGGGATTCCTGGACAGGAAAATCTTGACAGCGTTGACATCTATAAGTTGGTCAGGATTTGGGAACAAGACCAACCCATAAATAAGGAGTGCCACAATCTCTTCAAAGGCTTGCAGATCCAAAGAATTCCAACACTCTTGTGCCTTCTCAAACAAGAATTTTGCCAAGAAGCCTTTGACACCACTTCTAGTCTCCCAATGCCCCTTGATGTCAGATGGTTGCAAGTGTAGTGCTTGAGCAACATCTTCAGGCTTTGGTTCTTTTTCCGTACCGTTGTAGGGTAGTTGATTAAGAATAGGAATTCTCAGGAGTTGAGAAAATTCCTCCAAAGTGGGCAACAATTGGTAGTCGGGGAATGTGAAACAGTGGTGAAGGGGGTCAAAGAACTGGAACAACACTTTCACCATGTCTTCTTCAATGCTGGTGTTGACTAGGCTGAGCAGTCTACCATGTCTTTCACTGAAGAGAGAGCTTTCTGGAATTCTGGATGTAAGCTCCTTGAGTTGAGGAGGGATTCTCACAAGGTTGACTTGGATAGTTTTCCTGCGAAGAATTTCCATGACCTACAAAACAAGAACAAAGATGAATATCCAAACCCTTGAAATGGTTAGTGGATGCATATGATGCTTTATGATGTTCATGATGTATGCACAAACATATGTACAAGCAAGTCACACCAAAAACCCTAGTTTCAGGCTTGCATGGGGTTTCATAGGTAAGTACCCTCTTGAGTGTAGTTGGCTTAAAAACCTGTCCTATAAATAGTAATCGGGTTCTAAGGAGCTCAATATCATTGGATTGTTTTCTATGTTCATTGTTTTGGTTTAGCCACTTAACTAGCGACCAAAATATTCCAAGAAAACAACCCTCAATGAGTGTAGTATCGAGTATCTACCAACTTCGGACTGCACCAAAGCCAGTCATCTCACTACCCCTAATAAAAGGCCAAGATGGTCAAGTAAGGTTCTAGGTCATTAGTGCTTAGTGACATCACTCAGCGGCCCCGTACTCTCCTTGATTGAACTCAAGGGTTACCGGTACTCACAAATATGTCGCACTAATATAGCTATTGCTTCAACCGTGTCGATATACCCCGCACAGTTTCCACAATGTATTGCTATCTATGAATGTTTCCCAAATCCGGGTGTAGGATTTCAAGCCCAAACAAGAGAACCAAGATGTAAAGCAATCAAAGCAAACAATTAGTCATGCAAGAGGGCGATCTAGGCCCTAAGGTTACTCCACTTTTAAATCAGTATCCCCAGCAGAGTCGCCAGTTCTGTAATATGGTGGGAGAACTGACTTGAGGTTTTGCGTTTGTTTTCGCAAATGTTTTGGTTTAGCAAGAGTCGCCACCAACTTTTTATTTTATCCTAAGGAAAGGTTAAAAAGCACAGCAAAAAACCTTTGAGATGTTTTCTTGGGTTCGGGGAGTAGATTATAGAAAGGTAATGTATTAGCACCCTTTCTATCCATGGTTATCCATGGGCTCTTAGTTACTTGCTTAGATCACTTGCCTTGCATTTTCAATTGTTTGAAATGGTGCTTTCAATTGTTTGAAATGGTGCTTTGTGTGTGTGGTTTTGAAAATGTTTTGAAAAAGATGCCTTGTCTAGGCAACCCTTGTAACAATTCTTTACTCGAATGTTTTACAAAAGGTGCTTGTCTTTTTGAAAGGATGTTTCAAGGTTTTGAAAGTTGTTTTTGAAAGTTGTGTTTGTGAAGTGTGTTTTGAAAGTAGGCAAGGTTTTGTTTTGCAAGTTTGATCAAGTAACTAAGAGTTGTCTACCCCTAAATTTACTCAAAGATTCTTTCTATGTTTTAACCCTTTTAACAGTATTGTTCCACCATTGTATTTGGTGGACAATCTTGTGTTAGGATGTTAACGGGACGGGCGCGGGTCATCGTTTAGACCATGAATGCAATAGTGCCAAGTGTCTTTGGCAATTTTTCCTTTAAGGGACTTGATCATTTTTAGGCAACTTGAGAAAGCGTCATCGAGGGACTATGATCATTTGATTTGTCTTGTTTTGCCAAAGAAACTCAACATGCAAGCATGGCCCATTTTTGAAGGCAACAAGTGGAGTAACCCTAAGGGTGCAAGTGTGATTGGTGTTGTCCATTTTCATGCTTTTTGTCTTTGAATTAGGCCAAGCTATTTGTTATTTGATTTTTGCATACAAACCCTAGGTCTATCATGGCATAATTAGAAAGCTTTTAAATGCGGAATTTTAAAGTTCTAGATTATTACAACATGATTATGGGGATGGGGGTACAAATGTTTGAATGGGGGATATTTAGCAAGAAATTTAAATCTAAACTATTACATCCATATTGAATAGACAAATGATAAATTGTACAATATTTAAACAAATATAAAATGCAAAATGTATTATGCACAAAAATGATTTTTTATGTATGAGAAAGTATTTTTCAATGTGAAATATAAACAAAAATAAAAAAGTCAATTTTGGCTATTTTCATGGTTTTAGGGTTAAACCCTAGCTTTTGAATAAATAGCAATTATTTATTAATTATATACAACATTTATATATTAATTTATACAAAAAATAAATAAAAGAGAAGTATATTGTAAAAATTATTTTTGATGTCAAATATTAATAAAAATAAAAAGGTATTATTTTTATATTTTTTATCCTAAATATTTAATAAAATATGTATAAGTATTTATATTATATATTAAATATACTAAATATATACAAAAATAAAAAAATAATAATTATTTACAAAAAAAATATATTTTTAGAAAATGTTTTCAAAATGTAAACAAAAAATAATAACTAAAAATATATATTTTTGTATTATTGTTTAATATTTTGGATAAAAAGAAATATGTTTGTTTATATATATATGCTTAAATAAAACAAACAAATGCCAAATAAATGCAAAAATGGGTGAAAAAATATTTTTTATGTTTTTTATGTTTTGACAAAAAATAATAAGTCAGAAGAAAAAATAAAAAGTCAAAAATAATGGATATTCCACACAGTGGACCAGGGAGGTGCAAAATGAGAAAAGAGGTGCAAAAAGCAAGGATAGCTCAGGCCCAGCCCAAGACATCATCTTCTTCCTCCAACTTCTGTCAAAAATGCGCGCCCTCTATGCTTCATTCAAATTCCTGATTCTTTGACTTTTAACAAAAACTCATAACATAAACAATGTAAAGCATGAAGAGACGAATTCATACATATAAAAATCTTGACCTAACTCTCAGAAATGAGGGAGAATTTCTTCATCCCCAATTTCTGACCTAAGTTTTCTTCCATGTTCAGGTCCAAAATTCTCACAGCACACACAATATAAATGAAAAGTAACTACATGGATGGCTTCAGGGCTATGAGTAGAACATGCTTTCTTCACAAACTTAAGCCTAACTATGCCTGGATAGAGAGATAGAAGTTCATATTTTTACCTGTTCAGCTTGAGTCGTGTACAGCAATGGAGGTATCTTCAATGGAGTTTGAACTTTGGTACAGCTTGCCTGAAGTCCAAGGATGCTTCCCCTATGCTTAGCTTGCTTTGAATCTCTCTGAATCAAGCTACGAAAGTTAATCTGCAAAACTGAAAAGTGAAAATGGCAAACTTGGCTATGGATGTTACAGCTTGTATCTAAGGCTTGGGATAGCTTCAATTGATGGTAGGGAGTGTATTGGAACTTGTTTGGGCAAAAACGCACGAGTGAATAATGCTGGCCAAGTCAGACTGCAGGAATGCCCTGTTTCTTGCAGAAAAAAGGTGTTTTGATGAATGAGAAGGTTTGAGCTGTGGTTGATTCGTGTTTTAGGTCAGTTAGGTAATGTGAAAAGTGTTTGCAAAGTTTGCTTTGGCTGGTTCTTACAGGAATGAGAGCTTGGAGTGAGTTTGCAAGTTTTCTTCTAATGTAAGCAAGGAAATGCAAGTTGGGTTATAGGCATGTATCAAGTCCTTGAGCATGCTGCATACTTTGTTCTTGATCAGTGGGATTTGCCTACCAACTCTTGCCTCAGAGATTTTGCTTGTACCTCTTGGATTGTGAATTTGACATAAAGCACTTCTTTATCAAAATGGCAACTATGCTTTTTCCATTTAAAGGTTAATTCTTTGTGTAATGACTTAATGCATAAAACAATGCTTGAACACAATGGTTTGGCATTTAATTATTGAGTATGAAGAGGATTAGAGGCCTGTAAGCTAGCATAAACCATGATGAGTTGAAAATGCCAATGTTATGAACATGTATTTGGCTATGAACAAAGTGACTTTTGCCCATCTTTGCAAATTCGATTCTCCCTAACCACAAGGGTGTTTGAGAAGTTCTTGGACAATTTGGAAAGCTTGGAATATGTACTACAATCCATCTTTGTAATGCAAATTGAAACTCCAAGTGGAAGCATGTGAAAAATGGCCATGAAGTTGGACAAAAATCCTGCCTAGAATAGGTCAAAATTTCTCTAAGTTAAAAATGTTTTGCACCCTTATTCCAAAAATCATAACTTGAGATACAAGATTCTTTTGAGAAAACTTTGTGAATAAAAGTTGTAGATTTTTCAATGTACTACAACTTTCATGTTTTGAGTTTTGCTTGAATCCAAATGTATCTTGATGAAAAAATGGGACAAAGTTAGGAAAAAATAAGGAAGTTTCATAACTTAGAAAAATTCTGTTATGAAATTTTCTCATTCTAAACCCTAATTTGCAATTTTGGGTTTCTTTATGAACAAGTTTCATAATTTGACATGTCTTGATGAAAAATGAATCTTGGCACTTGATTTTGACCAAAAAGTCAAAGTTTGACTTTTCAGTATACAGTCAAATTTTGATCAGTTGACTGGAAAATTCATTTGTCAATCCTGTGCATTTGGGATCTCTTGAACTTGTTGAATGTGTCAAGACCATGCCATTGAGTCCTTGAGTCCATATTTGAGCTTGGTTTGCCATTGGTTAGGTCAAACAGTCAAAAATTGCCTTTGTGCAGTCAAAACCCTAAAAATGACCATTTTGCCCCTTTGGTGATCTGATCAATTTTTTTGTGGAATTGTGATCCAAACTTGATCAAATGGTCCATATGAGTTCATTATGTTGATGTGGGTCAAATTCCATGAAGTTTGACTGTCAATTGGCCACAATTGACTTTTTCCCCAATACAACTGATTTCTAGGTCAACTGTCCAATTGACTGGGCAAAGATTGGAATCAAGACTTGAAACTTGGTATGGATAAACTTGTGAGTCCAACATGAAGCATGAAAGTCACTTTGGGCATTTTAGGTCAAAACATCTTTGTGCAAACTCAAACCCTAATTTGGGTCAATAGTGCAAGGAAGAGTCTTGAGCAGAGCAAACCCTAACTTGATCTTGAGCTCCAAGAGTCTTGTGGTGAGAAAATGTTGATGAAATGGAAGGGAAAATTTTGGGGTACAACATATGCTATGATGTTATGTACAAGTAAACAAATACACACAAAGCACACAATTCCTTAGGTTTTAGGGTTACATAGGTTCATTGGTAAGTACCCTATTGAAGTTTAGTTGGTTCAACTTGTCCTAGAAAGTAATCGGGTTCTAGGGGATCTCAATATCATTGATCTTTCTTCATTGGGCATTATTTCATTGCAATCCTCTTTTTTAGCGACCAAAATATCCCAAAAGTCAGATCTCAATGAGCGCAATATCGAGTATCAACCAACTTCAGACTGAACCCAAGCCGGCCACCTCACTACTTCCTAATGGCCAAGTTGTTCAATTAAAGATTCTAAGGTTCGTTAGTGCTTCATGACACCATACAAAGGCCCCGTATTCTCCTTAATTCACCATAAGGGATACAGGTACCTATAAATGTGTCACACTAACATAGCTATTGTCTTGACCATATTAGTCTACATCGTACAACCTCCATAATTTTTGCTATTTACCTAATGGTGTTCCTGGATTCGGGTAGAGGATCAATACAAACCCAAACAAGGACCCATAAATATAAAGCAAATAAGTCAAACAATGAAAGCAATTAAACGTGATCTAGTCTCTAAGGTAACCCCACTTTTTCAATGTATCCCTAGCAGAGTCGCCAGTTCTGTAATACGGTGGAAGAACTGACTTAGGTGTTTTGTGTTTTTATCGTAATTGTTACAGATAGCAAGAGCTGCCACCGACTTTTCTTTTAACCAATAAAGGAAAGAGTGAAAAGAACAGGAAAGACATTTTGAGAATTTTCTTGAGTTCGAGGGGTAGGTTATGAAAAGGGAAGGTGTTAGCACCATTTTCATCTGTAGTTATCTACAGGCTCTTAGTTGCTAGCTCACTTTAAAATTCTTTGTTTGAAATATGTTTATGATTGGTTTTGAAAGTATTTTTGAAAAGTAACTTCGTTTAAGAGAACTTTGTAATGATTCTCGTATCTATAAGAATGCATACAAAGTGTTGACTTTTGAAAATATTTTCTTTGAAAATGTGTTGGTGTATTTGAAAAGATGTTTGTTTTGAAGATGATTGTGAGCAAGCAACTATGAATGTTCTACCTACTCAAAAAGTCTTAGTTCTTTTCCTCTTCCTTTAGATATTGGTACCTTGCCATTAATTGATAAGAAGCCCTATCATTGAATGTGAAGGGACAGGCGTGGGTCATCGTATAGTCATAGAAAGCAACATTGTAGGATACCTTACCAATTTTTGTAAGGGTCTAAGATCGTTTACCGAAAGCAACATTGAAAGGTCATTGAAAGGTCATCGAGGGACTACAATCTTGTATTCTAGGGTCATTGCTAAAGTATCTCACGTTCGAGGGACATGACTATTTTATCTTTAGGTAACAAGTGAGGTTAGCCCTAGAGGTGCAAGTGTGCAAAGTGTTTGTTTTCATGCTTGTTTGTCTTGAAGTAGGATTTTCTACTTGTTGATTTTATGTCTTGCCATACAAACCCTAATTACTAGCATTGATATTGAAAGCGATAAATTACATAAATGTAAAATTCTATGCTATTACATTATTTGGGGATGGGGGTACAAATTTACAAATGGGGAGAAAAAGAAATTAAATCCTAGGTTACTATTACAACCATATTGAATGAATAAATAATGTACAAGAATAATAAAGACAATGTGAAACGGAAATGTTTTTGTTTGAGTATTGGTGTAAAAAGATTTAATATTAACCTAATTAAACTAATAAAAGAAAGAAAATAATTTTCTAGTCTAGGTTGATTTAACGAGAACTAAACCTAAATTAAATAGAAAAGAAAAAAATAAATTAAGTAAGAAGACATTTGTAGGGTTTTTATGAAAATGTTTTAGTTTTATTAAACTAGTATAGAAAAATTAATTAATTAAAAATTCTAGGTTCTAAATTAATTTTAATTAAAAGAGAAAATAAAATAAACCTAATTCTAATATTTATTTAAATTTAAGAAAAGGAATTGGATTTGTTAAGAGAAATATTTTTGGTCTTTTTGTCTTGATAAAATGAAAATATATTATAATAAATCAAAATATTTTTGAGATATTGTTAATAAAAATAATAATAATAATAATATAAAAGGAATAAGAAAAATAAAATAAAAATATAAAAATTTAAGTCAGGGTGTGTAAAAATGATTTAGGGTGTATGTGAAGTAAAACATATTTTAGTTTGATGTTAGGGCCCAATATGGTTGTTTTTTTTGTGTAATTAGGAAAAAAAAGAAAAATAAAAATAAATGGATTGCGTTGTTGCTAGCAGACAAGGGGGGTTAGTGAAGTAAAATGAACCAAGGTCCAACTGAAGGGAGCCCATGCGCTACCTGTTCAAACAAAAAAAAGAAGGAAAAAACATGAAAAACACAAAAGGTTTCGCTGAGGCTCGAACCCAGGACCTTCGATAGTAAAGCCTTTACGCGTGCTGTCACTGGGGTGGCCTGTTTCATCCGTTAGTAATACAACAACTATTAAACTTAAAATAAAACAAGTCTTATGGCCAACTTCATCTTCAACCTCGCGCCATAACTAGTCATAAATTTAAACCATGTAACTTCTTCATCTCTCAACCATTTGCAAAAATGTAAACATCAAACTTGTTCCAAATTTCATCATGACTCTAGAAATATAAATAACTTAAATTATAAATCAAAGATAAACGATAATTTCTAATGTTACCGAATTCATACCTAATTTTTTCAGGAAGTTCAACTTCAAAATTCACATCACTCAGGCAATATAAATGAAATCTAAAGACATGGTCAGCTTCGGGGCAATGATGTCTACATTTTATCTTTGAAAATGGAAAGTTAACAATGCCTATATGAAGAGATTAAAAGTCAAAAAATTACCTCAAAACTGGAAATCGTGTTTTGCAAATGAGCTTGATTCAAGTTGCTGTAATGATCAAGTTAACTTCCTTGAGTCCCTAGGAAGCTAATGCAGTGCTTAGCTCGAGCTAAGTGTAACTGAAATGGCCTGAAAAAGTCAAAATGCAGACCTATGTTTTTGAAAATGAAAGATGATAATGGAGGTGTTACAGAACTGTAACATGGATTGGGATAACTTCTATATGAAGTAAGGAAGCTTTGTGAATGGTTTGGCCAAGAAACACACAAGTAGATTTTGAGTTGGATGTTTAAAGTCAAAAGTGACACAAAAATGGAGGTTTTGTGCAATTTCTGGCTTGAGGGAGTTTGAGGGGTTTTGAGGGCTTGTAATCTCGTGTCCTAAGTTGCACAAGAGTATCTTGATATATAGAAAAAGATTTGGAGACTTGAGGTGGTCAGAATCACAAGATCACAAGTTATGGTATTTTTACTTGTTTTTGAAGCAAGCTTGACAAGTATAGTTTCAAGGCAAGGTACAATGCTATCTAGAGTGGTTACCAACTTTAAACATGCTTCTCTGACTTTGTAGAGGAAGCTTGTGCAGAAGAAATAAGTTCACAACTCAATACAAGTTAACTTTGCATAAAGCTTTCTTTATGAGAGTAGAATGATACCTTTCTTCCAAATATGGCAAGTTGCTTTGGATAATGACTTAATCACTTGAATCATACCTTAATCAATTGTGTAAACAATTAATTATGGGGTGATTTACAAGTTATAAGCCTACATGAACAAGATTATGCAGCATAGGCTTGAGATTTGAATCCCTGTTCATCACAAAAATGGCCTATAATTCAAGTTTGAAACCCTAACTTCATCTCTTTGATTCTCTTAGCTCAAAAATGATCTCATTGAGTTCTTAGACTTTTTGGAAAACTTGTAAATCCTCTACAACCTTCATGTTTTCCATTTTTGAAGAATTCAATTGGAACTATATGAAAAGTTGTCATGAAGTTAGTACCAAAAATTTGCCTAACTAGGTCAAATTTTCACTAAGTGTTTTAAGAAAAAGTTTATGACTTTATGGCCTTATAACTCAAAATATATGCATTTTTTGGACATGAGCCCTCTAATACAAGTTTGTAAAATTCACCAAGATCTACAACTTTCATGTTGAAAGTTTTCCTTGAATCATCTTGCATCATGGTGAAAAATTGGCATGAAGTCATGAAGAAAAGCATGTATAAAACACTTGGAAAAATTTCCAAATCTTAGAAATTTTGACTTTTCAAAATGAATTTTGACTTTCTTGATTTCTTGATTTCTTGATGATCAAGTTTCCTGTTTTTGCATGTCTTGATGAAATATGATATTTGAAACTCAATTTTGATCAAAAAGTCAAAGTTTGACTTTCCAGTGTACAGTTGACTTTTTCATCAGTTGACCAAATTTCAACTATCAATCAATTGATTTTGAGGAATGAATTGAACCATGAAATTAGGTCAATATGATGCATTTGAATTCTTGATATCATGTTTCAAGCCAATAAGTCATGTATTAGGTCAAAAGTCAAGAATCAAACCTTCTCAATAAAAACCCTAATTTTGACCATTTTGTCCTTTTGGTTATTTGATCAATTTTCTTGGAGAGTTGTGATCTAAACTTGATCAATTGATACATATGAGTTCCAAATATTGATATGGGCCAAAAATCTTGAAGTTTGACTGTAAGTTGACCACAATTGACTTTTTACCAAATATAGTTGATTTTAGGCCATCTAATCAATTGACTGAGCAAATTTGAACTGCATGACTTGAAACTTGACACGAGCAATCTTGAAGGTCCATAATGATCCATGAAAGTCATATGAGGTATTAAAAGTCCAATTGTCCTTGTGAAAACTCAAATCCTAATTTGAGGTATCAGTGTTGAGGAGATGTTTGACCTAGTCAACCCTTGTGCAAACTTGAATTATTAAAGAATCTTGTGGAAAATATCTTAAGAAATGAGAGGGCAAATTTTAGAGTATAAACATAATATACATATAGAAAGACCAACTACAGAGTATACATATTAAGAGATATTTTCTTTAGACCTTATAAGTATTGTTGTGCAATGTATAATACAAATAAAATTGGGCTTTTGGAGAGTTAACCATAATCCAAATTTAAGCTAACCATGGTAAGAAGAATCTCACACACCCCCTAACCTAACCCAACCCATTCCCTTTTCTCATTACAATAACGAAATATCTCCAATTCCTCATTACTATAAATAAACCATATTCATTCATTCATTACTTTCTCTCGTCGTTCCTCTCTCTCTTTCTCACCCACCCATTCCCAAATCGGACTCTTCGGTTCTAGAGAGAGAAACGCGACCTCACAAACCGCGTATTTCACTTCCATTCCTCGCTCATCAACCGGTATAAACCAGATTCGATCCGATTTTGTTTTCTCTCGTTTTACTGATTTATATACGAATTTCGTTTTCCATTGTTAATTTCATGCATTGATTGCTTTTACTGCTTCGTAATCGACTGTTAGGGTTTTGTTTTTGCTACTGTACAAGGTGATAGTTTGATTTGATATAGTGGTTTGATTTTTTGGATTAGGGCTGTGTTGCGTTGCATGTGGTGATTGTTACTTGTGCTAGATTTAGGTTTTCTGAGTGCGATTTTTTTAAATGTTTTTAGAATAGCTCATATGGTATTGGTATGCTAGTGTTCCTTCTTGGTGACATGTAAAATTGTGAATCAGTAGTTCATAGTTAGGTTTTTAAATTTTTTTTTTTGAGGTGGGTTATTTTATTATTGATTTGTTGTATTTTGTTGTTTTGCGGTGGTCTTAGGATTGTGTTTTTGGTTCCCTTGTCATGGCTGCTACAGCAACTGCCGGTCCTAGGTATGCTCCAGCTGATCCTACCCTTCCTAAACCATGGAAGGGCCTTGTGGATGGCAAGACAGGATATCTTTACTTTTGGAATCCTGAGACAAATGTCACCCAGTACGAGAGGCCAGCTGCCCCACCTAAGCCATCTTCAGTGCCTAGCTCTTCTGTCCAGGTTCAACAATCGTCTCAAGGGCGTTGTCGTAGTCCTGATTTCAGTGATAGGTATGATAGGAATGGAAATGGCGGGTCAGATGAAAGTGGATCCCGGAGCTATCAGGTTTGTGTTCGACTCTTGTGTTATGACAACTGACAATAGCACGTAAGACACATGGAAATCTTTTTGATATGCAACACTAGAAATATTCTACAAACTGGTTATGGTTTGGTTTTTGTAAATTTCAATTAATGATTGTGTTATCCTTATCAACAATGAAGAAAATAGATAAGTTTTACCTCCATTAAGATTTGAGAACTAAAAAGTTAAGCGCATGAAATATCAACCAACTTAAATGTTTCATTTCCCCCAAATAGATTTTAGAGAAATTTGGGCCTATACAAATATGTATAGAATGGAATATGAATGCAATATCATGCTTGAAGAAAACTGGCCTTTGGTTTTTTGGTGTATTAGGGTATTTTCGAAATCCATAAAAATGTGAAATTAAAAAAGTAGGTGGGACATAGAGACAGAGGTATGCAGGGTTATATGTGGTGTAAAAAATTTGATGTTTAAATAACATCTCTTAAAAATCTGATTTACGTTTCTCTCATTTTTATATTGTTTTTAATAAGTCAGCTATAGTTATCTCGGTTCTAGTTTTTCCCTGGGACTTACTTATTTGTTTTTCATTTTGTAGAGTTCCAAGGTTGGCACTTTTAGTTCTCATAATAATGTAGAAAATGGAACACATGTTGCTGAAAGTGTTAGTTCTATCAAAGGTCACGTAGCATCTGATACAGGACCTGCATTAACTCCAGAGGCTTATAGACGTCGTCATGAGATCACTGTTACTGTGAGTACATACATATATATTTGCATATGGTATTAATGTTAGTTAATTCCATATTTTAAGAAGATATTATAACTGCATTTGGCCTGTGCTCCTATCACATGACTTAATTAAGTTTTTGTTTGTATTTTTCTAGGGAGATAATGTGCCTCCACCTGTTACATCATTTGCGTCTTCTGGCTTTCCATCTGAGATTCTTAGAGAGGTATCAACTTATATTATCTTTTTGTCTTTCTCATCTATCTGCAGTAGTGGCAGTTAGGAGGTTACACAAGTTCTGTAGGTATCTGATCCAAATGTTTCTTGTTCAAAACTATGATTCCTGAAGCTATAATCTCTAAGTTTCGGGCTCATGATAATTTTTTCCATCCTTACTTTTTGGTCGTAGGTGCGATGTTTGCTCCTGGGGTGGAGCTAATGTCGTACGGTGTGGTGCCCTCTTTCGTGGGGCTAGCATTTAGTTTGGACTTTGGAGCGTCCTTTATGGTGGACCAAGTTGTTTGGAAGGGCTTTCCGAATCATCCAAGTTCATGGCTGGGTCTGCTGTTGGTCATGATTCAGTCTGCCACTTGGTCCGTACGGAAGAAGAGGCCTCCTTATGTACTAGCTTGCGTCAGCAAGCATTGGTGTCTTGCATATGGAGGATAATGCTTCTTCCGATATTAAACCTCAAATCTATAAGTCCCAAAGAAAACCAATCTCCTGGATTTTCCTTTTTTAGGTACAAAATGCTGGGTTCTCAGCCCCAACTCCAATTCAGGCTCAATCGTGGCCCATTGCCCTTCAAAGTAAAGATATAGTTGCCATTGCTAAAACAGGTTCAGGGAAAACCTTGGGGTATTTACTTCCAGCATTTATTCACCTCAAGCGCACAAATAATAATGCCAAAATGGGCCCCACAATATTGGTACTTTCACCCACAAGGGAGTTGGCAACACAAATTCAAGATGAAGCTGTGAAGTTTAGTAAAACATCAAGAATTGCTTGCACTGTAAGTGTTCTCTTTTTTTGTTTGTTTTACTTTCATGCATCAACATGGAGATCAAGGAAAAATTATTGCTGCACTTATAAATTTTATATTTTAAAGAACATATTGCTGGAACTTCATTATTTATTGGTTTTCATGTTGCAATAGGTCCGTCCCCACCTAGTGTGATAAGATTTAGTTGTAGTTTTTGTTGCATGTTGGATGTTGCAAAAGGTTCCTTGGGCTAAACTGACAATCGAAAAACTTTCTGCAACTTAGATTCCTTCCGAGCTTCATACTTATTACTTATTAGTTATTATTTTTTCACCAGTGTTTGTATGGAGGGGCACCAAAGGGTCCTCAATTGAGAGATATTGACCGTGGAGCAGATATTGTGGTTGCCACACCTGGTCGCTTGAATGATATTCTTGAGATGAGGAGAATCAGTCTTCATCAGGTCTCTTACCTAGTCCTAGATGAGGCCGACAGGATGCTGGACATGGGTTTTGAACCTCAAATTAGGAAGATTGTGAATGGGGTGCCCGCTCGCAGGCAAACTCTTATGTTCACGGCGACTTGGCCTAAAGAGGTTAGGAAAATTGCAGCTGACCTGCTTGTCAATCCTGTCCAGGTGAACATTGGCAACGTAGATGAGCTTGTTGCTAACAAGTCCATTACTCAGGTTTGATATTTACTACTGATATATTTTGGCGCATTGTCACCTTAACTTATATCATTGGCAGTCCCCTTCTTCCATTGATGCTATTTTTTCTTTAGTGCACTGTTAATTTGTGTTCTAATGATACTATAACAGCATATTGAAGTTTTGGCACATATGGAGAAACAGCGACGACTGGAAAGTATTTTGCGGTCACAGGATCAAGGATCAAAGATAATTATATTTTGTTCTACCAAGAAAATGTGTGACCAACTTGCTCGAAATCTCACACGCCAGTTTGGAGCTGCTGCTATACATGGGGATAAATCCCAGGCTGATAGGGATCATGTGTTGAATCAGTTTCGAAGTGGAAGGACTCCTGTACTTGTAGCGACAGATGTTGCTGCTCGTGGACTGGACGTCAAAGACATTAGGTTGTTAACCATTTCTGCAAATATTTATTTTATGCTAATATGTTGATGATAGTTAGTGTTCTGTACGCATTGAAATAGTATGTTGTCATGTTTCTGTTAAATGGCTGTAACTTTTATCTTGGTTAATTAACATATTTGAGAATGACGATAAATTCTTATCATATTTGGAAATGACGATAAATTCTTATCATATTTGGAAATGCCGATAAATTTTTTTGCAGAGTGGTTGTCAACTTCGACTTCCCTACAGGAGTGGAGGATTATGTTCATAGGATCGGAAGGACTGGGAGGGCTGGAGCCACCGGTATAGCTTACACTTTCTTTGGGGACCAGGATGCTAAACATGCTTCAGATCTCATCAAAATCTTAGAGGGTGCAAACCAGAAAGTTCCTCCAGAACTTCGTGAACTGTCATCCAGGGGTGGTGGCGGGTTTGGCAAATCCAGACGATATGGTTCTGGTGGTCGTGGCGATTCTGGATTCGGTGCGAAGAGTTATGACTCTGGGTATGGTGGAAGGGGTAATGATTCAGGATATGGTGGAAGGGGTAGTGATTCAAGTTATGGAGGAAGGGGTAGTGATTCAGGATATGGTGGAAGGGGTGGATATGGGTCTTCTGCTGCTTTTGGCAGAGGTGGAGGCCGTGGATTTGACTATGACTCACAGAGGTTAGCTTATATATTTGTTAGTTTTATTTTCCTTTCTTTACTGAAAGATAATGTTAAGTTTTTACATCTGTGAATTTGATTGTTGTAAAAGGATTTTTATGCATCTTTTTAAGTGATAGTCACCAAATATGTATTGTCCTGTGGCATAGGAATGAACGAGATCGAAGCCCTGACAGGGGATCTAGCTGGAGTGATCGCTTCAAAACTCGTGAACGCAGCCGCAGTCCCGTCAAGGCTGCACCATCTCAATATAATGCCCCCGTCAGCTTTCATCAAGCAATGATGGAACGCAATGGAGGAGGCAGTGATCGCAACAAGAACTATAATCGGGAGCGAAGCCGCAGTCATAGTCCTTATAGACAGGACAAGGGAAAAAGTTCACCATCTACCAACAGTAGTCCTCAGAAAGGGTGGGGAGGATCTTCAGGTGTGGGAAGAAACGGTGGTTCTCATCCTTACAATGGAGAATTGGAGGAAGGGATGATTCCTGATGAAGAAGGAATGATAGGTCATGATGAATCTTCTATATATCAAAGTGCAAATTAGAATTTTGGCTATTTATACTTTGACAATATGTTAAGGTAATTTTGGTCCACTATCAGTATTTTGGAAGACATTGGTACATGGACATTTGCAAGATATAGGATCTGGTAGTGGAATTTATGGCAAATGTATATTTTGAGAAGCTAAGTAAAATGCTGATAGGTGAAGAAGAACCTAGTAACAAGTATGTTTATGGTTGCCTGATAGGTGAAGAACCTAGTAACAAATATGTTGATGGTTTTATGTTTATTATTTTGGTAAAGGTTTAGTTTATATCTTCTACACACACAGCCAGACTAGAAATTATTTTAAGCCACTATGAATTGTTGCATCCATCGTTTTCTGATTAAGCTGCATCATAGTTTTTTGTTAAAGGAAGCAGCCAACAAATGTGACTTTCTTATATTTTGATTTCATTACAACATACAAGTGTTGTTTGTTTGTATTATGCGTGAATTGCTGTTGAACTTCTATTATTATAATACAAAATCAATTATTGTTTTGACTGGATGGATTAGAGAGGTCCAAGGGCACTTTTTTTGGTTAAATTAAGTATCATAATATGTGTTGGCGATGTTTGGTTGTCCAAATAAAACAAGTCTGATTTCAAGTCATAGTTTTGATTATCTTAAATAATATTGATTTGTGTTATGACAACTATAATTATATATTCATCCTCATTGATACAAATCTTAACATTATGTAAAGAATAAATAACATGATTTGTGTGTACCTTTTTGTTGACAGTAGACCGTCACGACCGTTTAGATATTTACCATATGTTAACTGTATATTAGGGCAAATTTCTCAATAAATTCAATAGAATAATTAAATCAAATTATCCATACTCCTAAACTTACTTATATTAAAATATATTCTTGAAATACTTTTAAGCTTACTGATTTGATCGATGCTTTTTAGTTAAAAAACACATCAATAGGTGTTGCGAGATAAAATACGTGCCCTAATGTTTATATAAATGTCTATATGTGATAAACACATTCGAATTAAAAAGCAAGATGACAAATTTACCCCCACATCTCCCCACATTTTTAAAGAAGTTGCAAAAGATTTCGAAAATACACATATCTGAATAGTAAAAAAAACTGTAATTTTAGGGGGGATAAGAGTGTTTTTTTAGATTAAATTAAGAGTCTTTTTTTAATAGATAAACGTGATTTTTTTTTTAATCTTCGACCCATTTTTAATAAGAATGAACTATAAAATTAATTTATGCAAAATAATTTTTTCTAACCGTATAATTATACACTAACACAATGATTTTAAAAACACGAATTCGTCACCATTTAGTTGATACCAAAATCAATTCTCAATCATACAAAATAAAATAATAATATAGTAATAATTAAAATTATTTTACACTATTGGTATATATCATATATTTTTTTAAAAGAAAATAATTAATATGTTATATAAAATTAATTTCAAAATTAAATATTACTTTTAAATTTGCATCTTATCTACTAATAACTTCTTATTTTATATAGCTAATTTTTGTTAATATGATTAATTTTACAAAAAATCAAAACAAAATACACCCAAAACTACTAAAAGTAAAATTCCTTTCAATTTTTTTTTCTAATGCGTTCTTAATTTTTCAAAACAATTAAAAAATATTTTCATTAAAAAAACAACTAATAGAATCTTAATTAGATAAACTTTGTTTTAAATTTTTGTTAAAATTGATTTTTAAGTTGAGCAAAATATTGTACACGAGTTTCCTTATAATAATTGACTTTACAAAAATTTTATATATAATTTTGAGATGGTTCCAGGTATTTTGTTCTCAATACTACAAAATGATGTAATTTCATTATATTGATAAAATAAGTATAAGAATTTTTAATCACAACCCTAATTAGATTAGTAAAATATTTTTTCCAACAATTAGATTTATTTATGTATTATAAAATTATAAACCCTATCATTACTAGTATGTAACAGTACCATGGAAGCATGAACAACAGTGATCCATTCATCTTCCTCAAATTCAATACAAATTGAAATCATCATCTGCTTCACTTTCTTGTATAATACGATACTCAAACCCTAGAAAGAATGGCGGGTATAGCTATACTTGCAGATCTATGGAGGAAGAATCACAACTCTGCTGCTTCACACGCTTTTCAATCTTCTTCCTCTTTTTCTGCTTCCGCTGCTGTTGCTTCCGCTGCTTCTTTTGCTGCAGGAACCACTTTTGCTTCAAGGAATTTCTTTGGGTATGCTTGTTTTTCACCCTCTTTAGGTTATTTGATGTTTCATGATTTGGGGAGGTTGGGTAAGTTTTTATCACTAGTGGATTGTTTGTTGAAATTCAGCTAGGTTAGGATGCTACAGTGGCAGTTTATTTGGAGTGTTTAATTATGATTGCTTGCTAGGTAAAGGTGAGAAGGGATTGAATTGAAGTAGAAATTATGGTCGAGATACGTTGTTGCTTAATTTTTGGGGTTGACCGCTCCGTTCCGCTATTTGGGATTGATAACTCTGGATTATAGTTGTGGGAGTAGTATGGTTTTCGTTGGTATAAGTGTAACTTCATGTTTGGATTTGTGGCGAGTTTGACATAATCACGGTGGCACTGTGTGTTTGATATTTTTGAACCTTCAATTGTGTGGTTGGAAACTGAGATTTTCGCGGTGGAAGTGTGTGGTATTTTTGATGTCTGACTTTGGAGTGGCTAATGGACTTGTCTTGGAGGTCAATCGAGTGATTCTAAACACACGCTAAGGTTTAGATATTTCTAAAATCATGGCGTCTTTTTGTGATTCTGCTAAACTTACTGTCGGTCCAAACATCAAAGTTTCACTTTAGGAGATTCTAGTTTTCTAGCTTTGGTAACTGAATAAGCATTTGAAAGATTGAATATATTATTGCTTAACAATTGGCACTTAAGAAAATTCTACTTTTTTAACTTTGCTATTTTCAAACTTCGATAACATGGAATTTCCCATTTTGCTTGGCTGACATACTTACATCAATGGTCGATGTGCATCTAATACATGAAGCTTACTATGTTGCATTGAGATTTATTTTCAGATTGGATAAACAATATTATTGGACAAGAATTTGTAATGTGTGGATGATTTTCTAGGAAAAAGGGTTGAATAAACCATGATTCTATGTGTATATAGAGAGAATAGCGACTTACGTTATCCTGTTGGTGATTTTTTGGTGATGAAAATAATCTAATATGACATTGCTGTCACTGGTTTTACTAAATTTTTTACTTCTCTAGAACCTTTAAATCTTCAAAGGGTTAGGTTTAAAATTATGTATTTCTGAAACATCCTAGGTGTAAAAGACAGGGTTTTAAAGTTGTTGCAGTTGCACTGAAGTGTAATTTATTATTGTATTTTAGGCATATATGCCCTACTTTGGTTTGACGTCCTGCGTACGTATGGCTCTTCAATTTCAGGTCACCAGTGGCATATTCTGATGCTGGCGCAACATTATCTGAAGATTTTATTTCTAATATACAAAGTGCTTCTGAAAGGATTTACAATTATGACGTTGAAAGATTCAGTACAAAGACGTACAATGTCCAACCTAAACCTCTATTCTCTGCCTTCGAATTGAGGTCACTCGGAATGACTTCAATACGGTCATTCCTGATGCACTATTTGCCTCTTTTGGAACCGCGTGCGGAAATAGAAGATGATGATGATGAGGACTTTCTGGAGGAACTTACAGGAGTACATCGAGAACGCCAGGTTGATCTAGTTGTTCCGTTCCAAAAGTCAGTGAAACAAATCATCCGCGAGGTGAGATTTTTTTCTTCTTATTCTTGTTTTAACTTTTAGTAATGCTTATCTTTTGCATTATTCACAATTTGTGAAATTGCCGTGTATGCCTTGTTTAATATCAGTAAAAATAGTTTTGAGCTGCTGCATGTAGCTTATATTGTGCAAAATCTCTTTTCTATGTAGATTATCTTTGTCATAGAGAAATAAACATATTAGTTGAGGTAGAAAGCTTTTGCTGTTGTTTTATGCTTTAGTTTTTGTCTCATATACTTGATGTAGGTTAACATTACTCAAGTCTCTACCTATCTGTATAGTGTGTACATCTGTCCAAATGGTTTTGCATAGAAGGTCTCGAGGAAGATATCATTTGAGAAAATAAATGAGTAAGAACTTTACAAAGAGTAATAGTTGAAATTTGCAAGTTCACTAGATATAGATTAACAAATTATTAGCGTGGGTGTCACATTTTGGTATAAAAGAAGTTCATTCAAATTGAGTCTAAAGGGTTTGGACTGTCCGTGTGTAGTTTGAAAACTGCCTCTCATGTCATGGAAATTATACACTGAGTGACCTATGGTAGGACTTCAGTTGCATGATTTCTCTAGGTTATACTAACTGTTGGTTTCTGTTGCACACTTTAGATGAATGTTATTGAGCAAGAAATAACTTGTCTTGTTTCATTACCTCTCCTTTATTTTGAATCTTGGTTTTGTAATTTGAATATATAGCTGAACTGTCAGTTAATTTTCTTGCAATGCAATGAGGGACTGTTGCTTGATGAAAACCCCCACAAAATTACGTTTACGGTTACTTGTTTTGAAGTTGTTGACGGCTTTTCTAAGTTTTCACGGTTTATTAATTTTGGGAAATATCACTTGTACTACGTGAAAGAATGAGTACCATGTGAGTTATCAAGGATGGTCTAATATGTATTCATGTAGTTGATGGAATACATTAAGATCAAAGGAAACTAGCTGAATCTGAATTAACATATATGGAAGAAACTGAAAAATGAAAATTGAAGCATTACAAGTGCTCTGCTCAGCTATTTATAGCAATTAACCATTAGAAATCACAGAATTATATATTTTCACATCATTAACATTTTCTAAGTGAATTCGACTTAGTTTTGGAGCTGTAATGTAAATTGAATCTATATGGACATTGTTGCAGCCATCAAATCTGAAATGGAACTGAGGACTGTTCTTCACCTTTAGTCCTTGCACAGTACAATTATAAATTATCACTACCTTATGAGGCTTACAGTGCCATCCTCTTCCATCTATTAAACCACTTCCTTCTAGTGACATTCCATTGATTCTGTAAAAAACCAGCTCCTGTCTCATACTGCTGTTCTTTAGTTAAGATTCTGCTCCATCAGGTGGCAATGGCATTACAGTGCCATCAACCTAATTGATCATGCCATAAAACTCCATCAGCTAATTAGCTAGTAAGAAATCTCTTGACGGGCATGTGCAGTTGGTCTAAACATCAGTCATTGGATCGAGCTGCAACTCAGTCCAATAGTTGAGGTTTTGCTGGATGGGCTGCATGGCCGTAGAGAATCCGTCACCAATGCAGTTTGGCTAGCTAACTTTCAGCTGCTGGATCGAGGTGCTGCCTAGACCCAACAGCTAAGACTTTGTTGGACAAACTGCATGGCCGCTGAAAAATCGTGTTAAGTAAGTATTGTATTTTTATTACCTCGAGTATTAAGTCACCTTGACAAGGACTGGTGAAGATAGTAGACTGAACGATGAAGGAGAAGCCTTGAGGAATAAGAATAACGTTAATTTGTGATTTATTTAGGCGGACTCCCATGCCATCTTAAAAGATTCTGTATCATCTTCTATACCATCTCCAATGGCACCAAATGATCTTACATAAAAAATTCCGAAGGCATTATTATTGTAGTAGGCATCATCATGAGAAGGAGATGGTTGGGCAGTGAAGTTTTATTTGATTTATGAGAATGTGAATGCCTATGTTTTCTATGTGAATGATATCTAGCTTTGAACTAAAACAAATAAAGTAAGGAAAAATATACAGAATGCTAGTGGTAAAATATGAGAATGCTTCATTCTCAAAAAAAAAAAATTGTAGCAAAAAACATACTAGTTTCTATTCTCAAAAACCTGAAAATCCAAGATACTTTAAGCACTAAAACACACAAGTTAGAACAAGTTTAGCTGAATTTGTCTTGGCATTTTCACCCTTTTCATAATATGTTTCTGTTTTAAAACTCAGTGAGTTAAATGTGTCTTGGATGTTATGACAGACAAGTGTTGTGACCACTAGAAGGATTTTAGAAAGAATTTCTGTTCATTATGTTTCGCTGCGAATGGCATCCAAGCTTCTCAAAGGTATGTTCTTCAAATTCTACTAACGATTTCATCTATATTTTAAAGATTATTGAATACACCCAAAGAGATTAACATTTAGCATACTAAAACTTTATGGTCGGGTGATGCTTTTTTATTTTTGGTTGTGTGCTATCAAGCGATCTTACAAGCACTCATTTGTTGCATTTTGTTTCCAATAGATGTTCCTAAATCAGCTTCTCGCAAGGCTGCAAGGAACTTGCCTACCCATGTTTACTTCTTCTCTGTGAGCAGAACAACATTCAGAGGTCAATAGATTTCCCTAAATCACCTATGTATTTTTTGAGATTACCATTTAACATCAACTATATTGTACCAACTAATATGTTTTATCATGTACAGGACACATGCTAGGAGTTACAGCATCTTGGGTTGTCCAAGTAGGCATTGACTTGTATCGATTCTTTAGATCCATTTTCAGGTCCAATGATGAAGTTAGCGACGTCGATACAACCGAGCAAGTTCAAATTCTTGGACAGAAGATTGCCCTTACTTCAATAAGGTGTAGTTCATCTTTAGTTTTTGCCTCCATAGGTGCAGGAATCGGTGCTACCCTTGTCCGTCCGTCACTTGGCCAATGGATTGGTAAGATTGTAAACAACACATGCAAAAAAATTATTACTTCAATCTTTGTGTTTGAATTGTGTTAAGTTGATTCCTAAGACAAAACATTGTTTTTTCCCCTTCTATTTTCAGGATGTGCTGCTGGTGATTTGGCTGGTCCAATCATTGTGGCATTTTGTGCCGACAAAGCATTTCAAGTGAACCTTTAGTTGTGGTTTTATGACTTAATTTTTACCAACCTCAAAATTTTGGTGTTTTTATATGCCATATCTCGTAATGAGCTCTTTTGAGCTGAAAGAATTGTAACATTCTTCCCTTGATAGTGTCTTTGTTATTGTTTCAGTTAGTATTCCTAATGATAGTCTCTTCAGCTGATAATGTCTTTCTTGGTGGTTTATTACACTGTGTAGTTCATATATTTGGGTTTTTTATGTTCCATTTTGGTCATTTTGAATATAAATCTTTAGTCGGGCCCGATTAAAAATATATAGATAAGATGATAGTGATTAAGCGGGTGTTTGGATATGTTTATGTAGAAATGAGTTGAATAGTAAATTTCGATGTGAAAATCACATTTAAATTCCGAAGTTACAAATTTTAACATCAGCTAGAATCAATTCTACTTAAAAAAAAAATCAAACACCTCAAAATCAATTCTATATTACTAGAATTACTTTTGGCTTTTAAAAAAAGCTAAACCAATCATACACTAAAATTATGACCACTCATGTTTTTTCACATGATAGGATCCCCTAAACTATAATAATACCAACTTTTTTAATTAGTTTATATGTATAATGTTTTGTTTCTTTTTCATTTGATAAATGATCAAAAACATGGAAAAATAAAATTTGAGACTTTGCATTGAGAAGCACATATAATATCTATACAAGAAAAAACCAATAAAAATTCCTCGCTAGCTTTTGATATCTTAGAACTGTACTGGTATTCTAAGTAATTAGTCACCAACATACTCCTATGAGTATTCTAAGTAATTATGCTGTATTTGTTTTTGGCTTAATCCTCTTTGCTCTTGAATACAAGAAAACACCAACAAGTGCAATAGCAGTTCCTGCAACCAAAATTAGGACCACAGAAAATAAAAATGAATAGCAGACACCAAAAATTTGTACACCACTTGAAAACAAGAGAGAAAGAGACATACCAAGTGCATTAATAGGTGAGACAGGAGTTTGGAAGAAGATGACAGAAGAGACTATGACAACCACACGCTTCACACAATTTCCAACTGAGTGTGTCACAGGGGACACTTTCTCTAATATCCCATATGAAACCTGTCACCAAATGCATGCATTATTTACCTTCAACACCAATTATTGATGTCATAATGCTTAATAAATAAAATGATTAAAAACATGTATGGTGTCTGATACATATGGTTATATTTTCTCAAATTATTACGGTTGTCAACATGTAAGTGACAGGGCCGTCTCTGGTATCTGTATCAGTCCTTCTCGCTATTTCCTTTATTCAAACACATGATGACAACTAAATATGACAAATATGCGTGTAAACAAATATTGAATTGTAATTTTCATGATAATTAAGTTATGGACCAAATCTCAGGAAATGTCATATGAACAAAAAAAAGACAAACTAAAAAATAGACTATAGAACACATGTTAATGACAACCTTAAAAATTATTTTTTTCTTTCAAAATATTGATATTGACTTGACCTTGATAGTTGCTTTTAAGAAGAAAATCACTTTATTCACACAATCAAAGTATAAAACAAAAAATTTGAAAAGCCTTACCTGCTGGTATGCATGGAAGCAGAATGCAGCCAAAACTGATCTTATGCATAACTCTCTAACATTCAATCCCTGGCTTGCCTATAAAGAAAGTAACATACTATATTTTAACGGTGTTTTTCTCTTCATCAATTACCGAAACTAAAAATATTTAACCCTATTTAAAATCGATTAAAAAAAGTGTAAAACTTGTTTACATACCGCAGATTTCAGATACGAAGGAGTAAACTTGAAACCCTCCAAAAATATAGCGCATGGTACCAAAGTGAAAAAGGAAATAATGGTTATAACAGAATAGAGATTGATATTGTCCAAAGCTTCCTGTCAAAAACATGGTTCGATCGATAAGTCATATTTTTAACAGAATATATTGCAACAGTTTCAATAAGTACTTCTGTTACCTCTTCATTAGCCATTAGTTTTTTGCTCATAACGTTCCGCGATTGATTCGTAAGGTTGGATGCCATTGCAGTGCTGAATCCAATCCTGTTTTGAGTTGAGACAGAACATGTCAAACTCTAGAAACAATCTTAACCTATGTAGTACGACAATTTACATTGAAGACATGTCTAGCGTCCAAAACCGATACATATGGTTACATTTAATTATTCTATTTCTAAAATTATTATCAGTGTACATGTGTTATGGTCATTTCTGCTGTCTTGTTTCATAGATCTTAACCTTCCGACAAATCATATCATATGAAAACAGGTTATAATTTATATGAAAATACCATAAGCGCTTAATTAAGCTGTTTATCTAAACATGATCTTATTCAATATTGTCTCTAAAGTTCCTCTTGCATGTAAAAGCTTTAGTTTGATCGATTACCAATTGAAAGAGACTTCAGTCATTGAAGCCAATGCCACTCCACCAACTATTGGTAAAAGAGAAGAAACCACCCAAAAAGTAGGCACCTGTTCATTTAAGAATCAAAACTTAATATCAGAATAACCAAAACTTTTTTATTCACTTTTCAGCCTATACAAATCGCAAAATTGCATGTTTTTAGTCCATGTAGTTTTGTAATTTGTCGAGGCTGAAGAGTGAAAACAGAGACTAGAACAAAAAGGCTATATTTTTTAGGAACTCAACAGTTTTATAAGAAACTGAAGACTTCAATTCGGCGTTACCTCACCGAGGAGAAGGGATGAAAGAACAACGGTGAAGAAAGGCTCCATAGCTTTGATGGTATGAGTGAATGAAACAGAAACCTTGCCAAGACTAATGTTGGTCAACATGTTTCCGAATGTATGAACCACAGCCAATGGAAGAATTGCTGCAAACTTTGAAACAAAAACAAACCAATCAATCAGTAAGCAAAGCAGTTTCAACAGCATTTTACCATAGTATAATCATTTGCAGCATAACTCCGACCGTGATCGCAGTTGAAAACCATGAATCGAAAATACCTGTGATCTCCTAATGTTTGGTCTTGGATGGAGATTCAAAATCCAGATCAAATTAATCACCAATGAAGCAAAACCAAAATGAAATGCTGTAACTGTTGCTGGAAATGGATAGACTTTTAGAACCTAATAATACACAACCAATGCATAGATGAACAAAACATGGTTATCAAATCAAGAATCAAAATACCTATTTTTCGAACCATGATTCAAATCTTATCATCAATTAACAATAAAATAGCAATATTAAGCAAAGATAAATCACATGCAAACCTCAAAATAGTTCACAATTCACACCATGAACCAAAATATAGTGTATCATAACTCAATATGAGATTCATGTCCAAAATATATACACATTAGGAACTCGCATCGATCGAGTTCAGTTTAGTATCGAATCAAGATAGAACTAACATGTAAGATAGTGATGAACATGACCCAGAATTCTTTTCATGTATTATGTATGTCTATGTTTGAAAATTTCAAAACTTTATCATTAAAAACACAAAAGTTCCTTTGATTTTTACCATCCCCCTTCCCACCCATTATCTAACTCATTGCTAATCAGTCCAATAACTGCATAAAAATGAAAACTTTAAACTCTAAACAAAGGATTGAAAGAGAAAAAAAAACCTGTTTGTTGTAAATGTTGAAGTAAATATTCAAGAGATACCAAGTAGCAAACATGAAAGCAAGTTGTAGAGACTGAAAAACACCAGAAGGTTGAGTTGGTTCATGACTTTGTCCCTCTGGTAGAGAAGCAGCAAGGATTCTAAAAGAATGGATTTTTGGAGTGGAAATGAGAAAAGGTGAAGACTTTCTAAGAGTTTGAAAGAAAGAAGAAGATGGGCATGAAAATTTATCAATGATGAGTCTAAGTGGTGAAGAAGAAAAATGGTGAGAATGAGAGAATTGAAAAGGGTGAAACTTGGGTATGGTTATGTGGTTTGGAATTTGTAGGGTTGAATGATAAGGTAACATAGAGAGAGTATGGATTTTTGGGTTTGAAGAGAGAAAGTAAGGAGACATAGTTGTTGTTTGCATGAATTTGTGACAGGAGAAAAAAAAGTGAAACAATAGACTCTACATTCTCATAGGTTACACTCAATATGGTAATAAATATTGTATTGAGTTTTTTTTGGAGTGAGTTACCAAACTTTAGAGTGGGAGAATTTTTGTTTTCAAATTTAGTTAAGAAAATGAATGTCTTCCTAATTTAGATTCTCTTTAGATTTTTTTTTTCAAATAATCATTTTTTTCAAATTTTTTTTCTAAATAATCACTTTTTCAATTTTTTCTTCTAAAATGATCATTTTTCAAATAAAAAAATTTCGCCACACAGAGGAGTAACCATTTTGTGTGGCGTATGCATTCATTTTTAAGAAAAGGCGCCACAGTGCATGACTTGTCTTCCTCTGTAAAGCCATGCAGTGTGGCGCATGCATGTATTTTTAGAGAGGATGCGCCACCCTCCTTAGCTTGACAATGTTTAAAACACATGCACGCGCCACACAGCATGACTTTACAAAGAAAGACAAGTCATACAGTGTGGCGCCTCCTCTTAAAAATGAATGTATGTGTCACACAGAGTGGCTACTACTCTGTATGACGAAATATTTTTGTTTAAAAAGTAGTCATTTTGATAAAAATTTTGAAAAAGTAATTATTTGAGAAAAAATTTTAAAAAAAAAATGATTATTTGAAAAAAAAATTCTTTTTTTTAGGGCTTAAAGAATTTTCTCCTCCAAAATTTTCAATTATTTAATTTTGACTCTTTAAGTTTCAATTACTCTCTTTTGCATTAGATAGTCCTCAGATGATAAGTAAACTAAGGGCTTGTTTGTTTCCCTTTAAAAAAACTGACTGTTTCTTTGTATTTTTTAAAATTTATGTTTTTTAAAATATTACAAGTTTTTTTTATATTTATTTTTTCTAAATTTAAACACTAATTTTGACATCATGTAACATAAATATATATTATTGAATATCAAAACATAATTAAAATTGGATTTTTTTCAAAAAGTTATATTTCAAAAATAATTTTTATGAAAATCTATTTGAAATAGCTTCAAAACTAAGTGATTTTTTTTAAAATTTTGATATCTAAAAATAATTTCAATAAAAATATAAAATAATTAAAATAACATTTTAAAAATAACTATTCAAATCAAATTTTTATTTAAAATTTTTATGAAAAATTTCTTTATAATTTTTTTTTACACAAAATTATTTTCCACTATAAAAATCATTTAAAAAAAGCCAAAACAAA
Source organism: Vicia faba (assembly GCA_948472305.1). Classification (NCBI taxonomy): domain Eukaryota; kingdom Viridiplantae; phylum Streptophyta; class Magnoliopsida; order Fabales; family Fabaceae; genus Vicia; species Vicia faba. Next base: position 999,999,532 of record OX451735.1, read on the forward strand.
CTGACTATAAATTTTACTTACGTAACATTAAAAAAATAAGTCAACGTTGATATGACATAAAAATGGTTGAAGTGGTAAAAAAATCTCTTTCAATGCAAAATGAAGTGTTTTTCGTAATATTTGATTACTTAAATAAATAAAATAAATTAGTAATAATTTTTATAATATTTGATTAAAAAAATATGGTGGACTTGAATTGAAATGTTACGATAAAACAAAAAAGATAAATAACTAGTTAATTAAAATAACATACTCTTTGGTCAAAACAATAATAAAAAATCTAAATCATGACAATAGCACATCAACATATGCCTTATGGCCAAAATCAACAATAAAATAATCTAAAAATAAAGATAATGACTAAGATTTACTCGTTGAAGTTTGAGTGCCTACTGCATCTTTGTCTTTCTTCCTCATTCCCCTTTGTATTATCTCATAGATGTTTAAGAGATTTGTGTGGCTACATAAATAAACAAATAATTATGATAGCTACAACTATAACAATTATCATAACATAACAATTATCATACCACTTGACTTCTTTCCAATAACGTTTTTCCAATTTGGACGTAAGCTTACAAACTGACTTATAACTTGTGTCAAATCGTATCTAGTATAAACCATAACATACATTAAACAACCAAAAGCATTAGCATAATGAACCTTTGACATATACCTAACTTTCGCTTCTATTTTTGCACGCTGATCCTATGAGAGTTTAAAATAATTTACCAATGGAGTACTCACAATCTTTGAATCACTCATGCCGAACTTGTATATCATCTTTTCAACATAGCTTTTCTAAAAAACCCATAATTACTAGCACTCATATTCATGTGAATTTCCATACTAAGAATCTTATTAGCAACACCTATGTCTTCCATGTCAAACTCCTTTCCCAACATGATTTTCAGTTCATTTACGACATGTAAATGATTGACAACAATCAACATATCATCAATATTCAATAACAAGAAAATAAAAGAATCATCATCATGACTCCTAACAGAAACACAATAGTCACACTCACACCTTAGGTAGTCTATCTGAAACATGTATGAGTCAAAGCACTTATATCATTTGTTGATTAAATGACTCCAAACACAAAATGTTGAAGGGAGAGGGTGAATTATGTTGGTTGAAAAACAATGTCCATTTATAAAGAATTCGGTTTATAAAAATTTTAACTTAATTTTATCATTTAAATAGAGATTACACATCATATTATAAGAAGTAAGAAAAACCAAAGAGAAAGAAATAAGGCATAAAGAAAAAAGTGATGGGAAATAAAGAGATAATAGAAAGAAAACATACACATGATATTTATACAGGTTCACCTTAATCAATTGGCCTACTCATGTCTCCCATAGTTTACTCTTGAGAGTTCCAACTAAAGATGTGATATTTACAAAGATTATTCCCGAACTTTCTTACAATCAAATGGAGATTTTAATTGGTTAATCCCATGAACCAAATAAGATATTTTAGCAGGCTAATATCCAAACCAAAAAAGAAATTTTAACAGGCTAATCTCCAAACCAAACACATCTTTTAACATGATGAACTCACAAGCCTAATAAAGATTTTAATAGGATGATCTCAAGAACAAAACAAAATTTTCACTAGTTAATCTCAAGAACAAAAAAAACAACTTATTTTAATGATATTACACAAGATATGATACACTCTTGAGTAAATTACCATAATACATACCACAACACCAGAAAAACAAGATCTCACATATATTTTTAACTCTCAAAACACCAAGGCATCTTCAATAAAGAATAGAAAAATATGAAGTAAAATATAGTAGAAAGAGATAAATAATTATTCTAAATTCAATTTAAGGTGTGAAATGAAATTAGGAGAAACCCTTTATTTATAAGAGAAAAAATAGCTTAAAAAGGAAAAAGATCATGGGCTTTTTAATTACTTAGTCTATTAACCCTAACTATTAATCGATTAAAAGCATTCAAAAGACGTCAATCCTAATCTCAAAAGAAACCCTGTGACAGTTCTGTGACTTAATCGATTAAGAGTGTATCTAATCGATTAAGGAGTATTTTCCTTGCTCTAATCGGTTGGACTAAGTCCTTAATAGATTAGACAATGTGTAAATGCTTCCCAATTGATTTAGAATACTTATTGGTCAATTCCATAAAAGCCTTGATAGTTTTCCTATAGGTTTTAGACTATTTTAGTAATTTGATAGGGGCTTAAAACATTTTGAGTGTGTGTGTGTATGTGTGTGTGCGTGTGTGTATGTGTGTGTGTGTGATATGCCTTAGTAATTTGAAAATTACTCTTATACATTTACATTTAACTGATCACTTAAGCATAGAACCATGTGAGCTTTCACACTTCCTCTCTTTCATAACCTTGAAGCTTAAAGTTCCATTGCTTGATTCATCATTGGTTTAGCACTTCATCCAGAACTTGACTCTTCAATCTTGATGAGACTTGATTTAACTTCTTTGATAGAAGCCATCACCAGGAATTGTTGAACATGAGATCATCAAGGACTTCATGAAACACCATTTAAATTTAAGTGTTTTCATCATTGAATTTGACTTGACATCTTGATCTCATATAGAATATCTTGATCTTGATAGAGCATCTTAATCACTACTTATTTTTTATAGATGAAAACTTCACATAATTCTGTTTGACATATGGTGTCGTCATTATCAAAATCACCATGGCCATCTAACAGTTGCATACAATTGTAGCTTCAAGAAGAAATATCCATACTCTCCCTCTTTTTTATTATGACAACACATCTGTTAGGGATATGGTAAAATAGAAAGACATGGGTAAAAGATTAGAGTAATTAAACTTACTCTCACAAATATAGAAAGTATGTTCTACTCCTCCTATTTAAAATCGATTAAAAAAGTGTAAAACTTGTTTACATAACACATATTTCATATACGAAGGAGTAAAATTGAAACCCTCCAAAAATAGCACATGGTACCAAAAAGAAAAAAGAAATGATGTTATAACTGAATATAGATTGATATTGTCCAAAGCTTCCTGTAAAAAAATGGTTCAATTGATAAGTCATATTTTTAACAAAATATTTTGCAACAGTTTCAATAAGTACTTTTTTTACCTCTTCATTAGCCATTAGTTTTTTGCTCATAACATTATGTGATTGATTCGTAAGGTTAGATGCCATTACAATGCTGAATTCAATCTTGTTTTGAGAAAGAACTTGTCAAAATCTAGAAACAATCTTAACTTATGTAGTATGGACAATTTAGATTGAAGACATGTCTAGTATCAGAAACCAATACATATGGTTACATTTAATTATTCTATTTCTAAAATTATTATCGGTGTACACGTGTTAGGATCGTTTCTGGTGTCTTATTTCATAGATCTTAATCTTCCGATAAATCATATCATATGAAAACATGTTATAATTTATATAAGGGTTAAATATACAACACCCCCTGCAAAGTTAGCCAAATTCACTTTAGCCCCTAGATTCCATCGATATAGCCTTGTGCAACCCATGTTCCATTTTTCAATTACTTTCTGGTGTCTTATTTCATAGATCTTAACCTTCCGAAAAATCATATCATATGAAATCGGGTAATAATTTATATAAAAGGATTAAATATACAACACCTCCTGCAAAGTTAGCCAGATTCAGTTTAGCCCCCCAGATTCCATCGATATAGCTCCGTGCAGCCCATGTTCCATTTTTCAATTACTTGGCAGTCCAGCTAAAATTTTATTTTATTTTAGATTTAATTTTTAAGAGCCATGTGGAGTTTTTTGATTTTTTATTTGATTTTTTTACTTTTTATTTTTTACTTTTTTAATTAATTTTTTTATGTTTTCTTAGATTATCTTTATTAATATTTTTTATGAAATTATATTTATAAATTAATTATTAAAATATACTTTAGGATTTAAAATTCAATATCATTTCAGGAGTCCATTACTTAAAGTTTTGTAATGTATTGTGAAAAAGAGGTTTATAAACTCTTTTATATGAAGACATTTTTTTAATGTGGGACTTAGATACTAGTTGTAATACGGTGGGAGAATCGACTTTTGGTTTTGTATTTTATCGCAAATGTTGCGGAGAGCAAGAGTCGTCACTGACTTTTCTTTTATCCAATAAAGGAAAAGGTGAAAAGAATAAGAAAAACCTTCGAGAATTTTCTGAGTTCGGGGGGTAGATTATGAAAAGGGAATGTGTTAGCACTCTTTTCATCCGTAGTTATCTACGGGCTCTTAATCGCTAGCTCCCTTTTTAAATTGCTTTGTGTTTGTGTAAGTTTGAAAATATTTTGAAAAATTCCTAAGTGTGACGATTTTGTAATGATTCTCGTATCAGTTGAGAATGCGTATAAAATGTTTTATTTTGAAAATATTCCAGAGAAAAATGTGATTGTGAAAAGATGTTTGTTTTGAAATTTTATTGTGAGCCAGCGATTAACAGTTCTACCCTTACTCGAATATCTTTCGTGTTATCTTCCTCCTCCTTTAGATAGTATTATCCTACCATTAGTTAGTAGGAAGCCCTATCGTTGGATATTTGAGGGACAGACGTGAGTCATCATACAATTATAAAGGTAACTCGTAGGGCACTTTAGCAATTTTATCGTAAGGGACTAAGATCGTTTATCGAAGGCAGCATCGAAAGGTCATCGAGGGACTATAGTCTTTTTAATCGAGGGTCTTTGCTAAAGCGTCCCCATGTTCTAGGGACATGACTATGTTTATCCGAAGGCATCAAGTGGAGTCATCCTAGAGGTGCGAGTGTGTCAGTGTATTGATTCAGTTATTTTATCTTGTATTTAGGGTTATCTAACGATTATTTAGATCTTGCCGTACACGCCTAGTTACTATACAGTTATAAGAAAAACAGTAAATTGCAGAAAGTAAAGGTGTGAAAAGTAAACCTAAATTATTACAAGGATTCGGGGAAGGGGTACAAAACCATAAAACTGGGGAAATAGAAAGTAAAAACCCTAATATAAACTATTACAAAGCATAGCAGTTGCATAACGGAAAAAATAATGCGAAAATAATAAAGTATGCAAAGCGGTAAAGTAAAGAGAAACAGAAAAATGTCTTTTTGTGATCGTTTTGATGAAAAGAGTTTTGATAATTATCCTAAACACTATTTAATTTTTATTAGGAAAAAGATTTATTAGTTAAAATAGAAAACTAAAACAACCTAATTATTTTTTATTTAAAAGAAATTAATTTACTTAAAAAAGTTAATCATGGATTTAATTAAAAACCCTAATTCTAAATTGATTTTAAATTAATTAAAAGAAAAGTTAATTATGTTAAAAAAGTTTAAAACAAAATAATTAAAAAAAGAAAGGAATGGGCTTGTATGAAGTAAATCTGGGGGGGGGGGTGCTGAAAACAAACCGTTGGGCCCAAAACATGTAAGCCCAAAATGCCTGCCTAGGATCTAGTGTTGTTGCTCTAAGTAGGTTCACCATGGGTGTGGAGATCTAGAACGCCAGATCTGAGTTTGTAGAAATATGATGGTGATGATGTGAGGCGCATGGTGAGCGTGTGGTGCTAGCCTGCATATGATTGGTAAAAATCATAAAACATGAAAATTTTTGTCCCACGCCAGGATCGAACCCGTGTACAGGCATAGTAAAGTCTTAAGGGCAAGCGCGCTACCACCGGGGTGGCCATACATTTGTTAGCTTATATCAATTCATAAATATATAATGTAAAATAAATGCTAAAAGTTAGACAACCAAACACGTGCGCATGAGTACTCATAACGTCCTGTCTTTTGAATGGACCAATCATAACGTCCTGTCTTGCCATGCATGGTTAGCCACCAGTCAAGCCACCCTGGACGGTGGTTCCGATCATCATCTCCAATTGCATAAAAACCACAACCTGCAAAATTTGATTAAAAAAAAGAAAACAACCCTAATTAACTAATTAAGGTCCTGCGATTCTAATGGTATGGTTAGTTTGGCCTAAAAATGCATGCATCGTGAGATCTGAAGCTTCAAAAGCTTCGTGCCCTATTGTAATACGGTGGGAGAACTGACTTTATTGGTTTTATGTTTGTGTTCACAAATGTTGCGGATAACAAGAGTCATTATCGACTTTTCTTTTATCCAATAAAGGAAAGGGTGAAAAGAACAGGAAAGACCTTTGAGAATTTTGAGTACGGGGGGTAGGTTATGAAAAGGGAAGGTGTTAGCACCCTTTTTCATCTATAATTATCTACGAGCTCTTAATTGCTTGCTCACTTTTGAAATGATTTGTGTGTGTTTGAAAAAGTTTTGAAATACCAAATAGTAAGGCCGTTTGATTTATGATAACTCTTGTATAAGTCCTCAAGAGTGTTGATAAAGCGTTTTGAAAATATTTTTGAAAGTGTGAGGTGTGAAAAAGTGTTTTAAGTTGTGAGCAAGCAATTAACAGTAACTTCCCACTCAATGTCTTTCTTGTATTTTTCCTCCTCCTTTAGATAGTGCTATCCATACCATTAGTTAGTAGGAAGCCCTATCTTTGGATGTTTAAGGGACAAGCATAGGGTCGTCGTTATGGTTATTGAAGGCAACATGTAGGGATACCTTAGCAGTTCGAAGGGACTGTCATCATATATTCGTAGGCAATATCGAGGGACAAGATCATTTCTCGTAGCCAACTCGAGGGACATTGAGGGACTATGATCTTTATGATGATTTTAACTGAGGGTCTATGCTAAGGGCATTCCTACGTTCGAGGGACATGACCATTGTTTTTCCGAAGGCAACAAGTGAGGTTATCCTAGAGGTGTGAGTGTGCAAATGATTCAGTTTGGTTATTTATCTTTCAATTAGGGTTTTCTATCGTTCATTTTTATCTTTCCATACAATCCTATTAATCTAAGCATTGCATAAAATATAGTAGTTGAAGGTAAAGGAGGAAATGTAAACCTAGGCTATTACAGAGCTTTGGGACAGTTACATAATAATGAAGAGTGCGGAAAAGAAATCATAAAACTATTACATCCCGGAAGCAATTACATGATAATGATAAAAAATACGAGAAAAATAAAGCGCCCTATACACTTTATCTAGGAAAATAAAAATAAGATGACAATAGAAAAGAAAATGTTTTGGTGATTTTTTATGAAAAAAAATGATTTATGATAATTAATTAAATAAACCTAAAAAATCTAATTAATTTTAATTAATAAATAATATTAATTTTGAAAAAAGCTAATTAAAATACTTAAAACCTAATTAATTTTAATTTAAAAAAGGTTAATTTTGAAAAAAATGTTAATTAAAAAAAATCTAAAACCTAATTAATTTTAATTAAAAAAAAGTTTATGTTTAATGATAAATAAAAAAAAATTAAGTTTGTCAAAAAATAGATAGAGAAAAAGCATCAGTGAAAAATAGGGTTAGAAAAGACAAATTGGTTTGAAACCAAAAATAAACAATGAAAATGCCGGGGTAGATGTTGAACCTAAAATTAAATTAAAACCTAAAATTAAATTAAAACCTAAAATTAAATTAAAACTTAAAATTAAATTAAAACCTAAAATTAAATTAAAACTTAAAATTAAATTAAAACCTAAAATTAATTATTTGAGTTTATTATGAAAAACCAAAGGTTTATGAAAAATGTTAGGTTTTATGAAAAAAGATTTGGTTATGTGTGACAACAGGGAAAAAGGAGGAAACGAGTGAGAATCATAGAATTGAAACAAGAAATAACCCAAAAGAATCTCAGGACTTTCCATCAACATGCTTAACACCAGGTGTGCCTTAGTGTTAGGATCTGGCCTCAACGTGTTTTGTAATAAACCTGCAAAACATATAGAGTTAGTAATCTAAAACATCTTACTCCCCTTAAACGATGGAAGTATTTTGTGGTCTAAAACACAAGGGATCAAGAGCTATGGCAAAAACGCGTGGAATCGGTGTAACCATGATGTGAAATCGGTGTAACCATGGCGTTTCATGGTTTTGACTGCATGGGACCATTACGATGGTCCACACCTGTAGTGTTGAATCTCATGAACACATTAAACAAGTTAGTATACCATGAAATACCAAGAAAATAAATATATGAAATTGGGTACTGTTAAAACCGACATGGCATGTATGATGGCTTGTTTGTAGTGAGATGGGGGTTTGTAACAAGGATCTCAAGATTTCTAGGATTCTTAAAAGAACCTGATATTTTGACAAGGTTGTGGCAAGGGTTTTTTCGTGTCCTGTTTGTGTGAAAATAATGAAATTATATAATGGAAATTAGGACAAATATATGGGCTTTGGATGTGCAATTGGGCCTCCAATAATCACAAGCAATAATGCAGATTTTATTCACTTGAGTCTGACACGTTCCAGATAAAATTGAAGGGACCTCATTGCAATGTTTGAAGTTGAAATGTGAAAGCAAAATGTATCTGACATTGAGAGAAAACTCCTGTCCAAAAATGAACTCAATCGGATAAACGGTGAATTAGTTATGAAGTTTTGAAGTTTCGTCTCAGACAAACTTATTTTGGGCTCCAATGTCTACTATGACATGTTCTTCAATAAAAAATTGGTATTGATCAGAGCATAACCCAGTCTAGACTTTGGAATCAAAGTTGTAGATCTTTGAGTCAGTGACCTTGTGTAAAAATATGGGCCTGATCTGATAAAAATTTACCGAGTTATGAATTTTCGAAGTTTTGACTCAGATGAAATAATATTCAGCATTTAGGATTTTCGGTGCGTCACGCGCATGCTGGGCAAAAAAAAGGGCCTTTTGGATACCGTTCGAACTCTATACCTCCTGTGAAAACATAGCCAACTCAATTTGTGAAAAGTTTGCGCCGGAACGAGCTCGATACGATGAAAATCGACCAAGTTATGATTTTCTGAACATGGCGCAGATAAACTTCTGTCACAAATTTTCTGTACGAAAATACTTGATAAATCCGCATTTTTGAAGAACTTCTAATCGAAATTGGCTTCCATCCGTGAGAGATGAAAATGTAGATAACGTCAAGACGAAATTTTTTCCACGTGAACGGGTTCAAAATTAGCCATGATATTCAAGTTATGAATTTTTGAGTGTGTAAAAATTGCACTTTCAGCATACTTTTTCACCATACTTCTTCGAGAAAACTCGCACATTCGAAGACCTTCTTTAAAGAATTGGCTTTTGATCCAAACATGAATTTGATAATATGTTATCAGGGATATCTTGGCGAAATAACACATGAATATGACGTGCCTAGATGGACTTGTGAATCTTTGAACCCCGAATCACTGCGAAACGGCGAACCGATCTTCAGCACGGAAAATACTCTGAGAACATCCGTTGGCGAAATAAACGTCACTTGTAACTTGAGGAAGCTTGCTAAATATACCTTGATCCCATAACCATAAAACCAATGATATGCGTGTATTTAATAATTAAATGTAAGCCAAAAAGGTCAAAATAAAGTGGGTAAATTTTGGGGTACAACATCTACCCCTGTTCAATCTTCTTAAACCTGAAGAGTTAGATTGGTATGTCCTCTATTTCGTGACTTGAAGGTGGAATATGATTGAAGACTTAAGTGCCCAGAAATTAGCACTCGCCTGCGCACGAAGTAACACTGTTGGTTGATTGTACCAGGAATGGGATTAAAGATGCCATTTGGAGAGGCGATGGAAAGTCGTCGGAGATGGGCTTATAAATGCCATCCGGAGTAACCGTTGACAAAAGTACCAAAATGATTCTACACTTTATTGTATCTGAGGAATGCTTTTCAGAATGAATCTATCTGATCCTGTCTGAAGGAAATACTTTTCAGAATAATGCTCCGAAGGAGATGCTTTTCAGAATGATGCTCTAAAGGAGATGCTTTTCAAAATTCAGTCTCTGATGGAAAATGCTTTTCATAAATAAATCTTTGAAGGAAGATGTTCCTCATGTAGATAGTTGCCCCATCCTGTTTCAGGAATTGATCTGCAATCTATTTTTATTGGTAAACTCGTCATGTTTCTAGAGTTCATACCACTTGGTGATAAAGATAGTCGTCCCGTCCTATTTCGGGAATTAATCTTCACCTGGTTATAAAGAAAGATAATTTCCCCGTCCTGTTTTGGGAGTTAATATTTGCTTTACTTTTTGTTGGTAAACTCGTCCTGTTTTGGGAGTTCATACCACTCGGTGATAAAGATAGTCGCCCCGTCCCGTTTCAGGAATTAATCTTCATCTATTTTTGTTGGTAAACTCATCTTGTTTCAGGAGTTCATACCACTTGGTGATAAAATTAGTCGCCTCGTCCTGTTTCGGGAATTGATCTTCATCTGACCATAAAGATAGAAAGATAGTTTCCCCGTCCTGTTTCGGGAGCTAACCTTTGCTTGGTTGTACAAATAGTTTCCCCATCCTATTTTGGGAGGTTATCTTCAACCTGTTTATATAGATAATCACCCCGTCCTATTTTGGGAATTGATCTACAATTGGTTTCCACAAATAGTTGCCCTGTCTTGTTTCAGTAATTAATCTTTGTCTGGTCGTACAGATAGTTTCCCTGTCTTGTTTCAGGAATTAATCTGTGACCTGTTTTGAAAATTGTTGATGATATTCATCTGTATGTAGACTTTACCTAAAAAGATAAAGAGTTAGTTGTATGTAATGATATGATGTATGTAATGCATTGTGTAATGATGTTCTCAAAATAAATGAGAGTGTGCCATATGCGTTTCGTATGCATATGCTATGATATTTTGTAAATGATGTATGAATGTGAAATGTCGTTGAAGCGCGTTGCTAGCTTTGTATAAAATCTACGAATGGGGAAAATAAATCCCTGACTGTTGCTGGGGATGAAGGATATGTGTAATCTTCAATCTTGTCTAGAATGTCTCTACTAAGAATTACTACTTTCTGTTTGAGGAAACTCCGTTGGGAAATTTGATTTCTGCTTGGAGAGAAGAATTCAGGAACATTGGTCGTTCATTACTCTACTGGGGAGTTTAATTCTTATATACTCTGACTGAGGATAAAAGAGATAAATAACCTTTCGAGGTGCTGTCTGACCGAGTTTCTGATATGGATGCTGATTTTTCTAAGAAGAATAAGGTTAACTGATATCTGGTTCGATTTCAGATTCCATAACAACTCTCAGGGGATAATAATCTAGACTACCCTTTGCTGAAGAGAGGAGTTTTGCCATTGATTTGTAGTAGTCATCGGAATAGACTTGGGTCAGGGAAACTGTATTCTGTTAGGGAAATAAACCCTAAACCTGCTGGAGAAACACTCTGCTGAGGAATACTCTCGCTGAGGAAATGAGTACTGCTGGAGGAGAGAATTTTGCGGGGGATTTTATAAATTTGGAGAAATAAACTCGGATGGTGGAAGAGAATTCCTATGCACTGTGTTAATTATGTGATCTCTGATGAGGGTTGGAATTACGTAGGTTGGCAATATTGTCGGGGAAAAGATCATACTCCTTCTCCTGTTATGGAGATCTGTTGGTGAGTATGATTAGGTTAATTCAGCCTTGCAGAGATGTATCTTTGTTGAAGAGGAGCTTGTGAAGATAACTCTGTGGGGATAATTCCACAGAAGTTTCTTCGTGGAGATTCGTGGATGACTTGAATGTTATCCCAACTCCTAAAGCCTTGAGTAGATGCTTATTGCTATTTTTAGGCATTATTTGTTAATAGTAATCGTATTCATATGCATATGTTCATTCAATTTTAGTCATTGTACGTTTTTGCAAACAAAACAAAAAAAGTAAAACAAAAATTTGAATTTTGAAATGGTATTTATATTGATAGTTTGCCTATAAACAGACGATTGTTGTACAAAGAAACAGAAATCCTTGTAAGAGGAAATCATCGTGAAATTAAAAAAGGTACAAAGTGAAAACAAAACATATAGCTATGTGGAAATAATCTCGTCGAGTTTCAACTTTGCTATTGCCTATATGTCTTCAAGCGTCTCATCCCTTGCTGTCGGAAGAAGTTGACTGAACTGATCCGTACCGTTTGAACTTGACGTTGGTAATAAAACTTGTTGTAAGTGATCTAACCGAACATAGCCGCACGCTTTAATCCCTAACTTTTTCCTGGACCGCCCCTTCGGGCTTTCAGTCCACCGGGATACCCTTTTTTGCCCAAGCCTCCCTTTCAGGTTTTCGACTTGTCGGGTGTACAATATTATATATATATATATATATCCATAAATTTTGCCCAAACCCTTTTGGTTCGCCGGGATGCCCTTATTTTTTCCTAGGCCATTCAACCTAGCAGGTCTCTTTCATGCGTAGTATCTTTTAACTATGTTCGCGTTCACAGGGTGCGAAAAATCTTCACCGTCCATGGTGGTTAATATCATAACACTGACTGAGAATATCTTCTTGACTACAAATGGCCCTTCGTAGGTGGGAGTCCATTTTCCGCTGGGATCACCTTGTAATAGGATGATGTGCTTTATTACCAAGTTACCAGCCTGATATATCCGATGCTTGATCTTCTTGTTGAATGCCTTAATCATACGCTTCTGATACATTTGACCATGACAAACTGCTGCAAGCCTCTTCTCGTCAATTAAATTCAACTGATCCAGCCTAGTCTGAATCCATCCGTCTTCGTCTAAATATGCATCTTTCATAATTCTTAGAGAAGGAATCTGAACTTTGATTGGTAGGACAACTTCCATACCATATACCAGATAGAATGAGGTTGCCCTAGTTGATGTCTAAGCTGAAGTGCGATAGCCATGGAGGGAAAATGGTAACATATTGTTCCAGTCTTTGTAGGTCACAACCATTTTCTGCATAATCTTGTTAATGTTCTTGTTGGCGGCTTCCACTGCGCCATTCATCTTCGGTCGATATGGAGAAGAGTTATGGTGCTTGATCTTGAACTGCATTCAGATTTTTGTGATCATAGTGTTGTTAAGATTGGTACCATTGTTTGTGATGATTCTCTCAGGGATGCCATACTGATATATAAGGTTGTGCTTGATGAATCGTGTGACAACGTTCTTGGTAACGCAGTCGAACGAGGATGCTTCAACCCACTTTTTGAAATAATCAATGGCGACGAGGATGAATCAATGTCCATTAGAAGCAGATGGTTTAATCTCTCCAATCATATCAATGCTCCATATTACAAATGGCCAAGGAGCAGTCAAAACATTCTAAGGAACCAGAGGTAATGTACTTTATCAGCATAGATCTGGCACTTGTGACAAGTTCTTGAGTGGTGGTGACAGTCGGTTTCCATAGTCGACCAATAGTATCCTTCTCTCAAAATCTTCTTAGCCATAGTGTGCCCACTGGAATGAGTACCAAAGATGCCTTCATGCATATCTTCCATAATCTTTTTCACTTCCTTCTTGTCCATACAACGGAGCAGAGTCGAATCATGATTGTGCTTGTTCATAATTTTGTTGCTCAAGAAGAACTTAGTTGAGAACCTTCGTAGGAATTTATTGTCATTGATTGATGACCCCTCGGGGTACTCTTGACCCTCAAGATACCTTTTCACTTCATGAAACCAAGGTTTCTCTTATACTCCGTCAGTGTTAACTTCATAGCAGTAGGCCGGTTCGTCTAGTATTTCGATAGTAATCTGAGAAGTTTCATTATCCCATATGACATTGAACATAGACGACATGGTCGCTAATGCGTTTGCCAACTGATTCTCTTCTCGTGGAATATTCTCAAAAGTAATCTCCTCGAAATATGGGATTAAGGCCAACACATGCTCTTGGTATGGAATAAGGTTCAGATGCTTGGTATCCCATTCTCCTTTAATCTGACTGATTACCAGGGCTGAATCCCCAAATACGCTCAAGAACTTGATTCTTAGGTCAATAGCAGCTTTAATACCCATGATGCACGCTTCGTATTCAACCATGTTGTTAGTACAATCAAAGCATAATCTGGCGGTGAAGGGCATATGGAAACCATGAGGAGAGATAATTACAACACCAATTTCATTTCTTAGTGCGTTAGAAGCTCTGTCGAAAACCATAGTCCATCAGAATCCTGGCTCAGGTCCTTCATACGGTCCAGGTTCTTCACAGTATGTAATTAGCATAATGTTCTTGTTCGGGAACTCAAAATTCATAGACTGGTAGTTATTTGTAGCTTGATGCGCCAAATGGTCTACCAGTACACTTCCTTTAATTTCCTTTTGAATGGTGTACTGAATATCGTATTCTGTTAAGACCATTTGCCATCGGGCTATTCTTTCAAAGAGAGATGGCTTCTCGAATATGTATTTGACGGGATCCATTTTAGAGATCAATAAGGTAGTATGAGTCAACATATACTGTCTTAGTCAGCGAGCAGCCCATGCCAAAGTGCAACAAGTTTTCTCAAGCAGTGAATATCTGATTTCACAGTTGGTAAACTTTTTGCTAAGGTAGTATATTGCATGCTCTTTTCGACCAAACTTGTCATGCTGGCCCAATACACACCCCATTGAGTTCTCTAGCACTGTTAGGTAAAAGATTGGAGGCCATCCTTCAACCGGTGGCATCAAAATTAGAGGTTCTTGTAGATACTCCTTGATCTTGTCAAATGCTATATGGAAATCGTCATTCCACTTTACTACCTTATCTTTCTTCAGCAACTTGAAGACTGGGTCACAAGTAGCAGTCAGATGAGAAATGAATCGGGAAATGTAATTTAGTCGTCCTAAGAAACCTCTGACTTCCTTCTCAGTACAGGGAGTCAACATTTCTTGAATGGATTTGACTTTAGCGGGATCAACTTCAATACCTTTACCACGGACAATGAAACCCAGGAGCTTATCGAATCTCACCCTAAAAGTGCACTTGTTCAGATTCAACCTCAACTTGTACTTCCTCAGTCTTTCAAACAATTTATGTAGATGGTCAAGATTTTCTTCTTCAGATTGTGATATGGATATCATATCGTCGATGTAGACATCTATCTCGTGATGAATCATGTCATGGAATAAAGCTACCATGGAACGCTGATAAGTTATGCCAATGTTCTTCAACCCAAAAGGAATAACCTTGTAATAGAAAGCGCCCCATTGTGTGAATAAGGTAGTTTTCTCCATATCTTCAGGTGCCATCTTAATTTGATTATACCCTGAGAAATTGTCCAAAAAGGAGAATACCTTGTGTTGAACGGTGTTGTTGACCAAAACATCAATATGTAGAAGTGGGAAGTTATCTTTGGGGCTCTCCCTATTCAGATCCCTGTAATCTACGCACATATGAACCTTGTCATCTTTCTTAGGTACCGGAACAAAATTATCAACCCATTAAGGATATGACGTCACTGCTAAGAAGCCTGCATTGAATTGTTTCATAACCTCGGCCTTGATTTTCTCTGACATCTCAAGACACATGCGACGAACCTTCTGCTTTATCGAAGAACAACCCTCTTTCATAGGTAGACGGTGAACTACAATATCAGTATTGATCCTTGGTGTTGTACCCTAAAACTCGCCCTCTCTTTTCTCAAGACATTTCACACAAGATCTCCAATAACTCAAGCTTGCACAAGTGTTGACTAGGTCAAACATCTCCTAAACACTGATGCCTCAAACTAAGGTTCTAATTTTCACAAGGATAATTGGAATTATAATGCCTCAAATGACCTTCATGGATCATTATAGACCTCAAAGAATACTCATGTCAAGTTTCAAGTCTTGAATCACAAATTTGCTCAGTCAATTGACAAGATGACTAAAAATCAACTATATTGGGTAGAAAGTTAACTATAGTCAAACTTCATAATTTTTGGCCAACATCAACATTCTAAAGTCCTGTTCATCATTTGATCAAGTATTGATCACAATCCCTCAAGAAAAGCACTCAATTTACCAAGAGGGCAAAATTGTCAAAATTAGGGTTTTGATTGTAATTGACTGATCAATGGCTTTTGACCTAATACATGATCTAATGGCTTGAAGCATAATCTCAAGGATTCAAATACAACATGTTGACCTAATTTCATAGTTCAAAACATTCCTCAAGATCAATGGATTGATAATTGAAATTTGATCAACTGATGAAAAGTCAACTGATGCATAAAAAGTCAAACTTTGACTTTTAGATCAAGATTTAATTTCAAAGATCACAATACACAAGAAATTCAAAAATATGAAGCTTGATCATCAAGAAAGTCAAAATTCAATGTGAAAAGTCAAACTTTTCAAGACTTGGAAATTTTTCTAAGTGTTTTATACATCATAATTTCATTACTTCATGCCAATTTTTCACCAAGGTGCAAGATGATTCAAAGAAAAATTTCAATATGAAAGTTGTATATCTTGATGATATCTACAACTTTGCTTTACTGATCAAGTCTTAGAAGTTCTTGGTGTGATACGGTGGCAGAACCGACTGTTATATACTGGTTTTTGCGTTTTTTATTCGTAAATGTCGCGGTAAGCAAGAGTCGCCACCGCCTTTTCTTTTATCCAACAAAGGAAAGGGTGAAAAGAACAGAAAAAGACATTTTCGAGATGTTTTCTAAATAAGGGGGGTAGATTATAGAAATGGAAGGTGTTATCACCCTTCCCGTCTGTGGTTTTCCACGGGCTCTTAGAGGTTTGCTCATTTTTAAAATGCTTTTGTGCTTTGTGCGTTTGAAAATGTTTTGAAAATGCCCTAGTATGACGAACTTTGTAATGTTTCTCGGGATAGTAGAGAAAGTATACAAAGTGTTTTAAAATTGTTTTTGAAAAGTAGTTTTTTGTGTAAGTGCAAAAAAGTATTTCTTGAGAAAACTTCTAACAACTATCTACTTTTATACTCGAAATGGCTGTTCTTTTCCTCTTTCCTTTAGATAGTTCTATCCTACTATTAGTGTGTAGGTAGCCTTGTCGTTGGATGTTTTGAGGGACAATCGAAGGGACGTTACAATCACGAAGGCAATTATGAAGATGCTTTAACAATTATGTTTTAGGGACTAGATCATTTACCGAGAAGGCAATTGTAGGGTCATCGAGGGACTATGATCTTTTGTTCTTACGGGTCTTTGATAAAGAATTCCTGCCCCATGACTGTTTTTTTAAAGGCAACCAAAGTGGGCGTACCTTAGAGGTGCTTGTGTGAAATTGTGTTGTGTTTCAGTTATTTTTTGTCTTTTTGTTAGGTTAGCTAACATTTGATTATTAGTCTTATCATACAAGCCTAATTACTAGCAGTTAATATGAAAAATAGTAAAATGCAGAAAATAGAGGTCATACGCTATTACAATGCTTCGGGGAGAGGATTTACATTATACAAGGATAATGTGGGATAAAGCAGTAAATATCCTAATTTATCTATTACATCTAGTAAACAGATACAATAATAGTAAAATATTGAATTAAATAAACACGCTCAAAGTAAAAGAAAATCCTTTTGTTGTTTTTGGTATAAAAGAAAACAAGGTCTAAGTCTATTTAATTTTAATTTTAAGAGAACAATGTTAAAATAATTAATTAATTTATTTAAAAAATTAATTTAATTGGAAAAAACAACTAGCCTAATATTTTTGTGACTTTGATTTTAATGTAAAAATAAAATGCAGTCAATGAAAACAAAAATAAAATGCAAAAGACATCCTTCGATCCAGGGAGAAAAGGGGAGCTTCGATCCAAGGAGAAATAAGGCCTTTTCGATTATGAAGAAAAGCCTTCTTTCAATTGGGCTAAGGAATAAGCGTGAATAGCCTTCGATCCAGGGAAGGGGATTGTCTTTCGATCCTGGAGGTCATGGCTTTCGATCCAGGAAGGAGATGCCTCCTTCGATCTAGTAGGCTAATGGGAAGCTTCGATTTGGGAAGATGCCCCCTTCGATCTGGGACGCTACACCTACCAAAGTATATTAACGAAATAAAAGGCAAGACCTGGGTATCGAAACACAGGTCCTTCAATCTTGCACTTGCTGGGTCTTTTCAGGCTATGTCTGCAGTAAATGTTAGCAAACAAAGAATATGACCTGGGTGCTAAACCCATGCCCTTTGATCTTGTCTAGGATGGCAAGTCGAATGTAATAACAAGTATGGATGTATTATGCAAACACAAGGTTAGACAATTTACCTTCTGTTACCAGTAGATTGGACCTTCGATTTAGGCGCTTCCTGGATGTAGGCACCTTCGATCTGAGGCTTCTAGGCTTGGATACTTTTGCTGAAGGGTGGCTTTGCTTGGAAAATTCTGGCAACCTTTGATGGATTTTATGGGCAGCCTCTCTCCAATGTTTTTTTCTTTCCCCTCCTTTTGCAACACTTATGACCTCTTTATATAGAGGGGGTAGAGGGGACAAGAAGGCAAAGGTTTAAACCGCATTGATTGTGTTTGAAAGCCATGAATGTGGATTTGTAATGTTGGCCAAACACATGGAATCTTGTCCCTTTTTGAATTTGCTATTGCGTAACTGGCCTTCGAATGCCCTCTTTCGAATGGGCTGCTAGCCTCCTTCAAATGGACCTTTGCAAGCTTTTTCGAATAAACTCTTGCAAGCTTCTTTGAATGGACTCTTTTGGAATGCCAATTGAAGGGCCTTTGCTCTGATGTTTTAATCGAAGGAAGCTCTGGTGATCCAAATCGAAGGAAGCTCTGATTCTCCAATCGAAGGAAGCTCTGATGCTCCAATCGGAGGAAGCTCTGATACTCCAATTGAAGGAAACTCTGATGCTCCAATAGCAGGAACCTCTTATGCTCCAAATCGAAGGAAGCTCTGATGCTCCAATCGAAGGAACCTCTAATGCTCAAATCGAAAGAACCTTTGATGCTCCAAATCGAAGGAAGCTCTGATGCTCCAATCGAAAGAAGCTTTGATGCTCCAATCAAAGGAACCTTTAGGAATGCCAATTGAAGGATCCCGTTGCAAGGCCAATCGAAAGGCTTGCTGAAATGCCAATCGAAGGGCATTTTGGAGATTCCAATCGAAGGAAACTTGAAAACACTACTCACAAATTTCCCTTTTCCTTAGGCAAGGGTTTATGACCAACCATGTAGGGGAAGACCTTGGAAAATATGAGAGGGCAAATTTTTGGGTACAACAGTTGCCCCTGTTCAATCTTCTTAAACCTGAGGATGTAGATTGGCTTGACCGCCTTTCGTGATCTGAAGGTGGAAGATGATTGAACACTAGAGTGCCCGGAAATTTGCACTCGTCTGAAGTGATACTGTTGGTGAATAATATCGGGAATGAGCTTACAGATTCCATTTGGAAAAGATGATAGGAGACTGTCGGAGATGGGCTTAAAGATGCCATTCAAGGAGTATGACGGAGAGTCATCGGAGATAGGATTAAAGATGCCATCCAAAATAGATGCTGACTTCATAAGAATTTTCTTTGTGGGGATTCCTGCTCTTTCTATCTGAGGATGAGTCCGCTGGGGAATGTTTTTCAGGGGAATAAAGTCTAGGAGCTTCGGTTGTCCATTACTCTACTAGGGAGTCATCTCTTAACTGAAGAGATTGAAGTGAACTGCTATCTGGTCAGGATCCAGGCTTTGCAGTGACTTGCTGAGAATGACAAGGCTAACTGCTATCTGGTCGTATTCTAGGCTTCACAGTGACTTACTGGGTAAATGAGATTAAACTGTTATCTGGCCGTGTCCAGGCTTTAGTGACTTAAAGAAATTAAGACGTTATCTGGTCGGATCCAGGCTTCAACTTGAATCTGAGGTGTATCGTTATCTGGTCGTATCCAGGCTTCGGTAATTTAAAGAAATTAAGCTGTTATCTGGTCAGGTCCAGGCTTCAACTTGAATCTGAGGTATACTACTATCCGGTCGAATCTAGGTTTCATAGTAACTGACAGAGTAAACTGCTATCTGGTCAGAATCTAGGCTTCATAGTGCTTCATATTGTTATCTGGTCGAAATCCAGGCTTCACAATGTCTTTGAAGAAGTGAACTACTATCTGGTCGGATTCCAGGCTTCATAACACCTTATACTGTTATCTGGTTGAAATTGAGGCTTCACAGTGTCTTAAATTGTTGATTGACTATTATCCAATCGGGTTCCGGGCTTTATAGTAACTGACAGGGTAAACTGCTAGCTGGTCAGATTCCAGGCTTTGCAACACCTTATACTGTTATCTGGTCGAAATCCAGGCTTCACAGTGTCTTTGAAGGAGTGAACTACTATCTGGTCGGATTCCAGGCTTCGCAGCACCTTATACTGTTATCTGGTCGAAATCTAGGCTTCATAGTGTCTTAAATTATTGATTGACTATTATCTGGTCGGGTTCTGGGCTTCATAGTAATTGATAGGGGTAAACTGCTATATGGTCAGATTCCAGGCTTCACAACACCTTACACTGTTATCTGGTCGAAATCCAGGCTTCACAGTGTCTTTGAAGAAGCGAAATACTATCTGGTCGAGTTCCAGGCTTTACAACACCTTATACTATTGTCTGGTCGAAATCCAGGCTTCATAGTTTCTTCAATTGGAATGGAAATCAGAGAGATCTTAGTGTCGATCTGACTGAACCAGAGAAAATCTTGGGAGGAAATATTTCTGAGGAAATTGTTGAAAATAGCCCTCCATCAGACGTATCTTTTGAGAAGACTACTCGATCACATAAGTAGCGGTGTTCATTGATTTGATCTTTCCCTGAAAAAGGAAAAGAGTTAGCCATATGCAATGTCATGATGTATGAAATACATTGTGACGATGTTCTCAAAATAAATGAGATTATGCTGTATGCAATGTGTATGCACATGCCATGATGTATGAAATATAGAATGTTATTGAGATGTTCCCAGTCTAGGAAAATAAATCTTGGACTACTGTTGGAGAGTATTGGGAAGCTGAATTCTTCATTTCCGCTGGAGATGGTGAATAGAGATGATTCGCTGGGGATTTCCTCTTTCTATTTAAGGATAACCTGCTGGGGATTGACTCTGCTTAAGGATTGATTCTGCCCGAGGATAACTCTGCGGAGAGAGATGCTTCTTGGAAGATTCTACTGATGTAGAGAAATAATCTATGTTAGGAAATAAGCTTCAGCGGTTTGAGAAATAAATGCTACCCGAGAGGAGGTTTTATAACCTTTTGAGATTATAAAAACTCGGCTGGGGAAGGCAAATCTCAGCTCTCTGAAGAAACTTTGCTGGAGAAGGTGATTCCTGCTTGGGGAAGAAGAGACTAAAACTCTAGTTGTTTTTGCTCTGTGGGAAACGTAGATGTCACGGGGTCGTATGCAATGGTGACTCTGTCCTAAACTGTCTCTTCCCTTGTACCTGTTGGAAGGAATAACCGTCGAGACTGTAAATTGTTTTTTTTAGACTTTGCCCCTGTTTCTTAAAGTCATTAGTAATCGTCTTTCTGTTTTTTATGCAAATATTTGTGAACAGTAATATTATTCAAATGCATATGTCAAGAATAAGTCACTGGACGTCTTTGCAAAATAAAACAGAAAAAAAACAAACAGTCTTATACTTTCAAAGAAATGATTTGTATTGATTTCTGAAGTTTGCCTATAACAGGCATTTTGTACAAAGAGGATGACATTCTAGCAGGAGATAGCTGTCGTGAGAGTGAAAACTATACAAAGTAGTGTACAAAGAAAATAAAATATTTATGTGCAATAATCCCATTGGGTTTCAATTCTGCTATTACCCCTATGTCTTCGAGCGTCTCATCACTATGCTACTTGTCCGAAGCTGACTGGATTGATCGGTATCGTTTGAGTCTTGGTAGTTGATACTGAAGTATGGTTGCAAGGTGATCCAATGGGACATAGTTGTACGCTTCAAATCCCTAATTTTTGCCTGGACCTCCCTTTCGGGTTTTCAGTCCACCGAGATACCCTTTTTTTCCCAAGCCGCCTTTTTAGGTTTTCGACTTGCCGGCTGTATAAATTTTTTGTTTTTTATCCCTAATTTTTGCCCGAACCCTTTTGGTTCGCCGGGATGCCCTTATTTTTGCCTAGGCCAGTCAACCTAGAGGGTCTTTATTTATGCATAGTATCTTTTCACTATGTCCGCATTAACAGGGTGAGGAAGATCGTCACCATCCATGGTGGTCAGAATCATGGCTCCACCGGAAAATATGCTTTTGATCACAAATGACCATTCGTACGTGGGGGTCCATTTACCCCTGGGATCACCCTGTGGCAGTATGATGCGCTTGATTACCAGATCACCCACTTGATATACTTGACGTCTGACCTTTTTGTTGAAAGCCTTGATCATCCGTTTTTGATACATTTGACCATGACAAACAACAGTAAGCCTTTTCTCATCAATCAGATTTAGTTGATCAAGTCGAGTCTGGATCCAATCATCTTCGTTCAAGTCTGCATCCTTCATGATCCTCAGAGAAGGGATCTGGACCTCAATAGGCAGGACAACCTCCATGCCATATACCAGAGAATAAGGAGTTTCCCCTGTCGACGTGAGTGCTGAGGTGTGGTAGCCATGAAGAGCAAATGGTAACATCTCATGCCAGTCTTTGTATGTCACCGTCATTCATCTTCGACCGATAAGGGGAAGAATTATGATGTTGGATCTTGAATTGCTTATAAAGTTTGGTGATCATTGTATTGTTGAGATTTGTACCATTGTCTGTGATGATTCTCTCAGGGACACCATACCGACAAATCAGGTTATGCTTGATAAACCGGGCTACAACATTCTTGGTAACAGAAGCAAAAGAGGCAGCCTCAACCCACTTCGTGAAGTAATCATCGACTACTAGGACGAAGCGATGCCCATTGGAAGTGGTAGGTCTAATCTCTCCGATCATATCAATGTCCCACATTGTAAAAGGCCATGGAGTCATCAAGACGTTCAAAGGAATCAGAGGTACATGCACTTTATCAACATAGATCTGGCATTTGTGACAAGTTCGAGAATGCTGATAGCAATCTGCTTCCATAGTGGACCAAAAGGATCATGCCCATAGGATCTTTTTAGCCATGGTATGTCCACTAGAGTGGGTGCCGGAGGTACCTTTGTGTAAATATGTCATAATCCTCTCTGATTCACTCTTATCTATGCACCAAAGTAAAGTAGAGTCATGGTTGTGCTTATAGAGGATTCCATTACTGAGGAAGAACTTTGCAGCGAACCTCCTCAGGAACTTTTTATCATTGACATATGCCCCCTCGGGTTACTCTTGAGCCTCGAGATACCTTTTCACTTCATGAAACCAAGGTTTGTCTACTACCTCTTCAGTGCCAATCTCGTAGCAATATACCGGTTCATCCAACCTTTCAATAGTGATCCGAGGGGCCTCGTTATCCCATCTGACCTTGAACATAGATGACATGGTAGCTAGCGCATCCGCTAACTGATTCTCTTCTTGTGGAAAATGTACAAAGGCGACCTCTTCAAAGTATGGAAGCAGTGTCAGCACATGTTCTTTGTAAGGGATAAGATTCGGGTGCTCCGTGTCCCACTCACCTTTGATCTGGATGATTACCAAGGCTGAATCCCCGAAAACACTCAAGAACTTTATTCTCAGGTCAATAGAATATTTGAGACCCATGATGCATGCTTCATACTCCATCATATTGTTGGTACAGTTAAAGCATAGTCTGGTGGTGAAAGGAGTATGACATTCCTCGGCGGATATGATTACATCACCGATCCCGTTACCGAGTGCATTGGTGTAATTCCCGTAATTTAATTAATTATTTAATTAATTATTTTTGAAATATTTGTGAAGTTGTGTCATGATGATAGTGGATGTGTTGTTGTTATTGAAATTAATTATTTTATTAAGTTGTGGAATAATATTAGAATGATAATATTATTTGATGTCGGCTTGTTTTAAAGGAATAGAAGTAGTAAAAAGGGGGTGTAGTAGTCTTAAGCCCATTAAGGCATATAAAGAATAATAGGTGTGATACGGTGGCAGAACCGACTGTTTAATACTGGTTTGCATTTTGCGTTTTTTATTCGCAAAATGTCGCGGTAAGCAAGAGTCGCCACCGACTTTTATTTCATCCAATCATGGAAAAGGAACAGAAAAAACCTTTTTTCGAGATATTATGAGTATGGGGGGTAGATTATAAAAAGGGAAGGTGTTAGCACCCTTTCTATCCATAGTTATCTACGGGCTCTTAGGTACTTGCTCATATTTTTAAATTGCTTGTGTGTGTGCTTGCTTTGAAAATATTTTACTTCGTGATAACCCTTGTATCAGTCCTCAAGGGTGTGACGAAGTTGTTTTGAAAACCGTTTTTGAAAGGTGTTTGTGTGAAAAGATTTGTTTTGAGCAAGTACCTACTAGCATCTACCTACTCGAAAAAAGATTGTTTTTGTTCTATTTCCTTTAGACAGTGCTATCCCACTATTAAGGAGTAGGTAATACCGTTGTTGGAATTTTTAAGGGACATTCGAAAGGGACGAATACAATCACAAAAGCAATAGTTTGAAAAATTTAGTAGTAACCCTAGAGTCTTAAGATATTTTCAAGGCAACATTTCCGAGGCAACATTCGAATGGGACATTTGATCTCTTAGGCAGGAGGGCCACCACTAAAACCTCATATGCTTAATGATTGTTTACCGAAGGCAACCAAAGTGAGGTAAACCCTAGGAGTGAACATGTGCAAGTGATTCGTTTCAGTTATTTTAATCTTTGCACACTAGGGTTTTCTAACTGTTTTAATTTTTCATGCATTCTTGCCATACAATCCTATTAACCATACATCTAGACAGTTATAAGTTTGCGGAAAGTAAAAGCGGAAATAAACCTAGCTATTACATGGCTTTGGGGAGGGGGATTAATTACATAACCAAAATCGGGGATTTAAAGAAAGAAATAAAAAAACCCCTAGTTTTAACTATTACAAACCAGTGAGCAGTTACAAAATAATGACAAAATAATTAACAAGCGCGCGGCGAATACGAGGACGATTAAAATAACCTAAAACCCTAATTGAAAGAAAAAGTGTTTTTTTGTGGATTTTTATTTGATAAAATATTTAATTGCAAATTAATTAAACCTAATTTCTAATTGTTTTTAATTATGAAAGAAATTAAATTACCCTAATCTTCTAATTAACCTAATTAATTAAAGGAATAAATATTTATGAGAAAAATGATTTTTGATGCATTTTTTTAGAGAAAATTAATTAAATTATGTACAAATAAAATCCTAAGTCTAATTATTTTTAAATTATGAAGGAAATTAAAGTTGCCCTAAATTAATTAAACTAATTAATTTAAAAAATATTTATTAAGAAAATAAATCTTTTTGTGATTTTTGATTTGTTAATTTAATAAAAATAATTTTTGTATTAATTAAAAAAGAAAAGAAATAAAAATAACCAAATGGGCCTGTGTTGTTAGCTGAAAAGGGGGATTTGATACGGTGGGAGAACTGACTTGAGGTTTTTGCGTTTTGTGTTCGTAAATGTTGCGGTTTAGCAAGAGTCGCCATCGACTTTTCTTTTATCCAATAAGGAAAGGTGAAAAAGCACAGGAAAGACCTTTCGAGATGTTTTCTTGAGTTCGGAGGGTAGATTATGAAAAGGGAAGGTATTAGCACCCTTTCCATCCATGGTTTTCCATGGGCTCTTAGTTACTTGCTAGATCACTTGTTTTTGTTTGAATTTGTGCTTTGTGTGGTTTTGAAAGCATTTTGAAAAGGTGCCATTGTTTAGGCAAACTTTGAAATGATTCCCGTTCGTAGGAATGTATACAAAGTGTTGAACTTTTGAAAATGTTTCAAGTTTTGGAAAGATGTTTGGGAAGTGTATGTGATTGTTTTGAAAATAGCAAAGATATTTGTTTTGAGAGTGAGAAAGCAACTGAAAGTAATCTACCTACTCAAAAGATCTTAGATGTGTTTTTCCTCCTCCTTTAGATGTTGCTATCTTACCATTGATTTGGTAAGAAGCCCCATCGTTGGATGAGAAGGGACGAGCGTTGGGTCATTGTATGACCATGATAGCAATGTTTTGAGATGACTTAGCACTTTTTATTTAGGGACTAAAATCATTTTGAAAGGCAACTTTGATAGCGTCATCGAGGGACTATGATCTTGTATTTCGATTTGTTTGTACTAAGACCTCTCACATGCATAACATGGCCATTTTTGTAAGGAAACAAGTGGAATTACCCTAAGGGTGTAAATGTGCGAGTGTGTTTGATTGCATGCATAATTTGTCTTGATTAGAGTTATCTATTTGTCAATTTTCATATCTTGTCATACACCCTAATTACTAGCATATATTGAAAGCAATAACAGTGCAGAAATGTAAAGTCCTACGCTATTACAATATTTAAGGGGATGGGGGTACATTTTTGTGAATGGGGGTTGCAAGTTAAAATTCTAGCTTACTATTACAACCATATTGAAATAGATAAGAATGTATAGGAAATGTAAAATGCTTGTCTGTTTGAAAAGGAAAATAAATTTTGTTTAAGAATTTTTTTTTTGGGTTTTTAGGTTAAAAGAAAATATAACATGCAAATATAAAATATTTTTCGTGTTTTTTGTTTAGAAATAAAATATAATATGATGGCAAAATAAAATAGAATAAAAAATCAAGGAAACATAATCAGCGCAAAGTGCTAAAAATGGAAGAGGTCAGAAGTTCTGACTCTGACTTGGCTACACAAACAGAAACAGGTTAGAAAAAATATGGAAGTTCAGAAGTTCTGACGCAACTGTCAGAACTTTACCTCTCTCCATGCCAGTCATAACATATGTAGCTTAGTCATTTACAGAACAGAAGTTGCATGCATAATAGTTATGACAAATTTCATGAAATGTCAGAAGCATGAATCAGAAGCAACACGTATTGGCTGATTCTAATTCTGAGTCCTAATTTCTTTATGAAGCTCTGAACTGGGATTTCCTATACTTAGGCAGGCAGATGCATGAATTTTTAGAATATGTACGTCCTCAGAATCAGAATATCTACATTGTGCTAAATATGGAAAATCTGACAATACTTAATCAGTTATAATGAGGGTAAAAAAAAACTTACCTTGCAGCTGGAAAGGATTCTGTGAACTGGAGGTTGTTCTTGAATTCTGGTGATATTCTGAGTAATTTCTTCACGCGCTCAGCAGGATGGAAGTTTGCAACTTCTGGAACAACCAAAAGGGTGATACTCTGATTCCTTCGAGGTAGAAATGAATGGAGAGTGTATGGCAATAGGAATACAAAAGTTTAAGGTGGCTTCTAAGGTATGAAGCAGCAGCTATGTGGATGGATTTAGTCAAGAGCACTTGAGGAAAAATGGAGTTTGAATATAAGGAACCAATGCTAAGATTTTGGTATTTTGTGTTTATAGTTTCCTGGGTTCTTGGAAATTTTGCAGTGGTTCAAGACTCTCTTCCTCAATTCTCTCGTCTCTTTCACAGATTTTCTTTGGGGAGGGGGGGGGGGGCTTTTCAGTGTGCAAATGGTTTTCTATTTATAGGCAAAGTTTTGCAGTTGGGGCGGTCAAGTGGCACCAACATCATATGCTAGATACTGACTTACTCTTGAAGTAAGCTTAACAAGTGGGGGTTCAATGCATTCAAGTTGGATGGTTAACAGTGCCTCAGCTGGGTTTGGCAAGACAGTAGGGGTACACGTGGAGAGGATTACTTGGATAAAGATTTCACAAGTGGTTGTGAGCATTAAATGGATTCCCATGTGAAACTCTGTATCCTTTCTTAACTCTGGATCAGAAGTTCTGCTTCAGCGTAGCATCTCATCTTCTGACTCCAGCATGTTCTGAAGGATCCTTCAGAACTTCCAGTATACTTACAGTATGCTTTGTTACCTTCTTTGATTTAACCTTTGCAAACTCTGGCTGAACCTTTGTGAACACTGGCCCAGAAGTTCTAACCAAACTTTGTCTTGAAAATATCCAGAATTTGCTGAGTGTGAACACTGGCCCAGAAGTTCTGAAATTATCATATTTCTTAAATACTTAGAAAAATTTCTAAGTCTTTAGAATTTGATTCTTTCAAAATAAAATTTGACTTTTGAAACTCTTGTTGAAGCAAACTTCATATTCCAACATGTCTTGATGAAATATGATTTTTGAGATTTGATTTTGATCCAAAGTCAAAGTTAGACCCCTCAGTGTGTAAATGACCATTTTGACCTTGTGAATGGTTTGCTTGGAAAAATTGTTAATTCAAGGCCTGGGGACTTGATGAAAGAAAACCTGAGGATCTAAGGTGATCCTTGAGAAATGAGGGGGAAAATTTTGGGGTGCAACAACTTCCCCTGTTCAAACTTCTTGAACCAGGAGAGTTAGATTGGCGGATCCGCCATTCGTGACTTGAGAGTGAAAGATGATTGAACACTAGAGTGCCCAGAAATTTGCACTCGAAGATGAATGGTGAATGGGCTTATAGATGCCATTTGGGAGGAATGTTGGTAAATGCTGGCAGAAGTATTAGCACAAATCTCTTGTTGATTCATACTAAATTTGACGTTTTACCTTGGAGAAAATGGGTTAGTAAAAATGCAGATGCTTGCATGATGTTCACTAGATGCGGTATCATGCTAAATGCATTGGTATGTACATGATATGATGTATGAATGTGAAATGTGTGTTTTCATCCGGGAAAATAAATCCCTGACTACTGCTGAGGAAATTCTGGGAGGTTGAATCCCTGATTACCGATGGAGATGAAGAATATGCATATCTTCAAATTTTGTTGATAGGATGCTTTTCCTGAGGAACATCACTCAAATATCAGCTGTTATCTGGTCGGATCTAGGCTTCACAATTGCTGAGGATGAAGTAGTCGGTTTCTATCTAGTTGGATCCAGGCTTCATAACAACTTGCTGGGGATGCGGAGGTTAACTGTTATCTGGTCGGATCTAGGCTTCACAGTAAATTACCGGAGGAAAGGAGGAATTAACTGTTATCTGGTTGGATCCAGGCTTTGCAGAAAATTCCTTGAAATCGAATAGTCATCTGGTCGGGTCCAGGCTTTATGGTTTTTTAGAAAGCTGTACTATTATCTGGTCGAATCCAGGCTTCATAGCGTCTTTCCGGGAATCATGGTTAATTGGAAGGACCTTTTTGAAGCCATTCATTGTGCACTTGGATAAACTGAGAAAACTACCCTGCCCCAGGTTATAATTAAGGGTTTTAATTTATGAAAAGAAAAACTCCAACTTCTTTGGCTCAAAGGGGTTGACTAGGGATTATCTTCCTTATAACTCCACTGTTTAGGATTTGAAACAATATCTGTACATCGTCAGCAGGGTCTGTTCAAAAGCATACTGTAGAGATTTTGATATCATTTTTGTCATCCTCCATCTAAAGGCTTAGAGTTTTTTAATCGAGAGTTGAACATCACAAAAATGAAAGCAATTTAAATATATTGAATACGAATGGATTGATTCAAAACAGACATATGTAATGCATTGATAAAGTAACAAAGTTTGACATGAATAGATATTCGAACAATCAAAAGAAAATTGCAAATTGAAAATTCTAATGAACAAAAGCCTCTCTTGTCAGAACTTGTCACTTCAAATGGTGAGCCTTGGAGGAATAGCATAAGAACTCAGCCTGACCGTCTTGTGTGAATTCCAATGCTCCCTCATCAATCAGGTTTTGAATTTTGTACTTCAACTTCCAACAGTCGTCAGTATCATGCCTTGGACTGTTGGAGTGATATGAACACCTTGCATTAGGATTGTAGTCAGGTGAAGAAGTCTTGAGATTCGAATGAGGTCCTATCAACGTCACCAGGTTCATTCTCAACAGGTGTTGTAAAGCTTGAGACAGCGGCATGTTGAGCTTGGTAAACTGCCTCTTGGGGATATCCGGTTTACTCTGATTAACCAATTGCTTTTGGCGAAGTTGTTGTTGGACCTGTGAGGTAGTAGAAATTTGGAGAGGTCCATTCTTCACCAAACCAAACCCTTGTCTTCTTGGAGGCTGATCAATGACTTGGTCCCCGGCCTCGACCGTTTGCTTCATACTGTTGTATTTGTCTCGACGAAGCTGGTTGATAATGCTTCCCATCTCTTCTTGTTCCCGGGCTAAGCCTTGGATAAGAGCCATCTGCCCCAGCATCTGGGTTCTTATTGTATCTACCTCAGATTGCAGTTGTTTCAGCCGCTCGTCCTTCTTGTCTTCAGGACTTTTCTTGACCAAGTTCCTAACGAGGAGTGTTTTCAACTCTTCCTGCCCCTTGGATAGGTTTAGGAAGATTTCCCTGAACTGTGCTTCTTGGGTCTGAAGATCTCTGTTGTCTTGTTTGAGAGCCACTGCTGAAATAAACAGCGAGAACATGAAAGACCTATATTGGAACACCTGTTATACAATGACATGTATGTATGCAATGTTTTCAAGGATCTCGCGGGGTAAACAGGAAATTGTTAGAATTTGAAATTGGTAGTTTGATTGAAGAAACTTCATGTTGTTAAGAGTCCTTCTTCAAGAGTCAAGCTCACCATATCGAGTGGGTCATAGCCACCGACTCAAGTCATCGTGTTTTGATCTCTAGACGACATTGGCTAGAGGAAAATAAATCCCCTTTGCCCCTTTCTAGACGTTCGATTTACCATAACCTGCATCACAAACCCTTGAGATCCTTGAAATGGTTAAGGAAACGTTTAGGCAATGATGTTATGATGTGTATGCTATGCGTTTAAGCAAAAGTGTGAGGTGATGTAAGTAAACCTTGCAATAAATCCAAGTTATTGGATAAGGACTGTACACAAAACCTGCAAGGAACTCATGTTGTCAGATGATAAAAATGTGCAAGTAGTTCAAGCTTGAAAGCACACAAGTCACACAATAGCCCTTACATTTCAGGCTGGCATGGAGTTTAGGTACTACCCACTTACAGTTTAGTTGGTTCAACCTGTCCTAGTAATAGTAACCAGGTTCTAGAGGTTCTCAATATCACTGACCATCCTCGATCGGTCATAATTCCAGTTTAGCAACCTTTTCTTGCAGCCAGAATCATCGCGAGAGTATGGTCTCAATGAGTGTAGCATACTGCTACTTTTCTATGGCCAAGTTGGTCAATTATAGGTTCTAAGGTCAGTTGATGCTTAATGACCCATTAGCAGCCCTATACTCTCCTTATTGCGCCACAAGGGATATCGGTACCAACTAATGTGTCACACTAACGTAGCTACTGCTTCAACCGTATCGATCTACGCTGTACAGTTCCCTCACAGTCTATTGCTATTTACCTAAAGGGTGTCCCCCAGATCCAGGTTAGGATCTATAGTAATTCCGATACAAAGCCCACAAAGATAAAGCAAGCAAATCAAACAATTGAAAATAATATGATGAACTAATCCTAAGGTACACCCCACTTATTAAATCCCCAGTAGAGTCACCAGTTCTGTGATATGGTGGCCAGAACCGGGACGTGGTTTCCCTATTTCGTTAAGGAAATTTTGCTGGTTTGCGTTTTGCGTTTGTGTTTGCAGAATGTCGCGGTAAGCAAGAGTCGCCACCGTCTTTTATTTTATCCAACAAGGAAAGGAAAAAAGCACAGAAAAATTCCTTTTTCGAGATATTTCTGAGTACGGGGGGGGGGGGGGGGGGGGTAGATTATAGAAAGGGAAGGTATTAGCACCCTTTCTATCCATAGTTATCTACGGGCTCTTAGGTACTTGCTCATCATTTTCAAAATTATTTTCTTTGTATTTGTGGGCTTTGAGAAGTTTTTGTTTTGACTTCGATTTAACTCTTGCTTCTGTCTTCAAGAGTGTAATGAAGTGTTTTTGAAAACTTTGTTTGTAAAGGAGTGTAAGTGTGAAAAATTTGTTTTGAATGAGCAAGTATCTAAGAACTAATCTACCTACTTGAAAAAAGAATCGTTCTATGCTTGTTTCCTTTAGACAACACTATCCCACTATTAGTGAGTAGGTAGCATCATCGTTGGAGTTTTGAGGGTCAATTCGAAAGGGATGCACGGTCACTAAAGCAATGTTAGGACATCTTAGTAATAACCCTAATGTCTTAGATCAATTATTCGAGGCAACAATTCTGAGGCAACCATTCCGAGGCAACTTTTCCGAATTGGGACTTTGATCTTTGTTTAGACAAAAGGACGACCACTAAAGCATCCTATACTCAATAATCATTTACCGAAGGCAACCAAGTGGGAGTGTACCCTAGGAGTGCGCATGTACGAATGATTCAATTTCAGTTTATTTATCTTTTCACATTTAGGGTGATCTAGCTGTTTTAAAATTAATCATACATTCTTGTCATGCATCCCTATATCATACATCTTACAGTTAATAATTTGTGGAATTTAAAGTGCGGAATTTAAACTACGCTATTACAAGGCTTCGGGTATTTACATAGCCAAAAACAAACCCTTTGAAAATAAAGCGATAAATGTAAATAAACGTCCTAATTAAACTATTACAAACTGTAGGCAGTTACATCAATATGGTAAATAATAAAAATAAAGCGCGCGAGAAGAATTAAGATCGACGAGAATTTAAGGTTTTGACCCTTCTAACCTAATTAAAAGAAAAATTGTTTTTTTGTTGTTTTTAATAAAAGAAATAAGTTTTCTAAATTAAATATGCAATTAATTAGTTAATTAAATTAATTAATAAAAATAATTACATGACCTATTTTGGTTTCTTTGGTTATTTTAGGAAAAAATAAAATATAAGTAAGTTAGTAATAAAACCTATTTATTCTAATTATTTTTAAGTTATTTACAAAAAGAAATTAAAGTTTTACCTAAAATTAAAATTTAATTAAGAAGAAAAATCCTAAATCTATTTTTATGTGATTTTTATTTTTGTTTATTGATAAAAAAAGGATTAAAAGAAATAAATAAAACGAATAAAACATGAAAATAAAGATGGGCCTAGTAGCAAAAGTAAACAGGGGGTGCAATCATCAGAAATCCCTAGGCCCGAATCTTCGAAAGCTTCATGCTCTAACTATGGTGTTTTTTGATTCTTGCGTGGAACCTATAATTCAACCATCCATAACTGTTCTATATAAACTCAAACAAACGTTAGCATACCATAAAATGTGATTAAAATTAGAGATTCAAAGTTAAAAATTTTACCAAATCGGTGTTGTCAAATGGGGGGCGTGCTAGGCGTGTGATGGATTTCTCTTGGGCATTGTAAGACTCTTGAGGACTTCAAGAGTATAGTTTGAGGCTTGATGTCAATTGAGAGAGACCGAAACCTCGAGATATGACTTGCACCAATTCTTTGATTTCTGGAGAGCTTTTTGAAGAGCTTTTAGAGAGCTTTTTGAAGAGCTTTTTGAGAGATTTTTAGAGAGGATTTTTCGTCCCTTTCAAGCTTGTATGGCTCTATATTTATAGAGGAGAATGAGGAGAGAAGAAAGCATGGAAAGAATCTCCCTCATAATGTTGTGTTTTAAGACCATGATCAAAATTTGAAAAAAATGCCATATTTGATGATTTTATGCCATTTTCACATGTGGATGAAACTAGACATATTTGAAGTGTTATTGCATGAAATCAATTGACATAAACCAGCATAAAACTTTCACAAAATGGATTCACATCAAAATTTACATTATTTCTATTATTTATTTATTTAATTCTGAATTTTAATGAATAAAATATCAAAATAAATAACATAAATAGTAGAAAAATGTATGGGTGGACTTAGAGGTCGTGGACCATGTTAGGAATGAGTTTCAAACTTGAAAAGATAGGCCCATTTCGAAAAAATCCAAGTTTGGTCAATATTTGCTTCATGCATTTTTTCAAAAATTGTCCAACTTTGACAATGCATATCTCTCTCAATTCTAACCTTATGAGGGTGTTCTTAGAATTTTTAGAAAGCTTAATATGTCCTCTAAGCAACCCTTTTGGTCTCATCTCAATTGAGTATTCCATTCCCATGTATTAAGCTTTGACAAAAAAGGTGTTTTTGTTGACTTTTCAAAATAACCTATAATGTCCAAATTCATAACTTCTTGTGAGTGCATATTTTGAACTTGGGAGCTGAATATGGATTGTAGGGAATTTAATCCTCTTAAAAATGAGATTTGGATGGGTCATTTCTATTAAAGTATGAGAAAGTTATGTTTGGTCAAAGTTGAGTTGACTTTTCTTGCAAAACCCTAATTTAGCAACTTTTGAGTCTTGATGAATTATGAGCAATCCTTGATGAATCATGATCAAACCTTGATAAAATGATGAAATATACTTCAAAATTATGATGTTGACCAAAAATATTGAAATTTGAATGTATGTAGGCCACAATTGACTTTTGCCCTAGCACAGTCGATTTTTAGGCCTTTGAGCAATTGACTGAGCAAACTTGCTATGCAAAGCTTGAAACTTGACATGGATGATCTTGAGAACATATTAGGACATTGGTGAGAACTTGGGATCACTTGGACTCAATTATCTTGATGCGACCTGAAACCCTAGTTTGGGGTAGACTGCCTTAGGGGAGAGCTTGTCTGGCCAACCCTTGGACTACCTTGAGCAACTTGAGGATCTTTCTTGAAATGTTTTGAGAAATAGGGTTGGTCAAATTTTGGGGTACAACAGATGCCCCTGTTCAATCTTCTTAAACCTAAGGATGTAGATTGGCTTTCGTGCCTTTCGTAATCCGAAGTTGGAAGTTGATTGAACACTAGAGTGCCTAGAAATTTGCACTCACATGACGTGGTATCCGTCTTGTGATGTCGGAAATGGGCTTACAGATGCCATTTGGAATTTGCTGACGGGAGATGGGCTTAAAGATGCCATCCAAAGGAGTATCGATCACATAAGAGATTCCTTAGCGAGAGCTTGTATACCTGTCATTGGGGAAGATTCTGTTGGGGAGGGCTAATCTTTGTTGAGAGAAGTAGAATTTTAGGAGCTTCGGTCGTCCGTATTCCAATGAGGAAACATCTCTGTTGAATTTTAGGAACTTCGGTCGTCCGTATTCTACT
The DNA here is from genome assembly GCA_948472305.1 of Vicia faba. NCBI lineage: Eukaryota > Viridiplantae > Streptophyta > Magnoliopsida > Fabales > Fabaceae > Vicia > Vicia faba. The sequence continues at coordinate 1,000,034,314 of OX451735.1, forward strand.
GAGGAATCATCTCTGCTGACATTTAGGAACTCCAGTCATCCGTTATTCAACTGAGTAAAACATCTTTGTTGATATTTAGGAACTTCAGTCATCCGTTATTCAACTGAGGAATCATCTCTGCTGACATTTAGGAACTTCAGTCATCCATTATTCAACTGAGGAATTAAATCCAGCTTAAGGAAGCGGAAGTGAACTGCGTATCTAGTTGTGTACAGGCTACACCGTGACCTACTAGGGAAAGGTGAAATTGATCGTGTTTGATAGGTCTGGGTCTTACAGTGTTGTGGACTGCTGTCTGGAGATAAGAGAAAAGAAACCTGGATAGTAGGGTTATGAGAAGGAACCTGGGTAAGGTTGCTTTGTGAGGAGTTTAGATAACACTGCGTCTGAACCGAGAAGGAACCTGGGTAAGGTTGCTTTATGAGGAGTTTGGGTAAAACTGCATCTGAACCGAGAAGGAACCTGGGTAAGGTTGCTTTGTGAGGAGTTTGGGTAAAACTGTGCCTGAACTTAGAAGGAACCTAGGTAAGGTTGCTTTGTGAAGAGTTTGGGTAGAACTGCATCTGGACTGAGGAGGAACCTAGGTAAGGTTACTTCAAGATGAGTCTAGGTGAAACTACATCAAGAAAGAGAAGGAACCTAGGTAAGGTTGCTCCAGGATGAGTCTAGGTGAAACTACACCGGTAAAGAGAAGGAACCTAGGTAAGTTTGCTCCATGATGAGTCTAGGTGAAACTTCATCGGGAAAGAGAAGGAACCTAGGTAAGGTTGCTCCAGGATGAGTCTAGGTGAAACTACATCGGGAAAGAGAAGGAACCTAGGTAAGGTTGCTCCAGGATGAGTCTAGGTGAAACTTCATCGGGAAAGAGAATGAACCTAGGTAAGGTTTCTCCAGGATGAGTCTAGGTGAAACTTCATCGGGAAAGAGAAGGAACCTAGGTAAGGTTGCTCCAGGACGAGTCTAGGTGAAACTGCATCGGGAAAGAGAAGGAACCTCGGTAAGGTTGCTCCAGGATGAGTCTAGGTGAAACTTCATCGGGAAAGATAAGGAACCTAGGTAAGGTTACTCCAGGATGAGTCTAGGTGAAACTTCATCGGGAAAGAGAAGGAACCTAGGTAAGGTTGCTCCAGGATGAGTCTAGGTGAAACTGCACCGGGAAAGGGAAGGAACCTAGGTAAGGTTTCTCCAGGATGAGTCTAGGTGAAACTTCATCGGGAAAGAGAAGGAACCTAGGTAAGGCTGATTCAGGATGAGTCTAGGTGAAACTTCATCAGGAAAGAGAAGGAACCTAGGTAAGGCTGCTTTGGGTGAGTCTAGGTAAAACTGCATCTTGTGATAAGTTAAGTTCGTGTAAAACTTCTGGAGGAACCTGGGTAAGGTTACTTCGGGATAAGTTCGTGTAAAACTTCAGAAGGAACCTGGGTAAGGTTACTTTGTGATAAGTTCGTGTAAAACTTCTGGAGGAACCTGGGTAAGGTTACTTTGAGATAAGTTTGTGTGAAACTTCATTTAGGAGAAACCCGTGTAAGATTGCTTCGTGACGAACCCATGTAAAGTCTGTTTAGTTTCCGGAGTTAATCTTAAACTTGCAGGAAGTTTGTTGATGATAACCATCTTTCCTGAAAAGATACATGATTAATCGTATATGATGCATGACATGCATTGTATGATGATGTTCTCAAAATAAATGAAATTATGATGTATGCAATATGTATGCGCACGTCATGATATGTGAACATGAAATGCTACTGTGGTACGTCCGAGTTTGAGAAAATAAATCCCTGACTGTTGTTGGAGAATAAAGAGTTTCACTCGCTGGAGATAATGACCGAAGATGATTGGGAGAATAATCTTGCAGGATAGAATAACTCTGCTGGGGAATAGACTGATGAGGAAATGACTCTGTGGGGAGTACATACTCTGCTAGAAGATCTGCTGATTTGGAGAAATAAAAACTCAGCTGGGGATGAATTACTGTTGCTGGTGATATTGAACCCTGTTGGAGATTGAATTTCTATCTGTGAAAGGAATGAACTCCGTTGGGGATGATTTTCCAATGGCGACTTCATTGGGGATAATCTTTTAGACTCTACTGGGGATAATCTTCCAGACTCCACTGGGGATAACCTTCCAGTGCTGGTGATAGATAAACTCTGCTTGGGGAGAATCTTACCGACCCATTCGTGGTTGTGAGCCACAGCTGGGGAGAATTAACACCACTGTCCTTTTCTTACTCTGCGGGGAATGTAGATGTTACTGAGACACATGCTAAAGATATGACGATGGCTTTGCATCGGGACTTTTCTGCCCCAGTATTTGCGGGAGATGGTGCCTGCGGAGGCCCTGTGGATCGAGTATTATCTTAACCTATGAGGTGCTTGGTAACTGCCGATCGGAATGATAAGTCTTCTTCTGGTAGACAAATGACAAGATGACGGGACATAACCGTACACTTTGATCCCTAACTTTTGCTTGGACTGTCTTTTCAGATTTTCATTCCACCGGGATACCCTTTTTTGCCCAAGCCGCCTTTTCAGGTTTTCGACTTGCCAGGTGTACAATTTTTTTTTTGTTTTTATCCCTAATTTTTTCCCGAACCCTTTTGGTTCGCCGGGAAGCCCTTATTTTTGCCTAGGCCAGTCAACCTAGCGGGTCTTTATTCATGCGCGGTATTTTCTGACTATGTCCATGCTCTCAGAGTGTAGGGAGTTGTCACTGTCGGCAGCGTTGTGTTTCTATACTACCAGAAGATGTTCGTTTGATCATGCAAGATTCGTTGCTGGAATTCATATGGAGATTTGCCCCTGGCTATTTGGCATCTTTGAGAGATTCCTTGAATCTTGACTTAACTGCCCCAAATGATGGACAATGATCATGTCTGCCCCTTGGTTGGAAGTGCTTTTTTCCACTTGAGGTGACCCTTTTTATTGAAAAGGTTTTTGTTCACTAGATATTCGTCGTGTGAATTTCTCTGTTGTTGAGCAAATAGTCATATGCAAACAATTTTATTTTAAGAATGCAAAGCTTATGTCTGTTTTGAAGTTCTTTGAAAATGCGGTTTTCAATAAAACAAGCGAATTTTTGTAAAATGTGATGTCAACTCAGGATTTATAGCAAGCCCTAGAGGAGTTAGGATACCTTTTGTAACAGTATGCTTTCAAACTAACCCATGCATCAGCTAGGACTTTTAAGGGTAATAACGTGGTCTAGTTCACGGTTCAAGAAACAAAGGATAAAGGCTCAAATTTTATTTGTACCCACCCGTTCTTCGTGATGTTCTTCGATCCTAAACTCAGCTAATTGTGCATTTAGACCCCGTTTTGAGTCTTTGCTCTGATATTCCAGTGATGGTTTGGATACTGACAGATTCTTTGGAACATGCAGTCATTTTGTTGAGAGTTTGTAGGACCTCTTTCTTTTTGATTTTGTTATCCCTGTCTTTTTTCCTGAACTGTTTCTTTCTTGTGATTACAGTCAGCGGGATGCCTCAGTTTTTTCTTAAGTATCCTTCATAGGTTTTGACTTAATGGGATTTTATTTCGAGAGATAATGACTGTCTGTCTTGATGATTATAGGGAACCATCACCGTCTTTTGTTTGGAAGGACCTTTTTGAAGCCATTCATTGTGCACTTGGATTAACTGAGAAAACTACCCCGCCCCAGGTTATAATTAAGGGTTTTAATTTGTGAAAAGAAAAACTCCAACTTCTTTGGCTCAAAGGGGTTGACTAGGGATTATCTTCCCTATAACTCCACTATTTAGGATTTGAAACAATGCATGTACATCGCCAGGAGGGTCTGTTCAAAAGCATACTGTAGAGATTTTGATATCATTTTCGTCATCCTCCATCTAAAGGCTTAAAGTTTTTTAACCGAGAGTTGAACATCACAAAAATGAAAGCAATTTAAATATAGTGAATACGAATGGATTGATTCAAAACAGACATATGCAATGCATTGATAAAGTAACAAAGTTTGACATGAATAGATATTCGAACAATCAAAAGAAAATTGCAAATTGCAAATTCTAATGAACAAAAGCCTCTCTTGTCAGAACTTGTCACTTCAAATGGTGAGCCTTGGAGGAATGGCAGAGGAACTCATCCTGACCGTCTTGTGTGAATTCCAATGCTCCTTCATCAACCAGGTTTTGAATTTTGTACTTCAACTTCCAACAGTCGTCAGTATCATGCCCCGGACTGTTGGAGTGATATGCACACCTTGCATCAGGATTGTAGTCAGGTGAAAAAGTCTTGGGATTCATATGAGGTCCTATCAACATCAGCAGGTTCATTCTCAACAGGTGTTGTAAAGCTTGAGACAGCGGCATGTTGAGCTTGGTAAACTACCTCTTGGGGATATCCGGTTTACTCTGATTAACCTGTTGCTTTTGGCGAAGTCGTTGTTGGACCCAGGTAGTAGCAATTTGGAGAGGTCCATTCTTCACCAAGCCAAACCCTTGTCTTCTTGGAGGCTGATCAATGACTTGGTCCCCGGCCTCGACCATTTGCTTCATATTGTTGTATTTGTCTCGACGAAGCTGGTTAATAATGCTTCCCAGCTCTTCTTGTTCCCGGGCTAAGCCTTGGGTAAGAGCCATCTGCCCCAGCATCTGGGTTCTTATTGTATCTACCTCAGATTGTAGTTTTTCATCCGCTCGTCCTTATTGTCTTTAGGACTTTTCTTGACCAAGTTCCCAACGAGGAGTGTTTTCAACTCTTCCTGCCCCTTGGATAGGTTTAGGAAGATTTCCCTGAACTGTGCTTCTTGGGTATGAAGGTCTCTGTTGTCTTGTTTGAGAGCCATTGCTGAAATAAACAGCGAGAACATGAGAGACCTGTATTGGACGACCTGTTATACAATGACATGTATGTATGCAATGTTTTCAAGGACCTCGCAGGGTAAACATGAAATTGTTAGAATTTGAAATTGGCAGTTTGATTGAAGAAACTTCATGTTGTTAAGAGTCCTTCTTCAAGAGTCAAGCTCACCATATCAAGTGGGTCATAGCCACTGACTCAAGTCATCGTGTTTTGATCTCTAGATGACATTGGCTAGAGGAAAATAAATCCCCTTTGCCCCTTGCTAGACGTTCGGTTTACCATAACCTGCATCACAAACCGTTGAGATCCTTGAAATGGTTAAGGAAACGTTTAGGCAATGATGTTATAATGTGTATGCTATGCGTTTAAGCAAAAGTGTAAGGTGATGTAAGTAAACCTTGCAATAAATCCAAGTTATTGGATAAGGACTGTATACAAAACCTGCAAGGAACTCATGTTGTCAGATAATAAAAATGTGCAAGTAGTTCAAGCTTGAAAGCACATAAGTCACACAATAGCCCTTAAATTTCAGGCTGACATAGAGTTTAGGTACTACCCTCTTGCAGTTTAGTTGGTTCAACCTGTCCTAGTAATAGTAATCGGGTTTTAGAGGTTCTCAATATCACTGACCATCCTCGATCGGTCATAATTCCAGTTTAGCAACCTTTTCTTGCGATCGGAATCATCACGAGAGTATGGTCTCAATGAGTGTAGCATACTTCTACTTTTCTATGGCCAAGTTGGTCAATTATAGGTTCTAAGGTCAGTTGATGCTTAATGACCCATTAGCAGCCCCATACTCTCCTTGTTGCGCCACAGGGGATATCGGTACCAACTAATGTGTCACACCAACGTAGCTACTGCTTCAACCGTATCGGTCTATGTCGTACAGTTCCCTCACAGTCTATTGCTACTTACCTAAAGGGTGTCCCCCAGATCCAGGTTAGGATCTATAGTAACTCCGATACAAAGCCCACAAAGATAAAGCAAGCAAATCAAACAATTGAAAACAATATGATGAACTAATCCTAAGGTACACCCCACTTATTAAATCCCCAGCAGAGTCGCCAGTTCTGTGATACGGTGGCCAGAACCGGGATGTGGTTTCCCTATTTCGTTAAGGAAATTTTGCTGGTTTGTGTTTTGCGTCTGTGTTCGCAAAATGTCGCGGTAAGCAAGAGTCGCCACCGTCTTTTATTTTATCCAACAAGGAAAGGAAAAAAGCACAGAAAAATTCCTTTTTCTAGATATTTCTGAGTACGGGGGGTAGATTATAGAAAGGGAAGGTATTAGCACCCTTTCTATCCGTAGTTATCTACGGGCTCTTAGGTACTTCTCATCATTTTCAAAATTGTTTTCTTTGTGTTTGTGGGCTTTGAAATGTTTTTGTTTTGACTTCGATTTAACTCTTGCTTCTGTCTTCAAGAGTGTAATGAAGTGTTTTTGAAAACTTTGTTTGTAAAGGAGTGTAAGTGTGAAAAATTTGTTTGGAATGAGCAAGTATCTAAGAACTAATCTACCTACTCGAAAAAAGAATCGTTTTATGCTTGTTTCCTTTAAACAATGCTATCCCACTATTAGTGAGTAGGTAGCATCATCGTTGGAGTTTTGAGGGTCAATTCGAAAGGGACGCACAGTCACTAAAGCAATGTTAGCACGTCTTAGTAATAACCCTAATGTCTTAGATCAATTATTCGAGGCAACAATTCCGAGGCAACCATTCCGAGGCAACTTTTCCGAATCGGGACTTTGATCTTTGTTTAGACAAAAGGACGACCACTAAAGCATCCTATACTCAATGACCATTTACCGAAGGCAACCAAGTGGGAGTGTACCCTAGGAGTGCGCATGTGCGAATGATTCAATTTCAGTTTATTTATCTTTTTACATTTAGGGTGATCTAACTGTTTTAAAATTAATCATACATTCTTGTCATGCATCCCTATATCATACATCTAACAGTTAATAATTTACGGAATTTAAAGTGCGGAATTTAAACTACGCTATTACAAGGCTTCAGGTATTTACATAGCCAAAAACAAACCCTTTGAAAATAAAGCGATAAATGTAAATAAACGTCCTAATTAAACTATTACAAACTGTAGGCAATTACATCAACATGGTAAATAATAAAAATAAAGCGCGCGAGAAGAATTAAGATCGACGAGAATTTAAGGTTTTGACCCTTCTAACCTAATTAAAAGAAAAATTGTTTTTTTGTTGTTTTTAATAAAAGAAATAAGTTTTCTAAATTAAATATGCAATTAATTAGTTAATTAAATTAATTAATAAAAATAATTACATGACCTATTTTGGTTTCTTTGGTTATTTTAGGAAAAAATAAATATAATTAAGCTAGTAATAAAACCTATTTATTCTAATTATTTTTAAGTTATTTACAAAAAGAAATTAAAGTTTTACCTAAAATTAAAATTTAATTAAGAAAAAAAAAATCCTAAATCTATTTTTATGTGATTTTTATTTTTGTTTATTGATAAAAAAAGGATTAAAAGAAATAAATAAAACGAATAAAATATGAAAATAAAGATGGGCCTAGTAGCAAAAGTAAACAGGGGGTGCAATCATCAGAAATCCCTAGGCCCGAATCTTCGAAAGCTTCATGCTCTAACTATGGTGTTTTTTGATTCTTGCATGGAACCTATGATTCAACCATCCATAACTATTCTATATAAACTCAAACAAACGTTAGCATACCATAAAATATGATTAAAATTAGAGATTCAAAGTTTAAAATTTTACCAAACCGGTGTTGTCAAATGGGGGGCGTGCTAGGCGTGTGATGGTGTTGTACCCTAAAATTTTCCCTCCCATTTCCTCAATATTTTCTCACCACAAGACCCTTGGAGCTCAAGATCCAGTTAGGGTTTCCTCTACTCAAGACTTCTCCTTGCACTGTTGACCCAAATTAGGGTTTGTGTTTGCACAAAGATATTTTGACCTAAAATGCCTAAGATGACTTTCATGCTTCATGTTGGACTCCCAAGTTTATCCATACCAAGTTTTAAGTCTTGATTCCAAATTTTGCCCAGTCAATTGGACAGTTGATCTAGAAATCAACTGTATTGGGGAAAAAGTCAACTGTGGCCAATTGACAGTCAAATCTCATGAAAATTGACCCACATCAACATTATGAACTCACATGGACCATTTGATCAAGTTTGGATCACAATTCCACAAGAAATTTGATCAGATCATCAAAAGGGCAAAATGGTCATTTTTAGGGTTTTAACTGCACAAAGGCAATTTTTGACTGTTTGACCTAGCCAATGGCAAGCCAAGCTCACATATGGACTCAAGGACCCCATGGATTTGTCTTGACATACTCAACAAGTTCAAAAGATCCCAAATGCAGAAGATTGACAGTTGAATTTTCCAGTCAATTGATCAATTTTGACTGTATACTGAAAAGTCAAACTTTGACTTTTTGGTCAAAATCAAGTGTCAAGATTCATTTTTAATCAAAACATGCCAAATCATGAAACTTGTTCATCAAGAAATCAAGAATTGCAAATTAGGGTTTGAAATGAAGATTTTTCATAACTTAGAATTTTTCTAAGTTATGAAAAACCCTAATTTTTTCCTAACTTTGTCCCACTTTCTCACCAAGATTCATTTGGATTCAAGGAAAAGTCAAAACATGAAAGTTGTAGTCCATTGCAAAATCTACAACTTTGATTCACAAAGTTTCCTCAAAAGAAGCTTGTAGCTCAAGTTACAATTTTTGGAACAAGGGTACCAAACCATTCTTAACTTAGAGAAATTTTGAACCATTTTAGGCAGGATTTTTGCCTAACTTCAAGACCACTTTTCACATGCTTCCACTTGGAATTTCAATTTACATTTCAAAGATGGATTGTAGTACACATTCCAAGCTTTCCAAAATGTCCAAGAACTCATCAAACAACCTCATGGTTAGGGAGAATCGAATTTGGCAAGTTGGGAAAAACTCACTTTTGATTTGGCCAATTTACATGTTCATACATTTGTGCCATTTTGAATTCAGCTTGCTTTCCTTGATTACAGGTCCTATATCCCATTTGCACTCAATAATTTAATGCTAACTCATTGTGCCAAGGCCTTATTTTGTGTGTTCAAACATTATATGCAAGATTAAGCCATTTTTAGATAAAGCATTTTTGCCATTTTAGAAAAGTTAAACTTTATGTCAAATGCAAATCCAAGCAAGTACAAGGCAGATCCTTTTGGCACAAGTTTATGAACTAATTACACTGATCAAGGCCAAGGTATGCAACATATATTGGGGGCCTGTACAAGCTAGAAACATAAGTTGACATTTGTTGCTTAAAGTTGAAGAAACATAGCATAACAATACACAACTCTCATTCCTGTGAACAAGAGCTTAAGAAAAGTTATCAAACACTTTCTAATCATCAAACCTAAGCTGAAACACGAGCCAACCATCTCCATTGCCTTCTCAAATACAGAATCACCCTAAAACTGCCCAAACAGGGTACCTGCTGCAGATTGAGTTCCATAACTCAACCCATTCATGCATTCTTGCTAAAACCACTTCAAACATATCCCACATCATCCCTTGAAACTATTCCAAGCCTCAAACACGACCTGTAACACTCCCAAGCAACATCACCATTTTCATTTTCTTGTTTTGCAGTTGAAGTTCCATAACACGATTCACTTGGTTTCAAAGCAAACTAAAGCTTGGAATAGCATCCCTGGACATCAAGGAAGCTATACCAATCATCACCTTGCATTGAAAGCACCTCCATCACCAGATACGATTCCAACTGAACAGGTAAGTTCATGAACTCATATCTCTCTATCCAGGCATTGTTAGCTTTAGGTTTGTGAAGAAAATATGTCACATTCATAGCCCTGAACATGCCCATGTAATTAGTTTTCATTTATGTTATGTGTGCTGTGAGAATTTGATGTCTGAACATGGAACAAAAACTAGGTCAGGAATTGGGGGAGAAGAAATTCTCTCTCATTTCTGAGAGTTAGATCAAGTTTTTGGTATGTATGGATTCGTTGTTTGATGCTTAACATTTTTGATGTTGTAAGTTTTTGTTAAAAATCAAAGAATCAGGATGTTTGAACAAGCCTGAGAAGCGCGCGTTTTGGACAAGAATGGCTGGAGGTTGAAGAAGCTCCACGTGGGCTGGGCCTGATCTGTTATTTCTGTTTACACCCCATTTTTACTTTTACACCCCCTAAGCCCATTATGCTTATTTTGATCATTTTTTGATTTTTTTCTTTTTATTTCTGATTCATTTATTTTTTCTCATAATATTAAAAATATAAAAAATATTTTTTAAACCATTTTTGTATTTATTAAGCATTTATTGGCTTAAATAGATATTTGTACATAAATAAATACCTAGATATACCTTTATTTAAAAATACTAAAATAATGCAAACACATTTTATTTTCCATTTTTATTTTATTTTATCTTCTGAAAATATTTTATATAAAATATACTTTTTTTTATAAATATTAAATATTATTATTTTGTATATATTTAATATATTTGATAAATAATACAAATACACATATATTTATTAGTATATTTAGCTTAAAAAATACAAAATATATACATTTTTATTTTTTTATTAATATTTAACATTAAAAATACCTTTTGACAAATATACTTCTCTTTTATTTATTTTTGTACATAACTAATAAATATTATATATATTAAATAATTAATACCTTTTATTTAATAAATTAGGGTTTTGCCCTAAATACATAAAAAATCCAAAAAAATAATACTTTTTATTTTGTTTATTTGACATATAAAAAACACTTTTTTCATACATATAAAAAAAACATTTTTTTTTGCATCTTGCATATTTATTCCATTTTTATTTAATTGTTGTATATTAAATAATTTGTATAATTCCCAATTTGATGTAATAGTCTAGGTTTAAATTCCTTGTCAAAATACCCCCCATTTGAACATTTGTACCCCCCTTCCCATATATTGTGTTGTAATAACTTAGGAACTTTATTTTTCGCACTTTAATGCTTTCTAATTATACCATGCTAGAATTAGGGTTTGTATGCAAATCAATTAACCAAAATAGTTTGACCTAATTTCGAGATAAACAAGCATGAAAATGGATAATACTAATCACACTTGCACCTCTAGGGTATTCCACTTGTTGCCTTCAATAATGGGCCATATTGCATGTTAGGTCTCTTTGGGCAAAACAAATACAATTCCAATGATCATAGTCCCTTGATGACGCTTTCGAAAGTTGCCTAAAAAATGATCAAGTCCCTCCAAGGAAAATTGCCCAAAGATACTTGGCACCATTGCAATTATGGTCTAAACGATGACCCGCGCCCGTCCCTTTTACATCCTAACACAAGATTGTCCACCAAATGCAATGGTGGAACAAAATTGTTAAAAGGGTTAAAAACATAGGAGAAATCTTTGAGAAATTTAGGAGTAGACAACCTCTTAGTTACTTGAATCAAACTTGCAAAACAAAACACTTGCCTATTTTCAAAACCACACATCACTACACTTTCAAAAATAACTTTCAAAAACATTGAAAACCTTTTCAAAAGACATACACCTTTGTATACATCCCAACATGGATCATTACAAAGGTTTCCACCACATTGGCTTCTTTTCCAAACATTTTCAAACCCACACACACAAAGCACCATTTCAAACAATTGAAAATCAAGGCAAGATGATCTAAGCAAGTAACTAAGAGCCCATGGATAACCATGGATAGAAAGGGTGCTAATACCTTCCCTTTCTATAATCTACTCCCCGAACCCAAGAAAACATCTCAAAGGTTTTTGCTGTGCTTTTTAACCTTTCATTAGGATAAAATAAAAAGTCGGTGGCGACTCTTGCTCAACCGAAACATTTGCGAAAACAAACGCAAAACCTCAAGTCAGTTCTCCCACCGTATCACAGAACTGGCGACTCTGCTGGGGAAAATTTTAAAAGTGGAGTAACCTTAAGGCTTAGATCACCCTCTTGCATGACTAATTGTTTGATTTGATTGCTTTATATTTTGGCTCTCTTGTTTGGGTTTGCAATCCTACACCCGGATTTTGGGAAACATTCATAGATAGCAATACGTTATGGAAACTGTGCGGGATATACCGACACGGTCGAAGCAATAGCTATATTAGTGCGACATATTTGTGAGTACCTGTAACCCTTGAGTTCAATCAAGGAGAGTACGGGGCCGCTGAGTGATGTCACTAAGCACTAATGACCTAGAACCTTACTTGACCATCTTGGCCTTTTATTAGGGGTAGTGAGATGTCCGGCTTTGGTGCAGTCCGAAGTTGGTAGATACTCGATACTACACTCATTGAGGGTTGTTTTCTTGGAATATTTTGGTCGCTAGTTAAGTGGCTAAACCAAAACAATGAACAATGAAAACAATCCAGCGACATTGAGCTCCTTAGAACCCGGTTACTATTTATAGGACAGGTTTTTAAGCCAACTACACTCAAGAGGATACTTACCTATGAAACCCCATGCAAGCCTGAAACTAGGGTTTGGTGTGAATTGCTTGTACATATGCTTGTGCATACATCATAAACATCATAAAACATCATATGCATTTACTAACCACTTCAAGGGTTTAGATCTTCATATTTGTTCTTGTTTTGTAGGTCATGGAAATTCCTCGCAGAAAAACCATCCAAGTCAACCTTGTGAGAATCCCTCCTCAACTCAAGGAGCTCACATCAAGAATTCCGGAAAGCTCATCCTTCAGTGAAAGACATGGTAGACTGCTCAGCTTAGTCAACACCAACATTGAAGAAGATATGATGAAAGTGCTATTCCAGTTCTTTGACCCTCTTCACCACTGTTTCACTTTCCCCGACTACCAGTTGGTTCCCACTTTGGAAGAATTTTCTCAACTCATGAGAATTCCTATCCTCAATCAACTACCTTTCAACGATACGGAAAAGGAACCAAAGCCGGAAGATGTTGCTCGAGCATTACATCTACAACCTTCTGACATCAAGGGGCATTGGGAAACTAGAAGCGGCGTCAAAGGTTTCTTAGCAAAATTCTTGTTTGAGAAAGCACAAGAATGTTGGAATTCATTGGACCTACAAGCCTTTGAAGAAATTGTGGCACTCCTTATCTATGGGTTGGTCTTGTTCCCAAATCCTGACCAGCTTGTAGAGGTCAACGCTGTCAAAATCTTCTTGTCCAGAAATCCAATACCAACATTACTTGGGGACATCCTTCACTCATTTTACACACGAACAATGAGAAAGAGGGGTGTTCTCATGTGCTGTACTCCTCTCCTTGCAAGGTGGTTTATTTCGCACCTTCCACAATCTGTCTTGAAGAATGACCAAGGCTCAAGGTGGTCCCAACGGTTGATGACTCTTACTCACTCTGATGTACATTGGTGTTCTCGGTCCAGAGAAAATGTCATCATCGTCGATCGTTGTGGAGAGTTTCCTAATGTTCCTTTACTTGGAATCAGATGAGGTATCACCTACAACCCTTGCCTAGCTTTGAGGCAATTTGGATATGCACGGAGGGATGGCCCTCACGACATGTTGATTCCTGACCTAGTTTTTGACTTTGACAACGATGCGCAAGGACTTCGCCAAAGATTCATCAGAGCTTGGAGGATGCCCAACAAGGTTGATAGCAAGACACTGGGGCACAAGAATTCCATCCCTCTTGAGACTTATCTCAAGTGGGTACGAACCAGAGCCCAGAGTCTAATGATGCCTTATCCTCATGTTCTCCCTGTGATTAAAGAGCCCGTCAAGGAAGGAGAGGTTCCCTACACCATACTACATCCTGACATGCCTACATCGTGGGAGGAGATGCAGAAGAGTTGGATCCAACTCAAGGAGGAACAGAACACTTTTGAAGCCAGCTTCTACGCCAGCGAGAAGAAGGTTCTAGAGCTCACCCGCCGACTCCATGAGCAAGAGGCCCTCAACACCTACATTGCGCCAAAGAGGATGCACAACGTCTTTTTACCTTAAGAAGTTGTTTTTGTAATATTTGGCCCATGGGGCATTTATGTACTAACAAATTTCTTCTTATTAATATGACGTGCGTTATTTTTGTCTGCAACAATTGTGAATTTCTAAAACCCTTGAATGCATTGCATAGATAGCATCTCATGCATCATGTGCATAACAGGTACCCTTTTTTCTACAGGTTGCTTAATCTTCTTTGCTGTTTATTTTGAACAGTCATCATGAATCCAGAATCATCCAATGAGCAAGCAATCAAGGCCCTCCAGGCCCAGAATGCACAGTTTCAAGAAATGGTCATGAGCTTGGCCCAAGATCAACAAGAGTTGAAGGCTTTGCTCTTAAAGAAGAAGAAGAAGAAGAGGACTGCGTTATTCAACACTGGACGCAGGTTCGGGAACACGCTCCATAACGAGGCTGATCCAGCTACTTCCTCTGCAGAGAAAGACAGTCCCCAAGGGGGAGGAGCTCCTAGTCCTGCAGTCTCTGACAACGAGACGGATTACAATGACGAACAATACCCTCCCACTGCTGACAGATACAAGCAATTAGAGGACCGTTTGAGTGCCATGGAGATTCAAAATGTGACGGGGCTGGATTTCGGAGATTTAGGGTTATCTTCTGGGGTGGTAATCCCACACAAGTTTAAGGCGCCTGCCTTTGCCAAATATGACGGGGCTTCCTGTCCAAAGCTGCATCTCAGATCGTACATAAGGAAGATCCAACCTTACACGGCAGACAAAAAACTTTGGATCCACTTCTTCCAAGATAGCCTTTCGGGGTCACAACTTGAGTGGTTCTATCAGCTAGATGGAACCAGTATCCGACATTGGGAAGATTTGGCGACCGCATTTTATAGACAATATCAATATAATTCTGACCTCGCTCCTACGCGTGCCCAACTTCAGGGTATGTCTCTAGGAACGGGCGAAGGGTTCAAAGAATATGCGCAAAAATGGAGAGATTTGGCTGGAAGGGTGCAGCCTCCATTGTATGGCTCTATATTTATAGAGGAGATTGAGGAGACAAGAAAGCATGGAAAGAATCTCCCTCATAATGTTGTGTTTTAAGACCATGATCAAAATTTGAAAAAATGCCATATTTGATGATTTTATGCCATTTTCACATGTGGATGAACTTGGACATATTTGAAGAGTTATTGCACGAAATCAATTGACATAAACCAGCATAAAACTTTCCCAAAATGGATTCACATCAAAATTTACATTATTTCTATTATTTATTTATTTAATTCTGAATTTTAATGAATAAAATATCAAAATAAATAGTATAAATAGTATAAAAATGTATGGGTGGACTTAGAGGTCGTGGACCATGTTAGGAATGAGTTTCAAACTTGAAAAGATAGGCCCATTTGGAAAAAATTCAAGTTTGGTCAATATTTGCTTCATGCATTTTTTTTCAAAAATTGTCCAACTTTGACAATGCATATCTCTCTCAATTTTAACCTTATGAGGGTGTTCTTGGACTTTTTAGAAAGCTTAAGATGTCCTCTAAGCAACCCTTTTGGTCTCATCTCAATTGAGTCTTCCATGCCCATGTGTGAAGCTTTGACAAAAAAAGGTGTTTTTGTTGACTTTTCAAAATGACCTATAATGTCCAAATTCATAACTTCTTGTGAGTGCATATTTTGAACTTGGGAGATGAAGATGGATTGTAGGGAATTGCATCCTCTTAAAAATTAGCTTTTGATGGGTCATTTCTCATAAAGTATGAGAAAGTTATGCTTGGTCAAATTTGAGTTGACTTTTCCTGCAAAACCCTAATTTAGCAACTTTTGAGTCTTGATGAATTATGAGCAATACTTGATGAATCATGATCAACCCTTGATCAAATGATGAAATATACTTTAAAATGAGGATGTTTACCAAAAATCTTGAAGTTTGACTGTATGTAGGCCACAGTTGACTTTTGCCCTAGCACAGTCGATTTTCAGGCCTTTGAGCAATTGACTGAGCAAACTTCCTCTGCAAAGCTTGAAACTTGACATGGATGATCTTGAGAACATATTAGGACATTGGTGAGCACTTGGGATCACTTGGAATCAAGTATCTTGATGCAACTTGAAACCCTAGTTTGGGGTAGACTGCCTTAGGGGAGAGCTTGTCTGGCCAACCCTTGGACTACCTTGAGCAACTTGAGGATATTTCTTGAAATGTTTTGAGAAATATGGGAGGGAAAATTTTGGGGTACAACAGATGGGAATGAGGATTAATATCTGGTTGGGTCCAAGTTTCTCAGTCCTTTGTTGGGGATAAAGAGGCAACTCTACTGGGGAAAAGAAGTTTAAACCTTGATCAGATTGCGTTCAGGTTCTTCTATATCTTTAAAGAGATAGGCTATCATCTGGTCGGGTCCAGATTTCATAGCTTTTGAGAAATGAGATCAACTGTTATCTGGTCGTGTCCAGGCTTCAGTAACTCAAGAAGTCAAACTGTTATCTGGTCGGGTCCAGGCTTCAGTAATTGAAGAAGTCGAACTGTTATCTGGTCGGGTCCAGGCTTCAGTAATATCTTGAAAATGGTGATAATATCTGGTCGGATCGAGGCTTCATAGTATTTCTTGGTAATAATAAAGGCTTTGTTGAAGGCTTTACTAGGGATCAGGGATTGTGGCCCTGTGATTAGTAGTCTTTTGAAAGGGGAATTCAAACTGGAGAGTATAGACTCAGTCGGGTAAGGCAAACTTAGTTTGGGGAGGATACACCCAACCGGGGAGGATGGACTCAACCGGGGATGAAGGGCTCATATGGGAAGGATAGATTCTGTTTGGAGAAAATAGCCTTGGTCGGAGAAGATGTACTCAGCTGGGAAATTTGGGCTCAACTGGGGAATTTGGGTTCAGCTGGAGAAGATATACTCGGCTGGGGAAGATGGACTCAGCTTGGGGAATAAAATCTTGGTTGGAAGATATACTCCACTGGGGATGAAAACCTCGGTTTGGGGAAGATATACTCAGTTGGGGAGTGTATACTCAGCTGGGGAATTAACTCTGTTGGGGGAAATAAACCCTGCTGAGGAGGTGAATTCCCTTTAGGAAGAGGTCTCCTAGGCTTTAGCTGGGGAGAAAGTTGTCAAGAGGTTGAGACTCTGGCCAGGGATTATCCTGTGTGAAGAGCTTTTTTGCAGGCAACTTCGTTGGGGAAAGGTCTATTGCTGCTGTCCCTATAGGGATAATGATGATGAGATAACTCTATGGGGCTACTTCATATACATTAAAGGGATGCTTACTACTGATGGGCGTTGATGCTCTGTTGTTGATGCTGCTGCTTAGCAGGACACATGTGCCAAATAGTCTTAATTATGTTCATATGCATATGTTCATTCAATTTTAGTCATTGGACAACTTTGCATTCAAAACAAAAAAAAAAACAGAAAATTTTGCACTTCAAAGTGTATTTGTATTGATATTTTGCCCATGAATAGGCGTTTTTGTACATAGAGACAGAGATCCTAGTAAGAGGAAATTGCTAAAAACGAAATTGAGAATAAAAACAAATAGCCATGTGAAATGATCTCATTGCCTTCCAGCTCTATTATTTCCCCAATGTCTTTGAACGTCCCTTGCCGTTGATCGAAGTTGATTAGATTGATCCTAGACCATTTGAACTTGGATCTTGGTGATAGAATTGACTGTGTTGATTTCACGGGACATAGTCGTACGCTTTTAATCCTTAATTTTTGCCTGAACCGCCCTTTCGGGTTTCAGTTCACCAGGATACCCCTTTTTTGCCCAAGTCCCCCTTTTCGGGTTTTCAACTTGCCGGGTGTACAATCTTTTGCATATATCCCTAATTTTTTCCTAAACCTTTTGGTTTGCCGGGATGCCCATTTTTTTGCTTAGGTGTGTCAACCTAACGGGTCTCTTATGCGTAGTATTTTTTAACTATGTCCGCGTTTATAGGATGTGGGTAATCTTTACCGTCCATGGTGGTCAGTATCATGGCACCGCCAGAAAAAACTCTCTTGACAACAAATGGCCCTTTGTAGGTGGGAGTCCACTTTCCTCTGGGGTCACCTTGTGGTAAAATGATGCATTTTATCACCAAGTCACCAACTTGATATACCCGAGTTTTGACCTTTTTGTTGAAAGCTTTGATCATCCGTTTTTGATATGTCTAACCATGGCAAATAGCAGCTAATCATTTTTCATCGATCAGGTTCAGCTGATCCAATCTCATTTGAATCTACTCGTCTTCGCCTAGGCCTGCCTCGATCATAATCTCTAGTGAGGGAATTTGAACTTCCACTGGCAGAATAACTTCCATGCCATAGACTAGAGAGAAAGGAGTTGCCCCAATTGATGTTCTAGCTGAAGTACGGTAGCCATGTAGAGCAAACGGTAACATCTCATGCCAGTCCTTATAGGTCACTACCATTTTCTGCACAATCTTCTTGATATTTTTGTTGGCCGCTTTGACTGCGCCATTCATTTTCGGTCTATACGGAGAAGAATTGTGATGCTTGATCTTATATTGGGCACACAATTCCCTGATCATGGCATTATTGAGGTTAGTCCCATTGTCGGTGATGATCCTTTCGAGAATACCATAATGACAGATGAGGTTGTGTCTGATGAATCTAGTTACTACATTCTTGGTGACTGAGGAAAATGAGGCAGCTTCGACCCATTTGGTAAAATAGTCGATGGCGACAAGAATGAAACGATGTTCGTTGGAAGCCGTAGGTTTGATTTCTCCGATCATATCAATACTCCACATTGAAAATGGACACGGAGCGATCATGACGTTCAGAGGGATTGGAGGTACGTGGATTTTGTCAGCGTAGATTTGGCATTTGTGACAGGTTCTTGAATGTTGATGGCAATCGATTTCCATCATTGACCAATGTATCCAGTTCTTAAGATTTTCTTAGCCATCGTATGTCCACTTGAGTGAGCACCAAAAAGGCCATCGTGCATGTCTGCCATAATTTCCTCTACCTCCCTCTTATCCACACATCGGAGTAGAGTCGAATCATGGTTGTGTTTGTACAATATCCCATTACTTAGGAAGAATTTGGCTGCAAATCTTCGCAAGAACTTTCTGTCATTGATAGATGCTCCCTCTGGATACTCTCGTGCTTCAAGGTATCTCATTACCTCATGGTACCATGGCTTTTCCGCATCGGTGTCAAGCTCATAGCAATGTGCAGGTTCATCAAATCTTTCAATTGTAATCATAGGGGCTTCGTTATCCCATCTGACTTTGAACATTGAGGACATGGTTGCCAAAGCATCAGCCAACTGGTTTTCTTCCCTAGGGAAATGTTCAAAAGCGATTTCTTCGAAGTGAGGAATTAGGGATAGAACAAGTTCCTTGTAAGGGATAAGATTAAGGTGTTTAGTGTCCCAATCTCCTTTTATTTGGATGATCACAAAGGCGAAATCTCCAAACACATCCAAATGCTTAATTCTTAAGTCAATAGCAGCCCTTAGACCTAAGATGCATGCTTCATACTCAGCCATATTATTTATGCAATCGAAGCATATTCTGGAAGTGAAAGGAGTGTGGCAACCTTCAGGAGAGATAATCACAACACCAATTCTGTTACCTAAGGCGTTGGAAGCCCCATCGAATACCATTGTCCATCAGGATCCTTGTTCAGGTCCGTCATACGGTCTAGGTTTCGCACAGACGGTTACCAGCATAATATTCTCGTCAGGGAAGTCGAAGTTCATTGACTGATAATCATCCATAGCTTGATGGGCCAAGTGATATGCTATTACACTTCCTTTGATGGCTTTTTGATTTGTGTATTAAATGTCGTACTCAGTCAAGATCATTTGCCATCTGGCTATTCGTCCGGAAAGGGCAAGTTTTTTGAAGATGTACTTAATCGGATCCATCTTAGAAATCAATAAAGTGGTATGATCCAACATGTACTTCCTTAGCCGGCAATCATCCCATGCTAAAGCATAACAAGTTTTTTCGAGCAGTGAATATCTGGTTTCACAGTCGGTAAACTTTTTGCTTAGGTAGTAAATTGCATGCTCTTTTCGGCCAAACTCGTCATGTTGGCCCAAAACATACCCCATCGAATTCTCTAGTACTGTCAAGTACATGATCAAAGGTCTTCTTTCAACTAGAGGCATGAGAATAGGAGGTTCTTATAGGTATTCCTTGATTTTTTCAAAAGCAATCTAGCATTCATTATTCCATCTGACTACCTGATCTTTCTTCAAGAGTTTGAAGAATGGCTCACAGGTAGCAGTTAAGTGTGATATGAAATGGGCAATGTAATTGAGACGACCCAAGAATCCTCTGATTTCTTTTTCAGAACGAGGGAATAGCATTTCTTGGATGGCCTTTATCTTGGTAGGATCAACTTTAATGACTTTATTGCTGATAACAAAACCTAGAAGCTTCCCCGAGCGTACCCCAAACATGCACTTGTTAGGGTTTAACCTCAGCTTGTACTTCTTTAGTCTTTCGAATAATTTGTGCAGGTGAGCGAGATGTTCTTCTTCGGTTTGTGATATAGCAATCATATCATCCATATATACCTCTATCTCATGATAAATCATGTCATGAAATAAAGCAACCATAGCCTGATATGTTGCCCCTGCATTTTTTAATCCTAAAGGCATGACTTTGTAGCAGAAGGTGCCCCATTGCGTAACAAAAGTAGATTTTTCCATATCTTCGGGGGCCATCTTTATTTAATTATAGCCCCAGAAGCCATCCATGAATCAGAAAACCTTATACTGAGCGGTATTGTCGACTAAGACGTCAATGTATGGTAGAGGGAAATCATCCTTGGGGCTTGCCCTATTCAGATCTCTATAGTCTACGCACATGCGAACTTTCCCGTCTTTGTTTGGCACTGGCACTATATTGGCCACCCATTGAGGATAGGATGTTACAGCTAGGAATACTGCATCAAACTGTTTCATCACTTCGGCTTTGATCTTTTCAGACATGTCATGCCTCATGCAACAGACTTTTTGTTTGACAGGAGGGCAATATTCTTTAGTTGGCAGACGATGAACCACGATGTCGGTATCTAACCCAGGCATATCTTCATAAGACCAAGCAAATACTTCCACATAATCGCGCAACATCTGAACCAAACGACTCTTGACACTGCTTTCCAAATTAGTGCCGATTCTGATTTCTTTCTTATCTGACTCAGTACCCAAGTTGAAAACCTCAATTGACTCTTCATGCGGTTGAATAGATTTTTCCTCTTGTAACAGAAGTCTGGCTAGTTCTCCTGGTATGTCACAATCTTCCTCGCTTTCGTCTTCGGCTTGGTTAATAGGACATTCAAAGTCATAGTCGGCAATAATAGAGTTATTGATAATAGAATCCAAAGTGGATGTAGACCTGTAAGAGTGTGTGTGTGTGCACGTAAGATACATGGCTATTTTTGACAATGTATTTGAAAGAAAAGAAAGACAATGAACACAAATATTTGAATGCAAAAGAGTCCAATGTACTGAATGATCATATGATTATATGAACACAATATAAAACCTCTGACAAAAATACCAAAGTGCCCCAGGCTAGGCACATGGTTTAAAAGTCATTGTTTGGAAATAATATTACAGACATAGAGTTTCTGAATTGACAGAAAAGTAAACAGTAATTACTCCTCAATGAAAGAAATAGGAGTGAAATCCTTTTCATTCCAATTGTTGAGCTTTCCTTCAGTTGTTGGGTAGATCTAGTCTTCAAAGGCACACTCATCATCGGAGTCCTCTACATCATTCACTTCATGACTTCCGAGGCGGAGAGGCGGCTTTCCAGTATGAGCACCTCCGATTTCTTTTTGAGCTTTAGAGGTGAAACCTAACCCAAACTTGTCTTCCTTGAACAAGATGTCGAGGAGTTGAACCCACATCTCATTGTTTCCCTTTTCTACCACAGCACGGGCATCCTTAAGAGAAACCATCTTGGGGATAACTTTGTCGGCCTTTGGAGTGTCGGAGGAGATTTTGGTGGTGGCCACAACTTCAAATGTCTGGAAAGGAGTCTCTATGAATTCTCCATCCATTTCTACGTACTTGAAAGAATTGAGATGGCTTACCATATATTCTTCTTCACTGCAAACAGTGACAACCTTCCCTTGAACCGGGTATTTTAACTTCTGGTGGAGAGTAGAAGTGACCGCACCTGCCCCATGGATCCACGGGCGCCCAAGCAAGCAAGAATACACAGGCCGTATGTCCATTATGTAGAATGTGGAGTTAAAAATATGTGAACCAACCTTAATTAGGAGATCCACCTCTCCAGGAACCATCCTTTTCGACCCATCGGGTTCCCTCACAACAATATCGCTTGGCTTCAAAACCAAACCTTCAAAGTCTAGCCAATATAAAGCGCCTTTAGGTAACACATTTAAAGACGAGCCAGTGTCCACCAAAACATGTGCCAGAGTGGTCCCCTTACATTCAACAGAAACACGCAAGGCTTTATTATGATTCTTTCCCATGGGAGTTAAATCTGCGTCAGAGAACCCCAAACCATTGTCAGCTGTCAGACTTGCTACGCAGTTCTCAAATTGGTCGGCTATGGTTTCTTGAGGTACATGAGATTTTTTAAAGAATTTAATCAAAGCTTGGGCACGGGCGTCGGAACATAGTAATAAGGACAACATTGATATTTTGGAAGGGGTTTGCCCCAACTGCTCTACTATTTTGAAGTCGCTTTTCTTGATGATCTTCAGAATCTCCTCCATCTCTTGAGTGGATGGTTCTTCCATAACAGTATTTTTAGCAGGTGCCTCTTCCCTGGCAGGCTCACTTTCTTTCCCTTTTCCTTTAGTATTGTCATCAGAATTGTCATTGGTTATGCAGACTGGAACTGTGGTAGTGGTTGGTGGTGAGATATCAGGGGAAAAGACTCTTCATGTTCTTGTGACTTTACTAGAACCAGTAATATTAGTAACACTAGCTTCATTATCATCAATCCAAGAATCTTGTTTTACCCCATGGTAATAAACCTCAGCACCATAATTCTATGGTACCGCTTTATCAGAGGTGTATGGAACAGGTTCTGCAGCAGTGATCATGAGAGGAGCAATGATTGGTTCGTTCGAAATCCTGATGGGACCTTTGGATGAGATCCTAAGAGGTTTGTTTGAAATTGTTATGATGGCCAAATCTTCAGCTTTGTCGATTGAATTTTTGATGGTGGGAATCTTTTCAAATAGAATTTCGCGACTATCCATTAGGCACTGTGTACCTTTCTTTAGTTTTTCACACCCATCGGATTGTCTCATACAGCCCACACAGTCTTTTTCACAGCCAGTGAAAATCCCATCTTTCAACAAATTGCTCTTGATTACATTCAATGGAGTAGTTAACTCTTCAACAGAGGTAATGAAAGTTGTATCTTCGATGACATTAACACCTTTGTCGTGCTTCGACATTGGAGCGGTAATTACATTTGGAATTGGAGGAGGATCAAATTCAATAGTCTTGTTGTCAATTAAATCCTGGATTTTGTTCTTCAACGCCCAACACTGGCCAGTCTCATGCCCGGGGCTGTTTGAATGGTAAGGGCACTTTGAATTTGGATTATATCTTGGCGACGAGGTGTCAGGGTTGGCGGGAGGATCCCGCAATGTCACTAAATTGGCCCTGAGCAGATGTTGAAGGGCTTGAGATAATGACATGCCTAACCTTGTAAACTGTCTTCTTGGAGCTTCAACCTGTTGATGATTGGTAGATGGTCTTTGAGTAGCAGTCGAATTGGAGATTCAGACAGCATTGACAGGCGGGTGATTATTCATTTTGGTATGGGCCTTTGCTCTATACACAACATTAACTTCTTTCTTCGTGGAAAAAGGTTTCTTGACGGGATTAGGAGTGGAAGTAGATGCCACAGAGATCTTTCCACTCTTAATGCCACTTTCAACTCTCTCACCGGTTAGGATTAATTCGATGAAACCAGAAGAAGAGAAGCCAACCAATAGATTAAAGAAAGGACCATATAATGTGCTCATAAACACGTCGATGTGTTCCCTATCAGTCAAGGAAGGTTGGACCCTACTAGCAAGGTCTCTCCACTTCTGCGCATACTCCTTAAATCCCTCATCCTTCCCCATGGCCATACCTTGTAATTGAACCCTCGTCGATTCCAAGTCGGCGTTGTACTGATATTGATGATAGAAGGCAGTAGCTAGACCCTCCCACGTATTGATGCGAGAGCCATCCAACTGATAAAACCACTCAAGTTGTGTTCTAGCCAGACTCTCTTGGAAAAAGTGAATCCAGAGTTTTTTATCTGCAGTGTGCGGTTGTATCTTGCGCACATAGGACTTCAAATGGAGCTTTGGGCAAGAAACCCCATCGTATTTTGCAAAGGTTGGTATTTTGAACTTGTGGGGAATGACTACCCCAGAGATTAAGCCTAAATCGTCAAAGTTCAAATCGGGAATAACTTGGATTTCAACTGCTTTCAACCTGTCTTCTAGCTGCTTGTATTTGATGTCTGCGGGTGGATATTGTTCATTGAAATAAACATCATCAAATTCTTGGTCATTGATACAGTCGGCCTAAGTACTCTTGACCTCACCAATTTGGTTTTCATCCTTCTCAGATGAATCTTCCTCTATTGGAATTTGACGGATTGTCTCCTTGAACCTTTTACCCATGTTGAGTATAGCTTTTTTCTTTGGCTTCTTCTTAGCGGCCAACAAGGCCATCATATCCTGCTTCCCCTTGGCCAGGGCGAGCAAGGCTTCATGAAATTGATAATTCTGGGCCTGGAGCTCCGTTACAGTTTTCTCTAGATCCATCTTGCTGAAATAAACAACGGAGAGATAAGGAAACCTGTTATGCGGTCACCTGTCATGTCATGATGCATGAATATGCAATATACAAATGATTTCAAGGATTAAAAGAATTTAAATTTGTATAGACAAAGAGTGAACAAAATGTTAACTTGTATTTAAATAGTTCTGATTTGAATACAAACATGTCTCTTGGGCTTACAACAACAGAAATAAGAATAAAGTAAACTCCTAAGACAGAAAAGTTGTGCGCATCTTCTTTAGCGCAATGTAGGTGTTTAAGCTACTTTCTTCATGAAGTTCCCTTGTAAGCTCCAATACCTTCTTCTCGCTCTCATAGAACTTAGCTTCGAAGGTGTCTCACTCTCCTTTTAACTGAATCCAAGCATTTTGTAAATCTTCAAGAGAAGTAGGCATATCAGGATAGAGGATCATATGTGGAATGCCTCCCTCGACTACTGGCTCCATGATAACAGGTAAGACGACTTCATAAGGAATCTTAAGAATTTAAGCGCGAGCCTTCACCCATTTAAGATAAGGCTCCAAAGGAATGGAATTCTTATGCCCCAACGTCTTGCTATCAACTTTGTTAACCATACCCCAAGCTCGTATAAATCTTTGACGGTAACCTTGGGTATCGCTTTCATAGTCAAATGCAATTCCTTGGATGAGTACCTTATGAGGGCCATCTCTCCTAGCGTATCCAAATTGTCGCAAATCTAAATAAGGGTTGTAAGTAATGCCTCCCCTAATGCCAAGTAGAGGGACATTAGGGAATTCCACACAACAATCAATGATGGTAATGTCTTCTAAGGAGCGATAATACCAATGGATATCAGCATGTGAAAGTGACATCAATCTTTTAGACCATCTCATACCTTGTTCATTCTTCGCCACAGATCGAGGTAGGTACAAAATAAACCACCTAGACAAAAGAGGAATGCAACACATCAGAGCCCCTCTTTTCTTCAAAGTGCGAGAGTGAAGAGAATGCAATATGTCTCCAAGCAATGTAGACACTGGATTACAGGATATGAAAACCTTGATCGCATTCACATCTATAAATTGGTCAGGATTTGGAAATAGTACCGACCCATAGATGAGAAGAGCCAGGATTTCCTAGAAGGCTTGTAGGTCCAAAGTATTCCAACACGCTCGAGCCTTCTCTAATAAAAACTTTACTTAGGATCCCTTTAACACCACTCCTTGTTACCCAATTTGCTACTATGTCAGATGGTTGCAAATGTAGAGCTTGAGAAATTTCCTCAGGTTTAGGGTCTCTTTCAATACCGTTGAAATGTAACTGATTAAGAATAGGGATCCCCATGAGTTGAGAAAATTCTTCCAAAGTGGGCACAAGTTGGTAATCAAGAAAAGTGAAGCAATGATGCAAAGGGTCGAAGAATTGGACAAGCACCTTTACCATATCTTCTTCAATACTTGAGGTAACCAGACTAAGGAGTCGACCATGTCTTTTGGTGAACGGAGAATTTTCAGGGACCCTTGATACTAAATCCTTGAGTTGTGGAGGTATCCTCACAAGACTGACTTGGATAGTGCTCCTACGAGCGGAGGCCATGTCCTACAAAATAGAACAAAGATAAATCCAAAAAATCCTTGAAATTGTTAGTGATGTTTATGATACTCATGATGTTTATGATGTTTATGATGTTATGTACAAGTGTATATACAAAGCAAACAAGTCCTCAGTTTAGGCTTGCATGGGGTTTCACGTAAGTACCCTCTTAAAGTTTAGTTGGCTCAACCTGTCCTATTTAAAAGTAACCGGGTTCTAAGGGATCTCAATATCACATATCTTTCCCCCAAGTTTCGTTCAATAAGCAATTGACTCGCAACCAAAAAAAACTCAAGAGTAAAACCTCAATGAGTGTAGCATCGAGTATCAACCAACTTCGAACTGCACCAAAGTCGGTTATCTCGCTACTTTCTAATGGCCAAGTTGGTCAAGTAAGGTTCTAAGGTCAGTTGATGCTTTACGACACCACGCAGAGGCCCCGTACTCTCCTCGACTGACTCAAGGGTTACCGGTACCAACCAAAGTTCCACATCAACGTAGCTACTGCTTCAACCGTGTCGGTATACCCCACACAGTTCCCTCACAGTTTATTGCTAATTACCTAAAAGGTATCCCCAAATCCT
Source organism: Vicia faba (assembly GCA_948472305.1). Taxonomy (NCBI): domain Eukaryota; kingdom Viridiplantae; phylum Streptophyta; class Magnoliopsida; order Fabales; family Fabaceae; genus Vicia; species Vicia faba. Next base: position 1,000,061,052 of record OX451735.1, read on the forward strand.
GGTGTAGGATTTAAAACAAACCCAAACAAGGAAACAAAATAAAAAGCAAGGAAATCAAACAATGTAAGCAAGTAAATGTGATCTAACCCTAAGGTAACCTCACTTTTAGAGTTTTCAATAATCCCCAGTAGAGTCGTCAGTTCTGTGATACGGTGGGAGAATTGAATTGAGGTTTTTGCATTTTATGTTTGCAAATGTTGCGGTTTAGCAAGAGTCGCCACCAACTTTTCTTTTATCCAATAAGGAAAGGTGAAAAAGCACAGGAAAGACCTTTCGAGATGTTTTCTTGAGTTCGGGGGGTAGATTATGAAAAGGGAAGGTATTAGCACCCTTTCCATCCATGGTTTTCCATGGGCTCTTAGTTACTTGCTAGATCACTTGCTTTTGTTTGAATTTGTGCTTTGTGTGGTTTTGAAAGTATTTTTGAAAAGGTGCCATCGTTTAGGCAAACTTTGCAATGATTCCCGTTCGTAGGAATGTATACAAAGTGTTGAACTTTTGAAAATGTTTCAAGTTTTGGAAAGATGTCTGGAAAGTGTATGTGATGGTTTTGAAAATAGCAAGGATATTTGTTTTGAGAGTGAGCAAGAAACTAAAAGTAATCTACCTACTCAAAAGGTCTTAGATGTGTTTTTCCTCCTCCTTTAGATGTTGCTATCTTACCATTAATTTGGTAAGAAGCCCCATCGTTGGATGAGAAGGGACGAGCGTTGGGTCATCGTATTACCATGATAGAAATGTTGTGAGATGACTTAGCACTTTTTCTTTAGGGACTAAAATCATTTTGAAAGGCAACTTTGATAGCGTCATCGAGGGACTATGATCTTGTATTTCGATTTGTTTGTGCTAAGACCTCTCACATGCATAACATGGACATTTTTGTAAGGCAACAAATGGAATTACCCTAAGGGTGTAAATGTGCGAGTGTGTTTAATTGCATGCATAATTTGTTTTGATTAGGGTGATATATTTGTCAATTTTCATATCTTGTCATACACCCTAATTACTAGCATATATTGAAAGCAATAACAGTGCAGAAATGTAAAGTCCTACGCTATTACAATATTTAAGGGGATGGGGGTACATTTTTGTGAATGGGGGTTGCAAGTTAAAATTCTAGGTTACTATTACAACCATATTGAAATAGATAATAATGTATAGGAAATGTAAAATGCTTGTCTGTTTGAAAAGGAAAGTAACTTTTGTTTAAGAAAAAAAATATTTTTTTTTGGGTTTTTAGGTTAAAAGAAAATATAACATGCAAATATAAAATATTTTTGGTGTTTTTTGTTTAGAAATAAAATAAAATATGATGGCAAAATAAAATAGAATAGAAAAGCAAGGAAACATAATCAGCGCAAAGTGCTAAAAATGGAAGAGGTCAGAAGTTCTGACTCTGACTTGGCTGCACAAACAGAAACAGGTTAGCAAAAATATGGAAGTTTAGAAGTTCTGGATCTTCTGAGAAGGCAGAAGTTCTTCAGAAGTTCTGAAGCAACTATCAGAACTTTGCCTCTCTCCATGCTAGTCAGAACATCTGCAACTTAGTCATTTACAGAACATAAGTTGCATGCATAATGGTTATGAAAAATTTCATGAAATGTCAGAAGCATGAATCAGAAGCAACACGTATTGATTGATTCTAATTCTGAGTCCTAATTTCTTTATGAAGCTCTGAAACGGGATTTCCTCTACTTAGGCAGGCAGATGCATGGATTTTCAGAATATGTACATCCTCAGAATCAAAATATCTACATTGTGCTAAATATGCAAAATCTGACAATACTTAATCAGTTATGATGAGGGTAAAAAAAACTTACCTTGCAGCTGGAAAGGGTTCTGTGAACTGGAGGTTTTTCTTGAATTCTGGTGATATTCTAAGTAACTTCTTCACGCGCTCAGCAGGATGGAAGTTTGCAACTTTTGGAACAGCCAAAAGGGTGATACTCTGACTCCTTGGAGGTAGAAATGAATGGAGAGTGTATGGCAATAGGAACACATAAGTTTAAGGTGGCTTCTAAGGTATAAAGCAGCAGCTACGTGGATGGCTTTAGTCAATAACACTTGAGGAAAAATGGAGTTTGAATATAAGGAATCAATGCTAAGATTTTGTTATTTTGTGTTTATAGTTTCATGGGTTCTTGGAAATTTTGCAGTGGTTCAAGGCTCTCTTCCTCAATTCTCTCATCTCTTTCACAAATTTTCTCTGGGGAGGGGGGCGGGGGGGGGGGGGGGGGGGGGCTTTTCAGTGTGAAAATGGTATTCTATTTAGTAGGGTTACTTCGATATGAAATCCTGGATAGTAGGGCTATGAGAAGGAACCTGGATAGTAGGGTTACTTCGATATGAAAGCCTGGATAGTAGGGCTGTGAGAAGGAACCTGGATAGTAGGGTTACTTCGATATGAAAGCCTGGATAGTAGGGCTGTGAGAAGGAACCTGGATAGTAGGGTTACTTAGATATGAAAGCCTGGATAGTAGGGTTGTGAGAAGGAACCTGGATAGTAGGGTTACTTCGATATGAAAGCCTGGATAGTAGGGCTGTGAGAAGGAACCTGGATAGTAGGGTTACTTCGATATGAAAGCCTGAATAGTAGGGCTGTGAGAAGGAACCTGGATAGTAGGGTTACTTCGATATGAAAGCCTGAATAGTAGGGCTGTGAGAAGGAACCTGGATAGTAGGGTTACTTCGATATGAAAGCCTAGATAGTAGGGCTGTAAGAAGGAACCTGGATAGTAGGGTTACTTCGATATGAAATCCTGGATAGTAGGGCTGTGAGAAGGAACCTGGATAGTAGGTTTACTTTGATATGAAAGCCTGGATAGTAGAGCTGTGAGAAGGAACCTGGATAGTATGGTTACTTCGATATGAAAGCCTGGATAGTAGGGCTGTGAGAAGGAACCTGGATAGTAGGGTTACTTCAATATGAAAGCCTGGGTAGTAGGGCTATGAGAAGGAACCTGGATAATAGGGTTACTTCAATATGAAATCCTGGATAGTAGGGATGTGAGAAGGAACCTGGATAGTAGGGTTACTTCGATATGAAAGCCTAGGTAGTAGGGTTGTGAGAAGGAACCTGGATAGTAGGGTTACTCCGATATGAAAGCCTGGGTAGTAGGGCTGTGAGAAGGAACTTAGATAGTAGGGTTACTTCGATATGAAAGCCGGGATAGTAGGGCTGTGAGAAGGAACCTGTATAGTAGGGTTACTTCGATATGAAATCCTGGATAGTAGGGCTGTGAGAAGGAACCTGGATAGTAGGGTTACTTCGATATAAAAGCCTGGGTAGTAGGGCTATGAGAAGGAACCTGGATAGTAGGGTTACTCCGATATGAAAGCTTGGATAGTAGGGTTGTGAGAAGGAACCTGGATAGTAGGGTTACTTCGATATGAAAGTCTGGATAATAAGGCTGCTTCAAAGAGATAGTGTAGATTAGTTGACCCATTTGATTTCGGGAACTGAGTTTCCATTAGTCGTTTATAGATGTGATCTGTGTAACTGCTAAATTTGTTGAAGCTAATCCTCTTTTCCTGAAAAGATACCAGGGTTAGTTATATGCGATGCATGAAATGCAGGGTGAGATGATGTTCTCAAAATAAATGAGATTATGTTGTATATGTCATGTATGCGTATGTCATGATGTATGTTCATGAAATGCTATCGGGGTATGCTCGCGTCTGGGAAAATAAATCCCTGATTATTGCTGGAGAGTTGTGAATATTCTGTCGGGAAGAGGATGCTGAAGAATAAACTCTATGGGGACCATACTTTGGGGGAAGAGATACTCTGTTAGTAGACTTGCCGATCTGGAGAAACAAATTTAGCCGAGGATGAAATTCTGTTGTTGGAAGTGATGAGCCCTGTTGGAGATTTAGCTTCTGTATTTATAGAAATAAACTTCGCTTGGGGGATGAATTTTACTGACTAGCCCACAATTATGAAATTCAAATGGGGATAGTTACATCCTGCTTCGAGGAAACTGACATCAATGCCTTTGGGTACTTTTACTTTGTGGGGAGTGTATGTACAGAATAATGTTTTCAAAGCTGACTCTATCCCGATACCTGTTGGGTAGAGGAAGCGTCGGGTTTGGTACTTCTTATTTTCCTTGTTTATGGAATTACGAGTAATTGTCTTTGTTTCTTATGTAAATGTTTATGAGCAGCAATCATTTTCAAATGCATATATCAAAAATAAATCATTGGACGTTCTTGCAAAACAAAACAGAAAAAGAGAAAACAAATTGAAGTTTCTTGTAAACGTGATTTGTATTGATTTTGAAGTTGGACTGTAATAGGCGTTTTTGTACAAAGAGGCTGACGTTCTAGTAAGAGAACACCACCGAAAGATAGAAATTACAATTTGTGCAAAAGAAAGAAAAACATCTATGTGAAACGACCCCATTGGGTTCCAACTCTGCTATTGCCTTTATATCTTCGAGCGTCTCATCACTTTGCTACTTGGCCGAAGATTGATCAGATTGATTGGCGCCGTCTGAGCTTGATATTTGATACCCAAGTCTGGTTGCAAGATGATCCAATGAGACATAGTGTTATGCTTCAATCCCTAATTTTTGCCTGGACGTCCCTTTCGGGTTTTCAGTCCACCGTGATACCCTTTTTTGCCCAAGTCGCCCTTTCGGGTTTTCAACTTGCCGGGTGTACAGATTTTTTATTTTCATCCCTTACTTTTGCCCGAACCCTTTTGATTCGTCGGAAAGCCCTTATTTTTGCATAGGCTAGTCTACCTAGCGGGTCTTTGATTATGCGTAGTATCTTTTCACTATGTCTGCATTGACGGGGTGAGGAAGGTCGTCACCATCCATGTTGGTTAGAATCATAGCTCCTCCCGAGAAAATGTTCTTAACCACAAATGGCCCTTCGTACGTGGGAGTCCATTTTCCCCTGGGATCACCTTGCGGCAGTATGATGCGTTTGATCACCAGATCCCTGACTTGATATTCTTGACGCATGACTTTCTTGTTAAAATCCTTGATCATTCGTTTCTGATACGCTTGACCATGGCAGATAGCAGTAAGCCTCTTCTCGTCGATTAGATTTAGCTGATCAAGTCGGGTTTGGATCCAGTCGTCTTTGTTCAAACCCGCATCCTTCATGATTCTGAGAGAAGGTATCCGGACTTTGATGGGTAGGACTTCCTCCATGCCATATACCAGAGAGTAAGGTGTTGCCTCTGTCGACGCCCGTGCTGAGGTACGATACCCATGAAGAGAAAACGGTAACATCTCGTACCAGTCTTTATATGTTACCGCCATCTTCTGTACAATCTTTTTGATGTTCTTGTTAACCGCTTCAACATCCCCATTCATCTTCGACCGGTAGGGAGAAGAATTATGATGCTGAATATTGAACTGTTTACAGAGCTCGGTGATCATTGTGTTATTGAGATTTGTACCATTGTCAGTAATAATCCTCTCTGGTACGCCATATCGACAGATCAGATTATGTCGGATAAACCGCGCCACGACGTTCTTGGTTACTATAGCAAAGGAAGCTGCCTCAACCCACTTTGTAAAGTAATTAATGGCTACCAGAATGAAGCGATGTCCGTTAGACGCAGTAGGTATGATCTCGCCAATCATATCAATACCCCACATCGCAAAAGGCCAAGGGGCTGTCAAAACATTCAGGGGCATCGGAGGTACATGCACCTTATCAGCATAGACTTGGCATTTATGAAAGGTTCGAGAGTGCTGATAACAACCGACTTCCATAGCGGACCAGTGGTATCCTGCCCGTAGGATCTTCTTAGCCATGGTGTGTGTGATGCGGTGGGAGAACTGACTTGAGGTTTTGCGTTTCATCGCAAATGTTTCGGTTTAGCAAGAGTCACCACCGACTTTTATTTTATCCAAAAGGAAAGGTAAAAAAGCACAGGAAATACCTTTGAGATGTTTTCTTGAGTTCGGGGGGTAGATTATGAAAAGGGAAGGTGTTAGAACCCTTTTCATCCATGGTTTTCCATGGGCTCTTAGTTACTTGCTTAGATCACTTGCTTTGCTTTTGCAATTGTTTGAAATGGTGCTTTGTGTTTGGTGTGATTTTGAAAGTATTTTGAAAAGAGCCCATCGTTTAGGCAATCTTTGTAATGATTCTCGTTCGTAAGAATGTATACAAAGATGTTTATCTTTTGAAAAAATGTTTCAATGTTTTGAAAGTTGTTTGGAAATGTGTTGAAATGTGTTGTGTGTTTTTGAAAATAGCAAGGATTGTTTTGAAGAGAGCAAGTAACTAGGAACTATCTACCCTACTCAAATGTCTTTCCTATGCATCTTTATTCCTTTGACATTGTTGGTTTACCATTTCATTGGTAAACAACCCTATCTTTGGATGTTAAACGAGACGGGCGTGGGTCATCGTATGACCATGATAGCAATGTTGCCAAGTATCTTTAGCATTTTGAGGGACCAAGATCATTTGTTTTAGGCAACCTTTTGATAGCGTCGTCGAGGGACTATGATCTTTTGTTTTGTTTTGTTTTGCCAAGATACTTTGCATGCATACCATGGCCATTTTTGTTTAGGCAACCAAGTGGGTGAAACCCTAAGGGTGCTTGTGTGCAATGTGTTGTCATTTTACACGCATTTGTTTGTCTTGTATTAGGTCATGTATTTGTTTAATTTTTGTCTTATCATGCAAACCCTAATTTTACTAAACATGTATATAATGCGATAAATTACATAAAATAAATCTAAGCTATTACAACATTTATTATGGGAGGGGGGATACAAGTTTTTGAATGGGGATATTTGCACAAAATAAAACCCTAAAATACTATTACAACCCAATTGAATTATTGTACAAGATAAATAAATATACAAATATTTAAATATGCAAATAAAATGTAAATATGAAAAAAATGTTTTGTATTTGTTTTATGTATGAAAAAATAAAATTATTTAAGTCCTAAAAAATAAGAAAAAATAATATTGTTATTTTTGAAAGGGGAAACCCTAATTTTTGATTAAAGAAAATAAATGTTTCCTATCATTTATTTTATCCATTTTTTGTACAAGAAGTAATAAATAATATTATTAACAAATATTAAAAATTAAAATATGTATGAAAATAATTATTTTTATGTGTTAAATAATAAAATAAAAATATATAGTATTTTTAAATTGTATTTACAAATTTATTTAAGAAAATAAATTCTATAAACCTAATAAACTATTTTTTATGCCAAAAAATAATAAAATAAAATGCAAAAAATAAAGAATTTATTTTTGTGATTTTTTATTGTTCAGAAAAAGAATTAAAAACAATAAATATAAAAATATAAAAAGAAAAATGAAAAATAAAACAAATATGCAAATGGGGTGTGGATATCAAGTCAGGGGGTATGGGAAGCAAAAACATAAGCCCAAGGCGCGCCAGACCCAGAACAGCTTCGTCCCCGTCCTCCAGCCAAACATTTGCGCGCGTATTTGCTTCAACCTGTCACTCTCTATTCTTTGCACAAAAACAAAAACTTATAACACAAAAAATGTAGCTTGTGATCTCACGATTCCAGTGATATAAAGTTTGTAATCTAACTCTAAAAGATCAGAGAGAATTTTAGAACCCCTAATTTCTGACCTAATTTTTTCATGAACTTCAAGCTTCAAATTCTCACTACTCAGTTAATATAAATGACAACTATGCATATGTACAACTTCACCATGTTAAGGACTACACCTTTGCTTCACAAATCAAAGCTTGAGGATTCCTAAATAGAGAGATAGAGTTTTGAAAAATACCTTGTTCAGCTGAGTTTGGATATGGCAATGTGGGGACTTTGAGTGAGGCCTGGGGATCGTGTGAGATTCCTTGAAGTTCCATCAAGCTTTTCCAATGCTTAGCTGTCCTTGTGGATGGCTGAAACCTCCTGCACGAGTCAACCTGCAACCTTCAAGTTTGAAAATGGTGATGTCTAAAATAGAGGTTACAGCAATAGGACAAGGGCTTGGATGGTTTGGATATGATATGGATGAAGTGTTTCAAAGGTTAAAAGGCAAAACGCACGAGCCAAAATGAAGTTGGCTTGAGCTTTGCAGAAGCTTCCCTGTTTGGGCAGAAAAGTGTGTTTTTTGAGTGTTTTAGATGTTGTGCATTCGTGTATTAGCTTGCAACAAGTTTGTGTAGTTGTTTAGAATGAAGCCAAGTTCACTCTTTAACAGATGTGCAAGTTCTCATCCCTTTTGCCAATTTGCTTGCATTTGAAGCAAAGTTGAAGTGACTATGCAAAAGGCCTGTACTTGCTAGTTCTAGGGCTGCAAGGAGTTGGTATGCTTTGTCGGATATCTATGGACGTTGCTTGTGACAAAGAAACAGGTCCAAGGCTCAAGGGTAGTAAAGTTTCAAAAAGCTTGCTTTATGAAAATGGCAATGTGCCCTTTATGCCATTTATGGATTAAACTCTTGTACAATGCTCCAAAGGTCAAAATAAATCCATTTTCCATTGAGTTAGAATTTAATTATGGAGTGTAAAAGGAGTTAGGGACCTGTAATTCAAGGTACAAGCATGCTAGGATCTGATTTGCAACTTGATCTCATGTAAAAATGGCTTGAACAAAAGTGACAAAATGCCATTTTCTCTTCTTCGATTCTCCCTAACCACAAATGATCTTGGAGATTTCTATGACATTTTAGAAATCTTACAACATGCTCTACAATCCATCTTTGAAATGAATTTTTAGATACCTCTTGGAACTATGTGAAAATTTTCCATGAAGTTAGGTCAAAAACCTGCCTAAACTAGGGCAAAATTTCACTAAGTCTTTTAGTTTATGGACCCCTATTCACAAATTTATAACTTGAGATCCAAGAATATTTTGGGAAAAATTTGTGAATCAAATTTGTATATTTCATGGAGGACTACAACTTTCATGTTGGAAGTTTTCTTTGAATCAAATTGCATCATGGTGAAAAATTGGTGAAAAGTTAGGAAAAAATAAGAAATTTTCCATACTTAGAAAAATTCTAAGTTATGAAAAATTTCAAATTAAAACCCTAATTTGAAATTTTAGGTTTCTTGGTCAACAAGTTTCATATTTTGACATATATTGATGAATTATGACCCTTGGCACTTGACTTTGACCAAAAAGTCAAAGTTTGACTTTTCAATGTACAGTTGACTTTTGATCAGTTGACTGGAAAATTCATCTGTCATTCCAATGAACTTGAGATCTTTTGAACCATGTGATTAGGTCAATATGATGCCATTGATTCCTTGAAATCATGTTTGAAACCAATTGGTCATTGGCTAGGTTAAAAATAAAAAATTGCCCTTTCTCAGTCAAAACCCTAATTTTGACCATTTTGCCCTTTTTATGATCTGATCAAATTTCTTGAGGAATTGTGATCCAAACTTGGTCAAATGGTACATATGAGTCTAAAATGTGGTTGTGGATCAAAAATTATGAAGTTTGACTGTAAATTGGCCATGGTTGACTTTTTCCCCAATACAACTGATTTTTAGGTCAAATGTCCAATTGACTGGGCAAAAATGTGATTCAAGGTTTGAAACTTGGTATGAGCAATCTTAGGGGTCCAAGATGGTGTATGAAAGTCACATGAAGCATTGGTGGTCCAAAAATCCTTGTGCAAAATCAAGCCCTAATTTCAAGTTATCAGTGCAAGGGGATGTCTTGAGCTGAGCAAACCCTAATCTTGTCTTGAGTCCAAGAAGTCTTATGAGGAAAATCTTGATAAAATGAGAGGGAAAATTTTGGGGTACAACAATGTGTCCACTAGAATGGGTTCCGAAAGTGCCTTCATGTAGATCCGTCATGATCCTTTCCACTTCGCTCTTGTCTATACACCGCAGTAGTGTGGAGTCATGGTTGCGTTTATAGAGGATCCCATTGCTAAGAAAGAACTTTGCAGCGAACCTCCTCAGAAACTTATTATCATTGACAGATGCTCCTTCAGGGTACTCCTGAGCCTCAAGGTACCTTTTGACTTCGTGAAACCACGGTTTGTCTGCCACTTCTTCGGTGTTGATCTCACAGCAGTGTGCGAGTTCATCCAACCTCTCAATGGTAATCTGGGGAGCTTCATTGTCCCACCTAAATTTGAACATAGAAGACATGGTAGCTAGCACGTCCGCCAACTGGTTCTCTTCTCGTGGAAAGTGTTCAAAGGTTATCTCCTCAAAGTGTGGGAGCAATGTATGTACACACTCTCTGTAAGGAATGAGATTCAGGTGCTTCGTATCCCACTCACCTTTGATCTGACTTATCACCAGAGCAGAATCCCTGAATACACTTAAGAACTTAATCCTCGGGTCAATAGCAGCTCGAAGACCCATAATACATGCTTCATACTCCACCATGTTATTGGTGCAGTTGAAACATAATCAGGCAGTGAATGAAGTATGACAACCCCCATAAGATATAATTACAACGCCAATGCCGTTACCTAGTGCGTTCGAGGCTCCATCAAAATACATAGACCATCGAGATCCTTCCTCGGGTCCTTCATCCAGTCCAGGTTCTTCGTAATCACTCACCAACATGATATTCTCATCCGGGAACTCAAAATTCATGGACTGGTAATCATCCACGGCCTGATGAGCCAAATGATCAGCCAATACACTTCCCTTTATTGATTTTTGGGTTGTATATTGTATGTCATACTCAGTTAAGATCATTTTCCACCTTGCTATCCTTCCGGAGAGAGCGGGCTTCTCGAAAATATACTTGATCGGATCCATCTTCGATATCAACAAGGTAGTATGGGTCAACATATACAGTCTCAGTCAGCGAGCAGCCCATGCCAAAGTGCAGTAAGTTTTCTCGAGCAATGAGTATCAGGTCTCACAGTCGGTAAACTTTTTGCTAAGGTAATAAATGGCATGCTTTTTTCGACCAGACTCGTCATGCTGCCCCAGCACACACCCTATTGAATTGTCTAGCACTGTCAAGTATAATATCAAATGTATTCCTTCAACTGGAGGCATCAGAATTGGTGGTTCTTGAAGGTATTCCTTAATTCTTTCGAAAGTGGCCTGGCATTCGTCATTCCACCTTACCACTTGATCTTTCTTCAGCAACTTGAAGATTGGCTCGCAAGTAGCAGTCAGATGTGAAATGAACCTGGCGATGTAATTCAGACGTCCTAAGAAACCTCTAACCTCCTTCTCTGTACGGGGATCTGGCATCTCTTGTATGGCCTTTACCTTTGCAGGGTCTACCTGAATACCCTTATCACTGACGACAAAACCCAGAAGCTTACCAGCTCTTACCCCGAAGGTACACTTGTTCGGATTCAACCTCAGCTTGTATGTCTTCAATCTTTCGAACAACTTTTGGAGATGATCAATGTGCTCTTCCTCAGTCTGAGACCTGGCTATCATGTCATCAACATACACTTCGATCTCATGGTAAATCATATCGTGAAACAAAGCGACCATGGCGCGCTGATAGGTTACCCCAACATTCTTAAACCTAAAAGGTATCACTTTGTAGCAGAAAGTTCCCCACTACGTGACGAAGGTTGTCTTCTCCGTGTCTTCAGGGGCCATCTTGATCTGGTTATAGCCAAAGAAACCATCCATGAAGGAGAATGTTTTATGCTGCACGGTGTTGTCGACCAGAACATCAATGTGAGGAAGTGGGAAGTCATCCTTGGGGCTTGCCCTGTTCATATCTCTGTAATCAACACACATCCGTACCTTACCATCCTTCTTAGGTACCAGAACAACGTTAGCAACCCACTGTGGATACGAAGTGACAACTAAGAATCCTGCATCGAACTGTTTCATGACCTCTGCCTTGATTTTCTCTGACATTTCAGGATGCATACGGCGGACCTTCTGCTTAACCGGAGGACAGTCCTCTTTAGTCGGCAGGCGATGTACAATAATATCAGTGTCCAAACCAGGCATGTCTTCATAGGACCAGGCGAATATTTCAACATAGTCGTGCAACATCTGTATCAACCTCAATTTGACGCTAAGCTCCAGATTTGCACCTATTTTAACCTTTTTTCTGTCTTCCTCGGTACCCAAGTTCACTGTCTCAACCGGCTCTTCATGAGGCTGTATGGCCCTTTCTTCCTGCTGTAGTAGTCTAGCAAGTTCTCCAGGTACCTCACAATCATCCTCACCTTCGTCCCCGACTTGGTTGATCGGATTTTTGAAGTCATAACTGGAAATAGCAGAGCTATTATCAATGGGATCCATAGTGGATATGGATCTGCATAGTGATACGTGAGTGTGTGTAAGAGAATAACTGTTTTGATAAAGTGAAAAGCAGAAAATAAAAACAGAGAGCACAAAATTTGTATGTAAGAAACGTCCAATGCTTTTATTAATGATTATGAAATGATAAATAATAGCCCTCACAAGCAAAGCCAAGGTGCCTCGGGAAAGGCACCGGGCCGTAAAGTTTCAAATTGTTTATTACAAATCTTAAAGCAAATAAGTCAATTACTGCGGAATAAAAGAAACATGTATGAAGTCCCTAGTCGTCCAGTTACTCGGTCCACCATTGGTAGTCGGGTAGATCCAGCTATTAATGTCTGATTCCTCTTCACTGTCTTCAATGGCGTTAATCCCACGATTGCTGATGCGTAGGGGAAGTCCTCCAGCCCGAGCGCGTCTAACAACCCTTTGAGCCCCTGTAGTAAAGCCCAAACCAAATTTGTCAGTTTTATGAGTGAAATCAGGTAGCTGACCCCGATTGGCGCACCCACCTTCTTCAACCACAGCCCTGACGTCCTTGAGAGAAGCCATATTCAAAGGAGGTTTGTTGCTAGTAGTTTCAGTCGATGCCGAGATCTGAGGGACCTCTTCAAAATTATGACAAGGAGTTTCGATGAATTCCCCGTCCATCTCTACATAGTGGAAGGAGTTGAGGTGACTCACCATATATTCTTCTTCACCCCGCATTGTGACAATCTTTCCTTTCACTGGATACTTCAGCATTTGGTGGAGCGTGGAGGTGACTTCCCCAGTCTCATGGATCCAAGGATGACCCAACAAACAAGAATATGATGGCCTTGTATCCATCACATAGAAGGTGGACCCAAAAGTCTGAGAACCTACTTTGACAGGGATGTCCACTTCCCCGTGCACCATTCTCTTCGATCCGTCAAAATCCCTTACCACAATGTTACTAGGCTTTAGAGTTAAACCCTCACAATCCAAACGGTCCAACGCCTTCTTCGGCAGAACATTCAGTGAAGACCCAGTATCTACCAGCACATGAGCCATAGTGGTGCCCCTGCATTCAATCGAGACATGCAGAGCATCATTATGCTTCCTTCTCCGGTGTTAAGTCTGCATCTGAGAAACCCAGCCTATTATCAGCAGTCAGGTTGGCCACACAATCTTTGAACTGATCAGCTGAATTCTCTCGCGGAACATGTACAGTTTTGAGAAATGCAATTAAAGCCTTTGCATGGGCCTCGGAGCTCAATAGCAAAGAAAACATGGATATCTTCGATGGGGTCTGCCCTAGCTACTCGACCATATTGTAGTCACTCTTCTTAATGATTTTCAGTATCTCCTCAATTTCTTGCTTAGAGGCCTCCACAACAATTTTCCTAGGCGCCTCCGTCCGGGCAGGCCCGCCTATAACTTCTTTGCGACGGGTATCAGATGATTCACCGACAGGGGTAACAACCGGAGTAAGAACAGGAATAGTAGCAGATGTACTAGCATGAATAGCGGATGGAATAATAATAGGCTTATTGACAGTCTTAGGGGAAATCTCAGGAGAGAAGACCCTTCCACTTCGGGTAACTTTGCTGGTTTCGACAATGTTACCAATATCAGGATCATCCTCTTCATCTTTCAAGTTTTGTTTGATGCCATGATAGTATACATCGGCACCATAATGCCACGAGACATCTTTATCCGAGACATACGGGACTTGACCAGGAACAGTAATTATCAGTGGAGCAATTCTTGGGGCGGATGTAATCCTAACAGGTCTTCTCGAGGAAACCTTTGAAGGATTGGCGGAAATGGTTATAATGGCAACATCTTCATTTAGAATAACAGGAATCATAGTCTTCTCAAACAGAATCTCTTTGCTATCTATCAGGCATTGAACACCTAACTTCAGCAAACAGCAACCAGACGGTAGAAGTGAACACATGTGGCAACCTTCACCACAACCCAGAAATAAACCGGCCAATAGCAAATTCTTCTTGACAATCATGAGAGGAGTAGAAACTTCATCGACAGAGGTAACAAACAAATTAGTATCAATAGCATTAACTCCGCGGTCGTGCTTAGGCATGGGAGCAGTTGTGACATTCGGCTTCTCCGGGGCATCGAAATCTATCTCCTTTGCTTCAATCAAGTCTTGTATTTTGTTTCTCAGAGCCCAACAGTCATTTGTATCGTGGCCAGGACTCTCAAAATGATAGGCGCACCGGGCATTTGGATTATATCGGGGAGATGTAGTATTTGGATTCTTGGGAGCCTCTCTCAGGGTTGCCAGGTTAGATCTCAGCAGATGAGGAAGAACTTCAGCCAATGTCATGTTGATGCGGGTAAACTGTCGTTGTGGTCTTTCCTCCCTTTGTTGATTGTTGCATTGTGGGGCAACTGCAGGTCTAAGTATTATTACGACACTTACTGTCTGACGTTGTTCAACCCTGTTCTGACCCCTCGGGCTATAGACGACACTGGCTTCCTTCTTACCAGCAAAAGGCTTCTTTACTGAACTTGAAGAGGCATCCTTCTGTATTTTTCTGCTTTGAATCCCTGCTTCTACTCTTTCTCCAGTTAAGATCAGCTCAGTGAATCCAGCTGATGAACTACCGATCAAATGATTGAAAAATGGACCAGATAGCGTCCCCATAAACATGTCAACCAACTTCCTATCAGACAACAGGGGTTGAACTCTCCCAACCAAGTCTCTCCATTTTTGCGTGTAATCTTTAAAACCTTCACCTGCACCCATGAACATACTCTGGAGTTGAGTACAAGTGGGAGCAAGGTCGGCATTATACTGATACTGCTTGTAGAAAGTAGCAGCCAGATCTTCCCAGTTTCGGATGTTTGCTCCTTCTAGCTGGTAGAACCATTCAAGTTGAGTCCCTGACAGACTATCTTGAAAGAAGTGAACCCACAAATTTCTATCAGCTGTGTGGGGCTAGATCTTCCTAACATAAGAATGAAGATGGAGTTTTGGGCAAGACACCCCATCATACTTGGCAAAAACTGGAGCTTTGAACTTCTGCGGGATGACCACTCCCGACACCAAACCCAATTCTTCAAAATCCAATCCAGTATCCTCTGAACTTCCATGGCACTCAGACGATCTTCCAACTGTTTGTATCTATCCTCAGCAGGAGGATATTGCTCATCATTGTAATCAGTATCATTATCAGAGACTGCAGGACTAGGGTCCTTATCTCCTTCTTGATTCTCCCCTTCCTTGGATGAAGAGTTCAGATCAGTTTTACGCTTCAACCGTTCTCCGAACCTTCTGCCCATATTCAGAATACCGATAGCCTTCTTCTTTTTCTTCTCTTTCAGAATGAGGGCTTTCAGATCCTCCTGCCCTTTTACCAGACAGATGAACATTTACTAGAACTGGGCGTTCTGTGCCTGAAGATCCTTGATGCTTTGTTAAGAAGACATTTCTGTTGAAATAAACAGTGAAGAAGATGAGAAACCTGTAATGGTACCTATAATGATGTGCATGATAATGGGATGCGCATGCAATAATTTCAAAGACTTCGGGAAATTTAAATTTGGTAACCAAAATAAACAAAAAATTATTAGTTGAATTTGAAGTTCAAATGCCTTTTAGGCATTACAATTTTAAGAAAAATGAATCTGAAACTATAAAAGACAATAAGAAATTCCTGTAGATGCTTCCTCTTTGTGCCTGGATAGTCATCGAGTCCTCTTTCTTCATGCAACTGCTTTGTGAGCTCTAAAACCTTCCTCTTTTGAGCATGGAACTGATCCTTGTAAGCATCCTGCTCCTCCATCAACTGAATCCAAGACCTCTGTAATTCCCCAAGATTAGTGGGCATATAAGGATAGAGAAGTGTGTAAGGAATACCCTCCTCCGTAGTGGGTTCCAAAATCACAGGCAAAACAGTCACATAGGGCATCATAAGCTGCTGGGCACGAGCTCGTACCTATTATAGGTAAGGTTCCATAAGAACGAAATTCTTTGGTCCCAAAGCCCTGGCTCCAGATCTGTTTACCATGCCCCAGGCTCGTATGAATCTCCGACGATACTCCTTGACATCATCCTCATAGTTGAATACAATACCCTCGATAAGTAACTCATGGGAACCATTCCTTCGAGCATAACCAAATTGTCGTAGGGCTAAACAAGGGTTGTAGGTTATACCTCCTATGATGCCAAGTAGCGGGACATTAGGGTATTCTCCGCAGCGATCAATAATGACAGTATTTTTCATAACTCGAGAACACCATAGAATATCTGTATGGGCGAGCGACATTATCCTTTGCGACCAACCAAAACCTTCTTCATTCTTCAGTATGGACTTAGGGAGGTGAGAAATAAACCACCTCGACAGCAATGGCATATAACACATAAGAATCCCTCTTCTCTTTATGGTACGAGTGTGGAGAGTGTGCAAAATATCTCCGAGCAAAGTAGGCACCGGGTTGCGAGAGAGAAAGATCTTGATAGCATTTACGTCTACGAATGAGCCCGGATTAGGGAATAGGACTAACCCATAGATTAGAAGAGCCAAGACCTCCTCGAAAGCCTGAAAATCCGCATCATCCCAAAACATCTGGGCTTTGTTTATCAGAAACTTAGCTAGAAAACCCTTGACTCCGCTTCTTGTTTCCCAATTGGATACCATGTTAGCCCGTTTCAGGTGCAAAGCTGAGGCAATGACTTTTGACTTAGGAGCTTCTTCTAAACCTGTGAAGGGTAACTGCTCAAGAATGGGTATATCTAACAACTGAGAGAATTCTTCCAAGGTAGGTACCAACTGATAGTCTGGAAAGGTGAAGAAGTGGTGCTTGGGATCAAAGAACTGAAAAAGTACACTCATCATCTTTTCATCAAAGTTTTAAGTAACCAGGTCGAGAAGTCAACCATGTCTCTTGGAGAACGCAGAAGTTTCAGAAACCCTTGATACTAGCTCTTTGAGTTGGGAAGGTATCTTCACAAAGCTGATTCAGATAGTGTTTCTACGTACAGAAGCCATGATATTGCAAAACAGGGAAAAGATAAATTCCCTTGGTCTTTGAAATAGTTAGTGCAATAAGAATGGATGCTATGTTATGATGCATGATGTCATGATAAAACATAGGTATAGCAAACACAGGTATAGCAAGCACAGTCAAATCACACAATACCCTTAAGTTTAAGGCTTGCATGAGGTCAAAGGTAATACCCACTTGAAGTTAGTTGGTTTCAACCTGTATTAGAAATAGTAATCGAGTTCTAGAGGATCTCAATATCACTGACCATCCTTTATCGGCATTATCTCAACTCACGCAATCTTTTCTTGCAGCCGAAATATCCCGAAAGTCCGATATCAATGAGTGTAGCATCGAGTATCAAGAAGTTATCAGCTCTACACCGAGGCCGGCTATCTCACTACTTTCTAATGGCCAAGTTGGGAAATTAAAGGTTCTAAGATCAGTTGATGCTTCACGACACCACGCGGCGGCCCCGTACTCTCCCTAATTGACTCAAGGGTTACCGGTACCAACCAAAGTGCCACATCAACGTAGCTACTGCTTTAACCGTGCCGGTGTACCCCAGCATAGTTCCCTCACAGTTTATTGCTACTTACCTAAAAGGTGTTTCCTCGATCCGGGTGTAGGATCAAATAACCCAAACAATTCCCATAAATATAAAACAAGCAAGACAATCAAGAGAAAGCAATTATATATGAATTAGATCCTAAGGTTTACCCCACTTTATATATTCCCCAGCAGAGTCGCCAGTTCTGTGATATGGTGGCAGAACCGACTGCTTAATACTAGTTTGCGTTTTGCATTTTTTGTTTGTAAAGTGTCGCGGTAAGCAAGAATCGCCACCAACTTTTATTTCATCCAATCATGGAAAAGGAAAAAGAACAGAAAAAACCTTTTTTTGAGATATTTTGACTACGGGAGGTAGATTATAGAAAGGGAAGGTGTTAGCACCCTTTCCATCTGTAGTTATCTACGGGATCTTAGGTACTTGCTCATATTTTTAAAATTTCTTGTGTGTGTGCTTGCTTTGAAAATATTTTACTTCATGATAATCCTTGTATCAGTCCTCAAGGGTGTGACGAAGTTGTTATGAAAACTATTTTTGAAAGGTGTTTGTGTGAAAAGATTTGTTTTGAGCAAGTACCTACTAGCATCTACCTACTCGAAAAAAGATTATTTTTGTTCTATTTCCTTTAGACAACACTATCCCACTATTAAGGAGTAGGTAGCACCGTCGTTGGAGTTTGTAAGGGACATTCGAAAGGGACGAATACAATCACAAAAGCAATAGTTAGAAAACTTTAGTAGTAACCCCAGAGTCTTAAGATCTTTTCGAGGCAACATTTTCGAGGCAACATTCGAATGGGACATTTGATCTCTTAGACAGGAGGGCCACCACTAAAACCTCCTATGCTTAATGATTGTTTACCGAGGGCAACCGAAGTGAGGTAAACCCTAGGAGTGAACATGTGCGAGTGATTCATTTCAGTTATTTTAATCTTTGCACATTAGGGTTTTCTAACTGTTTTAATTTTTCATGCATTCTTGCCATACAATCCTATTAGCCATACATCTAGACAGTTAAAAGTTTGCGGAAATTAAAAGCGTAAATAAACCTAGCTATTACATGGCTTTTGGGAGGGGGATTACTTACATAACCAAAATCGGGGATTTAAAGCAAGAAATAAAAAAACTCCTAGTTTTAACTATTACAAACCATTGAGCAGTTACAAAATAATGACAAAATAATTAACAAGCGCACGACGAGTTAAATACGAGGACGATTGAAATAACCTAAAACCCTAATTGAAAGAAAAAGTGTTTTTTTGTGGATTTTTATTTGAGAAAATATTTAATTGCAAATTAATTAAACCTAATTTCTAATTGTTTTTAATTATGAAAGAAATTAAATCACCCTAATCTTCTAATTAACCTAATTAATTAAAGGAATAAATATTTATGAGAAAAATGATTTTTGATGCATTTTTTTAGAGAAAATTCATTAAATTATGTACAAATAAAATCGTAAGTCTAATTATTTTTAAATTATGAAGGAAATTAAAGTTTCCCTAAATTAATTAAACTAATTAATTTAAAAAATATTTATTAAGAAAATAAATCTTTTTGTGATTTTTGATTTGTTAATTTAATAAAAATAATTTTTGTATTAAAAAAAAAAGAAAAGAAATAAAGAAAATAAATAAAAATAACCAAATGGGTCTGTGTTGTTAGCTAAAAAGGGGGGTGTGATACGGTGGGAGAACTGACTTGAGGTTTTTGCGTTTTTTGTTCATAAATGTTGCGGTTTAGCAAGAGTCGCCACCGACTTTTCTTTTATCCAATAAGGAAAGGTGAAAAAGCACAGGAAAGACCTTTCGAGATGTTTTCTTAAGTTCGGGGGGTAGATTATGAAAAAGGAAGGTATTAGCACCCTTTCCATCCATGGTTTTCCATGGGCTCTTAGTTACTTACTAGATCACTTGCTTTTGTTTGAATTTGTGCTTTGTGTGGTTTTGAAAGTATTTTTGAAAAGGTGCCATCGTTTAGGCAAACTTTGTAATGATTCCCGTTCGTAGGAATGTATACAAAGTGTTGAACTTTTGAAAATGTTTCAAGTTTTAGAAAGATGTTTGGAAAGTGTATGTGATTGTTTTGAAAATAGCAAGGATATTTGTTTTGAGAGTGAGCAAGCAACTAAAAGTAATCTACCTACTCAAAAGGTCTTAGATATGTTTTTCCTCCTCCTTTAGATGTTGCTATCTTACCATTGATTTGGTAAGAAGCCCCATCGTTGGATGAGAAGGGACAAGCGTTGGGTCATCGTATGACCATGATATCAATGTTGTGAGATGACTTAGCACTTTTTCTTTAGGGACTAAAATCATTTTGAAAGGCAACTTTGATAGCGTCATCGAGGGACTATAATCTTGCATTTCGATTTTTTTTGTGCTAAGACCTCTCACATGCATAACATGGCCATTTTTTTAAGGCAACAAGTGGAATTACCGTAAGGGTGTAAATGTGCGAGTGTGTTTGATTGCATGCATAATTTGTCTTGATTAGGGTGATCTATTTGTCAATTTTCATATCTTGTCATACACCCCAATTACTAGCATATATTGAAAGCAATAACAATGCAGAAATGTAAAGTCCTACGCTATTACAATATTTAAGGGGATGAGGGTACATTTTTGTGAATGGGGGTTGAAAGTTAAAATTCTAGGTTACTATTACAACCATATTGAAATAGATAAGAATGTATAGGAAATGTAAAATGCTTGTCTGTTTGAAAAGGAAAATAACTTTTGTTTAAGAAAAAATATTTTTTTGGGTTTTTAGGTTAAAAGAAAATATAACATGCAAATATAAAATATTTTTGGTGTTTTTTGTTTATAAATAAAATATAATATGATGGCAAAATAAAATAGAATAAAATAAGACCTGAAACTTCCTATGCATTTGAGCAGTTGATTGAGCAAACTTCTTATGCAAGGCCTGAAACTTGGCATGGACGATCTTGGGAACATAATAAGACCTTAGAAAGCATATGAGACCTTTGTGGTCCACCCATCTTGATGAAAATAGAAACCCTAATTTGAGGTATACTGCCTTAGGAGAGGGTTTGTCTGGTCAACTCTTGGGCAACCTTGAGCAAATTAGGGACCTCACTTGACATTTGTTGAGTAAAATGAGAGGGCAAATTTTGGGGTACAACAATAGGGTTATTTTATTATTGTTAGAAATAATGGGAAAAGAAGAAGCAGTAAGAGAGAAAGAAATAAGGGTTGGAAGAAGAGAACGTGAAAGTTGTTGGAAAGGAGGAAAAGAGGTAGAACAGAAATCAACCAGAAAAGTTATAGAGAAACCTTCAATCCAAGGTAAGGGTGGGGTTCTGACTCTATAATAGGGTTTATGATGATTGGTATGTGGGATTAAATGTGGAAATGTTGTCTTGTTCATGATTTGAATATATATGTTGTTGTATGATAAAAATCGATGAGTTATGGATGAATAACGACACCCTAATGTTGTATAAATTATGTAGAATTAGAGGATAATTATAATTGATGATTACCTATGATTAGAGGATGTGTTTAGGGCCTAAAGTATGGAAACCATAGTGAAAACACAGTGAAATCGCAGAAAATATCAGTGACAAAATAGTATGTGTCGACCCCAAAATCCATGCGTCAATGCATGAAGGCTTTTAGACTTAGGATGAGTCGATACGAAGGAGTCATGTGACGATACATGAAGGCTTTTAGACTCAAGATGAGTCAATACGAAGGAGCATGTATCGATACATGCAGTGTTGCAGACTCAGTATGAGTCGATACAAAGGGAGTACGCGTCAACTCATGTAATGTGTTAAGCCCAATACGCGTCGACCCAAGACATTACGCGTCGATCCATGTAGTATGGTTTTTGACATAATCATTTTGAAAAGGTTGTAACTTGAGTTTTCAGACCCCGTTTGAGGTGTCGTTCAAGGTATTGAATAGCTAACGCGATGAACTTCATTCTTAAGGATCAAAATGAAGAATAGGAAGGATAATCCTAGTAACCCAAATTAGGATTAGAGTTAGCTTCCCGCGTTACTTTCTATGATGATTTTGTGAAGAATGATGAGGATGCGATGATTATAGATTACTGTTTGGTTCATAATAGTAAGAATTAATAATGATAGTGATGTAGTATTACAGAATAATATGTAGAGGTTGGTTAACTAGATGTAAGCCTTAGATGATTAATTTATTATAGGCAATATCATGTTGTAGGCCTATGGCCAACGTTATAAGATTGACGATCTGCCGTTGTATTATTGTTGTGGTTGAGTTGCTGATGAATTATGCGATGATAAATGATGTTTGATGAATTATGTTGATAAATGATGTTTGATGAATTATGTTGATAAATGATGTTTGATGAATTATGATGATAAATGATGTTGATGAATGATGTTGATGAAAGATGTTGAGATGCCTCTAATAATTGGCAGCTATTAAGATGTAGGCTTATGGCCAACGACGATGTTGTATTGAGATGTTGTTAATTATGGTGTTGTCATTACATTCATGATTGTGTCGCATACATTTCATTTCAAGATGGAGCTTATGCTCGTTAAGATGGTCTGTATTGGCGAATATTAAGATGAAGGCTTATGACTTATTGATGCTTCTATTTATTGGCAATTATTTTGAGATGAGAGTTCTGCTCCAATGGTACCACATGCATTTGCATAGTATTGAGTCACATTATATGATTGCATAAAGAAGTTGTGTATTGATGTGGTGAATGTGTATTATTGTTGGTATTCTGTTGCAACTATTGTTGTTTATAAGATGAGAAGTGGTGATGTTATGTGATCTAATTTAATATATTATTTATCATACGGTTTATTATATTGTTAGATATCTCACCCCTTCTGTTTGAATGCTACCCTTACATTGGTAACGTGCAGGTAATCCAGAGTGAAGGCTGTATACCTTCAGTAGTTCGAGTCGGTGTCATTGCTCTGATACGTAACACTCGGGGGATGAACGCTTGTTGCTTCTAATTATTGACTATTTCAGTTGTTGAACTTTAATGTTGTTTATCGCTAATAATGCGTTATTTTGAAGTTGTTGAAATTTTTGGACAAAGATGTTATTATGATTTCTGCTGCGTAGATGTTTAAGTTGTTGAATTAAGAGAGTAAAGTATTATGCTGATGGTTCATCCAGAGTTTTAAAGTGTTATGTATCCACGTTGAATGCAATGTGTTTTTAATCGATGAATTTGTGGCATCTTGATTCGTTTGCATGAATGATTATAACTATGATTTACATTTATAATTTCTGGGTAGAATTGGGGTGTTACAAAAGTTGGTATCAGAGCAAAGGTTGGTCCGTCCGACCAAGTTGTCGAGTCGTAGTTGTCTAACAATCGAGTGTTATTAATTTGTGTTCTAACCATTGTTTCTGTTGTAGTGATAAGTTGAGATAGCTGGAAGGAATGATGTTGCACTTGCTGCTGCTTTAGAAGCAATGACGCATGCGATGGAGAATCAGCCGAATGCTAACAGGAATGCTGGATCTCGTAGTTTGGCAACTTTCCAGAGAGAGAATCCGCCTACGTTCAAGGGAAAGTATGATCCTTACGGAGTATTGGATTGGTTGAAACAGATTCATAGAATCTTCCATGTGATGGACTGTACTCCAGCGCAGAAGGTTTGATATGGTACTCATATGCTAGAAGTTGAGGCTGATTACTGGTGGCTAGAGACTTGTCAGAGGTTGGGAGCTGCAGGTGAACATGTCACTTGGGCTGTGTTTCGTAGGGAATTTTTGAGGAAGTATTTTCCTGAAGATGTTCATGGTAAGAAGGAAATTGAATTCCTTGAGCTGAAGCAAGGGAATATGTTAGTTGTTAAGTATGATGCAAAGTTTGCTGAGTTAGCTATGTTTTATCCGCACTATGCTGAGTTTTCGAAGTGTATCAAGTTTGAGAATGGGTTGCACTCATAGATTAAGAAGGTAGTTGGATACCATAAGATCCGTGTCTTTGCCAATTTGATTGATAGTTGCAGAATTTATGAGGATGATAATAATGCTCATTACAAGATTATCAGTGAGAAGAGGGGTAAGCCCCAACAGAATCATGGTAAGCCTTATGATACCCCAGCTGGTAAAGGTAAACAGAAAGTTGCTCAGGGTCAGAGGACTAGTGGAGGAGATGCTCTTGCTGGTGTGATTTATTTTAAATGTGGGAAATCTAGGCATAAGAGTAATGTGTGTACTGCTGAAGTAAAGAGGTGTTTCCATTGTGGTAAGAACTGACATGTTGTATCTGAGTGCAAGCATAAGGATGTGATTTGTTTCAATTTCAGTGAAGAAGGGAACATCGGTAGTCAGTGTAAGAAACCAAAGAGGGCGTAGACAAGTGGTAAAGTGTTCGCTTTGGTTGAGGATCAGACAGCTACTGAGGACAGACTTATCAGAGGTACATGTTTCATTAATAGTACTCCTTTAATTACTATTATTGATATCGGTTCTACTCATTGTTTTATTGCTACTGATTGTGTTGAAAGATTGGGTCTTATGTTGTCTTCTATGAATGGAGAAATGGTCGTCGATACTCCAACCAAGGGGTCGATGGCTACCTATTTTGTGTGTTTAAAGTGTCCCTTGTCGATCTTAGACATATACTTTGGTGTTGATTTGGTTTGTTTACCATTAAGAGGTTTGGATGTGATTTTGGGTATGAACTGGTTAGAGCATAACTATGTCCATATTAACTGTTACGACAAGTCTGTGAGGTTTTCTACTCCTGAAGAAGAGGAAGATAGTCTGTTGTCTGCTAGGAAGTTGAGAAAGTTGATGCAAGAGGAAGCAAAAATGTTCTCTTTGATGGTGTCACTATCTGTAGATACTCAAGCTATAATTGAGGAATTGCAGGTGGTGTGTGAATTTCCTGAAGTTTTTCCTGATGAAATTCTTGATGTACCGCCGGAGAGGGAAGTTGAATTTGCAATTGATCTTGTACCTGGTACCAGACCTGTGTCTATGGCACCATACAGGATGTTTGGATTTGAATTGTCAGAGTTAAAGAAGCAATTGGAAGAGTTACTTGAAAAGAAGTTTGTAAGACCAAGTGTATCGCCATGGGGAGCTCCAGTGTTGTTAGTAAAGAAGAAGGATGGAATTATGAGGTTTTGTGTTGATTATAGACAGTTGAATAAAGTGACTATTAGGAACAAGTATCCGCTTCCAAGAATAGATGACTTGATGGACCAATTGGTGGATGCTCGTGTGTTCAGTAAGATTGATTTGAGGTCGGGTTACCATCAGATTAAAGTGAAGGATGAAGATATCTAGAAGACGACTTTCAGAACACGTTATGGACATTATGAGTATTCGGTGATGCCTTTAGGTGTTACTAATCCGCCGGGAGTATTCATGGAATATATGAATCGTATCTTTCATTATTATTTGGATCGGTTCATAGTGATGTTCATTGATGATATTTTGATTTACTCTAAGTCAGAAGAAGAGCATGCAAAACACTTAAGGGTAGTATTGCAAGTTTTGAAAGAGAAGCAGTTGTATGCAAAGCTGTCCAAGTGTGAATTCTGGTTAAAGGAGGTAAGTTTTCTTGGTCATGTGATCTCAGGTAGTGGAATTGCTGTAGATCCATCAAAGGTTAATGTTGTGCTGTAATGGGAAACTCCGAAGTCAGCTACTGAGATTAGAAGCTTTTTGGGATTAGCTAGTTATTATAGAAGGTTTATTGCAGGTTTTTCTAAGTTGGCACTTCCGTTGACTAAGTTGACTTGTAAAGGTAGAGCTTTTGTATGGGATGTTCAGTGCGAAGAAAGTTTTACAAAATTGGAGAAGAGGTTGACGTCGACCCCGATTTTGACGTTACCTAATCCAGGAAAGCCTTTCGTAGTATACTGTGATGCTTCTAAGATAGGTTTAGGAGGTGTGTGTGATACGGTGGGAGAACTGACTATGGTTTTGCGTTTGTTTTCGCAAATGTTTCGGTTGAGCAAGAGTCGCCACCGACTTTTTATTTTATCCTAAGGAAAGGTTAAAAAGCACAGCAAAAACCTTTGAGATGTTTTCTTGGGTTCGGGGAGTAGATTATAGAAAGGGAAGGTATTAGCACCCTTTCTATCCATGGTTATCCATGGGCTCTTAGTTACTTGCTTAGATCAACTTGCCTTAATTTTCAATTGTTTGAAATGGTGCTTTGTGTGTGGGTTTGAAAATGTTTTTGAAAAGAGGCCAATGTAGTGGCAACCTTTGTAATGATCCATGTTGGGATGTATACAAAGGTGTACGTCTTTTGAAGAGGCTTTCATTTGTTTTGGAAAGTTTGTTTTGAAAGTGTTGTGAGGTGTGGTTTAAAAAAATAGGCAAGTGTTTTGTTTTGCAAGTTTGATTCAAGTAACTAAGAGGTTATCTACTCCTAAATTTCTCAAAGATTTCTCCTATGTTTTTAACCCTTTTAACAATTTTGTTCCACCATTGCATTTGGTGGACAATCTTGTGTTAGGATGTGAAAGGGACGGGCGCGGGTCATCGTTTAGACCATAATTGCAATGGTGCCAAGTATCTTTGGGCAATTTTTCTTTAAGGGACTTGATCATTTTTTAGGCAACTTTCGAAAGCGTCATCGAGAGACTATGATCATTTGATTGTGTTTGTTTTGCCCAAAGAGACCTAACATGCAATATGGCCCATTATTGAAGGTAACAAGTGGAATACCCTAGGGGTGCAAGTGTGATTAGTGTTGTCCATTTTCATGCTTGTTTATCTTGAATTTAGGTCAAACTATTTTTGTTATTTTTGATTCGCATACAAACCCTAATTCTAGCATGGTATAATTAGAAAGCATTAAAGTGCGAAAAATAAAGTTCCTAAGTTATTACAACACAATATGGGAAGGGGGGTACAAATGTTCAAATGGGGGGTATTTTGACAAGGAATTTAAACCTAGACTATTACATCAAATTGAGAATTTACAAGATATTTAATTGCACAAATTAAATAAAATGGAATAAATATGCAAAATGCAAAAGATGTTTTTATATGTATGAAAAAAAAGGTGTTTTTATGTATAAAGGAAACAAAAATAAAAGTATTAATTTTTGGAGTTTTTTTATGTATTTTAGGACAAAACCCTAATTTATTAAATAAAAGGTATTAATTAATTAATATGTACAATATTTACTAGTTATATACAAAAATAAAATAAAATGAAGTATATTTGTTAAAAGGGTATTTTTTAATGTTAAATATTAATAAAAAAATAAAATGTATATATCTTGTATTTTTAACCTAAATATACTAATATATATGTATGCATTTGTATTATTTATCAAATATATTAAATATGTGCAAAATAATAATATTTAATATTTTATAAAAAAAGTATATTTTATATAAAATATTTTCAGAAGATAAAATAAAATAAAAATGGAAAATAAAATGTGTTTGCATTATTTTAGTATTTTTAAATAAAAGTGTTTATGTATTTATTTATGTACAAACCTATTTAAACAAATAATTTCCTAATAAATACAAAAATGATTAAAAAATATTTTTTTTATATTTTTAATATTATGAGGAAAAATAAATAAGTCAGAACAAACAAGGAAAAATCAAAAAATGATCAAAATAAGCATAATGGGCTTAGGGGGTGTAAAAGTAACAAAAGGGTGCAAAAAGAAAGTCAACTCAGGCCCAGCCCAAGAAGACTTCATCTTCAACCTCATAACATGTTTGAACAACCATCCACGTGCGTTTTCTATCTCCCAATTCCTGGACTTTCAAGCAAAACTCATAACATGAAAAATGTAGAGCATTAAAAGACGAATCCAGACATATAAAGAACTTGACTTAACTCTCTAAGATGAGAGAGAATTTCTTCTCCCCCAATTCCTGACCTAGTTTTTGTTCCATGTTCAGACATTAAATTCTCACAGCACACATAATATAAATGAAAACTAATTACATGGGCATGTTCAGGGCTATGAATGTGACATATTTTCTTCACAAACCTAAAGCTAAAAATGCCTGGATAGAGAGATACGAGTTCATGAACTTACCTGTTCAGTTGGAGTTGTATCTGGTGATGGAGGTGTCTTCAATGCAAGGTGATGATTGGTACAACTTCCTTGATGTCCAGGGATGCTATTCCAAGCTTTACTTTGCTTTGAAACCTAGTGAGTCGTGTTATGGAACTTCAACTGCAAAACAAGAAAATGAAAATGGTGATGTTTCTTGGGAGTGTTACAGGTCGTGTTTGAGGTTTGGAATAGCTTCAAGGGATGTTGTGGGATGTGTTTGAGGTGATTTTAGCAAGAATGCATGAAAAGATTGAGCTATGGAACTCAATCTGCAGCAGGTCCCCTGTTTTGGCAGTTTGAGGGTGATTCTGTGTTTGAGAGGGTGTTGGAGATGGTTGGCTCGTGTTCTAGCTCAGGTTTGATGATTAGAAAGTGTTTGACAA
Organism: Vicia faba; assembly: GCA_948472305.1. Lineage (NCBI taxonomy): Eukaryota > Viridiplantae > Streptophyta > Magnoliopsida > Fabales > Fabaceae > Vicia > Vicia faba. Next base: position 1,000,089,214 of record OX451735.1, read on the forward strand.
GTTTGCTTAAGCTTGTGTTAGCTGAGATGAGAGTTGTGTGATGTTATGCTATGTTTCTTCTTACTTAAGCAACAAAAGGCCAAGTTGAGTTTCTAGCTTGTACAGGCCCCCCTAATGTGCTGCTAACCTTCTCCTTGATCAGTGTAATTAGCTCATAAACTTGTGCCAAAGAGATTTTCCCTGTACTTGCTTGGATTGCTAATTGACATAAAGTTCACTTTTGTAGAAATGGACATTATGCTTTTTCTAATTTGGGACTAAACCTTTATGTAATGCTTGAACACATAGAATATGGTCTTGGCACAATGAGTTTGCATTAAATTTATGAGTGCAAAAGGGATATAGGACCTGTAATCAAGTAAAGCAAGCTGAATTCAAAATGGCACAAATGTATGAACATGTAAATTGGCCAAATCAAAAGTGAGTTTTTCCCATCTTGCCAAATTCGATTCTCCCTAACCATGAGGTTGTTTGATGAGTTATTGGACATTTTGGAAAGCTTGGAATGTGTACTACAATCCATCTTTAAAATGAAAATTGAAATTCCAAGTGGAAGTATATGAAAAATGGTCTTGAAGTTAGGCAAAAATCTTGCCTAAAATAGGTCAAATTTTCTCTAAGTTAAGAATGGTTTGGTACCCTTGTTCCAAAAATTGTAACTTGAGATACAAGCTTCTTTTGGGAAAACTTTGTGAATCAAAGTTGTATATTTTGCAATAGGCTACAACTTTCATGTTTTGACTTTTGCTTGAATCCAAATGAATCTTTGTGAGAAAGTGGGACAAAGTTAGGAAAAAATTAGGGTTTTTCATAACTTAGAAAAATTCGAAGTTATGAAAAATCTTCATTTCAAACCCTAATTTGAAATTCTTGACTTCTTGATGAACAAGTTTCATGATTTGGCATGTTTTGATGAAAAATGAATCTTGACACTTGATTTTGACCAAAAAGTCAAAGTTTGACTTTTCAGTATACAGTCAAAATTGATCAATTGACTGGGAAATTCAACTGTCAATCTTGTGCACTTGGGATCTTTTGAACTTGTTGAGCATGTCAAGACAATTCCATGGGGTCCTTGAGTCCATATGTGAGTTTGGTTTGCCATTGGCTAGGTCAAACAGTCAAGAATTGCCTTTGTGCAGTCAAAACCCTAAAAATGATCATTTTGCCCTTTTGGTGATCTGATCAAATTTCTTGTGGAATTGTGATCCAAACTTGATCAAATGGTCCATATGAGTTCATAATGTTGATGTGGGTCAATTTTCATGAGATTTGACTGTCAATTGGCCACAGTTGACTTCTTCCCCAATACAGCTGATTTCTAGGTCAACAATCCAATTGACTGGGCAAAAATGGGAATCAAGACTTGAAACTTGGTATGGATAAACTTGGGAGTCCAACATGAAGCATGAAAGTCATCTTAGGCATTTTAGTTCAAAACATCTTTGTTCAAACACAAACCCTAATTTGGGTCCACAGTGCAAGGAGAAGTCTTGAGCAGAGGAAACCCTAACTGGATCTTGAGCTCCAAGGGTCTTGTGATGAGAAAATGTTGAGGAAATGGGAGGGAAAATTTTGGGGTACAACAGTTGCCCCTGTTCAATCTTCTTGAACCGGAAGAGTTAGATTGGCAAGTTTGCCTTTCGTGACTCGAGGGTAAAAGGAGATTGGACACTAGAGTGCCCGGAAATTTGCACTCGCATGTTGGAGTAACAGCAATGTGATGTCGGAAATGGGCTTATAGATGCCATTTGGAGAGATGGTGGATAGGGAGATGGGCTTATAGATGCCATCTGGAGACGTGACAGAACCTTGTCGGGAATGGGCTTATAGATGCCATTTGGAAGCGTTGATTGCATAAGAGATTCCTTAGCGAGAACTTTTGTATTTTGAGAAAGACAGATGTTTTCCTGGCTTGTTACAGGTGTTGATCTTCAACCTTTTCATGCAGACATGCCCTGGCTAGATACAGGTGTCGAGTCTACAATCAGTTGCTCACAGATGTGCCCTGGCTGGATACAGGTATCGAATCTGGAAATAGTCGTCAACAGATATGCCCTGGCTGGATACAGGAATCGAATCTGGAATTGTTGTCAACAGATATGCCCTGGCTGGATACAGGAATCGAATATGGAAATAGTCGTCAACAGATATGTCCTGGCTGGATACAGGAATCGAGTCTGGAAATAGTCGTCAACAGATATGCCCTGGCTGGATACAGGAATCGAATCTTCGAACTCTTCAGATGTGCCCTGGCTGGATACAGGAATCGAATCCGGAATTGTGACAGTTGATAGATATGCCCTGGCTGGATACAGGAATCGAATCTTCAAACTCTTCAGACGTGCCCTGGCTGGATACAGGAACCGAGTCCGGAATAGTCGTCAACAGATATGCCCTGGCTGGATACAGGAATCGAATCTTCAAACTCTTCAGACGTGCCCTGGCTAGATACAGGAATCGAGTCTAGAAACTGATCACTCACAGATGTGCCCTGGCTAGATACATGAATCGAATCTGGAACTGTGACAGTTGAAGGTAGTTGTCTTTTAGGTTGTCTTTTCCCTGAAAAGGCAAAACATCAGTTGTATGCAATGTCATGATGTATGACATGCATGATGTCATGACGTTCAAAATGAGATAGTGTCGTATGCACTTTATCATGTATGTAAGCGAGCTGTATGAAATGCGAAATGATTATGAATGTATTTTCGTCTAGGAAAATAAATCCTTGACGATCGTCCGTGGAATTAAATCCTGGGCTGACGTTTGAAGAGTAGAGCTCTTCGTTTCCGCTGGGGATGACGGTTGCAAGAATACACCGGTAGGAGAAAATGACTCCGTTGAGGAATAAACTTGTTGGAGAGGTTACTCTGAGGGGAATTACTCTGAGGGAAGAGATACTTCGTTGAAGTTTGGACGAGAGCTTCATTGAGGATTTCAATGATGGACTCCGTTGGGGATAATAATGATAAACTCCTCTGGGGATTGTGTCGATAAGTCATGTTGGGGAACTTTGATGAACTCCGCTGGGGATAGGAAGAACTTTGCCGAGGGCGATCTTCCGTGGTAATTAGCTGAGGATAACCCAGTTATAAGCCCTTGTGAGGAATAACTTTGAATAAGGCCTGGGAGAGACGTCCGTACTCTACAGGGAACAAGCTTCCAGAATCTACTGGGGATAAGCTTCGAGACCTGCTGGGGATATGAATTCCACTTTCCTGGGGAAATCTTCAGACTGCACTGGAAAATGATTCCATTGGAGTGTCCGTATTCTGCCGGGGAACAATCTTAGACCAAGACTGTCGGGGATGCTTGCTGATGAATGCCTATACTCTGCTGGGGAATGTTACTACCTTGTCTTACTCTGTGTGGAGTTGAGATAACTTGGTCACATTCTTCAGTTAAATCTACCTTGATACTTCGGCGGACAAAGCAACTAGACTGCATCAGACAACTCTACATTGCCCCTGTTTATGATGTCACCTGTAATTAGTCTTTTGTTTCTTATGCGAATATTTATGAATCAGCAATTTAATGTCAAATGCATATATCAAAAATGAACATTGGACGTTCTTCGCAAGACAAAACAGAAAAAAGGAAAAACAATGGGCAATTTGTTTGGAAAAGTGAACTTGTATTGATTTTGAAATTTGCCTGTAAATAAGCGTTTTTGTACAAGAGGCCGACGTCCTAGTAAGAGAACGCCGCTGAATAACACAAAGTTTATACAATTTTGAAAAGGAAACAAAACAGCTATGTGCACAATATTCCCACTGGGTTCCAACTCTGCTATCGCCTTTATGTCTTCAAGCGTCTCATCACTTTGCTGCTTAGTTGAAGATGAAGCTGATTGATCGATGCCGAAGTCTGAGCCAGATAGTTGATGCCGAATTCTGGATACAAGGTGATCCAATGAGACATAGTGTTACGCTTTATCCCTAACTTTTGCCTGGACTGCCCTTTCGGGTTTTCAGTCCACCGGGATACCCATTTTTGCCCAAGCCGCCTTTTCAGGTTTTCGACTTGCCGAGTGTACAACTTTTTTCATTTCATCCCTTATTTTTGCCCGAACCCTTTTGGTTCGCCGGGAAGCCCTTATTTTTGCCTAGGTATGTCAACCTAGCGGGTCTTTTATTCACGCGTAGTATCTTTTTACTATGTCTGCATTGGCAGGGTGAGGAAGGTCGTCACCATCCATGGTGGTTAGAATCATGGCTCCTCCTGAGAACACATGTTTAACCACGAATGGCCCTTCGTATGTAGGGGTCCATTTGCCCCGGGGATCACTTTGAGGAAGGATGATGCGCTTGATTACCAGGTCCCCAACTTGATACTCTTGTGGTCTGACTTTCTTGTTAAATGCCCTGATCATTCGTTTTTGGTACGTCTGACCATGACAGATAGCGGTGAGTCTCTTTTCATCAATCAGGTTTAATTGATCAAGTCGAGTCTGGATCCAGTCATCTTCACTCAAATCTGCATCCTTCATTATCCGGAGAGAGGGTATCTGGACTTCAATTGGCAAGACTGCCTCCATGCCATAGACCAAGGAAAAAGGAGTTGCCCCGGTTGACGTCCTTGCTGATGTACGGTACCTATGAAGAGCAAATGGTAACATCTCGTGCCAATCTTTATAGGTCACTGTCATCTTCTGCACAATCTTTTTGATATTCTTATTAGCTGCTTCTACAACCCCATTCATCTTCGGCCGATAAGGAGAAGAGTTGTGGTGCTGTATCTTAAATTGCTCGCAGAGCTCAGTGATCATCTTGTTGTTAAGATTGGTACCATTGTCTGTAATGATTCTTTCTGGGACGCCATACCGGCATATCAGGTTATGCCGAATGAAACGTGCCACGACGCTCTTGGTTACGGTGGCGTAGGAAGCTGCTTCTACCCACTTCGTGAAATAATCAATTGCTACCAAGATGAAGCGATGCCCGTTGGATGCCGTTGGTCGGATCTCACCGATCATATCGATGCCCCACATTGCAAAAGGCCATGGTGCCGTCAGGACGTTCAGAGGAACTGGAGGGATGTGCACCTTATCAGCATAGATCTGGCATTTGTGACAAGTTCTAGAATGTTGGTAACAGTCGGCTTCCATTGTGGACCAGAAATATCATGCCCGAAGGATTTTCTTTGCCATGGTATGTCCACTGGAATGTGTTCCGAATGTACCTTCATGTAGTTCTACCATGATCCTCTCTGCTTCAGCTTTATCCACACAACGCAGTAGAGTTGAATCATGATTTCTTTTGTAGAGAATGCCGTTACTGAGGAAGAATTTTGCCGCAAACCTTCTCATGAACTTCTTGTCGTTGACAGATGCACCTTCAGGGTATTCCTGAGCTTCCAAGTATCTCTTCACCTCATGATACCAGGGTTTTTCAGTCACCTTTTTGGCCTCAAGATCGCAGCAGTATGCAGGTTCGTCCAACTTCCAGATAATGATCCGGGGAGCCTCATTGTCCCATTTGACTTTGAACATTGAAGACATCGTAGCTAGTGCGTCCGCTAGCTGATTCTCCTCTCTTGGGAAGTGTTCAAAAGTTATCTCTTCAAAGTGGGGAAGCAAAGTCAGCACATACTCCTTGTAAGGAATAAGATTTGGGTGTTTCGTATCCCACTCGCCTTTGATCTGATTGATCACGAGAGCGGAATCTCCGAAGACACTCAGAAATTTGATCCTTAAGTCGATTGCAGCTTGAAGACCCATGATACATGCCTCATATTCTGCCATGTTGCTGGTGCAGTTGAAACATAGCCGGGCGGTGAGTGGAGTATGAGTACCTTTAGGGGATATGATCACAGCGCCGATACCATTACCCAAAGCGTTGGAGGCTCCGTCAAAATGCATAGACCATCGGGATCCTTCCTCAGGTCCTTCATCCGGTCCAGGCACTTCACAATCTGTTACTACCATGATATCTTCGTCCGGAAATTCAAAGTTCAAGGATTGGTAATCGTCTACGGGTTGGTGTGCCAAATGATCTGCCAGCACACTTCCTTTGATTGATTTTTGAGTGGTATACTGGATATCATATTCTGTCAAGATCATTTGCCATCTTGCTATTCTTCCAGACAGAGCAGGCTTTTCGAATATGTACTTGATGGGATCCATCTTTGAAATCAACAAAGTAGTGTGAGTCAACATATACTGTCTCAGCCGGCGAGCAGCCCATACCAGAGCACAACAAGTTTTCTCGAGCAGTGAGTACCGGGACTCACATTCGGTAAACTTTTTGCTCAGGTAATAAATAGCGTGCTCTTTTCGGCCAGACTCGTCATGCTGACCCAGCACACACCCCATCGAATTGTCAAGCACCGTCAAGTATAGTACCAGAGGTCTCCCTTCCACTGGTGGCATAAGAATGGGTGGCTCTTGGAGATACTCCTTTATCTTTTCGAAAGCAGCCTGACATTCATCGTTCCAACGCACTACTTGATCTTTCTTCAGCAGTTTGAAGATTGGCTCACAGGTAGCAGTTAGATGTGAGATGAATCGGGCAATGTAATTTAGTCGTCCCAGAAAGCCTCGGACTTCTTTCTCTGTCTTGGGAGTCGGCATCTCTTGTATGGCTTTTACCTTGGCAGGGTCCACCTGAATACCTTTATCGCTTACAATGAAACCTAGCAATTTTCCAGACCTCACCCCAAAGGTACATTTGTTGGGATTCAACCTCAGCTTGTATAACTTCAGTCGGTCAAACAGCTTCCGCAGATGGTCAAGGTGTTCTTCCTCAGTTTGGGACCTTGCAATCATGTCATCAACATATACCTCAATCTCATGATGGATCATATCATGAAATAAAGCAACCATGGCACGTTGGTAGGTTGCCCCAGCATTTTTCAACCCGAATGGCATGACCTTGTAGCAGAAGGTGCCCCATTGAGTGACAAAGGTAGTATTTTCCATATCTTCCGGAGCCATCTTGATCTGATTATACCCTGAAAAGCCATCCATGAAGGAGAACACCTTGTGTTGAGCAGTATTGTTAACAAGAACGTCGATGTGAGGCAGAGGGAAATCATCTTTGGGGCTGGCCCTGTTCAAATCCCTGTAGTCAACACACATTCTGACCTTACCGTCCTTCTTCGGTACCGGCACCATGTTGGCAACCCACTGAGGGTAAGAAGTCACTGCTAGAAACCCGGCATCGAATTGCTTCATAACCTCAGCTTTGATCTTTTCGAACATCTCTGGGCATATACGGCGGACCTTTTGCTTTACCAGAGGGCAGTCTTCCTTGGTAGGCAGGTGATGAACTACAATGTCGGCATCCAAACCAGGCATGTCTTCGTATGACCAAGCAAAGATCTCCATGTAATCATGCAGCATCTGGATCAATCGTTGCTTCACGCTGAACTCTAGATTGACACCAATCTTGACTTCTTTTCTATCTGTCTCAGTACCCAGGTTCACTGTTTCCACGGGCTCTTCATGCGGCTGAATGGCCCTCTCTTCCTGGAGTAGCAGTCTTACGAGTTCACCAGGCACTTCGCAATCATCTTCGCCTTCGTCTTCGGCCAAGTTGATCGGATTCTCGAAGTCATAACTGGTGGTAGCAGAGCCGTTACCAGTGAGATCCAGAGTGGATTGAAACCTGTATAAGTGAGTGTGTGTAAATATAGATGTTTTGCAATATATAACACAGAAAGAAAAAGAGCACAAGATTTGAAATGCAACAAACGTCCAATGTTTTGATTAATGATATATGGAAATGTCATACAAAAAGCCCTCACAAATGGAGCTACGGAGCCCCGGGTAGGACACCGAGCCAATAAAAGTTTCAACATATTGTTTGTTACAACTTGAAAATCAAAAGAGTTAATTACTGCGTGACAAATGTAATAGGTGTAAAATCCTTTGCCGTCCAGTTGCTTGGTCCGTTGTTGGTGGTTGGATAGATCCAACTGTCAAATTCTGCTTCCTCTACGTCCTCCTCGATAGCATTCAACCTTGGGTTGGTGACAAACACCGGAGCCTTTCTGATCCTTTCCTTGCGAACAGCCCTCTGAGCCTCTGCAGTGAAGCTCAGCCCAAACCTGTCGGTCTTTTGAGTGAAGTCAGGAAGCTGACCCCAGTTTGCACATTTGCCTTTCGCAATCACAGCCCGGGCATCCTTCAGAGAAGCCATCTTTAAGGGAAAGTCTTCTTCATCCACTATCTCAGTCGACGCCAGCGTTGGAGGTACCTCCTCAAAATGTTGAAAGGGGGTTTCAATAAACTCCCCGTCCATCTCGATATACCGGAATGAATTCAAGTGACTTACCATGTATTCCTCCTCACCCTGCACAGTAACAATCTTCCCTTTGACAGGGTATTTGAGCTTCTGGTGTAGAGTGGATGTTACTGCCCCAGCCTTGTGAATCCAGGGTCGATCCAACAAGTAGGAATAAGATGGACGGATATCCATTACATAGAACGTTGAGTCGAAGACTTAGGAACCCACACGAATAGGAATGTCTACCTCACCGTGCACCATCCTCTTAGAACCGTCGAAGGCTCTAACAATGATGTTACTAGGTTTCAATTCCAGGCCCTCACAATCCAACCGATCTAAGGCCTTCTTGGGCAAAACATTCAGGGAAGAACCGGTGTCCACCAACACGTGTGCGAGAGTAGTGCCCCTGCACTCTATAGAGACGTGCAGGGCATCATTGTGATTTTTCCCTTTGGCGGTAAGGTCAGCATCTGAGAATCCCAAGCCATTGTCAGCTGTCAAATTAGCCACATAGTCAGTGAATTGATCTGCAGATGTCTCTTGCGGCACATGGGCCGTTTTCAGAAATGAAATCAGGGCCTTTGCATGGGCCTCTGAGCACAGCAGCAATGATAGCATAGAGATTTTGGAGGGGGTATGCCCCAACTGTTCAACAACATTGAAGTCACTCTTTTTAATGATTTTAAGGATTTCCTCCATCTCTTGTTGGGAGGCTTCAACAGCAGTCTTTTTTGGTGCCTCCGTCCGGGCAGGCAAATCGGTAGCAATTTCTTTTCCCCGAGCATCAGAGGACTCGGCGGCAGTAGTAGACATAGGAACTTGGTTTGAAACATGCACACTTGCGGGTGTGATGATAAGAGGTTTTCGGATAACTGGTGGTGCAATGTCAGGCGAGAAGAGCCTGCCACTGCGAGTAATCTTGGCGGGACCAGTGATGTTACTGATACTGGTACTGGTGTTGAACTCCTGCTTCACTCCAAGCACATACACGTCAGCCCCATAGTGCCATGGGACAACCTTGTTAGATTCATAGGGGAGAGGCCCCGGAACAGTAATAGTAATGGGTGCAACAGACATAATTTGGACTGGCTTCCTCGGGGGAGCCTTGGTAGGGTTGAAAATTGTGACGACAGATACTTCTTCAGCGGAAACAAACAGAACAACAGTTTTCTTGAACAGAATTTCTTTGCTATCCATCAGGCTTTGGATGCCTGATTTCAGCAACGGACAACCGGTAGGGATAACAGCACACAGGAGGCAACCCTTGCTACAACCCGGAAATAAACCGGCTAGTAGTAAGTTCCTCTTAACAGTCAAAAGAGGGGTAGCAACATCATTCACCGAAACAGCATACAAATCTTCCTCAATGGCATTTACTCTATGCTGGGGCATAGGAGCAGTTACAACATTTGGCCTCTCAGGCGCCTCAAACTGAATTTCCTTCGCATCGATAAGGTCTTGCACCTTATTTCTCAGGGCCCAGCAATCATCAGTAGTATGCCCGGGGCTATCAGAATGATAAGCACAACGGGCATTTGGGTTATATTTAGGAGATGCAGTGTTCACGGCCTTCGGAGCCTCTTTGATGGTCACCAAGTTGGTTGATAACAGTTGCGGTAAGATTTGTGACAAGGTCATACTTAGCCGAGCATACTGCTTCTTGGGCCTTTCACCTCTTTGTTAATTGTACTGCTGAGGAGCAGCAACAGGTTTTGAAATGACCAAGGCATTGACGGCTTGTCGGCTTTCTGGCTTGACTTGTCTTCTAGGACCATAGACTGCACTTGCTTCTTTCTTGAAAGGCCTCTTCTCAGTACTTGAAGAGACAACTTTTTGTATCTTTCCTGACCTGATGCCAGCTTCTATCCTTTCACCCGTCAGAATCAAATTCGTAAACCCAGCGGAGGAGTTACCAACCAAATGATTGAAAAATGGACCAGACAAGGTCCCTAGAAACATATTAACCAGCTCACGATCATTCAATGGAGGCTGCACCCTGCCAGCCAAATCTCTCCATTTTTGTGCATATTCTTTGAACCCTTCGCCCGTTCCTAGAGACATACCCTGAAGTTGGGTACGCGTAGGAGCGAGGTCAGAATTGTATTGATATTGTCTATAAAATGCGGTCGCCAAATCTTCCCAATGTCGGATACTAGTTCCATCTAGCTGATAGAACCACTCAAGCTGTGACCCCGAAAGGCTATCTTGGAAGAAGTGGATCCAGAGATTTTTGTCTGCCGTGTAAGGTTGGATCTTCCTTACGTACGACCTGAGATGCAGCTTTGGACAGGAGGCCCCATCATATTTGGCAAAGGTAGGCGCCTTAAACTTGTGTGGGATTACTACCCCAGAAGATAAGCCCAAATCTCCGAAATCCAGCCCCAGCACATTTTGGATCTCCATGGCACTCAAGCGGTCTTCTAATTGCTTGTATCTGTCAGCAGCGGGTGGGTATTGTTCGTCATTGTAATCCGTCTCGTTGTCAGAGACTGCAGGACTAGGAGCTCCTCCATCCTGGGGACTGTCTTTCTCTGCAGAGGAAGTAGTTGGATCAGCCTCATTATGGAGTGTGTTCCCAAACCTGCGTCCAGTATTGAATAACGCAGTCCTCTTTTTCTTCTTCTTCTTTAGGAGCAGAGCCTTCAACTCTTGCTGACCTTGGGCCAGGCTTAGGACCATCTCTTGAAACTGGGCACTTTGGGCCTGAAGGGCCTTGATTGCTTGCTCACTAGATGAGTCTGGATTCATGATGACTGTTCAAAATAAACAGCGAAGAAGATTAAGCAACCTGCAGAAAAAGGGGGTACCTGTTATGCACATGATGCATGAGATGCTATCTATGCAATGCATTCAAGGATTTTAGAAATTCACAATTGTTGCAGACAAAAAAAGAACGCACGTCATATTAATAAGAAGCAATGTAGGTGTTAAGGGCCTCTTGCTCATGGAGTCGGCGGGTGAGTTCTAAAACCTTCTTCTCACTGGCGTAGAAGCCGGCTTCAAAAGTGTTTCGTTCCTCCTTGAGTTGGATCCAACTCTTCTGCATCTCCCCCCACGATGTAGGCATGTCAGGATGTAGGATGGTGTAGGGAACCTCTCCTTCCTTGACGGGCTCTTTAATCACAGGGAGAACATGAGGATAAGGCATCATTAGACTCTGGGCTCGGGCTCGTACCCACTTGAGATAAGGCTCAAGAGGGATGGAGTTTTTGTGTCCCAGTGTCTTGCTATCAACCTTGTTGGGCCTTCCCCAAGCTCTGATGAATCTTTGGCGAAGTCCTTGCGCATTGTTGTCGAAGTCAAAAACTAGGTCAGGAATCAACATGTCGTGAGGACCATCTCTTCGTGCATATCCAAATTGCCTCAAAGCTAGGCAAGGGTTGTAGGTGATACCCCCTCTGATTCCAAGTAAAGGAACATTAGGAAACTCTCCATAATGATCGACGATGATGACATTTTCTCTGGACCGAGAACACCAATGTACATCAGAGTGAGTAAGAGTCATCAACCGTTGGGACCACCTTGAGCCTTGGTCATTCTTCAAGACAGATTGTGGAAGGTGCGAAATAAACCACCTTGCAAGGAGAGGAGTACAGCACATGAGAACACCCCTCTTTCTCATTGTTCGTGTGTAAAATGAGTGAAGGATGTCCCCAAGTAATGTTGGTATTGGATTTCTGGACAAGAAGATTTTGACGGCGTTGATATCTACCAATTGGTCAGAATTTGGGAATAGGACCAACCCATAGATAAGGAGTGCCACAATTTCTTCAAAGGCTTGTAGGTCTAATGAATTCCAACATTCTTGTGCTTTCTCAAACAAGAATTTTGCTAAGAAGCCTTTGACACCGCTTCTAGTTTCCCATTGTCCCTTGATGTCAGATGGCTGTAGATGTAATGCTCGAGCAACATCTTCAGGCTTTGGTTCCTTTTCCGTACCGTTGAAAGGTAGTTGATTGAGGATAGGAATTCTCAAGAGTTGAGAAAATTCCTCCAAAGTGGGCACCAACTGGTAGTCAGGGAAAGTGAAACAGTGATGAAGAGGGTCAACGAACTGGAATAGCACTTTCATCATGTCTTCTTCAATGTTGGTGTGGACTAAGCTGAGCAGTCTACCATGTCTTTCACTGAAGGATGAGATTTCCGGAATTCTTGAGGTGAGCTCCTTGAGTTGAGGAGAGATTCTCACAAGGTTGACTTGGATGGTTTTTCTGCGAGGAATTTCCATGACCTACAAAACAAGAACAAAGATGAAGATCTAAACCCTTGAAGTGGTTAGTAAATGCATATGATGCTTTATGATGTTCATGATGTATGCACAAGCATATGTACAAGCAATTCACACCAAACCCTAGTTTCAGGCTTGCATGGGGTTTCATAGGTAAGTACCCTCTTGAGTGTAGTTGGCTTAAAAACCCGTCCTATAAATAGTAACCGGGTTCTAAGGAGCTCAATATCACTGGATTGTTTTCATTGTTCATTGTTTTGGTTTAGCCACTTAACTAGCGACCAAAATATTCCAAGAAAACAACCCTCAATGAGTGTAGTATCGAGTATCTACCAACTTCGGACTGCACCAAAGCCGGTCATCTCACTACCCCTAATGAAAGGCCAAGATGGTCAAGTAAGGTTCTAGGTCATTAGTGCTTAGTGACATCACTCAGCGGCCCCGTACTCTCCTTGATTGAACTCAAGGGTTACCGGTACTCACAAATATGTCGCACTAATATAGCTATTGCTTCGACCGTGTCGGTATACCCTGCACAGTTTCCACAACGTATTGCTATCTATGAATGTTTCCCAAAATCCGGGTGTAGGATTGCAAACCCAAACAAGAGAGCCAAAATATAAAGCAATCAAATCAAACAATTAGTCATGCAAGAGGGTGATCTAAGCCCTAAGGTTACTCCACTTTTAAAGTTCTCCCCAGCAGAGTCGCCAGTTCTGTGATACGGTGGGAGAACTGACTATGGTTTTGCGTTTGTTTTCGCAAATGTTTCGGTTGAGCAAGAGTCGCCACCGACTTTTTATTTTATCCTAAGGAAAGGTTAAAAAGCACAGCAAAAACCTTTGAGATGTTTTCTTGGGTTCGGGGAGTAGATTATAGAAAGGGAAGGTATTAGCACCCTTTCTATCCATGGTTATCCATGGGCTCTTAGTTACTTGCTTAGATCAACTTGCCTTAATTTTCAATTGTTTGAAATGGTGCTTTGTGTGTGGGTTTGAAAATGTTTTTGAAAAGAGGCCAATGTAGTGGCAACCTTTTTAATGATCCATGTTGGGATGTATACAAAGGTGTACGTCTTTTGAAGAGGTTTTCATTTGTTTTTGAAAGTTTGTTTTGAAAGTGTTGTGAGGTGTGGTTTAAAAAAATAGGCAAGTGTTTTGTTTTGCAAGTTTGATTCAAGTAACTAAGAGGTTATCTACTCCTAAATTTCTCAAAGATTTCTCCTATGTTTTTAACCCTTTTAACAATTTTGTTCCACCATTGCATTTGGTGGACAATCTTGTGTTAGGATGTGAAAGGGACGGGCGCGGGTCATCGTTTAGACCATAATTGCAATGGTGCCAAGTATCTTTGGGCAATTTTTCTTTAAGGGACTTGATCATTTTTTAGGCAACTTTCGAAAGCGTCATCGAGAGACTATGATCATTTGATTGTGTTTGTTTTGCCCAAAGAGACCTAACATGCAATATGGCCCATTATTGAAGGCAACAAGTGGAATACCCTAGGGGTGCAAGTGTGATTAGTGTTGTCCATTTTCATGCTTGTTTATCTTGAATTTAGGTCAAACTATTTTTGTTATTTTTGATTCGCATACAAACCCTAATTCTAGCATGGTATAATTAGAAAGCATTAAAGTGCGAAAAATAAAGTTCCTAAGTTATTACAACACAATATGGGAAGGGGGGTACAAATGTTCAAATGGGGGGTATTTTGACAAGGAATTTAAACCTAGACTATTACATCAAATTGGGAATTTACAAGATATTTAATTGCACAAATTAAATAAAATGGAATAAATATGCAAAATGCAAAAGATGTTTTTATATGTATGAAAAAAAGGGTGTTTTTATGTATAAAGGAAACAAAAATAAAAGTATTAATTTTTTGAAGTTTTTTATGTATTTTAGGGCAAAACCCTAATTTATTAAATAAAAGGTATTAATTAATTAATATGTACAATATTTACTAGTTATATACAAAAATAAAATAAAATGAAGTATATTTGTTAAAAGGGTATTTTTTAATGTTAAATATTAATAAAAAAATAAAATGTATATATCTTGTATTTTTAACCTAAATATACTAATATATATGTATGCATTTGTATTATTTATCAAATATATTAAATATGTGCAAAATAATAATATTTAATATTTTATAAAAAAAGTATATTTTATATAAAATATTTTCAGAAGATAAAATAAAATAAAAATGGAAAATAAAATGTGTTTGCATTATTTTAGTATTTTTAAATAAAAGTGTTTATGTATTTATTTATGTACAAACCTATTTAAACAAATAATTGCCTAATAAATACAAAAATGATTAAAAAATATTTTTTTATATTTTTAATATTATGAGGAAAAATAAATAAGTCAGAACAAAAAAGGAAAAATCAAAAAATGATCAAAATAAGCATAATGGGCTTAGGGGGTGTAAAAGTAACAAAAGGGTGCAAAAAGAAAGTCAACTCAGGCCCAGCCCAAGAAGACTTCATCTTCAACCTCAAAACATGTTTGAACAACCATCCACGCGCGTTTTCTATCTCCCAATTCCTGGACTTTCAAGCAAAACTCACAACATGAAAAATATAGAGCATTAAAAGACGAATCCAGACATATAAAGAACTTGACTTAACTCTCTAAGATGAGAGAAAATTTCTTCTCCCTCAATTCCTGACCTAGTTTTTGTTCCATGTTCATACATTAAATTCTCACAGCACACATAATATAAATGAAAACTAATTACATGGGCATGTTCAGGGCTATGAATGTGACATATTTTCTTCACAAACCTAAAGCTAACAATGCCTGGATAGAGAGATACGAGTTCATGAACTTACCTGTTCAGTTGGAGTTGTATCTGGTGATGGAGGTGTCTTCAATGCAAGGTGATGATTGGTACAGCTTCCTTGATGTCCAGGGATGCTATTTCAAGCTTTACTTTGCTTTGAAACCTAGTGAGTCGTGTTATGGAACTTCAACTGCAAAACAAGAAAATGAAAATGGTGATGTTGCTTGGGAGTGTTACAGGTCGTGTTTGAGGTTTGGAATAGCTTCAAGGGATGTTGTGGGATGTGTTTGAGGTGATTTTAGCAAGAATGCATGAAAGGATTGAGCTATGGAACTCAATCTGCAGCAGGTCCCCTGTTTTGGCAGTTTGAGGGTGATTCTGTGTTTGAGAGGGTGTTGGAGATGGCTGGCTCGTGTTCTAGCTCAGGTTTGATGATTAAAAAGTGTTTGACAAGTTTGCTTAAGCTTGTGTTAGCTGAGATGAGAGTTGTGTGATGTTATGCTATGTTTCTTCTTACTTAAGCAACAAAAGGCCAAGTTGAGTTTCTAGCTTGTACAGGCCCCCCCTAATGTGCTGCTAACCTTCTCCTTGATCAGTGTAATTAGCTCATAAACTTGTGCCAAAGAGATTTGCCATGTACTTGTTTGGATTGCTAATTGACATAAAGTTCACTTTTGCAAAAATGGACATTATGCTTTTTCTAATTTGGGACTAAACCTTTATGTAATGCTTGAACACATAGAATATGGTCTTGGCACAATGAGTTTGCATTAAATTTATGAGTGCAAAAGGGACATAGGACCTGTAATCAAGTAAAGCAAGCTGAATTCAAAATGGCACAAATGTATGAACATGTAAATTGGCCAAATCAAAAGTGAGTTTTTCCCATCTTGCCAAATTCGATTCTCCCTAACCATGAGGTCGTTTGATGAGTTCTTGGACATTTTGGAAAGCTTGGAATGTGTACTATAATCCATCTTTGAAATGAAAATTGAAATTCCAAGTGGAAGTATATGAAAAATGGTCTTGAAGTTAGGCAAAAACCTTGCCTAAAATAGGTCAAATTTTCTCTAAGTTAAGAATGGTTTGGTACCCTTGTTCCAAAAATTGTAACTTGATCTACAAGCTTCTTTTGGGAAAACTTTGTGAATCAAAGTTGTATATTTTGCAATAGGCTACAACTTTCATGTTTTGACTTTTGCTTGAATCCAAATGAATCTTGGTGAGAAAGTGGGACAAAGTTAGGAAAAAATTAGGGTTTTTCATAACTTAGAAAAATTCTAAGTTATGAAAAATCTTCATTTCAAACCCTAATTTGCAATTCTTGACTTCTTGATGAACAAGTTTCATGATTTGGCATGTTTTGATGAAAAATGAATCTTGACACTTGATTTTGACCAAAAAGTCAAAGTTTGACTTTTCAGTATACAGTCAAAATTGATCAATTGATTGGGAAATTCAACTGTCAATCTTGTGCACTTGGGATCTTTTAAACTTGTTGAGCATGTCAAGAAAATTCCATGGGGTCTTTGAGTCCATATGTGAGTTTGGTTTGCCATTGGCTAGGTCAAACACTCAAGAATTGCCTTTGTGCAGTCAAAACCCTAAAAATGACCATTTTGCCCTTTTGGTGATCTGATCAAATTTCTTGTGGAATTGTGATCCAAACTTGTTCAAATGGTCCATATGAGTTCATAATGTTGATGTGGGTCAATTTTCATGAGATTTGACTGTCAATTGGCCACAGTTGACTTCTTCCCCAATACAGCTGATTTCTAGGTCAACTGTCCAATTGACTGGGCAAAATTGGGAATCAAGACTTGAAACTTGGTATGGATAAACTTGGGAGTCCAACATGAAGCATGAAAGTCATCTTAGGCATTTTAGGTCAAAACATCTTTGTTCAAACACAAACCCTAATTTGGGTCCACAATGCAAGGAGAAGTCTTGAGCAGAGGAAACCCTAACTGGATCTTGAGCTCCAAGGGTCTTGTGATGAGAAAATGTTGAGGAAATGGGAGGGAATATTTTGGGGTACAACAGTGTGCTTATGAAGAATGATAAGGTAGTTGCTTATGCGTCAAGGCAGTTGAGGACTCATGAGAAGAACTATCCTACGCATGATTTAGAGCTTGCTGCAGTTATTTTTGTGTTGAAGATTTGGAGGCATTATCTTTATGGTTCTAGATTTGAAGTGTTTAGTGACCATAAGAGCTTAAAGTATTTATTCGATCAGAAGGAGCTGAATATAAGGCAACAAATATGGTTGGAACTGTTGAAGGATTATGATTTCGGTTTGAATTATCATCCAGGAAAAACGAATGTGGTAGCTGATGCATTGAGTCGAAAGACTTTACATATGTCGACAATGATGGTTAAAGAGTTGGAATTAATTGAACAGTTCGGAGATATGAGCTTAGTTTGTGAGGTGACACCGCGGAGTGTTACGTTATGTATGTTGAAGATTAATAATGAATTTCTAGACAGTATCAGAAAAGATCAGAAGTTGGATGTGAAACTGGTGGATTCGATGGTTGGGATCGATCAGTCTGAGAATAGTGATTTTAAGCTAGATGCGCATGGTGTGTTGAGATTTCATAACTGGATTTTGTATTCCTGATGATGCTGAGATGAGGAAAGTGATACTTGAAGAGAGTCATAGAAGTAAGTTGAGTATTCATCCAGGAGCTACAAAGATGTATCAAGATTTGAAAGGTTTGTTTTGGTGGCCTGGGATGAATAGTGATGTGTCTCAGTTTGTGTATGCATGTTTGACTTGTCAGAAGTCGAAAGTTGAACATCAGAAGCCAGCAGGGTTAATGCAACCGTTAGAAGTTCCAGAATGGAAATGGGATAGCATTTCGATGGACTTTGTGACGGGTTTACCTAATACTTTAAGAGGACGTGATTCAATTTGGGTGGTTGTTGATAGGCTTACAAAGTCGGATCATTTTATTCCTATTAACATCAGTTTTCCAGTGTCGAAGTTGGCTGAGATTTACACGAATGTGATTGTGAAGCTGCATGGTGTTCCTTTATGCATTGTGTCAGATAGAGATCTAAGATTTACTTTTGATTTTTGGAAGAGTTTTCAAGAAGTGTTGGGTTCTAAATTGAGGTTGAGTTCAACGTATCATCCTCAGGCAGATGGTCAGACTGAATGGACTATCCAATTATTGGAAGACTTGTTGAAGGCGTGTGTTCTTGAGCAGGGAGGTTCGTGGGATACTTATATTCCATTGATATAGTTCACCTATAATAATAGTTACCATTCTAGTATTGGGATGACACCTTTTGAAGCGTTGTATGGTCGAAGATGTAAAACTCCTTTATGTTGGGATGAATCTGGTGAAAGTGTAGTACTTGGACCTGAACTTGTTCGTGAGACTACTGATAAGGTGAAGTTGATTTGAGAAAAGATGAAAGCTTCCCAAAGTAGACAAAAGAGTTATCATGACAAGCGAAAGAAAGATTTAGAATTTCAAGCGGGTGACCATGTGTTTTTAAGAGTTACACCTGTGACTGGTGTTGGGCGAGCATTAAATTCTAAGAAGCTCACTTCTCGTTTTATTGGACCATATCAGATTTTGGAGAGAGTGGGGAATGTTGCTTATAGAGTGGCTTTACCACCTAATCTTTCGAATTTGCATGATGTGTTTCATGTGTCACAACTCTGGAAGTATATTTCAGATCCATCTCATGTGATTCATATGGATGATGTGCAAGGGATAACCTTATGGTAGAGATGATGCCTGTACGGATCGCGAATCATGAAATCAAGACTCTGAGGGGGCAAAGAGATTGCTTTGGTTAAAGTGGTTTGGCTAGGGGCTGCCGGAGAAAGCATGACTTGGGAGTTGGAGAGCAAGTTGAGAGACTCTTATTCTGAGTTGTTTGATTAAGGTAAATTTTCGAGGACGAAAATATTCTAAGTGGGAGAGAGTTGTAACGCCTGTAATTTAATTAATTATTTAATTAAATTATTTTTAGAATATTTGTGAAGTTGTGTCATGATGATAGTGGATGTGTCGTTGTTATTGGAATTAATTATTTTATTAAATTGTGGAATAATATTAGAATGATAATATTATTTGATGTGGGCTTATTTTAAAGGAATAGAAGTAGTAAAAATGGGGTGTAGTATTCTTAAGCCTATTAAGGAATATAGAGAATAATAGGGTTATTTTATTATTGTTATAAATAATAAGAAAAGAAGAAGCAGTAAGAGAGAAAGAAATAAGGGTTGGAAGAAGAGAACATGAAAGTTGTTGGAAAGGAGGAAAAGAGGCAGAACAGAAATCAATCGGAAAAGTTATAGAGCAACCTTCAATCCAAGGTAAGGGTAAAGTTCTGACTCTATAATAGGGTTTATGATGATTGGTATATGGGATTAAATGTGGAAATATTGTATTGTTCATGATTTGAATGTATATGTTGTTGTATGATGAAAATCGATGAGTTATGGATGAATAACGACGCCCTAATGCTGTATAAATGATGTGGAATTAGAGGATAATTATAATTGATGATTACCTACGATTAGAGGATGTTTTTAGGGCCTAAAGTATGGAAACGGTAGTGAAAACAAAGTGAAATCATAGAAAATATCTGTGACAGAACAATATGTGTCGACCCCAAAAGCCATGCGTCGATGCATGAAGGCTTTTAGACTCAGGATGAGTCGATATGAAGGAGTCATGCATCGATACATGAAGGCTTTTAGACTCAGGATGAGTCGATATGAAGGAGCATGTATCGATACATGCAGTTTTGCAGACTCAGTATGAGTCAATACAAAGAGAGTACGCGTCGACTCATGTAGCGTGTTAAGTCCAATATGCGTCGACCCAAGACATTACGCGTCGATCCATGTAGTCTGGTTTTTGACAGAATCATTTTGAAAAGGCTGTAACTTGAGTTTTTGGACTCCGTTTGAGGTTCTGTTCGAAGCATTGAATAGCTAACACGATGAACTTAATTCTTAAGGTTCAAAATGAAGAATAGGAAGGATAATCCTAGTAACACAAATTAATATTAGAGTTATCTTCCCGCGTTACTTTCTATGATGATTTTGTGAAGAATGATAAGGATGAGATGATTATAGATTACTGTTTGGTTCATAATAGTAAGAATTAATAATGATAATGATGTAGTATTACAAAATAATATGTAAAGGTTAGTTAACTAGAGGTAAGCCTTAGATGATTAATTAATTATAGGCAATATCATGTTGTAGGCCTATGGCCAACGTTGCAAGATTGATGATTTGTCGTTGTATTGTTGTTGTGGCTGAGTTGCTGATGAATTATGTGATGATAAATGATGTTTGATGAATTGTGTTGATAAATGATGTTTAATGAATTATGCAATGATAAATGATGTTTGATGAATTATGTTGATAAATGATGTTTGATGATAAATGATGTTGATGAAAGATGTTGAGATGCCTCTAATAATTGGAAGCTATTAAGATGTAGGCTTATGGACAACGATGATGTTGTGTTGAGACGTTGTTAATTATGGTGTTATCATTACATTCATGATTGTGTCGCATACATTGCATTTCAAGATGGAGCTTATGCTCATTAAGATGGCCTGTATTGGCGAATATTAAGATGAAGGCTTATGCCTTGTTGATGCCTTTATTTATTGGCAATTATTTTGAGATGGGAGTTCTGCTCCAATGGTACCACATGCATTTGCATAGTATTAAGTCACATTATACGATTGCATAAAGAAGTTATGTATTGATGTGGTGAATGTGTATTATTGTTGGTATTTTGTTGCGACTATTGTTGTTTATGAGATGAGAAGTGGTGATGTTATGTGATCTAATTTAATATATTATTTATCATACGTTTTATTATATTGTTAGATATCTCACCCCTTCAGCTTGAATGTTACCCTTACGTTGGTAACGTGCAGGTAATCCAGAGTGAAGGCTGTATACCTTCAATAGTTCGAATCAGTGTCATTGCTGTGATACGTAACACTCGGGGGATGAACGCTTGTTGCTTCTAATTATTGACTATTTCAGTTGTTGAACTTTAATGTTTTTTGTCGCTAATTATGCGTTATTTTAAAGTTGTTGAAATTGTTGGACAAAGATGTTATTATGATTTCCGCTGCGTAGATATTTAAATTATTGAATTAAGAGAGTAAAGTATTATGTTGATGATTCATGCAAAGTTTTAAAGTTTTATGTATCCACATTGAATGCAATGTGTTTTTAATCGATGAATTTGTGGCATCCTGATTCGTTTGCATGCATGATCATAACTCTGATTTACATTTATAATTGCTGGGTAGAATTTGGGTGTTACAATTGAAGGCTCCATAAAAAACATGGTCCATCGGGATCCTACCTCAGGTCCTTCATTCGGTCCAGGCTCTTCACAATAAATAACCAACCTAATATTCTCATTCGGGAATTCAAAGTTCATGGATTGGTAGTCATCCACAGCCTGATGAGCCAAATGATCAGCTAGTACACTTCCCTTGATTGCTTTCTGGGTCCTGTATTAGATATTATATTCGGTCAAGATCATTTGCCATCTTTTTATTCTTCCGGAGAGAGCAGAATTTTCAAAGATGTACTTGATCAGATCCATCTTAGATATCAACAAAGTGGTGTGGGTCAATATATACTGTCTCATCCGGCGAGCAGCCCATGACAAAGCGCAACAAGTTTTCTCGAGCAGTGAGTATCTTGTCTCACAGTCGGTAAACTTTTTTCTAAGGTAGTATATTGCATGCTCTTTTCAACCAGACTCGTCATGATGCCCCAGTATACACCCCATTAAATTATTAACACTGTTAAGTACATTATCAAAGGTCTTCCTTCAATTGGAGGCTCTTGAAGGTATTCTTTGATTCTTTCGAAGGCAGTCTGGAATTCATCATTCCACTTTACCACTTGATCTTTCTTGAAGAGCTTGAAGATTGGATCACAAGTAGAAGTTAAATGGGAAATGAACCTGGCAATGTAATTTAGGTATCTTAAGAAACCTCTGACCTCCTTCTTAGTTCGAGGAGCCGGCATCTCTTGTATAGCCTTCACTTTTGCAGGGTCTACCTGAATACCTTTGTCACTGACAATGAAACCTAGCAGTTTGCCAGACCTTACACCGAAGGTGCACTTGTTCAGATTTAATCTCAGCTTGTACGTCTTCAACCTATCAAACAACTTTTGTAGATGATCAAGATGTTATTCCTCGGTTTGAGACCTGGCTATCATGTCATCAACATAGACTTCTATTTCATGGTGAATCATGTCATGAAACAAAGCTACCATGGCTCGCTGATAGGTTGCCCCAACATTCTTCAACCCAAACGACATCACTTTGTAGCAGAAAGTGCCCCATTATGTGACGAAGGTTGTCTTCTCCATGTCTTTAGGTGCCATCTTGATCTGATTGTAACCAGAGAAACCATCCATGAAGGAAAAGACCTTGTGTTGTGCGGTGTTGTAAACCAGAATATCAATGTGGGGAAGCAGAAAGTCATCCTTGGGGCTTGCCCTGTTCAAATCTCGGTAATCCAGACACATTCGTACCTTTCCGTCCTTTTTACGCATCGGGACCACGTTAGCAACCCATTGGGGATAAGAAGTGACAGCTAGGAACCCAGTGTTGAACTGTTTCAAACCTCTGCTTTGATCTTCTCTGACATTTCAGGGCACACACGGCGGACCTTCTGTTTTACCAGAGGGCAATCTTCTTTAGTTGGCAAACGATGAACCACAATATCCGCGTCTAGTCTAGGCATGTCTTCATATGACTAGGCAAAGATCTCAACATAATCATGCAACATCTGAATCAAACACTGTTTGACATGAAGCTCCAAATTTGCACCTATCTTGACCTCTTTTCTGTTCTCTTATGTGCCCAAATTCACTATCTCAACTGGCTCTTCATGAGGCTGTATAGCCCTTTCTTCCTGCTGTAACAGTCTAGCAAGTTCTTCGGGTACCTCACAATCTTCCTCACCTTCGTCCTTGGCTTGGTTGATCGGATTTTCAAAGTCATAGCCGACACTGTTATCAATGGGATCCAGAGTGGATATGGATCTTTAGTTTGATACATGGTGTTGTACCCCAAAATTTGCCCTCCCATATTCCTCAAGATTTCTCAAAGGTTGCACAGTCAAATAACCTCCTAAGGCAGTCAAGTCAAAATTAGGGTTTTGTGTTGCATCAAAGTCCTTACATCCAAATGACCTCAAGTGCTCCTTAATTTCCTAACTTATGCTCAAATTCAGGTTCGGCTCAAGAGTCAATTCTTTAAAGAAGGTATCCGACTGTGTGAGTTTTCTCGAAGAAATATGGTGAAAATTGTGCTGAAAGTGCAGTTTTTACGCGCTAAAAAATTCATAACTTGAAGATCGTGACTCGTTTTGAACCCATTCCGGTGGCCAAAATTCCGTCTTGACATTATCTACGTTTTCATATCTCACGACTGGAAGCCAATTTCGATCAGAAGGTCTTCAAAAATGTGGATTTATCAAGTATTTTCGTACAGTAAATTTGTGACAGAAGTTTATTTGCGTCATGTTCAGAAAATCATAACTTGGTCGATTTTCATCGTATCGAGCTGGTTCCGGCGCCAAAATTTCACAAATTGAGTTGGCTACATTTTCACAGAAGGTATTGAGTTCAAACGGTATTCAAAAGGCCTTCGTTTTTTGCTCAGAGTGCGTGACACGCTGAAAATCCTGAATGCTGAATATTATTTCATTTGGGCTGAAACTTCGAAAATTCATAACTCGGTCAATTTTTATCGGATTGGGATCATATTTTTACACAAGGTCACTGACTCATAGATCTACAACTTTTCTTCAAAAGTCGAGACCAGATTATGCTCCGATCAATACCAATTTTTTATTGAAGAACGTGTCAGAGTCGACACTGGAGTCCAAAATAAGTTTGTCTGAGCTGAAACTTCAAAAATTCATAACTAATTTACCGTTTATCCGATTGAGCCGATTTTCGGACAGGAGTTAGTTATCGATGTCGGCTACATTTTGTTTACACATTTCAACTTCAAAAATTGCACTTAAGTCCCAGCGATTTAGCCTGGAAAGTGACGAACTCAAGTGAATATTGGAGGCCCAATTGCACATTCAAAGCCCATTTTCTTTACCCTAATTTCCATTATATAATCACCTTCTTTTCACACAAACCAGGGAGGAGAAAGAGAGAGAAACAAACCTTGCCACAACACTGTTAGAATATCAAATTCTTTCAAGAACCCTAAATTCTTGAAATCCTTATTATAAATCCCTCTCTCACTACAAACAAGCCATCACAGTTACAAACCAACACCTCACTACTTCTTCAGTAAGTGTAAGGCTGGCTTGATCTCCATGATCCAAAAGGCATAAAAGCATTCATGTCACTAATTTTCCAATAAGGGTAAGATTGATTTGATCTCCATGATCAAAAGGGTATAATCATTCATACATGCCATATTGTGCCTAAACATTAAATTTCTTCATATATTGGCTTTATTTGCATTTTATGATTTTATTTAATGTGTTCATGAGATTCAACACTGCAGATTTAGACAGGATCCCATGCAGGTTCATTAAGGAACGTTGAGGCCAAAACACAAATGGCCAAAAGCCAAAAGCCAAATGGCCAAAAGAACAACTTATGCATGACACCAATACATGGCGAGACAGACACCCTGAGAAGATTAAGGAACGTTGAGGCCAGAACACAAATGGCCAACGGCCAGAATACAAATGGCCAACAGCCAGAACACAAATGGCCAAAAATACTCCAAAACACCTCCAAATTGGGCCAGACACCCCCCATGGTTTGCATCATTTTATTTTTTATTTGATTTTTCTTTTTAATTCTATTAATTGTTTTAATTGTTTTTTTCTTTAAATTCTTAAAATAATTTTCATAATAAAATAAAAATACAAAAAAAATCAAAAAATATGTTTAATTAATATCTAATTCATTATTTATTTTGTAAATAAACTTTAAACCATTAATTTAGTAAAATTAGGTTTTCAATTTTAATCTTTTCTTAAATAACTAAAATATGTAGAAATTAGGGTTTTTAGCATTTTTATCCTTTTTCTTAATAAATAATTTTTTCTTATTATCATTATTATTAATTACTAATTTATTTTGTAAATACCCATGTAATTAATTAACTAGTGTAAATTAGGTTAAAACTTGAATATTTTTCTTTAACAATTAAAAAATAATTTAGAACTAGGGTTTCATTTAACTTCTAATTTTAATTAATTTTCTTTATTTCATAAATACCAAAAACCATAAAAAAAATTTTCTTTTCTTAATTTAATAATTAATTAACTTTTAATTTCATTTAATTTCTTTAAAGGGTCCAACGCCCTCGAACATTCGATTCTAATTTCTTTTCGCACGTTTATCGTTATGTTCCTTTTTTAATATTATGTAATTGCTCAAGCCTTGTAATAGTAATTAGGAATTTATTTATGTTCCACATTTTTATTCAAAACGGGTCTTTGTTAATTTGGCGATGTATAGACCCGCGCCTTGTAATAGCGTAGGACTTTATTTTCCGCACTTTAATTTCCGCACCCTTAAAACTGCTAAATTTTGCATGAAAGAATGAATGGCCTAAATTAAAAACAATGCGTAGCTCACCAAGTGCATGACAAGATAAAACATAACTGAAAACAATACACAAATCCACACACCACTCTTAGGGTACGCCTCACTGTTGCCTTGCCCCTCGAAACGTGGTCGTCGAGTATAGGACGTTTTAGTAAGTCCTTATGTCCATGACCCATGGAATAAGGGTAGCTTCTAAGGTGTCCTACTGTTGCTCTGGTGACCACACTGTCCCTAACCCTCGAATTGACCCGAACACCTCCAACGGTGGTGCTACCTATCTCTCAATGGTGGGATGGCACTACCTTAAGGACATTTACACAGCCTAATTCCTTAGGGTAGGTAGATGACTCGTAGATACTTGCTCTATTCAAAAACAAATCAAAACTCTTTTCACACCGAAACTTTCAAAAGCTTTCAAAACAATTTTTCAAACACTCTTGAGGACTGATACAAGAGTCGATCTGAAATTTTTAAACGAAACTTTTTCAAACTCACTCACACTTGAAAAGCAAACACTTTTGAAAACACAATGAGCAAGTATCTAAGAGCCCATGGATAACCATGGATAGAAAGGGTGCTAACACTTTCCCTTTCTATAAATCTACCTCCCGAACCGAGAAACTATCTCATAAGGAATTTTGTTGTGCTTTTGTCCTGTCCATGTTGGAGAAAATAAAAGACGGTGGCGACTCTTGCTTATCGCGACATTTCACGATCCAGCTAAAAACAGTCAGTTCCAGATCCACCGATCACAGAACTGGCGACTCTGCTGGGGACTCTTATAAAGTGAGGTGTACCTTAGGACTAAGATCACTTGTGTTTTCAATTGTTGTGTTTGTTTGCTTTATTATTGTGGGCTGCATCGGAGTTACATAGATCCTAACCCGGATCTGGGGATACCCTGTTAGGTAGCATAAGCTGTGAGGGACCTGTCCGGCGTAGACCGACATTGGTGAAGCAGTGGCTACGTTGGTGTGGCACCTTGGTCTGTACCGATATCCCTTGTGTCGCAACGAGGAGAATATGGGTCTTCTGAGGAGTCATTAAGCACCAACCTACCTTAGAACCCTAATTTGACCCAACTTGGCCAATAGAACAGTAGCAGTATGCTACACCCATTGAGGCTAAACTCTCGTGATGGTTCTGGCCGCAAGAAAAGATTGCGATGCTGGAGTTATGACCGATTGAGGGTAGTCAGTGATATTGGGATCCTCTAGAACCCGGTTACTTCTGATAGGATAGGTCTTAACCAACAAACTGTAAGAGGGTAATACCTAGACCCCATGCTGGCCTTAACTCTAAGGGCTCTCTTGTGTGACTTGTGTGCCTTCCAACTTGACTATTTGCATGCTTGTTATCTGACACTTGAGTTTCTTGCAGGTTTTGTTTATAGTCCTTAATTGGGACTCATAACAGGGTTTACCTACATTACCCCATGCATAGCATAACATCATACCATTGCATGCATCCCGCATAAGGACTAACCCATTTCAAGGATCTCAAGGGCTTGTGATGCAGGTCAGGATGAATCAAAATGTCTAGCAAGGGGCAAAGGGGATTTATTTTCCTCTAGCCAGGTTGATGATTTGAGTCAGGGGCTATGACCCACTCGATATGGTGAGCCTTGACTCTTGAATAAGGACTCTCAACAAATATGAAGTTCCTTCAATCAAGCTACAAATTCAAATGCTAACAATTTTCTTGTTTACCCCGCGAGGTCCTTGAAAACATTACATGCATATCATACATATCATTGCATTACAGGTACCCTTGTTACATGTCACTTACCTTCTCCGCTGTTTATTTCAGAAATGGCTTCCCAACAAGATAACCAGGATCTTCAGGCTCAAGAGATTCAGTTCAGGGAGATCTTCCTAAGCCTATCCAAGGGGCAGGAAGAGTTAAGGACGCTCCTCATGGGGAATCTGGCCAAGAAAAGTCCCGAGGATGACAAGGACGAACGGCTGAAACGCCTACAAGATGAGGTAGATACAATGAAAACCCAGATGCTGGGGCAAAGGGTTCTCATCCAAGGTTTAGCTCGGGAGCAAGAAGAGTTGAGGACCATGATCAATCAACTCCACCAAGACAGATCCAACATGAAGCAACCAGTCCGAGTCAGGGACCAGGTCTTTGATCAGCTTCCAAGAGGACAAGAGTCTGGTATGGTGAAGAATGGACCTCTCCAAATTGCTACTACTTCACAAGCCCAACATCAACCTCGCCTAGAGCAACAAGTTGATCAGAATAAGCCAAGCAGGTCCAAGAGGCAATTCACCCAACTTAACATGTCGCTGTTTCAAGCTCTACAACACCTGTTGAGGTTGAATCTGGTTACACTAAGGGCTCCTCCCTGGAACCCCAACATCTCTGCTCCTAACTATCATCCCGACAAAAGGTGTGCATACTGTGATCGGTGGATCTGGAACTGACTGTTTAACGCTGGTTCGCGAAATGTCGCGGAAGCAAGAGTCGCCACCGTCTTTTATTTTCTCCAAATGGAAAGGACAAAAGCACAGAAAAATTCCTTAAAGAGATTGCTCTCGGTTCGGGAGGTAGGTTATAGAAAGGGAAGGTGTTAGCACCCTTTCTATCCATGGTTATCCACGGGCTCTTAGATACTTGCTCATTGTGTTTTCAAAATGGTTTGTTTGCTTTTCAACTGTGGGTTTAAAAAAAGTTTCTTTGAAAGTTTCAGATCGACTCTTGTGTCAGAGTGTTTGAAAAATTGTTTTGAAAGCTTTTGAAAATGTGTTGGTGTGAAAAGATTTTTTATTTGTTTTTTGAAGAGAGCAAGTATCTACGAGAACCTACCTACCCTAAGGAATTCGTCTGTGTAAATGTCCTTTAAAGTAGTGCCATCCCACCATTGAGAGGTAGGTAGCACCACCGTTGGAGGTGTTCGGGTCAATTCGAGTTTGTAGGGACATGGTGATCACCAGAGCAATGGGAAGACACCTTAGAAGCTACCCTCATGCCAGGTTCCCGGATCATGAGGACTTACTAAGACATCCTCTACTCGACGATCACCTTTCGAGGCAAGGCAACAGTGAGGCGTACCCTAGGGGTGGTGTGTGCGATTCGTGTGTCGTTTTCATTTGTATTTGTCTTGTCATGTTAAAGTGATCTACGTTTGATTTTATTATGGCCATTCATTCTTGCATGCTTTTGATTAACAGTTAATATTTGCGGGAAAAGTAAATCTAAGGCTATTACAAATGGCGCGGGTCCACATCGCCAAAATTAAACCGGACCCGATTTGACAGAAAAGTAAATAAAGCAAAGTAAATAAAAGTGCGAAATGTAATTACAAGGCTTCGGGAGAGATACATAATTATTTAAGCGAAATAAAATAAATATGCGAAATTAAACAATTAAGTCGAAAGGAGGGCGTTGGACCCTTTTGCAAAATATTAAATTACAATGAATTAAAATTAAAAATTAAAAAATGATGTTTTTGGTATTTTGTGTTTTTTTTAGATTCAATAGAAAAAAGAAATAATTAAAATTAACTAACCCTAATTCTAATGGTTTTTAAATTTATTATGAAAGTATTAAAATTTAACCTAAATTAAACCTAAGTTTTTTTTATGTACAATTTAATTATAAAAATAAATAAATAAATAATATTATGGTAAAAAGAAAAATTAAAAGGAAATAAAAATTATCAGTTAAACCTAGTTCTACATTTTTTATATTTTTATTAAAAGAATTAAAGTTAAAGCACCTAATTTAAATTAATTAATTTACATTCAATTATTTATGAAAATAATAGAAACAAAAATATTTATTATGTTTTTTTTGTCTTTTCTGACTTTTTATGATGTTTTTGTATTTTGTAAAAATAATCAATTAACCAAAACAATAAAATAAGTAAAATAACAATTGAAAATAAAATGTGAAAAATATAGAGAAGGCAAACCAGGGGGGGGGGGGGGGGTTCAAGCCCCAATTGTGAGGTGTTGGCCTTAGCAATCTGGCCCAATAGCATGGCCTTGTGGACCTTTTTTGAATCACATGCAGGGCGTTGACTGGGGGTGTAACGTGTTCTTTGATTCTTGGCCTTTGATTAAATCTCCAGATGAACGTGGCTGGCTTGACGATGGGGGTGTATCGTGGATCATAACATAAGCGCTTCACCTGAATATTAGAGAAAAAACATTATTGAGAAAGTATGAGACCTAGGACTCGAACCCAGGTCTTGGACGTTATTGCAATCACCACTTGCCAGCTGAGCCATGAAACGCATGTTATATATGTTAGACAAACAAATAATAAAAAAAGAAACAACGCATTAGTGACTGAAGCGCGCGAAATTTAAAAACAGCGTATCATGTGTTGACAGCACATCATCTTCTTCACCACCCCTGTAAAACAAAACACAAAGGCAACGTTTTTTCACGCGTTTCATTAGGTGGGCTATTGGAAAATAGCGAATAGCTCTCAAGCGCTCATAAATTGAGCGCGAGGGTTGATTCTTCTTCATCTCCATGTGCTGAGTCTAATGGTCATGGTTTTGAGGCTTAATTTTTCCTCTTTGTAAAAGCCCTAAATTCAAGCTCTGAAAACCCTAGGAAATAAACATGGTAAAATCTCATACACAGCATAATAATCAAATTAAAGATCATGGTTAGCTTTAAAACATCACAAGGAACAAGAATCCATAAATAAAAAATGCAAAAGATGCGTGAATTATGATGCACGATTCTGGAAATTTCTTGACACAGTTTGAGTCCTAGGTACCAATTCTTGGCGTTTGAATGGAGGTTCTTGATTGGAACGTGATCAGGGACCTTCAAGGAAGCTATTGAAACCAATATTATGCTTTGAATCCACCTAAAAAGCTGTTTTCAGAATTGAGTTTTATGGAGTTTTTTCCAAGTTTGTAGAGAGCTTTTCTGTGCAGCTTTTCGTGTATTAGCATTAGGTTTGAGATCAAGCATATGTAGTGAAGCTATTAGGTCAACAAAACTCAATAAAATCCAATGCCATAATGGTTTTGCATATTTGATTTCTTAAGGATCTTTTCATATCTTTTTCACATGTTCTTGTATCAATTAGCATCCAATCACCCCAAATCTTTCCTAGTTTGTCTTTACACGAAATATTGACCTTAAAACATGTATAAAAAGATTGGTTTGGTTAATTTAAACATTTTTCATATATTTAATTGATTTAATTGAATTAATATAAATAAAAACTCAAATAAATAAATAAAAAATGAGAAAATACTTCCCTTTGGGCCAAGTGGTCGTGCACATGCTTATAATGATGAATCATGGAAGAAAAATAGGCCCATTAGCAATTTTAGGTCATTTGAACCATTGTTGACTTTTCAAAATATCCAAAAATTTCCCAACTTCCACAAGGCATAACTTGCTCAAATTTTAAGATTTTCTCATGTTCTTGGACATTTTGGAAAGGTATTGGAGTCCTCTAACCAATGCCTTTGGTCCCATGTCATTTTGATTTACCAATCTCAAGTTATGGCCTTTGACTTAAAGTCCCTTTTTGTTGACTTTTGAAAATGACCTATAATGTTGAAATTGATAACTTTTTGTGAGAGCATTTCTTGGACTTGAAGTATGAAGATGAGTTGTAGGAAATGTCTTTCTCTTCAAAATGAGCTTTGGATGGAATTTTTCTGATAATCCATGTGAAAGTTATGCCCTGGTCAATTTCAGTTGACTTTTCAGCTGTCCAAATATAATAACTTTTGCATCTTGATGATTTTCTGAGCCAAATTTTGAGAATCATGATCAAGCTTTGATCAAATGATGTTTGTGGCTTCAAAATGATATGTTGACCAAAAATATGAACTTTTGACTGTCAAATGACCATTTTGCCCCTACAGTTGACTGTAGTGCAATTTAGGGTTTTGACTGTGCAATTTTGGGCTGAATGCCTTGAAACTTGATATGAGAATACTTGACAATTTTTGTAAGCATATGAGACTTGATTGGACCTTTGAAAACTTCATTTTCTTGACCAGAACACAAACCCTAGTTTTGAATGTATAGGAGACCTTTGCACTGTGCAACCCTTGGGGAATTTTGCAGCTTGACTTGGCAATTTCTTGGAGAATATGGGAGGGCAAATTTTGGGGTGCAACACATACCACTCTGATAGTCCTGGACACGACACTGCCGACTGCTGGGCTCTGAAGAACAAAGTCCAGGATCTGATTAATGAAGGAGCAGTGGATTTCACCCAAGTGGGTCAGGCTGAATGTTTCTACCATCCCTACCGGATTCACCATTTGAAGTAACAAGCCCTGAGATGAGAAGACTTTTGTTTATTAGAATTTTCAAGTTGTAACTTTCTTTTGACTGTTCAAACATTTATTCATGTTAAACGTTGTTATTTCATTAATGCATCGCATATGTCTGTTTTGAAGCAATATATTCGCATTCGCTATATTCAAACTGATTTCATATTTTTTGATGATCAGCTCTTGATTAAGAAATTCTAAGCCTCTTGAGGGAGGATGACGAAAACGATACCACGATCCTTATAGTATGCTTTTGAACAGACCCCGCTGATGAGGTACAGGCATTGTTTCAATCCCTAAATACTGGAGTTATAAGGAAGATAATCCCTCGTCAACCCCTCTGAGCCAAAGAAGTAGGAGTTTTTCTTTTCGAAAATTAAAACCCTTTATCATAACCTGGGGCAGGGTAGTTCTCTCAGTTGATCCAAGTGCATAACAAATGGCACCAAAGAGGTCCTTACAAAAAAAAAGAAGACAGTGATGATTCCGAATAATCATAAGGATAGGCAGTCATTATATCTCAAAAATAAAAACCCAATAAGTCAAAACCTATGAAGGAGACTTACAAAACCGGGGCATCCCGCTGACTGTAATCACAAAAGAAACAGTTCAGGCAAAATTTAGGGATAGCGAAATCAAAAAGAAAGAGGTCATACAAACCCTCAACAAAAACAAAAAATGACTGCCTATTCAGAATAAATCATCAATATCTGAACCATCATTGGAACATCAGGACAAAGACTCAAACAAGGTCTAACGCACAATCAACTGAGCTTAGGTTTGAAGAACATCACGAAGAGCGGGTGGGTACAAATAATTTGAGCCTTTATCCTTTGTTTCTTAAACTGTGAACCAGGCCACGCTACAACCCTTAATAAGTCCTAGCTGAAGCATGGGTTAGTTCGAAAGCATACTGTTACCAAAGGTATCCTGACTCCTTAAGGCTTGCTATAAAATATTGAGTTGACATCACATTTTACAAAATTTGCTGGTTTTACTGAAAAATGCATTTTTCAAAAACTTCAAGACAGACATAAGCTTTGCATTTTTAACATAACTTTGTTTGCATATGACTTTTTGTTTGAACAACATAGAAATTCGCACGATGAATGCCTAATGAACAAAAGCACCTCCAATCAAGGGGCATGGCCTGATCATTGTCCATCATCTGGGGCAGTCCAGTCAAGAGTCAAGGAATATCTCAAGATGCCAAACAGCCAGGGGCAAACCTCCGCCTGAGCCACTTGGGGCATTGGACATGAATTCCCAGCAACAAATCTTGCATGACCAAGCATCTTTTGGTAGCGTGGCAACACAATAACAGGGGCACCTCCCTACATCCTGAGAGCATGGACATAGTCGGAAAAAATACTACGCGTAATCAAAGACCCACTAGGTTGACACACCTAGGCAAAAATAAGGGCTTCCCGGCGAACCAAAAGGGTTCGGGAAAAAATGAGGGATGAAATGAAAAAAATCTATATACCCGGCAAGTCGAAAACCTGAAAAGGCGGCTTGGGCAAAAATGGGTATCCCGGTGGACTGAAAACCCGAAAGGGCGGTCCAGGCAAAAGTTGGGGATCAAAGCGTACGACTATGTCATGTCATCTCGTCACTTGCCTACCAGAAGAAGATTTGTCAATTGGCAGTCATCAAACACCTTCACAGGTACCTTCTTCTCCAACAGAAATAGGGGCAATAATGAGTTGTCTAAGCGATCTAATTGCTCTGTCCACCAAGGTACAAAGGTAGGTTCGGTTGAAAAACATGACCAAGATATCTTAATTCCCCAGAGAGTGAGCCAACAAGTCAGCGATACTCTCCCCAAGCAGAGTTAGTCCACTATCAACCTCAAGGAAGTTAGATTATCCCCCGCGGATCTCAACATTCCCCATCGGAGTATAAAAACATTCTTAACAAGCATCCCCGACAGTCTTGATCTAAGATTGTTCCCCGGCGGTATACAGACATTCAGTGGAGCCATTCCCCAGTGCAATCTCAAAAGTTTCCCCAGGAAAGTTTAATCCATCTCCCCAGCATGAAGCTTATCCCCAGTAGATTCTGGAAGCTTGTCACCCGCATAGTACGAGCGCGTCTCCCGGCTTTATTCAGAAGGTTATTTCTCCACCAGGATATAACTGGGTTATCCTCAGCCAATTGCCACGGAAAGATCGTCCCCGGCGAAGTCTTCCTATCCCCAGCGGAGTTATCATCAAACCTCAGCGAAGTATCCCTCCCCGCAGAGTAATCTATTCGCCAAGTTTATTCCCCAACGGAGTCAGCTTCTCCTACCGGTATTCTGGCAGTCATCATCCCCAGCGGAAATGAAGAATTCAACTCTTCAACATCAGCCCAGGATTTGACTTCCCGGCATCCGTCAAAGATCTATTTTCCCGGACGAAGATACATCACATTGTTATACATCATGATACATGCATATACGCATCATATCATACAATCTCATGTGTTGAGAACATCATTGCTTGATTCATATCATGCATTGCATATGACTGACCTTTACCTTTCAGGAAGGATACAGTTAAATGATCAGCTATGTAGACGAATACAGTCAAAAGAGACCAACCCAGTCAAAGAATACAAATCCAGTTAAATCAATGCCTAAAGATTTCTCTGATACAACCCGTCATTATAGACACTCGTCGTTATAGACACTCGTCGTTGTAGACACTCGTCGTTATAGACACTCGTCGCTATAGACACTCGTCGTTGTAGACACTCGTCGTTATAGACACTCGTCGTTATATACACTCGTCGTTGTAGACACTCGTCGTTATAGACACTCGTCGTTATAGACACTCGTCGTTATAGACACTCGTCGTTATAGACACTCGTCGTTATAGACACTCGTCGTTATAGACACTCGTCGTTATAGACACTCGTCGTTATAGACACTCGTCGTTATAGACACTCGTCGTTATAGACACTCGTCGTTATAGACACTCGTCGTTATAGACACTCGTCGTTCTAGACACTCGTCGTTATAGACACTCGTCGTTATAGACACTCGTCGTTATAGACACTCGTCGTTATAGACACTCGTCGTTATAGACACTCGTCGTTATAGACACTCGTCGTTATAGATACTCGTCGTTATAGACACTCGTCGTTATAGACACCCATCGTTATAGACACTCGTCGTTAAAGACCACCCGTCCATGGAAATAATCTGTCAGTAGAGACAACTCACTAACCTTTCTGAATTCCAGACTCGATTCCTGTATCCTGCCAGGGCACGTCTGAAGAGTTTGAAGATCCGATTCCTGTATCTTGCCAGGGTGTATCTGTTGACGACTAATTCCAGACTCGATTCCTGTATCTGGCCAGGGCACGTCTGAAGAGTTTGAAGATCCGATTCCTGTATCTTGCCAGGGAGTATCTGTTGACGACTATTCTCCGGACTCGATTCCTGTACCTTGCCAGGGCACGTCTGAAGAGTTTGTAGACTCGATACCTGTATCCATCCAGGGAACATCTACATAAAGAGTTTGAAGATCAACTCCTGTAACAGGCCAGGTAATTATCTTTCTTTCTCAGGTACGCAAGTTCTCGCTAAGGAATCTCTTACGCGATCGACAACCTCTCGATGGCATCTATAAGCCCATCCACATACCAACAGTCTCCAAATGGCATCCATAAGCCCATTCCCGACAAAGCTCCGTCACAGCTCCAGATGGCATCTATAAGCCCATCCCCCATCCATCACTTCCAAATGGCATCTATAAGCCCATTCCCCCTACATTACATTGCTGATACTACACCATGCGAGTACAAATTTCTGGGCACTTTAGTGTTCAATCATCTTCCACCTTCGGATCACGAAAGGCACGCAAGCCAATCTACATCCTCAGGTTTAAGAAGATTGAACAGGGGCAACTGTTGTACCCCAAAATTTGCCCTCCCATATTCCTCAAGATTTCTCAAAGGTTGCACAGTCAAATCACCTCCTAAGGCAGTCAAGTCAAAATTAGGGTTTTGTGTTGCATCAAAGTCCTTACATCCAAATGACCTCAAGTGCTCCTTAATATCCTAACTTATGCTCAAATTCAGGTTCGGCTCAAGAGTCAATTCTTTAAAGAAGGTATCCGACTGTGTGAGTTTTCTCGAAGAAATATGGTGAAAAAGTGTGCTGAAAGTGCAGTTTTTACGCGCTAAAAAATTCATAACTTGAAGATCGTGACTCGTTTTGAACCCATTCCGGTGGCCAAAATTCCGTCTTGACATTATCTACGTTTTCATAACTCACGACTGGAAGCCAATTTCGATCAGAAGGTCTTCAAAAATGTGGATTTATCAAGTATTTTCGTACAGAAAATTTGTGACAGAAGTTTATTTGCGTCATGTTCAGAAAATCATAACTTGGTCGATTTTCATCGTATCGAGCTGGTTCCAGCGCCAAAATTTCACAAATTGAGTTGGCTACATTTTCACAGAAGGTATTGAGTTCAAACGGTATTCAAAAGGCCTTCGTTTTTTTCTCAGAGTGCGTGACACGCTGAAAATCCTGAATGCTGAATATTATTTCATCTGGGCCGAAACTTCGAAAATTCATAACTCGGTCAATTTTTATCGGATTGGGCTCATATTTTTACACAAGGTCACTGACTCATAGATCTACAACTTTGCTTCAAAAGTCGAGACCAGATTATGCTCCGATCAATACCAGGTTTTTATTGAAGAACGTGTCAGAGTCGACACTGGAGTCCAAAATAAGTTTGTTTGAGCTGAAACTTCAAAAATTCATAACTAATTCACCGTTTATCCGATTGAGCCGATTTTCGGACAGGAGTTAGTTATCGATGTAGGATAAATTTTGTTTTCACATTTCAACTTCAAAAATTGCACTTAAGTCCCTGTGATTTAGCCTGGAAAGTGACGAACTCAAATGAATATTGGAGGCCCAATTGCACATTCAAAGCCCATTTTCTTTACCCTAATTTCCATTATATAATCACCTTCTTTTCACACAAACCAGGGAGGAGAAAGAGAGAGAAGAAAACCTTGCCACAACACTGTTAGAATATCAAATTCTTTCAAGAACCCTAAATCCTTGAAATCCTTATTACAAATCCCTCTCTCACTACAAACAAGCCATCACAGTTACAAACCAACACGTCACTACTTTTTCAGTAAGTGTAAGGCTGACTTGATCTCCATGATCCAAAAGGCATAAAAGCATTCATGTCACTAATTTTCCAGTAAGAGTAAGATTGATTTGATCTCCATGATCAAAAGGGTATAATCATTCATACATGCCATATTGTGCCTAAACATTAAATTTCTTCATATATTGGCTTTATTTGCATTTTATGATTTTATTTAATGTGTTCATGAGATTCAACACTGCAGATTTAGACAGAATCCCATGCAGGTTCATTAAGGAACGTTGAGGCCAAAACACAAATGGCCAAAAGCCAAAAGCCAAATGGCCAAAAGAACAACTTATGCATGACACCAATACATGGCGAGACAGACACCCTGAGAAGATTAAGGAACGTTGAGGCCAGAACACAAATGGCCAACGGCCAGAATACAAATGGCCAACAGCCAGAACACAAATGGCCAAAAATACTCCAAAACACCTCCAAATTGGGCCAGACACCCCCCATGGTTTGCATCATTTTATTTTTTATTTGATTTTTCTTTTTTAATTCTATTAATTGTTTTAATTGTTTTTTTCTTTAAATTCCTAAAATAATTTTCATAATAAAATAAAAATACAAAAAAATCAAAAAATATGTTTAATTAATATCTAATTCATTATTTATTTTGTAAATAAACTTTAAACCATTAATTTAGTAAAATTAGGTTTTCAATTTTAATCTTTTCTTAAATAACTAAAATATGTAGAAATTAGGATCTTTAGCATTTTTATCCTTTTTCTTAATAAATAATTTTTTCTTATTATCATTATTATTAATTACTAATTTATTTTGTAAATACCCATGTAATTAATTAACTAGTGTAAATTAGGTTAAAACTTGAATATTTTTCTTTAACAATTAAAAAATAATTTAGAACTAGGGTTTCATTTAACTTCTAATTTTAATTAATTTTCTTTATTTCATAAATACCAAAAACCATAAAAAAAATTTCTTTTCTTAATTTAATAATTAATTAACTTTTAATTTCATTTAATTTCTTTAAAGGGTCCAACGCCCTCGAACATTCGATTCTAATTTCTTTTCGCACGTTTATCCTTATGTTCCTTTTTTAATATTATGTAATTGCTCAAGCCTTGTAATAGTAATTAGGAATTTATTTATTTTCCGCATTTTTATTCAAAACGGGTCTTTGTTAATTTGGCGATGTATAGACCCGCGCCTTGTAATAGCGTAGGACTTTATTTTCCGCACTTTAATTTCCGCACCCTTAAAACTGCTAAATTTTGCATGAAAGAATGAATGGCCTAAATTAAAAACAATGCGTAGCTCACCAAGTGCATGACAAGATAAAACATAACTAAAAACAATACACAAATCCACACACCACTCTTAGGGTACGCCTCACTGTTGCCTTACCCCTCGAAACGTGGTCGTCGAGTATAGGACGTTTTAGTAAGTCCTTATGTCCATGACCCATGGCATAAGGGTAGCTTCTAAGGTGTCCTACTGTTGCTCTGGTGACCACACTGTCCCTAACCCTCGAATTGACCCGAACACCTCCAACGGTGGTGCTACCTATCTCTCAATGGTGGGATGGCACTACCTTAAGGACATTTACACAGCCTAATTCCTTAGGGTAGGTAGATGACTCGTAGATACTTGCTCTATTCAAAAACAAATCAAAACTCTTTTCACACCGACACTTTCAAAAGCTTTCAAAACAATTTTTCAAACACTCTTGAGGACTGATACAAGAGTCGATCTGAAATTTTTAAACGAAACTTTTTCAAACTCACTCACACTTGAAAAGCAAACACTTTTGAAAACACAATGAGCAAGTATCTAAGAGCCCATGGATAACCATGGATAGAAAGGGTGCTAACACCTTCCCTTTCTATAAATCTACCTCCCGAACCGAGAAACTATCTCATAAGGAATTTTGCTGTGCTTTTGTCCTGTCCATGTTGGAGAAAATAAAAGACGGTGGCGACTCTTGCTTACCGCGACATTTCGCGATCCAGCTAAAAACAGTCAGTTCCAGATCCACCGATCACACATGGGTGTGTGTAAGAGCATAGCTGTATAGACAAAGTAAAAATAAAAGAAAAACAGAGAGCGCAAAATTTGTATGCATAAACGTCCAATGCTTCATTAATGCCATATGAAATTGAATTATGATATCCCTCACAAATAAACCATTGTGCCCCAGGTAAGACACATGGCCGTAAAGTTTATACTGTTTATTACATATCCAAAAAAGTCAAAAAGAGAATTACTTCTGAATAAAAGTAATCGATACAAAGTCTCTTTCGGTCCAGTTACTGAGTCCATCATTGGCAGTAGGGAAGATCTAGTTGTCCATGTCATTGTCAGCATCTTCCGTGGCGGAGACAACTTCAACAACATTGATTTCTAAGCCGTGCTTAGGCATGGGTGCAGTTATGACGTTGGGAGTCTTAGGGGGATCGAATTTGATTTCCTTTGCCTCGATCAGATCCCGCACCTTGTTTTTCAAAGCCCATCAGTTGTTGGTATCATGGCCTGAACTTTCAGAGTGGTAAGCACAACGAGCCTTAGGGTTGTAGTAAAGAGAGGTAGTGTTGAGATTCTTCGGAGCTTCCCGCAAGGTTACCAGATTGGTCTTCAATAATTTGTGGCAAAATTTGAGACAGCGTCATATTCATCCAAGTAAACTGCCTTATCGACTTTTTTATTCTTAGTTGATTATTCCTTTATTGGGTAGGTTCAGACTTAGAGATCATGACAGCCCCTACTGATGGACGGCGTTTATTTATGTCCTGATTTCTTTGACGGTATACAACACTAACCTCCTTCTTCCTAGCGAATGGCTTCCTTACGACACTGGATGACACATCCTTATGAATCTTCCCACTCCTAATTCCAGCTTCCACCTGTTCTCCTATAAGAATTAATTCAGTGAAGCCGGCTGAAGAGATTCCAATTAGGTGATTAAAGAATGGACCAGACAGGGTCCCCAGAAACATATCCACTAGTTCCCTATCAGACATGGGAGGCTGGACTCTTCCTGCTAGGTCCCTCCACTTCTGAGCATAGTCCGTAAAGCCCTCACTCGAATCCATAGACATATTTTGGAGTTGTGTACGGGTGGGAGTAAGGTCTGCATTGTACTGGTACTGCTTGTAGAAATCAGTGGCCAGGTCTTCCCAATTACGGATGTTGACTCCTTCCAGCTCGTAGAACCATTCTAGTTGAGTTATTGACAAACTATCCTGAAAGAAGTGGACCCATAAGTCCTTGTTAGCAGTGTAAGGCTGGATCTTCCTCACATAAGATCGATAGTGCATCTTGGGACATGAGACCCCATCATATTTGGTAAACACTAGAACCTTGAATTTTTGCGGGATGACAACCCCGGAGACCAAACCCAGCTCTTTAAAATCCAGACCCTGTACCTTCTAGACTTCCATCGCATTCAACGATCCTCCAACTGTTTATATTTTTCGTTAGCTGGAGGATACTGCTCCTCATCATAGTCAGATTCATCATCGGATTCTTTGGGACTGGAGTCTTCCTCTCTTGTTTCCTCTTCTTGACTGTTTCCTCCCCTTGAAGAAGTTATCAGTTTAGAAGCTTGCTGCACTGGTCCTCTGATCCTTCTTCCCAGATTCACTAACCCAGTCGGCTTCTTTGGCTTCTTATTCTCTTTAACAATCAGGGCTTTCAGTTCTTCTTTCCCCTTGGACAGAGCCATGATCATCTGTTGAAACTAGGCATTCTGAGTTTGCAGATCCTTCACTGTTTGTTCTAGAGCCATTGCTGAAATAAACAGCGAAGAAGATGAGAAACCTGCTATGAAAATTGTCCATGAAATGATATGTATGATATGCTTATGCAATGTTTTCAAGGACCTTACTGAATTTAAGCTCTTTTAAACAAAACAAAAAGCAAAACC
Organism: Vicia faba; assembly: GCA_948472305.1. NCBI lineage: Eukaryota > Viridiplantae > Streptophyta > Magnoliopsida > Fabales > Fabaceae > Vicia > Vicia faba. Next base: position 1,000,130,409 of record OX451735.1, read on the forward strand.
TTTTATTAGCAAGTTTTTAAAGAAAAAAAAGATTACACAAGGATAAACATTAAAAGGAAGTTTCTAAGTCTCCCATGGGTGTTTCCTCTTGGTGTTGAGGTAGGTGTTGAGGTTTCTCTCTTCATGAAGTTGTTTTGTTAATTCCAGCACCTTCTTCTCACTTGCATAGTGTGATACGGTGGGAGAACTGACTTGAGGTTTTGCGTTTGTATTCGCACTTGTTCGGTTTAGCAAGAGTCGCCACCGACTTTTTATTTTATCCTAAAGGAAAGGTTAAAAAGCACAGGAAAAACCTTTTTGAGATGTTTCGTGGGTTCAGGGGGTAGATTATGAAAAGGGAAGGTATTAGCACCCTTTTCATCCATGGTTATCCATGGGCTCTTAGTTACTTGGTTTTAGATCATTTGCCTTGATTTTTGATTGCTTGAAAAATGGTGTGTGTATATGTGTTTTGGAAATGTTTTGAAATAGACGCCTTTGTTTCGGCAACCATTGTAATGACTCGTATTTGAGTATATACAACAGTGTGTATCTTTTCGAAAAGATGTTTCAAAATGTTTTTGGAAGTTTGTTTTGAAAGTGTTTGTGGAGTGTGGTTTTTGAAAAGGAGGCAAGTGTTTTTGCAGGTTTGATCAAGTAACTAAGAGTTTGTCTACCCCTATTGTACTCAAAGGTTTTTCTCATGTTTTAACCCTTTTTAACAATTTTGTTCCACCATTATATTTGGTGGACAATCTTGCGTTTTAGGATGTTTAACGGGACAGGCGCGGGTCATCGTATGGACCACGAATGCAATGGTGCCAAGTGTCTTTGGAAATTTGCTTGAAGGGACTTGATCATTTTGATAGGCGACTTTCGAAAGCGTCATCGAGGGACTTATGATCATTTTGAATTGTTTTGCCAGAGAAACTCGACGTGCAAGCATGGCCCATTTTGGAAGGCAACACGTGGGATCACCCTATGGGGTGCAAGTGTGATTGTGTATTGAGTTTATGTATTTGTTTTGTATTAGGTTATCTAGCGTTTGATTTTATGTACATGCAAACCCTAGGTCTAATCATGGTATAATTCGAAAGTGGTAAATTGCGGGAATTTTAAAGTCTACGCTATTACAAATAGTATCCAGGAGTGGGGGTAAAAATTGACAAAGGGGGGGTGAGACTTAAATAATTACAACCAAATCGAATTGCGATCAAATGTATATGTATCATGTATAGCAATGTATAAGAATAATAAATGTATAATGTACCAATATAAGTGTGTAAGTGTATGTGTAAATGTATTAGGTTTATTTACAAGTTGCGAAATGTGAACTTAAATGAGAAAATTAAATATTGTTAACCTAATGAAAAGAATTAAATATTTTGTTTATTTGATTTTTGTACTCTTGTATTTTGTTTAATATGTACAAAATATTTTAGCTAAAAATAATCAACCTAAAAAATCTATTTCTTTGTGTATTTTTTATAGATATTTTAAACAAGGTTTACATTTAAATGAAGAGAGTTTTAATACAAGAAAAGAAAATATGTTTTTTCTTTAAAAAGATTAAGAAAATTATTATGTTCATTCATCATTCATTTTTTAGTAAATATTCTATGCAAGATTGTAACTAAAATATATATTGCAAATAAATTAGTGTGTTAATTGAAAAAAAAGGATATGTAAACAAAAAAAAAGAGTTAATTTTAGAAAATTGAATGGGCCAAAAGGATATTAAGCCCAAACTGAATAAACAGCATAAATGAGAGAAAGAGAGAGGTGTTGGTTGGAACGGGTTTAAGCATTGTTGGGGCGACCCGGCCCAAGTGGATTCTCTCACAATTGTTTTTAGGGTTTCTCATAATTCGTTTCAATCGAGAAATGGCTTAGGGTTTATAGAAGCGGCGCCGTTTGCATTCGATTCGTCTTTCTCGTTTGCCTTCTCCTGAGTTTCCTTCGCCCAAGCCACCAGCGCAACCATCCTTCCTCTTCCCTCCATGGAGCATCCAGGCAACAGTTTAAAAGGTAGATTTCCCGTTTCAATCTTGTTTAGGGTTTTCGTTATTGTTTGATTTCATGTTTTGATTTGAGTTCTGATTTAAGTATTTTGTTTGCCATTTTGAAATGCATGCAAAGGGTATGAGAAGACTACCTCTTGAGGACGGAGGAGGAGGGGATTAGGAGGCGCGTGGAGGCTTTGACGGCGGAGGAAGCAGTGTTGAGCGTTAGCTTGCTTGGACCCTGGTATTTTGTACTTTTCTTTAGGTTTTGTGATGTTTCCTGAAAACCTTTTGTCAGTTCTTTCTTCTTCTTCTTGTTAGCCTCGTATGCCTGTTTATCCTCTTCTGTCTCTTTTGGCTTGCTGAATATGCTTGATGATGATTGGTATGTTGCCTCTGAGTTGCCTTGAGATATTGACTTGAATCTTACTCTTCCTCGTTTCTGTATGCTGAATATGCTTGATGCCTTGTACCTGTATGATAACCCAGTGATGAGGAAACTCTGAGGGTTGGATGGGTTGAAAAATGGTTTAGGCTAGACAGTTTGAGCTTAGTGTGAGGCTATGGCTTGTGGTTCCAGCAGATTGTTTGTGTTAGAGCTAGGCAGTTCAGGCTTGCATCAGTTTGTATTGTTCGTCTTAAACTTGACACAGGTTTAGGCGTTTCTGGCTTGAAGCTTGTTTTTTGAATGTTTGTATATTGGACAGGTTGGGTTTTTTTGCACAGGTTATGGCCTTGAATGGTTATGGCTTAATGTTATTTTGATTTTTGTGTGTATTGCAGGTTTAGGCTTTTTGTATGTTGGTCACAGGTTTGGGCAAGATGTTTGTAAGCTTTTACATGGTTTTTGTTTGAAAATGGATTTGACAAGGGTTGACAGGTTTTAGGCTGGTTCATGTTTTGAATGGTTTTTGAGACTTGGACAGTTTGTGTTGTGAACTAGTTTTTCTTGCAGGGGCCTCTAGGCTTGAGCTTTTTGTGATGTTTTTGCAGGAGGTTCTTACAGGTTTATGCATTAGCAGATGGCCTTTTGTGCCTTTGGGCGCGAGGCTTTATGAATGCTTCAGATTTTGATATATTTTCTTGGTCAAACTGGTGGGCAGGTTTGCAAGGTTTGAGAATTTCACTCTTTGTGATCATTTCTGCTGCATATGTTCTGTCTAGCTCTGATACATGCCTTTTTTAACCTTCAGCCTACTGTAACATAATCTGCTTTCCTCTCTCTTCCTCTCTCTTGACAAATTTTAAACATTTAATATTGTTTACATTTGTCTTTTCTGAAAAAACAAATGGTTGGGAAGTGATGAAATGGAATTAGCTTGCTTGCATAGGTAGCTTTGTCTCTGTTCTGCTTCCATATTTTCCTGCATCTTTGTGACAGTTTTTTTTTTGCTTTGGCCTCTTGGGTATTTTTTGGGCAGCTGTGCACCTTTGGCAGCTTTTTGACAATTTGCTTTGACATTGGAACTTAGTTTGCTTTTGGATTTATACTTGCATATGCTGTTTGTTTTGAACTATGCAGGTTTTGAATTATGCAGCATGCTTAAGAATTTTGAATCTGTGCAAAACTCATAACTTTGTGCATTCATGTTTCATTGCAAGCCTTCCATCCTTCTTTGTGAACCGGGAGAAATCCCACGATTTGCAAAGAGGGTAAAACTGATTCCGGCCATTTGTTTTTAATGATGAAACTTTTTTATCTGTCTGCTTTAACTATTTTTCTCTGCTTTGACTTTTTTCTTCTTTTCTTATTCTTTGCAGATAAAATCAAATGAGCATCAAGGGAGCATTGGATAGAAGATGAAGATTTAGAATTTTTAGGACATTGTTTTATTTCAATTTACATTATTGTAACATTATTATTGTAAACATTTTTGTAAACAATAACAATTATACAAATAATTTAAAGATAAATAAAAGTCCTTTTATTGATCAATCAAATCTTTTTATTCCCTTTCAATTATTGTAATCATCATTAGAATACTTTGTAAAATACTGTATTCAAATAATAATTGTAACGAATAATTGAAGATAAATAAAAATCCAACTTGATCAATTAATTCTTCTTTCAATTCAATGTTCATTTAATTATTTGAAATTCTTAAAATTAAAATAACTGGAAGTACCCAATTATTCTGACTTTAGAAAAAATAATTAACGAACGCTGTGGCCTTATCATTGAGTAATAAACCTGGCGCTTCAAGTATCCGATGCACAACTAATCAAACCAGTATCCAGATATTTATCCTTTTACTGATCAAATCAACCACTGTAAATTCTTAATTTAAACGCCTCAACTTTTATCTCATCTCAAATCAAGTGCTTTATCCTTTACTGATTAAACAACAATCTGCAGTTTTCTTGATTCAAACGTCTCAATCCAAATTTCAGAGTAAACTGAAAAGAAACTGTAAAGATAATCCTTTCTGAGAAATACGCGCACAAAACCCTAGTTCTTGATTAAAAGCCAAAGAAGCATCCGCCTGATCAAAACTTGATCTAAAATCAAACAAACCCTAAGCAAACTGTATGAACTGCTCCAAAGTCATGAAAACCCTAATTTTATCTGACTGACGAGAAAAGTCTGTTTGACTGATTCTTGAACTAGTCTAGAAAATCAGGAAACGCCCGCAACTGTGATTTCTTGAGGAAAAATGCGAGGGCAAATTTTGGGGTACAACAGTTGCCCCTGTTCAATCTTCTTGAACCTGAAGAGTTAGATTGGCAAGTTTGCCTTTCGTGACTCGAAGGTAAAAGGAGATTGGACACTAGAGTGCCCAGAAAATTTGCACTCGGAGATGTGATGGTAGAGGGAATGGGCTTACAGATGCCATTTGGTGATGGGCTTAACGATGCCATCTAGGGATGTGATAGAATCTTGTAGGGGGATGGGCTTAGAGATGCCATCTGGAAATGGGCTTAAAGATGCCATTTGGTGACTGCTGATAGGAGGATGGGCTTATAGATGCCATCTGAAGGTGATTGTTGAAGTGTATGTCACTGGTGAGTGGACGAGTATTAGAAAGGCATCCATGCTTTGGAACATCTCTGAACTGGTGATCTGAATAAGCAATAGATTGATGTCCGTGTTTGGAGAATCCGTAAACTGTTTTCAGGAGTTGGAGTTGAATAAGCAATAGAGCAGCATCCGTTGTTGGGAAGCGTCCGTAAACTGTTTTCAAAAGTTGCATCTGAACAAGTGATAGATTAACATCCGGTGTTGGGAAGAATCTGTAAACTGTTTTCAGAAGTTTTGAAGGGGAGAAGGAACCGGTGTAGGGTTTCCTGATGACGAGTCCGTATATAACTGCATCTGGGCGAATCTGGAATAAGTATCAGAATGTCGCCGTGTCTGGGTCACATCTGAACTATTTCTGGATGAATCTCGGAAGATGATGATTTTTGTCTGTCGACTGATCTCACCTGAAAAGGTAAAGAGTTAATCGTATGCAATGTCATGATGCATGATGCAATGTATGTTATATCAATGTTCATGATATGAATGTGATGAATGCGCATGTAAGCTAATGAGCTGTCTTGCTGAGGATAGATAAATCCTGGATGGCTGAAGATAAAGGAATCCTGACTACTGCCGGGGAAAATAAATCCTTGGCTGCTGGGTAGGGCAAGAATCTTTTGATCGTTGAAGATGAGGAGCACTGGGACCACTGCTGGGGATCAGGAGCTTGGGTTGTATGCCAAGTTACTGGGGAATTCCTGTCTTGAGGAGGTCTTCACTGGAGAATATTCGAATATTCTGTGAAGAACCGAGAATGGATCTTCATTCTGCTGATGCTTAACTGTTATCTGGTCGATCTCCAGGCTTTCCCAGAAGCTTGTATTGTCAACTGGTCGTAATCCAGGCTTCACAATAACTTGATAAACTGCTACCCGGTCAAATCCTGGCTTCACGGCTTGTGTTAAAGACATACCACTATCTGGTCGATTCCAGGCTCCGTAGTATTTTTGACTGCCGTTCTGGTCGTAATCCAGACTTCACAGAAACTTGTATTGTCAACTGGTTGTAATCCAGGCTTCATAATAACTCGTATTGTCAACTGGTCGTAATCCAGGCTTCACAATAACTTAATAAGCTGCTATCCGGTAAAATCTGGGCTTCACGGCTTGTGTTGAAGATATACCACTATCTGGTCGATTCCAGGCTTCGTAGTATTCTTCACTGTTGTCTGGTCGTAATCCAGGATTGGCGATTGTCTGACACTGTTATCCGGTCGCAGTCCGGTCCTCACAATGTGCTGTAGAGATTAAGATACTATCCGGTCAAATCCGGGCTCCATAACTTGAATTTTGGGGATCCCACTATCTGGTCGTAATCCAGGCTTTGCGGTAATCTGACACTATTATCCGGTCGTAGTCCGGTCTTCACAATGCGCTGTAGGGGATTAAACTATTATTTGGTCAAATCCGGATTTCATAGCTTGCTCTGAGGGGATACCACCATCTGGTCGCAATCCAGGCTTTGCGGTAGTCTGACACTGTTATCCGGTCGTAGTCCGGTCTTCACAATGTGCTGTAGCGATCAAGATATTATCTGGTCAAATCCGGGCTTCATAACTTGAATTTTGTGAGAATTTGATCTTCGACGACTGTAGCTTCCAACAGATGATAAAGGAGTTGTTGAACGACCGATCAATCTGGAATGTAACTTGTTTTGGAGAATAAATCCTGGACAAATGTTGGGGAAATAAACCCATAATGGAAGAACTCTGGGGTTACTGAGGATGAGAAATCCCTGTTGTCTGCTAATCTGCTTGGGGAACAAGATCTTAACTTGTTGGGGGATCTTAGGACCACTGCTGGGGATTGGAACTCCTTGGTGACTTGCGGGGTGAGAGAATTCTGATGATCTCTACTGGGGAGTTCAGGACCTGGTAGACTTAAGCTGGAGAGGTAAGATTTGAGAATCTTCAGTCCGGTGGGAAGTATCTCTGTGGGGAGGATGTTCACTGGTCTGGTTCTAATGGGGATTGACAGTTGGAAGTTTTAGCTCCGCTGGGGATAGGATTTTCAGATTTTAGGACTCCACTGGGGGTGCTGAAATTTATCTCTGGGGGGAACTAAACTCTGGAAGGCTCTCTGGCTGGGGAGATCAGTTTTGAGAAAGCTCTTGTTCTGCTGGGGATCCTAGAGTTAAACTCTGTTTGGGGACTCCTTCTGAAAGGGCATCGAGACATCTATTTGTACCTTCCACCTATCAGTAATCGTCTTTTCCTGATTTGAGAGGAAATGACTATGTTCAAAGGCATATGCCTACTTAACAAAACATTGGACGTTTCTCGAGTAAACATAAGTGTGAAAGAAAGACAAAGCAAATTTGGTGTATTTGGAAAAGTATTTGTATTAACTTTCTATGAGTGTCTTTGTACAAAGGAGACAGGCATCCTAGTAAGAGGATGTCGCCGTGAAAATTGAAAATTGTATACGAAAACAAAATGGCTATGTGAAATAACTCCATGGGGTTCCATTCTGCTATAGCCTTCACAACTCTGAATATTTGTCCATTCAATGCTTCGCCTGCCGATGACTGGATTGATCAGAAGCTTGGAGTTCGTTGATGAAGAGATTGTCCTTAAAGTGATCCGACGAGACATAGTCATACGCTTTAATTCCTTAACTTTTGCCTGAACCGCCCTTTCGGGTTTTCGATCCATCGGGAAACCCCTTTTTGCCCAAGCCGCCCTTTCGGGTTTTCGACTTGCCGGGTGTACAGATATTTTTGTTTTATCCCTAATTTTTGCCTGAACCGCCCTTTCGGGTTTTCGGTTCACCGGGATGCCCATTTTTTCCCAAGTCACCCTTTCGGGTTTTCGACTTGTCGGGTTATTTCATGCGTAGTATCTTTTGACTATGTCTGCATTCGCGGGGTGCGGCAAATTGTCGCCATCCATGGTGGCCAGAATCATCGCACCACCAGAAAATATGTTCTTGATCACAAACGGTCCTTCGTAAGTAGGAGTCCATTTGCCCCTGGGATCACTTTGCCGCAAGATAATGCGCTTGATTACCAGATCCCCAACTCGATACTCCTGTCGTTTAACTTTCTTGTTAAAAGCCTTGATCATCCGTTTTTGGTATGTCTGACCGTGACAGATAGCAGTAAGTCTTTTTTCGTCAATTAGGTTTAATTGATCAAGCCGAGTCTGGATCCAATCATCTTCGTTCAATCCCGCATCCTTCATTATTCGGAGAGAGGGTATCTGGACTTCAATAGGCAAGACCGCCTCCATGCCATAGACCAAAGCAAAGGGAGTTGCCCCTGTTGACGTTCGCGCTGAGGTACGGTACCCATGAAGAGCGAACGGTAACATTTCATGCCAATCTTTGTAGGTCACTGTCATCTTCTGCACAATCTTTTTGATATTCTTATTAGCTGCTTCTACAGTCCCATTCATCTTCGGCCGGTAGGGAGAAGAGTTGTGGTGCTGTATCTTGAATTGCTCGCAGAGTTCGGTGATCATCTTATTGTTAAGATTGGTACCATTATCCGTAATGATCCTCTCAGGTACACCGTAGAGGCAGATCAGGTTATGCTGAATGAACCGTGCCACGACATTCTTTGTTACCGTAGCATAGGAAGTTGCTTCAACCCATTTTGTGAAGTAATCAATTGCTACTAGGATAAAGCGGTGCCCGTTAGATGCCGTAGGTCTGATTTTGCCAATCATATCAATGCCCCACATCTCAAAAGGCCAAGGTGCTGTCAAAATGTTCAGAGAAACCGGAGGGATGTGCACTTTATCAGCATAGATTTGGCATTTATGACAGGTCCGGGAATGCTGATAACAGTCGGCTTCCATTGTGGACCAGAAATATCCCGCCCGAAGGATTCTCTTTGCCATGGTATGTCCACTGGAATGTGTCCCAAAGGTACCCTCATGCAGCTCTGCCATGATCTTTTCTGCCTCAGTCTTATCTACACAACACAGTAAGGTTGAATCATGGTTTCGCTTGTAGAGAATGCCATTGCTGAGGAAGAATTTTGCTGCAAACCTTCTCAGGAACTTCTTATCATTAACAGATGCGCCTTCGGGATATTCTTGAGCTTCAAGGTATCTCTTCACTTCATGATACCAGGGTTTTTCTATTACTTCTTCGATCTCGAGATCGCAGCAATGTGCAGGTTCATCCTTTTTCCAAATAATGATCTGGGGCGCCTCATTTTCCCATTTGACTTTGAACATAGAAGACATCGTAGCTAACGCGTCTGCTAACTGATTCTCCTCTCTCGGGAAGTGTTCAAATGTTATCTCTTCGAAATGGGGAACCAATGTCAGCACGTACTCCTTGTAAGGAATAAGATTTGGGTGTTTCGTATCCCACTCGCCTTTGATCTGATTGATCACGAGAGCGGAATCTCTGAAGACACTCAGAAATTTGATCCTTAAGTCAATTGCAGCTTGAAGACCCATGATACATGCTTTATACTCTGTCATATTGTTGGTGCAGTCGAAACATAGCCGGGCAGTGAGTGGAGTATGAGTGCCTTTAGGGGATATGATCATAGCGCCGATACCATTACCCAAAGCGTTCGAGGCTCCGTCAAAGTGCATATACCATCGAGATCCTTCCTCAGGTCCTTCATCCAGTCCAGGTACTTCACAATCAGTTACTACCATGATATCCTCGTCTGGAAATTCAAAGTTCATTGGTTAGTAATCATCCACTGCCTGGTGTGCCAAGTGGTCTGCCAATACACTTCCCTTGATTGCTTTTTGAGTCGTGTACTGGATGTCATATTCCGTCAAGATCATTTGCCATCTTGCTATTCTTCCGGACAGGGCGGGCTTTTCGAATATGTACTTGATTGGATCCATTTTTGAATCAACAAAGTAGTGTGAGTCAACATATACTGTCTCAGCTGGCGAGCAACCCATACCAAAGCGCAGCAAGTTTTCTCGAGCAGTGAGTATCGGGTCTCACAGTCGGTAAACTTTTTGCTAAGGTAATAAATAGCGTGCTCTTTTCGGCCAAACTCGTCATGCTGCCCCTGCACACACCCCATTGAGTTGTCAAGCACCGTCAAGTATAAGATTAGAGGTCTTCCTTCAACCGGTGGCATAAGAATGGGTGGTTCTTGGAGATACTCTTTGATTCTTTCGAAAGCGGCCTGACATTCGTCGTTCCAACGTACTACTTGATCTTTCTTCAGCAGCTTGAAGATTGGTTCGCATGTAGCGGTTAGATGCGAGATGAATCGGGCAATGTAGTTCAATCGTCCTAGAAAGCCTCTGACTTCTTTCTCTGTCTTGGGAGCCGGCATCTCTTGTATGGCTTTCACTTTGGCAGGATCTACTTGAATACCTTTGTCGCTTACGATGAAGCCTAGCAATTTTCCAGATCTCACCCTAAAGGTGCACTTATTTGGGTTCAACCTCAGCTTGTACAACTTCAGACGGTCAAACAGCTTTTGTAGGTGGTCAAGGTGTTCTTCCTCAGTTTGGGACCTTGCAATCATATCGTCGACATATACTTCAATTTCATGATGGATCATGTCATGAAATAAGGCAACCATGGCACGTTGGTAGGTTGCCCCAACATTTTTCAACCCAAAAGGCATGACTTTGTAGCAAAAGGTGCCCCAATGAGTAACAAAAGTGGTCTTCTCCATGTCTTCAGGAGCCATCTTGATCTGATTATAACCGGAGAAACCGTCCATGAAGGAGAAAACTTTATGCTGGGCAGTGTTATCAACCAGAACGTCGATATGAGGCAGAGGGAAATCATCCTTAGGGCTCGCCCTATTCAAATCCCTGTAATCAACACACATTCAGACCTTACCATCCTTCTTCGGTACTGGCACCACGTTGGCAACCCACTGAGGGTAAGAAGTCACCGCTAGAAATCCGGCATCAAATTGTTTCATAACCTCGGCTTTGATTTTCTCGGACATTTCCGGACGCATCCGGCGGACATTTTGTTTTACCAGAAGGCAATCTTCCTTGGTAGGCAGGTGATGAACTACTATATCGGTATCCAACCCAGGGATGTCTTCGTAAGACCAGGCGAAGATTTCGACGTATTCATTTAACAGCTGTATCAGGCGCTCCTTGACACTCGGTTCCAGATTGGCACCCACTTGTACTTCCTTCCGGTCTTCCTCTATTCCTAAGTTGACAGTTTCCAACAACTCTTCGTGAGGCAAGATGGCCTTTTGTTCTTGCTGTAAAAGTCTGGCCAGCTCTTCCGGTACTTCACAACCTTCACCATCTTCATACTCAGCTTGATTGACCAGATCTTCAGAGTTATTGAAGGACATAGCAGAATAGTTACCCATAGAATCCAGAGTGGATGGGTACCTGCATTTGTGAGTGTGGGTGTGTGTAAGGGATAGCCATCCTTAAGCAAACAAAATGCAAAAAAGGAAAGAAAATGAACACAACAGTTTATCAATGAAAAACGTCCAATGAATCATTAAACATGGCATATGGATATGAAAATAATCAAAACCCTTACAAATGGACCTGCATGCCCCGGGTAAGACATGAGGTGAAAAAGTAGTGTACGGATTGTTCAAGAGTAAATATTACAAACCAACAGGAAATGTTTGACAGATAATTACTGATTAATAAAAGTAATGGGGACAAAATCCTTTGCCTCCCAGTTGCGTAGTCCTCCTTCGATGGTTGGGTAGATCCAATCTTAAATGTTGGCCTCTTCGTCTTCACCCTCCAAAGCGTTGATTCCATAAGGGGAAATCTTGACAGGCGTTCTTTCAATCTTTGAGCAGCGCATAGCTTTCTGCCCCGCAGCAGTGAATCCTAAACCAAACTTGTCTGTTTTGTGGGGAATATCGGGCAACCGACCCCACATTGAGCTCTTCCCTTCCTTCAATGCAGCCTTTGCGTCTTTCAGAGATGCCATCCTGGCCACCTGCCTCGGTACCTCGGCCACCACTCTTGCTACTGCCCCTTCAGGAGAGACTTCCTCGAAGTGCTGGAATGGTGTTTCAATGAATTCCCCTTCCACCTCTACATACCGAAAAGAGTTCAAGTGGCTGATCATATACTCCTCTTCACTGTGGACGGTTATGATCTTTCCTTTGACAGGGTACTTCAACATGTGATGCAAGGAGGAGGTGACAGCCCCCGCATGATGGATCCAAGGCCTACATAGCACGCAAGAGTATGATGGACGGATGTCCATCACATAGAACGTAGATTTAAACACCTCAGTGCCCACCTTGATGGGAATATCAACTTCCCCATGGACCATTCTCTTCGAACCATCAAAAGCTCTGACAATAATATCACTCGGCTTCAGCTCCAAACCTTCACAATCCAGCCGGTCCAAAGCTTTCTTAGGTAGCACATTTAGCGAAGAACCAGTGTCGACCAAGACATGTGCGAGAGTGGTCCCTCGGAACTCGACTGAAACGTGCAAGGCATCATTGTGGTTTCTACCTTTAGGAGTTAGGCCGGCATCAGAGAAACCTAAACCGTTGTCTGCAGTAAGGCTGGCCACACAATTTTGGAATTGGTCTGTAGAGGTTTCCTGGGGCACATGGGCTGTTTTCAGGAATTTTATCAATGCTTTAGCGTGTGCCTCAGAGAAAAGCAGTAACGCTAACATGGAGATCTTCGAGGGGGTTTGCCCCAGTTGCTCTACCACGTCATAATCACTCTTTAATTATTCTCAAGATCTCCTCCATCTCTTTCTTAGAGGTCTCCGGGATGACCAAAGGTTGAGCCCTCGTCCTGACGAGCTCATCTTGGATCCCTTTTCCTTTATCAGCTGGAGAAGGAGGGACAACAACAGGAATAACAGTTTCTTTAATCAACGGAGTTTCAGCGGAAAGTTTTATTGGCGCATGATTATCTCTGGTAGCAGCTGAGGGTCCAAAGATTACCTTTGGGGGGGCAATCTCTGGAGAAAATATTCTCCCACTTCGGGTGATCTTGCTTGTACCAGCGACGTTTCCAATGCTGGCATCCTCTTCCTAAGAGCTTTCTTCGGTCACTTCAACTTGTTTAACACCATGGTAGTAGATGTCTCCATCGTAATTCCATGGTATTGACTTGTCAGAACTGTAGGGGACAGGCCCAGGCATAGTTATTTTCAAGGGAACAATCTTTGTAGCTGATGTAATCTTAACAGGCTTTCTGACGGCCTTGGAAAGATTGGCGTGAATGGTGATAATTGAGACATCTTCAGTAGGGGTTGGAATAGCAGGAATCTTCTCAAACAGAATTTGTCGACTGTGCATCAGGATTTGGATGCCTTTCTTCAGTGACAAACAGTCTTCTTTGCATCTCGGGAAAATCCCGGCTCTTAGCAGGTTTAACTTGATTGTTAACAGCGGAGTCATCAGGTCATTGACATCAGAAACATACAAATCTTCCTCAATAGCATTGACATTTCGACCATGTTTCGGCATCGGAGCAGATATCACGTTCGGCTTCTCTGGAGCATCGAACTCCACCTCTTTTGCATCTATCAAGTCTTGGATTTTATTTTTGAGCGCCCAACAATCATTTGTGTCATGTCCGACGCTATCAGAATGGTAGGCGCACTTAGCATGGGGATGATAGTGCGGTGAAGCAGTATTCACAACCTTTGGTGCTTCCCTAATCTTGGTGAGATTCAATTTCAACAGATGTGGAAGAACTTGCGCATGTGTCATATTGATATGAGTAAACTGCCGTGGTGGCTGTTCTGCCCATTGCTATTAAGGTCTGGACTGGTTATTGCGAGGCTGATCGTTTGATGGATTTTGGATCATTACGGCCCCCACAGTCGACCGGCGTTCACTTCTTCCTGCTCCTCTCTGAGAGTACACAACAACCGTTTCCTTCTTCGCTGGAAATGATTTCTTGACAGTTGTAGATGCAAAGGCCTCCTTCTGAATCTTCCCATTCTTGATACCGGCCTCTACCCGCTCGCCAGTCAGAATTAATTCAGTAAACCCTGCGGAGGAGCTACCGATCAGGTGGTTAAAGAATGGACCAGACAGGGTCCCCAGGAACATATTAACAAGTTCTCTATCAGAAAGAGGTGGCTGCACCCTTCCAGCCAAATCACGCCATTTTTGGGCATACTCCTTGAATCCCTCACCTGAGGCCATCCCCATACTCTGTAGCTGAGTACGGGTTGGTGCCAGGTCAGAGTTATACTGATATTGGCGATAAAAAGCAGCCGCCAGATCCTCCCAACTACGTATCTCTGATCTTTCCAGCTTGTAAAACCAGTCTAACTGAGTGCCAGACAGGCTATCTTGAAAGAAGTATACCCAAAGGTTTCTGTCAGAAGTGTGAGGTTGGAATCTTCGGACGTACGACCTTAGGTGCATTTTTGGGCAAGACAGCCCATCATATCTGGCAAAAATTGGTACTTTGAACTTCGGAGGGATCACAATTCCAGCGATTAATCCCAAATCTTCGAAATCCAAGCCTGGAACTCTCTGCAGCTCCATAGTTGCCAACCTTTCTTCCAAACCTTTGTACTTATCATCGGCGGGCGGGTATTGTTGATCTGAGTAGTCTTCGTCCTCTTCAGCCTCCTCTTCTTCCATATCGGACTCGGAAGGTACTGCAGCCGCATTCCCTTTACTGGTTCCCTCCTCAGAAGTAGGGGGAAATTCAAGCACTCTTCTGGCTTCACCTTCAAAACTTCTCCCCGAGGTAGCCACCCCGACTCTCTTCTTCTTTTTCTTTACTTGGTCTTTGTTCCCAAGCAGGGTTTTCAGATCCTCCTGACCCTTAGCCAAGGTCATCAGGAGTTGTTGAAACTGTGCGTTTTGAGACTGCAAGTCCTTGACCGTTTGCTCGAGATCCATCTTACTGAAATAAACAGCAGAAAGATAAGGAAACCTGGTGTGGAGATCTGCTTATACACATGATGAATGGTATGCTTTCGTATGCAATGCATTCAAGGATTTAGAATATTCAAAATTGTTGCAAACAAAAGAGAACGCACGTCATATTAATAAGAAGAAATTTGTTAGTACATAAATGCCCCATGGGCCAAATATTACAAAAACTTCTCAAGGTAAAAAGACATTGCGCATCCTCTTTGGTGCGATGTAGGTGTTGAGGGTCTCTTCCTCATGGAGTCGGAGGGTGAGCTCTAAAACCTTCTTCTCGCTGGCGTAGAAGCTGGCTTCAAAAGTATCTCTCTCTTCCCTGAGCTGGATCCAACTCTTCTGCATCTCCTCCCATGACGTTGGCATGTCGGGGTACCAGACGGTGTAGGGAACCTCTCCTTCCTTGACGGGCTCTCTAATCACAGGGAGAACATGAGGGTAAAGCATCATTAGACTCTGGGCCCGGGTTCGGATCCACTTGAGATAAGGCTCAAGAGGAATGGAGTTCTTGTGCCCCAGCGTCTTAGTATCTACCTTGTTAGGCATCCTCCAGGCTCTGATGAATCTCTAGCGAAGTCCTTGCGCATCGTTGTCGAAGTTAAAAACTAGGTCGGGAATCAACATGTCGTAGGGGCCATCCCTCCGTGCATATCCAAACTGTCTCAAAGCTAGACAAGGGTTATAGGTAATGCCTCCCCTAATTCCAAGTAATGGAACATTAGGGAACTCTCTGTAGCGATCGACGATGATGATATTCTCTCTGTACCGAGAGCACCAATGCACATCAGAGTGAGTGAGGGTCATCAACCGTTGTGACCACTTTAGGCCTTGGTCATTCTTCAAAACAGACTGTGGAAGGTGCGAAATAAACCACCTTGCAAGGAGAGGAGTACAACACATGAGAACACCTCTCTTTTTCATTGTTCGTGTGTAAAATGAGTGGAGGATGTCCCCAAGCAATGTAGGTATGGGGTTCCTCGATAAGAAGATCTTGACAACGCTGACATCTATAAGCTGGTCAGGATTTGGGAACAAGACCAACCCATAAGTGAGGAGCGCCACAATTTCTTCAAAGCCTTGTAGGTCCAAGGAATTCCAACACTCTTGTGCCTTCTCAAACAAGAATTTTGCCAAGAATCCTTTGACACCGCTTCTAGTTTCCCAATGCCCCTTGATGTCAGATGGTTGCAAGTGTAGTGCTCGAACAACATCTTCAGGTTTTGGTTCCTTTTTCGTACCGTTGAAAGGTAGTTGATTAAGGATAGGAATTCTCTGAAGTTGAGAAAATTCCTCCAAAGTGGGCACCAATTGGTAGTCGGGGAATGTGAAACAGTGGTGAAGGGGGTCAAAGAACTGGAACAAAACCTTCATCATGTCTTCTTCAATGCTGGTGTTGACTAGGCTGAGTAGTCTACCATGTCTTTCACTGAAGGGGGAGCTTTCGGGAATTCTGGATGTGAGCTCCTTGAGTTAGGGAGGGATTCTCACAAGATTGACTTGGATAGTTTTCCTGCGTGGAATTTCCATGACCTACAAAACAAGAACAAAGGTGAAGATCCAAACCCTTGAAATGGTTAGTGTATGCATATGATGCTTTATGATGTTCATGATGTATGCACAAACATATGTACAGGCAAATCACATAAAACCCTAGTTTCAGGCTTGCATGGGTTTCATAGGTAAGTACCCTCTGGAGTGTAGTTGGCTTAAAAACCTGTCCTATAAATAGTAACCGGGTTCTAAGGAGCTCAATATCATTGGATTGTTTTCTGTGTTCATCGTTTTGATTTAGCCACTTAACTGGCGACCAAAATATTCCAAGAAAACAACCCTCAATGAGTGTAGTATCGAGTATCTACCAACTTCGGACTGCACCAAAGCCGGTCATCTCACTACCCCTAATAAAAGGCCAATATGGTCAAGTAAGGTTCTAGGTCATTAGTGCTTAGCGACATCACTCAGCGGCCCCGTACTCTCCTTGATTGAACTCAAGGGTTACCGGTACTCACAAATATGTCGCACTAATATAGCTATTGCTTCAACCGTGTCGGTATACCCCGCACAGTTTCCACAACGTATTGCTATCTATGAATGTTTCCCAAATCCGGGTGTAGGATTTCATGCCCAAACAAGAGAACCACAAAGGTAAAGCAAACAAAGCAAATAATTAATCATGCAAGAGGGTGATCTAAAAACCCTAAGGTAACCCCACTTTTTCAAAAGTCCCCAGCAGAGTCGCCAGTTCTGTGATACGGTGGAAGAACTGACTTGAGGTTTTGCGTTTGTATTCGCACTTGTTCGGTTTAGCAAGAGTCGCCACCGACTTTTTATTTTATCCTAAAGGAAAGGTTAAAAAGCACAGGAAAAACCTTTTTGAGATGTTTTGTGGGTTCGGGGGGTAGATTATGAAAAGGGAAGGTATTAGCACCCTTTTCATCCATGGTTATCCATGGGCTCTTAGTTACTTGGTTTTAGATCATTTGCCTTGATTTTTGATTGCTTGAAAAATGGTGTGTGTATATGTGTTTTGAAAATGTTTTGAAATAGACGCCTTTGTTTCGGCAACCATTGTAATGACTCGTGTTTGAGTATATACAACGGTGTGTATCTTTTCGAAAAGATGTTTCAAAATGTTTTTGGAAGTTTGTTTTGAAAGTGTTTGTGGAGTGTGGTTTTT
This sequence comes from Vicia faba, assembly GCA_948472305.1. NCBI lineage: Eukaryota > Viridiplantae > Streptophyta > Magnoliopsida > Fabales > Fabaceae > Vicia > Vicia faba. The sequence continues at coordinate 1,000,147,888 of OX451735.1, forward strand.
GAAAAGGAGGCAAGTGTTTTTGCAAGTTTGATCAAGTAACTAAGAGTTTGTCTACCCCTATTGTACTCAAAGGTTTTTCTCATGTTTTAACCCTTTTTAACAATTTTGTTCCACCATTATATTTGGTGGACAATCTTGCGTTTTAGGATGTTTAACGGGACAGGCGCGGGTCATCGTATGGACCACGAATGCAATGGTGCCAAGTGTCTTTGGCAATTTGCTTGAAGGGACTTGATCATTTTGATAGGCGACTTTCGAAAGCGTCATCGAGGGACTTATGATTATTTTGAATTGTTTTGCCAGAGAAACTCGACGTGCAAGCATGGCCCATTTTGGAAGGCAACACGTGGGATCACCCTATGGGGTGCAAGTGTGATTGTGTATTGAGTTTATGTATTTGTTTTGTATTAGGATATCTAGCGTTTGATTTTATGTACATGCAAATCCTAGGTCTAATCATGGTATAATTCGAAAGCGGTAAATTGCGGGAATTTTAAAGTCTACGCTATTACAAATAGTATCCGGGAGTGGGGGTACAAATTGACAAAGGGGGGTGAGACTTAAATAATTACAACCAAATCGAATTGCGATCAAATGTATATGTATCATGTATAGCAATGTATAAGAATAATAAATGTATAATGTACCAATATAAGTGTGTAAGTGTATGTGTAAATGTATTAGGTTTATTTACAAGTTGCGAAATGTGAACTTAAATGAGAAAATTAAATATTGTTAACCTAATGAAAAGAATTAAATATTTTGTTTATTTGATTTTTGTACTCTTGTATTTTGTTTAATATGTACAAAATATTTTAGCTAAATATAATCAACCTAAAAAATCTATTTCTTTGTGTATTTTTTATAGATATTTTAAACAAGGTTTACATTTAAATGAAGAGAGTTTTAATACAAGAAAAGAAAATATGTTTTTTCTTTAAAAAGATTAAGAAAATTATTATGTTCATTCATCATTCATTTTTTAGTAAATATTCTATGCAAGATTATAACTAAAATATATATTGCAAATAAATTAGTGTGTTAATTGAAAAAAAAAGGATATGTAAACAAAAAAAAAAGAGTTAATTTTAGAAAATTGAATGGGCCAAAAGGATATTAAGCCCAAACTGAATAAACAGCATAAATGAGAGAAAGAGAGAGGTGTTGGTTGGAACGGGTTTAAGCATTGTTGGGGCGACCCGGCCCAAGTGGATTCTCTCACAATTGTTTTTAGGGTTTCTCATAATTCGTTTCAATCGGGAAATGGCTTAGGGTTTACAGAAGCGGCGCCGTTTGCATTCGATTTGTCTTTCTCGTTCGCCTTCGCCTGAGTTTCCTTCGCCCAAGCCACCAGCGCAACCATCCTTCCTCTTCCCTCCATGGAGCATCCAAGAAACAGTTTAAAAGGTAGATTTCCCGTTTCAATCTTGTTTAGGGTTTTCGTTATTGTTTGATTTCATGTTTTGATTTGAGTTCTGATTTAAGTATTTTGTTTGCCATTTTGAAATGCATGCAAAGGGTATGAGAAGACTACCTCTTAGGGACGGAGGAGGAGGGGATTAGGAGGCGCGTGGAGGCTTTGACGGCGGAGGAAGTAGTGTTGAGCGTTAGCTTGCTTGGACCCTGGTATTTCGTACTTTTCTTTAGGTTTTGTGATGCTCCCTGAAAACCTTTTGTCAGTTCTTTCTTCTTCTTCTTGTTAGCCTCGTATGCCTGTTTATCCTCTTCTGTCTCTTTTGGCTTGCTGAATATGCTTGATGATGATTGGTATGTTGCCTCTGAGTTGCCTTGAGATATTGACTTGAATCTTACTCTTCCTCGTTTCTGTATGCTGAATATGCTTGATGCCTTGTACCTGTATGATAACCCAGTGATGAGGAAACTCTGAGGGTTGGATGGGTTGAAAACTGGTTTAGGCTAGACAGTTTGAGCTTAGTGTGAGGCTATGGCTTGTAGTTCCAGCAGATTGTTTGTGTTGGAGCTAGGCAGTTCAGGCTTGCATCAGTTTGTATTGTTCGTCTTAAACTTGACACAGGTTTAGGCGTTTCTGGCTTGAAGCTTGTTTTTTGAATGTTTGTATATTGGACATGTTGGGTTTTTTTGCACAGGTTATGGCCTTGAATGGTTATGGCTTAATGTTGTTTTGAGTTTTGTGTGTATTGCAGGTTTAGGCTTTTTGTAAGTTGGTCACAGGTTTGGGCAAGATGTTTGTAAGCTTTGACATGGTTTTTGTTGCTAAATTAGGGTTTCTCAGGAAAAGTCAACCAAGCTTTGACCAAGCATAACTTCTTCATACTTTATCATATATTTTCCATCTAAATCTCATTTTGAATAGGATGCAACTCCCTACAGTTCATCTTCATCCCACAAGTTCAAAATATGCACTCATAAAAAGATGTGAATTTCTACATTATGGGTCCTTTTGAAAAGTAAACAAAAACACCTTTTGGGTCAAAGCTTCTTACATGAACATGGAAGACCCAATTGAAATGAGACCAAAAAGGTTGCTTAGGGGACATCCTAATATTTCTAAAAAGTCCAAGAACACCTCTCCAGGGTTAAAATTGGAAGAGATATGCCTTGTAAAAGTTGACCTTTGTTGCAAAATTGCCAAAAGTCAAATGGGCTCAAAATTACATTTTTTTACCAAATAGGCCTAACTTCTTAGGCTTGCACCTCACTTATAATATGGTCCACGACCCAAATATTCACCCACACATTATTTTCTTCATTTTTCAATTTATTTTGATTATTTATTAATTAAAAATTGAATTAAATCAAATAATTGGTGAATAATAGCAAAGATATGTTTTGATTTGATTTTTGGACAGGTTGGCAATCATAATATGCTGAGATATCAAGACCAAAATGAATCAAGCATAATTGGTACAAGAAAGGGATGATTTGGCTAAAAATAGAAAGTTTACATATGGCATGGAAATCAAATCAAGTCTTCATAATTGCAAAGATTCAAGCCAATTTTATAACCCTAATTCATTCTAAGATATATATTGAACATGTACAAGGCATGAGACAAGGTTTTTCAGGCGTGAAAAGGAAAAACAAAGTTTCAATTTTTCAAAGAAAATTGCAGATCCAATCTTGCTCCATAGGCCATTTCAAGCGTTTCTAAAGATCAAGTCATATCCCTAGGTACTCACTGAACCTGTAGCAAGTATTTGCAAGGCCTGAAGCATCCAGAATCACGCACTACAACTCTCACAGTTTGCTTATTTTTTCCACATCGATTATTGAATTTCCTGCATCATTAGCATATTTAAGTGATATATTTGTGATCATTGACATGTTTGCAACCTGGTTGGATGATTTAATTGAGTTTTTGACGCATATATGTGCCTTTGCCATTATTAGGGTTTTCATGTGCGTTTTAGGGGTTTGTCACACAGGTTAAATTGGGCCAAGAGAAGAACACCATGATGTTCATGAGATCAAGACGAATTGATCCATATAGGTAGAAGTAATTTATCATGTGTCTTGTGCATTTTGGAAATTCGCAGGGCTATAGCTACAAACACTCAATCGTAGGTAAAAGGTATATACCTAAGACGACGGGCTAGAGGTAGAAGAAGGTGATTTGACATCACCCTATTGGTTTATTTGAAATTCATGCGCGTGGGATTCAGCTATTTGATTTCTTTATATATATTTTGTTTTCACTATACTAACAACAAGTCACAATAGCGCAGCTGGCAAGGGCATTCAGTGTAGCCAACCAGTGGATCTATCATTCAGCCAGATGTGCGCTCCAGTAGTGAGGGACCATGATGCACCCTCAAGTCAACACCCTATGGAATCAGGCGCGTTGACTGGGCTCAACAACCTTTGGGCCTGGGAATTTCAACATATACCCCCCAAATTACTCATTATACATGCCCATTTTCAATTGTTTCTTTTATTTCTTTTATTTTAATTAATTTATTTAATTATTTTTCAGAAAAATTAATTACTTCTTTTTATTAATCATAAAATCAATAAATCACAAAAACACAAAAAAATAGTTTTTTCTCATGAAATATTTATTTCTTTAATTAATTTAATTAGAAACTAGGTTAAGTTAATTCTTTTCTTTTTGTAAATAAAACTAATTAGAAGCTAGGTTTTAAATTTTGTAATTAAATTGTTTTTTTCTCAAATAAAAACCACAAAAAATACATAAAAATCCTTTTTTATAAAATATTTTATTTTCTTGAATTATTTAATTTAGTTTAAATTAGGTTAATTTCAATTTCTTTTTATAATTAAAAAAATTAGAATTAGGGTTTTAGTTGTACATAACCTAATTAAGTCTTTTCTCAAAAATAACTTAAATATTTTTTCAATTAGATTTTTAGGGTTTTCAATTTTTTCTCGCATTTAATTTTCCGCGCGTATTTTAATTCTTTTTATTATTATTGTAACTGTTTCGAGGTTGTAATAGTAATTAGGGTTTTAAGCTTCCGCATTTTTATTTTCAATCAAGATGATTATGTAATTGCCAAAGCCTTGTAATAGCTAGGTTTATTTTTCGCACTTTAAATTCCTGCAAATATTTAACTGTTAGATGCATGGTTAATAGGATTGTATGGGAAGATTACTTGAAATTAAAACGGTAGATCACCTAATGTGCAAAGACTAAATAACTGAAAAATTCACATGCACATGTTCACTCCTAGGGTTTGCCTCACTTCGGTTGCCTTCGGTAAACAGTCATTAAGCATAAGAGATTTTAGTGGTTGCCCTCCAGTCTAAAAGATCAAAATGTCCCATTCGAATGTTGCCTCGGAAATGTTGCCTCAGAAGTGTTGCCTCGGAAAGATCTTAAGACTCTAGGGTTCCTACTAAAATTTCCAACTCATTGCTTTGGTGACTGTACTTGTCCCTTTCGAATGTCCCTTATAAACTCCAACGACGGGGCTACTTACTCCTTAAATAGTAGGATAGCGCTATCTAAAGGAAACAAGAACAAATAATCTTTTTTCGAGTAGGTAGAATCTTAAGTACTTGCTCAACAAAAATTTTCACACAAACACCTTTCAAAACAAATTTTCAAAACAACTTCGCCACACCCTTGAGGACTGATACTAGGGTTATCACGAAGTAAAACTTTTCAAAACAAACACACACAAGAAATTTTAAAAAGATGAGCAAGTACCTAAGAGCCCATGGAAAACCATGGATAGAAAGGGTGCTAACACCTTCCCTTTCTATAATCTACCCCCGTACTCAGAAATATTCTCGAAAAAGGTTTTTTCTGTTCTTTTTCCTTTTCCGGATTGGATAAAATAAAAGTCGATGGCGACTCTTTCTTACCGCGACATTTTGCGAACAAAAAACAGAAAACACAAACAAGTAAAAACAGTCGGTTCTGCCACCGTATCACAGAATTGTCGACTCTGCTGGGGATTATTAAAAAAATAGGGTTTACCTTAGGATCTAGGTCATTTTTAAATTGCTTTCTTGTTTGTTTTTTCTGCTTTATCTTTAAGGGTTTTTGCTTGGGTATTGTTGAAGATCCTACACCCGGATTTGGGGACAGTTATTAGGTAAACAACAATAGATCGTGGAGACTGTACGCCGTATATCAATATGGTTTAAGCGATGGATGTGTTGGTGTGGCACTTTGGTTGGTACCGGTATCCTTCGTGGAGAAACGAGGAGAATACGGGGCCGCCGCATGGTTTCGTGAAGCACTAACGGACCTTAGAACCTTAGTTAAACAAACTTGGCCATTAGAAAGTAGTGAGATAGACGTCCTCGATGTAGAGCTGAGGATTGGTTGATACTCGTTGCTACACTCATTGAGATCATACTTTCGGGATATTTCGGCCGCAAGAAAAGATTTCTTAAGCTGAGACAATGCCCGATAAAGGATGGTCGGTGATATTGAGATCCCTTAGAACCCGTTTACTTTTTAAGACAGGTTTGAAACCAACTAAACTTCAAGAGGGTATGACCTTGAACCTCATGCAGGCCTTAAACCTAAGGACTTGGTGTGATTTGATTGTGTTTTCTATACCTGTGGCATCCTGTAAAAACGCAATCATGACTCCATTTTGCTTCGGTGCGTGGATAAGGTTGAAGCTGAAAGGATCATGGATGAATTACATGAAGGCACTTTTTGGCACCCATTCCAGTGGGCATACGATGGCGAAGAAAATCCTACGGACAGGCTATTATTGGTCTACCATGGAAGCAGATTGCTATCAACACTCTCGAACCTGCCATAAGTGTCAGATCTATGCTGACAAAGTGCATGTACCCCCGGTTCCTCTGAATGTATTGACGGCTCCTTGGCCTTTTGCTATGTGGGGAATTGATATGATTGGGGAAATTAAGCCGACAACCTCTAATGGACACCGCTTCATCCTAGTGGCCATTGACTATTTTACAAAGTGGGTTGAAGCAACCTCCTTCGCTTCCATCACCAAGAATATTGTCGCTCAGTTCATCAAACAGAACCTCATTTACCGATACGGTATCCCGGAAAGGATCATCACTGACAATGGTACAAATCTCAACAACACTATGATCATCGCCTTGTGCGAGCAATTCAAGATTCATCATCATAATTCTTCTCCTTACCGGCCAAAGATGAATGGTGCTGTCGAAGCTGCAAATAAGAACATTAAAAAGATCATACAAAAAATGACAGTCACATACAAAGACTGACATGAGATGCTACCATTCTCTCTCCACGGGTATCGTACCACAACTCGCACATCAACCAGGGAAACACCCTATTCTCTGGTTTACGGCATGTAGGCTGTCTTGCCTATCGAGGTCCAGATCCCCTCTCTGAGAATTATGAAGGATGCAGGGTTGAACGAAGACGATTGAATCCAGACTCGACTTGATCAACTAAACTTGATTGATGAAAAGAGACTTACTGCTGTTTGCCATGGTCAAATGTATCAAAAACGGATGATCAAGGCTTTCAACAAGAAAGTCAGACGCCAAGTGTATCAAGTTGGGGATCTAGTGATCAAACGCATCATCTTGCAACAAAGTGATCCCAGGGGAAAATGGACTCCTACCTATGAAGGACCATTTGTAATCACAAATATATTCTCTGGTGGGGCAATGATCTTGACCACCATGGATGGTGACGACCTGCCACATCACGCGAACGCAGACATAGTCAAAAGATACTACACATAAGAGACCCATAGGTTCACATACCTAGGCAAAACAAGGGCATCCCGGCGAACCAAAAAGATTCGGGCAAAAATTAGGGATAAAATAAAAAAATCTGTGCACCCGGAAAGTTGAAAATCCGAAAGGGCGACTTGGGTAAAAAAAGGGGTTTCCCAGTGGACTGAAAACCTGAAAGGGAGGTCCAGGCAAAAGATACAGAATTAAAGCGTATGACTATGTCCCGACAGATCACTTTGTGGACAACCTTTGGCTCCAACTGACAGATTCAGCAGTTCTGATCAATCCAGTCATCTTCGGACAAGGCAAAAATAGACAAGATGCTCAGAGATATGAATGCTATAGCAGAATAGGAACCCCATGGGAATATTACACATAGCTATCTTTCTTTTTATCAAATTTTTCTTGTTTTACGACAACATTCTCTCTCTAGAATGTTTGTCCCCTTGTACAAAAAATACTTATTCAAAGTCAATACAAAACATTCCTTTGAAAGTGCAAAAACTATTTGTCTTTTCTTTTACGCTTATTTTGTTTACAAAAACGTCCAACGATTCATTGTTGAACATATGCATTTGAATATAATTACTATTTACAAATAAACAAAACGAAAAGAGGCAATTACTGATGGGTTGAAAAGATAGGAAAATATCTCTAGACCATTCCATAAGTAATTCCCTACAGTACGTCATTTGAATCCCCAGCGGAACAAAGTTTCAAATTGTTAATCCCCAATAGAAGTTGTCAAAATTTCTCAGGACACCAACAGGATTTACAAGCAGTACTTGGTATTACCCTTACAACATAATTTATTTCTCTCGGCAGAAATCCATCAATACTTCAACTTCAAGACGTGAAGACTTCCACATCCTCAGCAGCAATCAGGGATTTATTTTCCCTAAATCAAATAGCAATGCAGCAGATTAACTCACATACACATACATTGCATCCATATATCATAAACATTGATAAAGAAAATACATTGCATACAACATAACTTTGTATTTTAGCTAACATTTTACCCTTTTTAGGATAAGATTAATAGCTACCGTTAACAATATGCAATCTTGATACAGTTCAAATACGCTCCAGATACGGATGCCATCCTGATACTCATTCAGATTCAACTTCATGATACAGTTCATATACGCTCCAAATACGAATGCCATCCTGATACTCATTCAGATTCAACTTCATGATACAGTTCAGATACGCTCCAGATATGGATGCCATTCTGATACTCATGCAGATTCAACTTTTAGATACAGTTCAGATACGCTCAAGACACAGATGACATTCTGATACTCATGCAGATTCAACTTTTAGATACAGTTCAGATATGCTCCAGACACGGATTCCATTCTGATACTTAGTCAAAATTAGCTCTCAGATACAGTTCAGATATGCTCCAGACACGGACGCCATTCTGATACTCATTCTTTCAGCTTACAAATTACAATTCAACAAGAATTCTCGGATGGCATCTACAAGCCCATCTCCAACAATATTCTATCACCTCTCCAAATGGCATCTTTAAGCCCATTCTTTCTACCATCGCATCGCCGAGTGCAAATTTCTGGGCACTCTAGTGTCCAATCATCTTCCACCTTCGAGTCACGAATGGAAAAACTTGCCAGTATAACTCTTCAGGTTTAAGAAGATTGAACAGGGGCAGCTGTTATACCTCAAAATTTTCCCTCTCACTTATCAAGGATTTCCTCACAAGATCTCTTGGACTCAAGACTGGATTAGGGTTTGACCAACTCAAGACACTTCCTCATGCATTGATGACCAAAATTAGGGTTTGAGTTTGCACAAGGTTTTTTGTACCATCAATGCTTCATATTAATTTCAAGGATAATTATGGACCCCCAATATTACTCATTCCAAGTTTCAAGCCTTGAATCACATTTTTGATAAGTTAATTGGACAGTTGACCTAAAAATCAACTATATTGGGGAAAAAGTCAACCATGGCCAATTTACAGTCAAAATTCTTGATTTTTGATCCACATTAACATATTAAACTCATATGTATCATTTGATCAAGTTTGGACCATAATTCCTCAAGAAATTTGATCAAATCATCAAAAGGGCAAAATGGTCAAAATTAGGGTTTTGACTGAGAAAGGGCAATTTCTGATTTTTGACCTAGAAAATGATCAATTGGTTTGAAGCATGATTTCAAGAGTTCAATTGAATCATCTTAACCTAATGATATGGTTCAAAATATTGCAAATCCATTGGATTGACAGATGAATTTTTCAGTCAACTGATCAAAAGTCAACTGTATACTGAAAAGTCAAACTTTGACTTTTTGGTCAAACTCAAGTGCCAAAGATCATAATTCATCAAAACATGTCAAAATGTGAAACTTGTTCATCAAGAAATCAAGGATTTAAGATTTTGTTTTGAAATTTCTTAACTTAGAAATTTTTCTAAGTATAGAAAATTTCTTATTTTTTCTCAACTTTAAGCCAAATTTTAACCATGATACAAGATGATTAAAAGAAAGTTCCCAACATGAAAGTTGTAGATCTCCATGAAATCTACAAATTTTCTTCACAAAATTTCTCCTAAAGATGCTTGGATCTCAAGATATAATTTTGTGAATACATGCTCATGAACTAAAATAACTTAGTAAAATTTTGCCCTAGTTAGGCAGGTTTTTGACCCAACTTCATGCCAATTTTTCACATAGTTCCAAGGGGAATCTTTGAAAGCAATTCAAAGATGAATTATAGAGAACATTTCAAGCTTTCCAAAATGTCCAAGAACTACTTGAGATCATTCTTGAGTATGGAGAATCGAAGAGATGAAGTTGGAAATTTCTCACTTTGGTTTCAAGCCATTTCATGAAGAACAAAAATTCAAATCCTCAAGCATGCTGTACAATCTTCACTTTTCAGGCCTCAAACTCGTTTGTCAATCCACCATTAATGGATTGCATAAGATTTCATTCCCTAAAGCCAAGTATTCAATGCATTGTACAAGAAAATAACCATTTATGGAAGAAAGGCAACATTGCCATTTTGGAAAAGCATGCTTTTTGCATTTTTCCATTTCTTGAGCCTTAGACTTGTTCTTTCTGCACAAACCAAGCCTTTAAACCTGAACAAAACATGTTTAAAGCTTCACACCACCCTACAAGATCAGAATCATGCATTAAGAAGTCATTTCTCACACTTGCTTCAAAAACAAGAAATGTAGCAAGACATGCGATCTTGTACTTCTGAGCAAGCACAAGTCCTCCAACCTTTTTCTCTATATAAAGCCATCATTTTTCTACTAAAACCATGCATGCCCAAGCCTTGAAACACCCTAGAATCAGAAATTGCATATCAAGCCTCCAAACTTGCCATTTCTGACTTGTGAACTGAATCTTCCATTCCACTCGTGCGTTTTCAGGACTTTTGCTTTCCTAAGCTTCTCTACCTTACAAGTAAACCATCCCACACCCTGAAACATCACTGTAACTACATCTTCCCCATTGTTGAAGTTCAAAAACAGAGTAACACAGGTGGACTTCTCCAGATCATTCCAGCCACCCTCAAGACAAGCTAAGCATTGCATTAGCTTCCTAGAGGTTCAAGGAAGCTAACCTGATCATCACAGCATCCTAAAGCAAGCTCATTTTCAAAACACGATTTCCATTTTCAAGGTGAGTTTTCTATTTTTCTAACTCTTGATACATGCATAGTTAGCTTTCCATTTGTGAATATAAAATGTATACATCATTGTTACGAAGCTGTACATATCCATAACTTGCATTAGTTTGGCCTGAGTTTAGAGAATTTTGAGTTTGAAGTTTCTGAAAAAATTAGGTTAAGAATTAGGGCCAACAAAATTCTCTCTAATCTTGGACTTATAGTTTTAGTTATGCACATGGTTAGAATCGTGAAGTAAAATGCTATAATGTTCATGTTATCAATTTCCATTTTTGTTGAGAAATGAAAGAGTTACAGGGGGTCAGGTTGGCTAGAGGTTGAAGATGAAGTACAGGGAAAGGCAACGTTTTGTGTTATGTATTTGTGTTTTCATTTGAACTAACGGATGTACAGCCACCCCAGTGACAAGGCAACGCGCAGAAATGCCTTAGGTCACGGGTTCGAGCCTTGGCGCTGCCTTTTGCAATTTTCCACATTTTCCATCTTTTTTTGTTGTTTGCAGCGTGGGCTTCTGGTATTGGGCCCTATGTTTTTGCTAACTTCCTGCCTCCAGTTTACTCATGGCACCCCTGGCCCATATATTTTTATTATTCATTTTATTTTCATTTTTATTTTATTAAATATATTTTCCTTAATAATAAAAATCATAAAAAATATAAATATTATATTTTTGTTTTATTTTATTTTATTTTCCGATAAAAAATATTTTTATTTAGTTATATATTACCTATTTTTGTTAAATAAATTTGTAAATTAAAATAGAATTAGGTTAAATATTTATTTTTCTTCACATCTATTAAATATTTATTTTAACATATAAAAATACCAAAATACTTCATAAATACAATTTATTATTTTTAAGACAAAAATACAAAAAAAAAATACTTAAAGAAATTTATTTCCTTTTAATAAATTAGAATTAGGGTTAATCAAAATCTTTTCTAAAAAATAATTTCCTTTCTCAATTAATTTAAGTTTAATCTTGATTTATTTATTAGGTTTAGGTTAAAACTTTTTCACATAGAAAAAAAAACAAAACAAAAATCTTTTTTTGCATTTACACATCTTTGCATATTTTAATTATCTTGTACATTATTTATTCCAATATTTGTATAAATTCAATTTGGTTGTAATAGATTAATTATGTTTATATTATTGCAGTCCCCATTCATAAATTGTATATCCCCCCTCCCACAAAGTGTTGTAATAGCGTAGTAATCTTTAAATTTCGCAATTTATCGCTTTTATATAACATGCTAGTAATTAGGGTTTGTATGGCAAGACAAAACCAATCAAATAGAAAACCCTAATCCAAGAAAAAATCAAGCATGAAAATAACACACTTGCACACAAGCACCCCCTAGGGTTACTCCACTTGGTTGCCTTACACAAATATGGCCATATTACGCATGTGAAGTATCTTAGCAAAACAAACAAATATAAGATCATAGCCCCTCGATGACGCTATTCAAAGTTTCCTTACAAAATGATCTTAGTCCCTCAAAAAATGCTAAGATACTTTGCAACATTGCTAATCATGGTTATACGATGACCCACGCCCGTCCCGTTTACATCCAAAGATAGGGTTATTTACCAAATCAATGGTAAGATAACAATGTCAAAGGAAAATAAAATGAACAAGAAAGACATTTGAGTAGGTAGATTACTTTTAGTTACTTGCTCCATTTCAAACAAATATCCTTGCTATATTTAAAACAAACACACACATTTCCAAACATCTTACAAACATTGAAAACATTTTCAAAGAAGATCAACATCTTTGTATACATTCTTACGAACGAGAATCATTATAAAGATTGCCTAAACAAAGGCCTCTTTTACAAAATACTTTCAAAAACCACACAAAGCACAATTTCAAACAAAAGCAAGTGATATAGCAAGTAACTAAGATCCCTTGGAAAACCATGGATGAAAAGGGTGCTAATACCTTCCCTTTTCATAATCTACCCCCCGAACTTAAGAAACAATCTCAAAGGTCTTTCCTGTGCTTTTTCACCTTTCCTTTTTGGATAAAAGAAAAGTCGGTGGCGACTCTTGCTAACCGCAACATTTACAATCAAGTCAGTTCTCCCACCGTATCACAGACACCAAAGGGAAGGAAGTATAATGATGCTCTGCATGTCTCGATTGAATACACGGGCACCACTATGGCTCATGTGCTGGTAGATACTGGGTCTTCGCTGAATGTTCTACCGAAGAAGGCGTTGGACCGTTTAGATTGCGAGGGTTTGACTCTAAAGCCTAGTAACATTGTGGTAAGGGATTTTGACGGATCAAAGAGAATGGTGCACGGGGAGGTGGACATCCCTGTCAAAGTGGGTTCTCAGAATTTTGGGTCCACCTTCTATGTGATGGACATCAGGCCATCGTATTCTTGTTTGCTAGGTCGTCCTTCGATCCATGAGGCTGGGGAAGTTACTTCCATACTCCACCAAATGTTGAAGTATCCGGTGAAAGGGAAAATTGTCACTGTGCAGGGTGAAGAGGAGTATATGGTGAGCCACCTCAATTCCTTCCGGTACGTAGAGATAGATGGGGAATTCATAGAAACTCCTTGTCAGAACTTCGAAGAGGTCCCTCAGATCTTGGCATCTACTAAAACTACTACCAGCAGCAAACCTCCTCTGAAGATGGCTTCCCTCAAGGACGCCAGGGCCGTGGTTGAAGAAGGTGGGTGTGCCAATTGGGGTCAGCTCCCCGATTTCACTCACAAAATTGACAAATTTGGTTTGGGCTTTACTACAGGGGCTCAAAGGGATGTTCGACACGCTCGGGATGGAAGACCTCCCCTACATATCAGTAATCAGGGAATCAATGCCATTGAAGACAGCGATGGGGACTCAGACATCGACAGCCGGATCTACCCAACTACCACCGGTGGACGGTGTAACTGGACGGCTAGGGACTTTATACCAGTTTCTTTTATTCCGTAGTAATTGACTTATTTGTTTTAAGATTTGTAATAAACAATTTAAAACTTTATGGCCTTGTGCCTTGCTCGAGGCACATTGGCTTTGCTTGTGAGGGATATTATTTGTTATTTCATATATCATTAATAAAGCATTGGACGTTTCTTGCATACAAATTTTGCACTCTCTGTTTTTCTTTTCTGTTTTCACTTTATCAAAACAACTATTCTCTTACACACACTCACGTATCATAATGCAGATCCATATCCACTCTGGATCCCATTCATAACAGCTCTGCTATTTCCAGATATAACTTCAAAAATCCGATCAACCAAGACGAGGACGAAGGTGAGGAAAATTGTGAGGTGCCTGGAGAACTTGCTAGACTAGTGCAGCAGGAAGAGAGAGCCATACAACCTCATGAAGAGTCGGTTGAGACAGTGAACTTGGGTACTGAGGAAGACAAAAAAGAGGTTAAAATAGGTGCAAATCTGGAGCTTAGCGTCAAACAGAGGTTGATACAGATGCTGCACGACTATGTTGAGATATTCGCCTGGTCCTATGAAGACACGCCTGGTTTGGACACTGATATTGTGGTACATCTCTTACCGACAAAAGAAGACTGTCCTCCGGTTAAACAGAAGGTCTGTCGTATGCGCCCTGAAATGTCAAAGAAGATCAAGGCAGAGGTCATGAAACTGTTCGACGCAGGATTCTTAGCTGTCACTTCGTATCCACAGTGGGTTGCTAACATTGTTCCAGTACCTAAGAAGGACGGTAAGGTACAAATGTGTGTGGATTGCAGAGATATGAACAGGGCAAGCCCCAAGGATGACTTCCCACTTCCTCACATTGACGTTCTGGTCGACAACACCACGCAACACAAAATTTCTCCTTCATGGATGGTTTCTCTGGCTATAACCAGATCAAGATGGCTCCTGAAGACATGGAGAAGACAACCTTCGTTACACAGTGGGGAACCTTCTGTTACAAGGTGATGCCTTTTGGATTGAAGAATGCTGGGGCAACTTATCAGCGTTCCATGGTCGCTTTGTTCCATAATATGATTCACCACGAGATCGAAGTTTATGTTGATGACATGATAGCCAGGTCTCAGACTGAGGAAGAGCACCTTGATCATCTCCAAAAGTTGTTCGACAGGTTGAAGACATAAAAGTTGAGGTTGAATCCGAACAAGTGCACCTTTGGGGTAAGGTCTGGTAAGCTTCTGGGATTCATTGTCAGCGACAAGGGTATTCAGGTAGACCCTGCAAAGGTAAAAGCCATACAAGAGATGCCAGCTCCCCATATAGAGAAGGAAGTTAGAGGTTTCTTGGGATGCCTGAATTATATCGCCAGGTTCATTTCACATCTGACTGCTACTTGCGAGCCAATCTTCAAGCTTTTGAAGAAAGATCAAGTGGTAAAGTGGAATGATGAATGCCAGACCGCTTTCGAAATAATCAAGGAATACCTTCAAGAACCACCAATTCTGATGCCTCCAGTTAAAGGAAGACCTTTGATTTTATACCTAACAGTGCTAGACAATTCGATGGGGTGTGTGCTGGGGCAGCATGACGAGTCTGGTCGAAAAGAGCATGCAATATACTACCTTAGAAAAAAGTTTACCGACTGTGAGACACGACACTCATTGCTCAAGAAAACTTGTTGCGCTTTGGCATGGGCTGCTCGCCGACTGAGACAGTATATGCTGACTCACACTACCTTGTTGATATCGAAGATGGATCCGATCAAGTACATTTTTGAGAAGCCCGCTCTCTCCGGAAGGATAGAAAGGTGGAAAATGATCTTAACAGAGTATGACATACAATATACAACCCAAAAAGCAATAAAGGGGAGTGTATTGGCTGATCATTTGGCTCATCAGGCCGTGGACGACTACCAGTTCATGAATTTTGAGTTCTCGGATGAGAATATTATGTTGGTGACTGACTACGAAGAACCTGGACCGAATGAAGGACCTGAGGAGGGATCCCGGTGGTCTATTTATTTTGATGGAGCTTCAAACGCACTGGGTAACGACATTGGCGCCGTAATCATATCTCCCGAGGGCTGTCATACTCCATTCACTTCCCGATTATGTTTCAACTGCACCAACAACATGGCGGAGTATGAAGCGTGTATTATGGGTCTTCGAGCCACTATCAACTTAAGGATCAAGTTCTTAAGTGTATTCTGGGATTCCGCTTTGGTGGTAAGTTAGATCAAAGGTGAGTGGGATACGAAACACCCGAATTTCATCCCTTACAAAGAGTATATACTGACATTGCTCCCACACTTTGAGGAGATAACCTTCGAACATTTCCCACGAGAGGAGAACCACTTAGGGGACACGCTAGCTACCATGTCTTCTATGTTCAAGATTAGGTGGGACAATGAAGCTCCCCAAATCACCATTTAGAGGTTGGGTGAACCAACACACTGTTGTGAAATCGATACCGAAGAAGTGGTAGACAAACCCTGGTTTCACGAAGTCAAGAGGTATCTCGAGGCTCAGGAGTATCACGAAGGGGCATCTGTCAATGATAAGAAGTTTCTGAGAAGGTTCGTTGCAAAGTTATTCCTCAGTAATGGAATCCTCTATAAACGCAACCATGACTCCACACTACTACGGTGTGTAGACAAGGGTGAAGCAGAGATGATCATGACAGATCTACATGAAGGCACCTTCAGAACCCATTCTAGTGGACATACCATGGCTTAGAAGATCCCGCGGGCAGGATACTACTGGTCCACTATGGAAGCCGATTGCTATCAGCACTCTCGAACCTGTCATAAGTTCCAAGTCTACGCTGATAAGGTGCATGTACCTCCGGTTCCTCTAAATGTCTTGACGGCTCCTTGGCCCTTTACAATGTGGGGCATCGACATGATCGGAGAGATCATGCCCACCGCTTCCAATGGACACTGCTTCATCCTAGTAGCCATTGATTACTTCACGAAGTGGGTTGAGGAAGCTTCCTTTGCTACAGTAACCAAAAATGTCGTGGCGCGATTTATCCAACACAATCTGATATGTCGATATGGTGTACCAGAGAGAATTATTACTGACAATGGTACAAATCTCAATAACATGATGATCACCAAGCTCTGTAAACAGTTCAAGATACATCATCATAATTCTTCCCCCTATCGGCCGAAGATGAACGGCGTTGTTGAAGCAGCTAACAAGAATATCAAGAAGATTGTATAGAAGATGACAGTGACATACAAAGATTGGCATGAGATGTTACCATTTGCTCTTCATAGGTACCGTACCTTAGCACGAACATCGACAGGGGAAACACCCTACTCTCTGGTGTATGGCATGGAGGCAGTCCTACCCATCGTAGTCCAGATACCTTCTCTCATGATTTTGAAGGATACGGGTTTGAACGAAGACGACTGGATTCGAACCCAACTTGATCAGTTAAATCTAATCGATGAAAATAGACTTACTGCTATCTGCCATGGTCAGATGTATCAAAAGAGAATGATCAAGGCTTTTAATAAGAAAGTCAGACGTCAAGAATATCAAGTCATGGATCTAGTGATCAAACGCATCATACTACCGCAAGGTGATCCCAGGGGAAAATGGACCCCCACGTTCGAAGGGTCATTTGTGGTTAAGAACATTTTCTCGGGATGAGCTATGATTCTAACCACCATGGATGGTGACGACCTTCCTTACCCTGTCAATGCAGACATAGTGAAAAGATACTACGCCTAATCAAAGACCCTCTAGGTTTACTGGCCTAGGCAAAAATAAGGGCTTCCCGACGATCCAAAAGGGTTCTGGAAAAGTAAGGGATGAAAATGAAAAATTTGTACACCCGGCAAGTGGAAAACCCGAAAGGGTGGCTTGGGCAAAAAAGGGTATCCCGGTGGACCGAAAACCCGAAAGGGCGGTCCAGGAAAAAATTAGGGATATAATGTGTATCACTATGTCTCATTGGATCATCTTGCAACCAGACTTCGGTATCGACTATCAAGCTCGGACGACACCAATCAATCTGATTAACCTTCGGCCAAGTAGCAAAGTGATGAGACGCTTGAAGATATAAAGGCAATAACAGAGTTGGAACCCAATGGGGTTGTTGCATATAGCTGTTTTCCTTTTTCCATAAATTTGTATAGCTTCTATTTTTTACGATGGCATTCTCTTACTAGAGCGTCAGCCTCTTTGTACAAAATGCTTATTACAGGACGACTTTAAAAATCAATGCAAAATTATTTTCACTTCAAGTTTTTTTTTGCTTTCTGTTTTATTTTGCAAGAACGTCCAATGACTTATTTTTGATATATGCATTTAAAAATGATTGCTGATCATAAATATTTACATAAGAAACAAAAGATAATTACTCGTAATTCCAAAAACAGGGAAAAAACAAGAAGTGCCAAACCCTACAGTTACTCTGCCCAGCAGGTACCGGGATAGAGCCAGCTTGTAAATATAATTATTGGTACATACACTCCCCACATAGTAAAAGTATCCAAAGGAATTGATGTCAGCTTTCCCAAAACAGGACGTAACCACCCCAGCTGAGGTTCATAATCGCAGGCGAGTTAGTAAATTTCATCCCCCAAGTAGAGTTTATTTCTCTGGGTACAGAGGCTCAACCTCCGACAAAGTTCATCACTTCAGCTACAAGAATTCACTTCCTAAGTTCATTCCCCGCAGAGTTTATTCTCAAGCAGCATCTCCTCCCGACAGAATATTTACAAATCTCCAGCAATTGTCAGGGATTTATTTTCCCATACACGAGCATACCCCGATAGCATTTCATGAACATACATCATGACATACGCATACATATCATATGCAGCTTAATCTCATTTATTTTGAGAACATCATCTCATCCTGCATTTCATGCATCACATATAACTGACCTTGATATCTTTTCAGGAAAAGAGGATTAGCTTCAACAAATTCAGAAGTTATGCAAGTCACATCTGCAGATGACTAACGGAAACTCAGTTCCCGAAACCAAACGGGTCAACTAATCTACACTATCGCTTCGAAGTAACCCTACGACCCAGGTTCCTTCCCATAAGCCCTACTATCCAGGCTTTCATCTCGAAGTAACCCTACGACCCAGGTTCCTTCTCACAACCTTACTATCCAGGCTTTCATATCGAAGTAACCATACTATCCAGGTTCCTTCTCACAGCCCTACTATCCAGGCTTTCATATTGAAGTAACCCTATGATCCAAGTTCCTTCTCGCAGCCCTACTATCCAGGCTTTCATATCGAAGTAACCCTATTATCCAGGTTCCTTCTCACAACCCTACTATCCAGGCTTTCATATCGAAGTAACCCTACTATCCAGGTTCCTTCTCACAACCCTACTATCCAGGCTTTCATATCGAAGTAACCCTACTATCTAGGTTCCTTCTCACAGCCCTACTATCCAGGCTTTCATATCGAAGTAACCCTACTATCCAGGTTCCTTCTCACAGCCCTACCATCTAGGCTTTCATATTGAAGTAACCCTACTGTCCAGGTTCCTTATCACAACCCTACTATCCAGGCTTTCATATCGAAGTAACCCTATGACCTAGGTTCCTTCTCACAGCCCTACTATCCAGGCTTTCATATCGAAGTAACCCTATGACCCAGGTTCCTTCTCACAACCCTACTATCCAGGCTTTCATATCGAAGTAACCCTACGACTCAGGTTCCTTCTTACAGCCCTACTATCCAAGCTTTCATATCGAAGTAACCCTACTATCCAGGTTCCTTCTCACAGCCCTACTATCCAGGCTTTCATATCGAAGTAACCCTACGACCCAGGTTCCTTCTCACAGCCCTACTATCCAGGCTTTGATATCGAAGTAACCCTACGACCCAGGTTCCTTCTCACAACCCTATTATCTAGGCTTTCATATCGAAGTAACCCTACGACCCAGGTTCCTTCTCATGACCTTACCATCCAGGTTTCTTTTCTCTTATCCCCAGATGGTAGTCCACAACACTGTAAGACTTGGCCCTAATCAAACATTATCTATCTCGCATTTCCCCAGTAAGTCGCGGTGCAGCTTGTACCCTGACCAAATATGCAGTTCACTTCCGCTTCCTGAAGCAGAAGTTAATTCCCCAATAGAATAACGGACAACTAAAGCTCCTAAAATTATATTTCTCCCAAAATAGATACCAACATTCCTCAGTAGATTCCTCCTCAACGACAAGAGCAAGGACTCTCATTAAAGGAATATCTCGGGAAATCAACATCCTGGATGGCATCTTTAAGCCCATCTCCGACGATTCTCCGTCACATCTTGGATGGCATCTTTAATCCCATCTCCAACAATTCTGTAGCAACTTCCAAATGGCATCTATAAGCCCATTCCCGATATCTCCAATCAAGTATCACTTCGTGCGAGTGGAAGTTTCTGGGCACTCTAGTGTTTAATCATCTTCCACCTTCAGATCACGAAAGGCAGACGAGCCAATCTACATCCTCACGTTTAAGAAGATTGAACAGGGGAAGCTGTTGTACCCCAAAATTTTCCCTCTCATTTTACTCAATACATACTCCTAGAGATCCTTAATTTTCTCAAGTTTGCCTAAGAGTTGACCAGACAAACTCTCTCCTAAGGCAGTGTGTCTCAAATTAGGGTTTCCATTTTCATCAATATAGGTGGACTCCAAAGACCTCATATGATCTCCATGGTTCTAATATGTTCTCAAGACCCTCCATGTCAAGTTTCATGCCTTGCACAAGAAGTTTTCCTAATCAACTGCTCAGATGCTTAGGAATCGACTGTATTAGGTCAAAAGTCAGCTGTGGCCCACATACAGTCAAACTTCAAGATTTTTGGTCAACATCAACATTTTGAGGTTAATTTCATAATTTGAGGAAGGGTTGATCATGATTCCTCAAGGAATGCTCCAAATTCATCAAAACCCTAAAGTTGCTAAATTAGAGTTTCTCAGGAAAAGTCAACCAAGCTTTGACCAAGCATAACTTCTTCATACTTTATCATATATTTTCCATTTACATCTCATTTTTAATAGGATGCAACTCCCTACAATTCATCTTCATCCCACAAGTTCAAAATATGCACTCATAAAAAGATGTGAATTTCTACATTATGGGTCCTTTTGAAAAGTAAACAAAAACACCTTTTGGATCAAAGCTTCTTACATGAACATGGAAGACCCAATTGAAATGAGATCCAAAAGGTTGCTTAGGGGACATCCTAATATTTCTAAAAAGTCCAAGAACACCTCTCTAGGGTTAAAATTGGAAGAGATATGCCTTGTAAAAGTTGACCTTTGTTGCAAAATTGCCAAAAGTCAAATGGGCTCAAAATTACATTTTTTACCAAATGGGCCTAACTTCTTATGCTTGCACCTCACTTATAATATGGTCCACGACCCAAATATTCACCCACACATTATTTTCTTCATTTTTCAATTTATTTTGATTTTTTATTAATTAAAAATTGAATTAAATCAAATAATCGGCGAATAATAGCAAAGATATGTTTTGATTTGATTTTTGGACAGGTTGGCAATCACAATATGCTGAGATATCAAGACCAAAATGAATCAAGCATAATTGGTACAAGAAAGGGATGATTTGGCTCAAAATAGCAAGTTTACATATGGCATGGAAATCAAATCAAGTCTTCATAATTGCAAAGATTCAAGCCAATTTTATAACCCTAATTCATTCTAAGATATATATTAAACATGTACAAGGCATGAGACAAGGTTTTTCAGGCGTGAAAAGGAAAAACAAAGTTTCAATTTTTCAAAGAAAATTGCAGATCCAATCTTGCTCCATAGGCCATTTCAAGCGTTTCTAAAGATCAAGTCATATCCCTAGGTACTCACTGAACCTGTAGCAAGTATTTGCAAGGCCTGAAGCATCCAGAATCGCGCACTACAACTCTCACGGTTTGCTTATTTTTTCCACATCGATTATTGAATTTCCTGAATCATTAGCATATTTAAGTGATATATTTGTGATCATTGACATGTTTGCAACCTGGTTGGATGATTTAATTGAGTTTTTGACGCATATATGTGCCTTTGCCATTATTAGGGTTTTCATGTGCGTTTTAGGGGTTTGTCACACATGTTAAATTGGGCCAAGAGAAGAACACCATGATGTTCATGAGATCAAGACGAATTGATCCATATAGGTAAAAGTAATTTATTATGTGTCTTGTGCACTTTGGAAATTCGCAGGGCTATAGCTACAAACACTCAACCGTAGGTAAAAGGTATATACCTAAGACGACGGACTGGAGGTAGAAGAAGGTGATTTGGCATCACCCTATTGGTTTATTTGAAATTCGCGCGCGTTGGATTCAACCATTTGTTTTCTTTATATTATATTTTGTTTTCACTATACTAACAACAAGTCACAATAGTGCAGCTGGCAAGGGCATTCAATGTAGCCAACCAGTGGATCTATCATTCAGCCAGATGTACGCTCCAGCAGTGAGGGACCATGATGCACCCTTAAATCAACACCCTATAGAATCAGGCGCGTTGACTAGGCTCAGCAACCTTTGGGTCTGGGAATTTCAACATATACCCCTCAGATTACTCATTATACAGGCCCATTTTCAATTGTTTCTTTTATTTCTTTTATTTTAATTAATTTGTTTAATTATTGTTCATAAAAATTAATTACTTCTTTTTATTAATCATAAAATCAATAAATCACAAAAACACAAAAAAATCATTTTTTCTCATGAAATACTTATTTCTTTAATTAATTTAATTAGAAACTAGTTTAAGTTAATTCTTTTCTTTTTTTTATAAATAAAACTAATTAGAAGCTAGGTTTTAAATTTTGTAATTAAATTGTTTTTTTCTCAAATAAAAACCACAAAAAATACATGAAAATCGTTTTTTATAAAATATTTTATTTTCTTGAATTATTTAATTTAGTTTAAATTAGGTTAATTTCAATTTCTTTTTATAATTAAAAATAATTAGAATTAGGGTTTTAGTTGTACATAACCTAATTAAGTCTTTTCTAAAAAATAACTTAAATATTTTTTCAATTATATTTTTAGGGTTTTCAATTTTTTCTCGTATTTAATTTGCTGCACGCATTTTAATTATTTTAATTATTATTGTAACTGTTTCGAGGTTGTAATAGTAATTAGGGTTTTAAGCTTCTGCATTTTTATTTTCAGTCAAGATGTTTATGTAACTGCCAAAGCCTTGTAATAGCTAGGTTTATTTTTCGCACTTTAAATTCATGCAAATATTTAACTGTTAGATGCATGGTTAATAGGATTGTATGGGAAGATTACTTGAAATTAAAACACCTAATGTGCAAAGACTAAATAACTGAAAAATTCACATGCACATGTTTACTCCTAGGGTTTTCCTCACTTCGGTTGCCTTCAGTAAACAGTCATTAAGCATAGGATATTTTAGTGGTTTCCCTCCAGTCTAAAAGATCAAAATGTCCCATTCGAATGTTGCCTCAGAAAGATCTTAAGACTCTAGGGTTCCTACTAAAATTTCCAACTCATTGCTTTGGCGACTATACTTGTCCCTTTCGAATGTCCCTTATAAACTCCAACGACGGGGCTACCTACTCCTTAAATAATAGGATAGTGCTATCTAAAGGAAACGAGAACGAACAATCTTTGTTTTCGAGTAGGTAGAATCTTAAGTACTTGCTCAACAAAACTTTTCACACAAACACCTTTCAAAACAAATTTTCAAAACAACTTTGTCACACCCTTGAGTACTGATACAAGGGTTATCACGAAGTAAAAATTTTCAAAACAAACACACACAAGCAATTTTCAAAAGATGAGAAAGTACCTAAGAGCCCATGGAAAACCATGGAGAGAAAGGGTGCTAACACCTTCCCTTTCTATAATCTACCCCCTGTACTCAGAAATATTCTCGAAAAAGGTTTTTTCTGTTCTTTTTCCTTTTCTGAATTAGATAAAATAAAAGTCGGTGGCGACTCTTGCTTACCGCGACATTTTGCAAACAAAAAACGCAAAATGCAAACCAGTAAAAACAGTCGGTTCTGCCACCATATCACAGGTACAAAACCATAAAACTGGGGAAATAGAAAGTAAAAACCCTAATTTAAACTATTACAAACCATAGCAGTTACATTACGAAAAAAATAATGCGAAAATAGTAAAGCATGCGAAGCGATAAAGTAAAGAGAAATGGAAAAATATGTTTTTTTGTGATCGTTTTGACGAAAAAGAGTTTTGATAATTATCCTAAACACTATTTAATTTTGATTAGGAAAAATATTTATTAGTTAAAATAAAAAACTAAAATAACCTAATTATTTTTGATTTAAAAGAAATTAATTTACTTAAAAAAGTTAATCGTGGATTTAATAAAAAAACCCTAATTCTAAATTGATTGTAAATTAATTAAAAGAAAAGTTAATTATGTTAAAAAAAAATTTTAAAAAAATAATTAAAAAAGAAAGGAATGGGCCTGTATGAAGTAAATCTGGGGGGTGCTAAAAACAAAATCGTTGGGCCGAAAACATGCAAGCCCAAAACGCCTGCCTGAGATCTAGTGTTGTTGCTCCAAGTAGGTTCACCGTGGGTGTGGAGATCTAGAACGTCAGATCTGAGTTTGTAGAGATCTGATGGTGATGATGTAAGGCGCATGGTGAGCATGTGGTGCTGGCCTACATATGATCTATAAAAATCATAAAACATGAAAAAATTTGTCCCACGCCAGGATCGAACCCGTGTACAGGCATAATAAAGTCTTAAGGGCAAGCGCGCTATCACCGGGGTGGCCATACATCTGCTAGCTTATATCAATTCATAAATATATAATGTAAAATAAATGCTAAAAGTTAGACAACCAAACACACGCGCATGAGTGGGACCCTTATGTTTTAAATGGACCAATTATAATGTCCTGTCGTGCCACGCATGGTCAGCCACTTGTCAAGCCACCCTGGACGGTGGTTCCGGTCATCATCTCTGAATGCATAAAAACCACAACTTGCAAAATATGATAAAAACTAAAAATAAAACAACCCTAATTGACTAATTAAGGTCTTGCGATTCCAATGGTATGGTTTGCTTGGCCTAAAAATGTATGCATCGTGAGATCTGAAGCTTCAAAAGCTTCATGCCCTAACAATGGCACAATTTTGTTTCTGCACTAAAACTCACATGTAAGACATTAGAACAATTATAATAATGTGTATGAATTATGATGGCATGTTTACAATGATTGAAATTATGCTGAACCTTGAAAATCAAAACTCACCAAACTTACCAATCAGAGCTCGTACAAGGAAGGGTTCTGAGGTTGATTTGCGATAGATAAGGACTGGTATCAACTCCTGGCAACTTCAAGAATATGATGTGAGGCTCGAAACTACTTGAGAGCGACTGAAGAATAGGGTTTGTCTTTGCCCAAATCTCTTGAATTTTTGAGAACTTTTTAGAGGTGTTTTAAGGTAGTGTTTTTGTATCCTTTACATCTGGTCTTGTAGGTATATATATGTCATGAGATTAGGTCAACAAAACTTGAAGAAAATCTTGCATGATTATAATAAAAATATTGGATTTAGAATTATGTAAAACTTTTTATTTTGGCCAAGATTTTGCACCAATCACTCTTGCACAAATTTGACAGCTTGTACATGAGATCTTAGGCCTCCAACATGACTGAAATCAAAGGCCTTATACTTTAGTCCATTAAGTTTATATTTATTTGATTTTTTTTGTGTTTAATTAAATAATAATTAAAATAAATAACATAAAAATAGAAGATAATGCATGAATGGACTTATGGGTCTTTAAACATATCATGAACACGTTTGGATATGAAAACTTTGGCCCAATAGCTCAGAATTACAAATTCGCTCAATTTGGAATTCATGCATTTGCTCCAAATTTCCTAACTTGAAATAGTCATAACTCACTCAATTTTCATCTTTTGAAGGTGATCCAAGACTTTTTGGAAAGCTCAAGATGTCCTCTACAATATCTCTT
The DNA here is from genome assembly GCA_948472305.1 of Vicia faba. Lineage (NCBI taxonomy): Eukaryota > Viridiplantae > Streptophyta > Magnoliopsida > Fabales > Fabaceae > Vicia > Vicia faba. The sequence continues at coordinate 1,000,173,614 of OX451735.1, forward strand.
TTGATCGTTTTAAAATTTGAAGAATTTATCTTAATGTAAGTTTTCTTGATAAAAAGTGTCTTTCTGTTGACTTTTGAAATGACCTGTAACGTATTGGCTCATATCTCTCAAATGAAGCACTTTTTGGACTTGAGCATAGATATACAAAGTTTTAGATAAATTCACTCCACCAACTATTGGTAGAATAAAATAAACCACCCAAAAAGTCGCCAGCTGGTCATTTAAGAATCAAAACTTAAAGCTAGAAAACCAAATTTTTTTAGGGACTTAACCAGGGACAAATGCATGTGGAGGAATGGTGTGGCTATATCCACACTAGATTATCAATTTTATTTTGTATTATATATATCCTTACACCACAACATAATAATACCGAACCCAAGGACTACTTAACTTGTAGAAACAGAGTGTAATGTACTGTAAAAGAAGAACTAGAGCCTAATGATTGATTTCATTGCAAAATATAGTAGAGCATGAGTGTGTTGGCACTTAAAAAAATATAAATGATGTCGTTATATGGTTTATAAGTTTATGAAGTTTGCTTCAGTCTTGCCAGTAGCAACTACAAGCGTGAAACATGTTTTTTTAGCTATGAATTTTGTGAAGAACTAACTATATAATAAAATGAGTGATCAATGATTAAATGACCGTCTTGTAACTTTTTATAGAAAGAGAGGTTCTTGGAACAATTAACAATAATTAAGTTATTTTAGCATACTTTCAAGAAACAGATAATAGATGTACTTTATTAAATAGTAATATTTTTTATTTTCAATATAGTTTAGTTCATATTCTTTTTCATGTTTAGCCACACCAACATATAATGCCTGGATCCGCCCCTGGACTTAACACTTTTATAAGAAATTGAAGACTTCAATTCATTGTTACCTAATCGAAGAGAATGGTTGAAAGAACAACAATGAAGAAAGGCTCCATAGCTTTGATGGTGTGAGTGAATGAAACAGAAACCTTGCAAAGACTAATGTTGGTCAACAGGTTTCCAAATGTATGAGCCACAACCAGTGGAAGAATTGCTGCAAACTTTGAAATGAAAACAAACCAATAAATCAGTAAGTGTTGTACCCCAAAATTTTCCCTCCCATTTTCACACAAGATATACCCCTAGAGGTTCTCAGTTGCTCAAGGTTGACCAAGGATTGACCAGACGATTCTCCTCCTAAGGCAATGAACCCCCAACTAGGGTTTCCATTTTCATCAAGATGGTTGAGCTCTAAGGATTCCAAATTTTCTCCATTGCCCTAATATGTACTCAAGATCATCCATGCCAAATTTCATTCCTTAAACAACAAGTTTGCTCAGTCAATTGCTCAAGTATTGGAAAATTAATTGTGCTAGGTAAAAAGTCAATTGTGGCCCATGTACAATCAAACTTAAAGATTTTTGGTCAACATCAACATTTTGAAGTGATATACATCATTTTATCAAGGGTTAATCATGATTCCTCAATAAATGCTCCTAACCCATCAAAAGTAAAAAATGGCAAATTAGGGTTTCTATAGGAAAAGTCAACCAAACTTTGACCAGGCATAACTTTCTCAAACTTCATCCATTTTTTCCAAACCAAAGCTCATTTTGAAGAGAATCCAATTCCCTACAACTTCTCTTCATCCCTCAAGTCCAATAAATTCACCATTTGAAAGATACAATCTTATACATTACAGGTCATTTTCAGAAAGTCAACAAAGGCACTTTTTGTCAAGACCATTTAAATCAAGATGAAATCTTCAAATTCAAAATTGATCAAAAGAGGGACTGAATTACACATCTTGGGATTTCCAAAAAGTCCAAGATCATCATCATGAGATAAAAATTGAGCAAGTTATGGCTTGTTTAAGTTGGGAAAACTTGGGAAATTTTAAAAAATGTGCATTGAGCAAATTTGAGTTTTTAAGGCAATGGTTCAAATTCTTGAACTTCAAACATCTTCCTAAGAGTATAGAGGACTCCTAAAACCATTTTTGCATAGTCTTGACTTTATTTGCATTTTATATTAATTTTATTTAATTAAAATCAAATAAATCAAGATTATTACAAATAATATGGTTAAGGCTTGTTTTAATGCATGGAGGGGTCCCCACTTTTTTGTACAGCAAGGCCAATATTTTTGCAGTCATTCAAATTTAAAAAATGGAAAAAATCCCTTAGCTTTGGCCAAGGTTACAAATGGACATTCATGACATTCAAATGCTTGTCTATGGCTGTTACAAGCATTACACTTCTTTGTCTCCTCACTCCTCGCTATATAAAGAAGGAATTTGCAAGCTCCAAAGACAAATACGAAGCTTAGAGAACCCCTTCCCAATTTGCAAAAAAAAAAATTCAAATTGTAAAATTCGAATTTCATATTCTAGCTTGCTTCAGCCCAAACTAAAGATCAAAATACACTCCTGGAGATTCCCTGAAGTGTTTGCCATCCTTACCAGCTCTTGAAACACCACGAAGCAGCCCCATCCACTCTCATGATTTGCCTCATTTGTTTAAAATCGTTTTTCACGATTCATGCAGTATTAATGTATTTTAACCATGCATATCTAACCATGTGAGTGTTTGAAAGCTTTTGGTTTAGTTTGATTGCAGTTTGGGAGCTAAAATCGTATACTACCATTTCTAGGGTTTGACCTCTAGAATTGGGGATTTTCATAACAGGCAAAATTAGCCCAAACCAAGGGCACCATCTTGCTCAGGAGGTTGAAAGCAATCAATCCATGGCCTCACATTTCATTTTCATTGCGTATTATGAATTTTACAAATTGCAGGTGCTATAGTGACAAGTGAAAAACTGTCACTATAGGTGTTTGATCTAAGACGACGGAGGGAGGTAGGAGATGAAGTGTGTCAGCCTTTGATTGGCCCATCCAAATTATGGCACACGTTGTATTTTTTATTTCCTGGATAATGACTTGTTTTTTAATATAATATTATTGTTTCATTTTATGTAACGAATGGCAAGACAACTCAGATGGTGAGGAGGCGCGCTTATAAGGGAAGGACCTGGGTTCGAGTCCTAGATCCAACATATTATTTTTCTAACAATTTTCAAATGCAGATTGGATGCATGCGTTAGCCAGGGGTTCACCATACACCCTACCATCAGCACCATAAAATCATACTCAACTTGGATCCAGTACCTCCAACAAGTAGTCCCCATCAGGGACTCCCCAAGCGTGCCCACACAGGATCAAACGCCAATCTGGGCTCTAGCTTTTGGGCCAAGCATTTTTTGACAACCACACCCCCTATTTTTGTTTTAATGCCAGGTACATTTGTTTTACTTGTTTTCTAATTTCATTTTTATTTTGTTTATTTATTTTCAAAAGTATTTTTTTTAATAAATCATAAAAAATAAAAAATAATAATAATTAGGATTAGTTTCTTTCTAAAATTAATTAATTAACTATTTTAATGCAATTTTATCAATTTAAAATCAAATTAGACTCAGGTTCTTTTCAATTTAAATTATTTTCTTAATAAAAAATACCAAAACATTAGAATTATGATTTATTTTCATCCAACTTTTTTATTTCTATAATTAAATTTTTGATATTTACTTCATTTACTTTTTGTTAATTAAAAATAAAAAACCAACAACAAAAAAGATTTTTCCTCTAGGTTTTTGAACGTGTTTTCATTTATCGCGCGTTTATTTCCCTTTGCATTTTATAGTCATGTAATTGTTATACGGGATGTAATTTACTTTATTTCCTTTTTCCCATTTACTTTGGAATGTAAATATCCCCCTCCCTGAAGCCATGTAATAGTCTAGATTTATACTTTCCGCATTTTATTTTTCTGTATATATAATTGCTTGTAACTTAGGCGTGCATGACAAGATAAAGCCAATTAACCATTAGATCACTAATCTCAAGATAATATAACTGAAAAAACACACTTCTCACACTTGCATCCTTAGGGTATTCCTCACTTGGTTGCCTCAGAAAATAATGGTCATGTCCCTTGAACGTAGGGATATCTTAGCAAAGACCCTCAATTCTAAAGTCATCATAAAGATCATGGTCCCTAAACGTCCCTCAACTTGCCTACGAGAAAAATGATCTTGTCCCTCGATGTTTCCTATATGATGAGAGTCCCTTGGAATGCTAAGATATCCTTACATGTTTCCTTCAATGACCATAGTGTCCCTTTCGATAGTCCCTTAACATTCGATGATAGGGTTACCTACTCACTAATAGTAGGATAGCACTATCTAAAGGAAAGGAGGAAAAGAACATCCTTTTTCGAGTAGGTAGATAATTGTTAGATACTTGCTCAAACTTGAACTTTTTCACAGTTACACACTTTTCAAAAACTATTTTCAAAAACACTTTATCACACTCTTGAGAACTGATACAAGAGTTACCATAAAGCAAACAAAAATCTTTCAAAACATGCAAACACAAACATTTTTCAAAAAAATGAGCAAGTACCTAAGAGCCCGTGGAAAACCACAGATGGAAAGGGTGCTAATACCTTCCCTTTCCATAATCTACCCTCCTTACTCAGAAAATCTTGAAAAAAGGTCTTTTTCTGTTCTTTTCACCCTTTCCTTTGTTGGATAAAAGAAAAGTCGGTGGCGACTCTTGCTTATCACACATTTGCGAATACAAAACGCAAAGCAGTATATAAACAATCGGTTCTGCCACCGTATCACAGAACTTGCGACTCTGCTGGGGAAGTTATAAAGTGGGGTTTACCTTAGGCTCTAGATCATTTCTAAATTGTTTGCTTGTTTGTTTGCTTTACTTTTAAGGGGTTATTTGGGTTACTATAGATCCTACACCCGGATCTGGGGAAACCTGTTAGGTAAGTAGTAATAGATTATGGAAACTGTGCGGGGTATACCTACATGGTTGAAGCGATGGCTACATTGATGCGACACTGTGGTTGGTACCGGTAGCCCTTGAGTTAATCAAGGAGAATACGGTGCCACTACGTGGTGTCATAAAGCGTCAACTGACCTTAGAACCTTTAAATGAACAACTTGGCCATTAGGACGTAGCGAGATGGCCTTCTTTTGTGTATTCCCAAAGTAGGCAGATACTCGATGCTACACTCATTGAGACTTGACTCCTGAGTTTTGTTTGGTTGCGAGTCAGTCGCCTATCGAACGAAGCTTGTGGGAAAGGTCAGTGATATTGACATCCCTTAGAACCCAGTTACTATTTATAGGACAGGTTGGACCAATCCAACTTCAAGAGGGTATGACCTTAAGACCCATGTGTTGTACCTCAAAATTTGCCCTCTTATGTCTCAAGGGACCATCCGGGACTCTTAGAATTACTTCAGTCACGTTTCAAGCCTCAGATCACAATTTTCTAAGAAGAATCATTCAAATTATCAAAAGGGGGCAAAATGAGCAAAATTGGAGTTTCAGCTGGAAAAAGTCAACCAGACGCTAAAAAAGTCAAACTTTGACTTTTTGACCAAATTTGAGTCCAAAAAATCACATTATGTCAAGACATCCAAAAATATGAAATTTGATCATCAAAAATAAAGAGAATAAAAAATCCAACTTTGCAAGACTTTGAAATTTTTCTAAGTATTTTCTATACTTGGTTAATTTCATTTACTTCATGACATCTTTTACTACAATTCCAAATAATTCAAAATGATGCAAGTAATTCAAGTTATTATAAAGTGGCATTTTTGCAAAATTACAAATTCTAAAACTATGTCTTGTTTGAATTTTCTCAAAACCTTGCCACAATATTTTTTCCCTTGATATAATGTGCATAAAATATTCCACAAGACCAAATTTGTTTCATGCTACAAATTATACAGTCCAAGTTGAACAAAGTATGATATGCTACATTGTCACAACACCCCAAAACTTGCTCCATTGCTGCCCTACAAGAAACCTTGTGTTATACTGCACCACAAGTATGCATATGTTGTCCTATATAGTCCAAAACTGCTCTATGCATTCTACCCCAACCTGCATCATAACAGCCCCAAAATTGCACCAAAATGGCAAAAGAAAATTGTGTGAAGAAAGTATCAAAGCAGTAGGCAAAAACAATTCAAAAATAACTTATTTTGTTTCCCTCTAAACCTCAGTCAAGGGTCTACAAAAGGGACTGTCTCATAAGACATAAGGGTTGAAATTTGGAGAGAGGATAAAGAGTTTTGTTGAGCAGAAAAACAGTATTCTTTGTAACCTTGACTCATTCATTCAAAACCAGCTCTGTTCTTATTCAAAACAAAATCCCAACCCATTACTCCATCATACAAACTCTCCCATAAGCCAAACACCTTATCACATACAAAGATTGTCCAAACATAAAAACAGTCCCTGTAGTGCTATCATCTTCACCCTCAAAACACCAAAAAAACAATACAGTACAATTTAACTTAGTCTCAACAGTTTGGAGCAAGCTCCTTGGAGACTCATTGGAGCCATCACAATATCTTGGAAAATATTCAGACTTAAAACACCAAGTGCAGTCCCTAGGTAAGTCTTCTTGACTTTTCACTTTTTTTTCATACATCATCAATGATTTATTTTTGAATATAAGATGTAGTAATCATTTCCCTTTTGAGCTAATTATTTTTTTGTTGTTTATGTTTATCAATCATATCTTATAAACTGACATGTATGGACAGTAAAACAATGTTTAAGGCAGAAAAATATAGCATGTATCGACACATATACTCATGTGTCGACTCATCCTAGTGAGAAAACAGGGTATGAGTTGACACATAACCCCCATGCTTCGACTCATACTGATTTCAGGTTACAAAACAGAAGTTAGAAAAGTCTATGAGTCGACACAAAATGCGCATGTGTCGACACAAAGGAGGTGTATGAGTCGACACATCCCATTATGTGTCGACTCATACTGAGCTGATTTTGTTTTACAGGAGTAAGGAAAAGTTATGTGTCGATGCATAACAGCATTTGTCGACACATAATGGCTCAAAAGGCAGTTTCTCCTATTTTTTACACTATTTATCCATTATATATATATATATATATATATATATATATATATATATATATGTGTGTGTGTGTGTGTGTGTGTGTGTGTGTGTATTTTTCAGTACTGTCTATTTATTTGATGTGGTTGTAATAATTAGACACTTATTTCATCCCCATTTGTAAACAATGTACCCCCATCCCCAAAGTGATGTAATAGCTTAGGATTTATTTTCTACATTTTTACTTGATTTCATATATTGCTAGTAATTAGGATGTATGGCAAGATAAAATCAACAAATAGATAACTTTTAAATACAAGAAAAAATGCATGTAAACTAACACACTTGCACACTAGCACCTCTAGGGTAATCTCATTTAGTTTCCTTTCGGAAAATAGTCATGTCCCTCGAATATGGGCGTTTTAGCAAAAACCCTCGATAAAAAGATCGTAGTCCCTCGATGACCCTCGATGTTGCCTTCGGTAAACGATCTAGTCCCTAAACGACATTGCTAAAATATCACATAGGTTGCCTTCTATGACTATACAAACGTCCCACACCCGTCCCTTCACATCCAACGATGGGGATTATTACCAAATCAATGGCAAGATAGCAACATCTAAAGGAGGAGGTAAAGAACATTTAAGACCTTTCGAGTAGGTAGGATGCTCCTAGTTGCTTGCTTGCTCACAACAAAAACATTTTACACACCAACACTTTCATCTCAAAAACATTTTCAAAAAGATAAAACATTTTGTATACGTTCTTATAGAGTTGAGAACCATTTCAAAGCATCTTTCCAAAAACCACTTTCAAAAACACATTCCACAAACACATCTTTGAACTATCTTTCAAAACAAAACTTTGTACGCGTTCTTATAGAAATGAGAACCATTACAAAGATATTTTCAAAATACTTTCAAAGCCCCCACCACAAGCACATTGTCAAAGTAAAAGTAAGTGATCTAGCGAGTAACTAAGAGCCCGTAGATAAATACGGATGAAAAGGGTGCTAATACCTTCCCTCTTCATAATCTTCCCCCTGAACCCGAGAAATAATCTCGAAAGATCTTTCATGTGCTTTTTTACCTTTCCTTTTGGATAAAAGAAAAGTCGGTGACGACTCTTGCTATCCACACAAAAACGATCAAAACGCAAAACTTCAAGTCAGTTCTCCCACCGTATAACACCATGCAAGCCTTAAACCTAAGGTATTGGTGTGATTTGCTTGTGCTTGCTATATATGTGATTTCTTAGCATAATTATACACATCATAACATCATACGATATCATTTCCTTAACCATTTCAAGGATCTCAAGGGTTTGTGATGCATGTTATGGTAAATCAGACGTCTAGCGAGGGACCAAGAGTATTTATTTTCCTCTAGCCAATGCCGTCAAAAGATCAAAACTCAACAACTTGAGTCAGGGGCTATGATCCAATTGATATGGTGAGCTTGACTCTCATAGAAGGACACTCAAAGATACAAAGTTCTTCAATCAAAGCTGCAAATTTCAACTTCTGAAATTTTCTTGTTTTCCCCGTGAGATCCTTGAAAACATTGCATACATATATCATATATATCATTGCATAAACAGGTGTCATAGCAGGTTTCTCATCCTCTTTGCTGTTTATTTCAGTAATGGCTCTAGAACAAATAGTGAAGGATCTACAGACTCAGAATGCACAGTTTCAACAGATGATCATGGCTCTGACCAAGGGGCAAGAAGAACTGAAAGCTCTAATTGTTAAATAAAAGAAGAATCCAAGGAAGCCATCTGGTTTAGTGAATCTGGGAAGAAGGATCAGAGGACCAGTGCGGCGAGCCTCTGTACTGATAACTTAATCAAAGGAAGGAAACAATCAAGAGGAGGAAATAAGAGTGGAAGACTCCAGTCCAAAAGAATCTGATGATGAATATGACTATGATGAGGAACAATATCCTCCTCCTGATGAAAAATACAAACAACTGGAGGATCGTTTGAATGCAATGGAGGTCGGGAAGGTACCAGGTCTGGATTTTGAAGAAATGGGTTTGGTTTTTGGGGTTGTCATCCCGCAAAAGTTCAAGGTGCAGGTGTTCGCCAAATATGATGGGGTTTCATGTCCCAAAATGCACCTACGATCTTATGTGAGGAAGATCCAGCCTCACACTGCTGACAAGGACTTATGGGTCCACTTCTTTCAGGATAGTCTGTCCGGAACTCAACTAGAATGGTTCTACCAGCTGGAAGGGGCCAACATCCGTAATTGGGAAGACCTGGTTGCTGCTTTCTACAAGTAGTATCAGTATAATACATGCCTTGCTCCCACCTGTACACAACTCCAAAGTATGTCTATGGGTTCGAGTGAGGGCTTTAAAGACTATGCTCAAAAGTGGAGGGACTTAGCAGGAAGAGTCCAACCCCCCTGTCTGATAGGGAACTAGTGGATATGTTTTAGGGTACCCTGTCTGGTCCATTTTTTAATCATCTGGTTGGAAGCTCCTCGGCCGACTTTACTGAATTGATCTTGATAGGAGAAAGGGTGGAAGCTGGAATTAGGAGTGGTAAGATCCATAAGGATGCATCCTCCGATGCAGAAAGGAAGTTATTTTCTGGGAAGAAAGAGCTTAGTGATGTGTACCATCAAAGGAATCATGATAAAACTGAACTCCGTCCAGCGATAGGGGCTGTCATGATCTTTAAACCTGCACCTACTTAACAAAGGAACAATCAGCCTAGAGCGGAAAGGCCTGTGAGACAGTTTACCTGGATTAATATGACTCTGTCTCAAATTTTTCCACAGTTATTAAAGACCAATTTGGTTACCTTGAGGGAAGCTCCCAAGAATCCCAACACCATATCTCCCCGTTATAATCCCATTGCTCGATGCGCCTACCACTATGAGACTCCGGGGCATGACACGAACGACTGCAGGGCTTTGAAAAACAAGGTGCAAGACCTTATTGTATAAAATGAGATTTAATTTGATGCTCCAGAAACTCCCAACGTCATAACTTCACCCATGCCCAAGCATGGCTCGGGAATCAATGCTATTGATGTTGTCTCCACCATAGAAGATGCTGACAATGAGTATGACGTGGATAACTTGATCTTACCTACTACCAATGGTGGACTCAGTAACTGGACGACAAAAGACTTTGTACCAATTAATTTTATTCAGAAGTAATTGTCTTTTTTTTTGGATATGTAATAAACAGTGTAAACTCTACGGCCATGTGTCTTACCCGGGGCACAATGGTTTATTTGTGAGGGTAATCATGTTTCAATCTTATATTGCATTAATTAAGCATTGGACGTTTATGCATACAAATTTTGCGCTCTCTGTTTTTTCTTTTCTGCTTTTTACTCTGTCTATACAACTATGCTCTTACAAACACTCACGTATCAAACTGCAGATCCATATCCACTCTGGATCCCATTGATAATAGTTATGCTATTGCTGGTTATGACTTTGAAAATCCGATCAACCAAGCTAAGGGCGAGGGTGAGGAAGATTGTGAGGTACCCGGAGAACTTGCCAGACTGTTACAGCAGGAAGAAAGGGCTATACAGCCTCATGAAGAGACAGTTGAGACAGTAAACTTGGGCACAAAGGAATATATAAAAGAAGTCAAGATAGGTGCAAATATGGAGCTTGGTGTCAAACAACAGTTGATACAGATGTTGCATGATTATGTCGAGATCTTTGCCTGGTCATATAAAGACATGCCAGGACTAGACACATATATTGTGGTTCATCATCTTCTGACTAAAGAAGATTTCCCTCCGGTAAAGCAGAAGGTCCGTCGCATGCGCCCTGAAATGTCAGAGAAGATCAAAGAAGAATTTATGAAACAGTTCAACATTGGGTTCTTAGCTATCACCTCTTATCCCCAATGGGTTGCTAACATAGTCCTGGTACCTAAAAAGGACGGCAAGGTACGAATGTGTATGGACTACCGAGGATGACTTTCCGCTTCCCCACATTAACGTTCTGGTTGACAACACCGTGCGACACAAGATATTTTTCTTCATGGACGGTTTCTATGGTTACAATCAGATCAAGATGGCACCCGAAGACATGGAGAAGACAACCTTCGTCACACAATGGGGCATTTTTTGCTACAAAGTGATGTCGTTTGGGTTGAAGAACATTGGGGAAACCTATCAACGAGCCATGGTAGCTCTGTTTCACAACATGACTCACCATGAGATAGAGTTTTATGTTGATGACATGATAGCCATGTCTCAAACTGAGGAAGAACACCTTGATCATCTATAAAATCTGTTTGATAGGTTGAAGACGTACAAGCTGAGGTTAAATCCGAACAAGTGAACCTTCGGGGTAAGGTCTGGTAAACTACTAGGTTTCATTGTCAGTGACAAGGGCATTCAAGTAGAACCTGCAAAAGTGAAGGCTATACAAGAGACACTAGCTCCTCGCACTGAGAAGGAGGTCAGAGGCTTCTTAGGACGCCAAAATTACATTTCCAGATTCATTTCCCATTTAACTGCTACTTGTGAGCCAATCTTCAAAATCCTGAAGAAAGATCAAGTGGTAAAGTTGAATGATGAATTCCAAACCGCCTTCGAGAGAATCAAATAATACCTTCAAGAGCCTCTGTGATACGGTGGCAGAACCAACTGGTTAATACTGGTTTGCATTTTGCGCTTTGTGTTTGCAAAATTTCGTGGTAAGCAAGAGTCGCCACCGACTTTTATTTCATCCAATCATGGAAAAGGAAAAAGAAAAAAAAAACCTTTTTTCGAGATATTCTGAGTACGGGGGTAGATTATAGAAAGGGAAGGTGTTAGCACCCTTTCTATCCATGGTTTTCCATGGGCTCTTAGGTACTTGCTCATATTTAAAATTGCTTGTGTGTGTGCTTGCTTTAAAAATATTTTACTTCGTGATAACCCTTGTATCATTCCTCAAGGGTGTGACGAAGTTGTTTTGAAAACTGTTTTTTGAAAGGTGTTTGTGTGAAAATTTTTTATTGAGCAAGTACCTACTAGCATCTACCTACTCGAAAAAATATCGTTTTTGTTCTATTTCCTTTAGACAGCGCTATCCCACTATTAAGGAGTAGGTAGCACCATCGTTGGAGTTTGTAAGGGACGTTCGAAAGGGAAGAATACAATTATTAAAGAAATAGTTAGAAAACTTTAGTAGCAACCCTAGAGTCTTAAGATCCTTTCGAGGCAACGTTTCCGAGGCAACATTTTCGAGGCAACATTCGAATGGGACATTTGATCTTTTAGACAGGAGGGCAACCACTAAAATTTCATATGCCTAATGACTGTTTACCGAAGGCAACCGAAGTGAGGTAAATCCTAGGAGTGAACATGTGCGAGTGATTTGTTTCAATTATATTAATCTTTGCACATTAGGGTTTTCTAACTGCTTTAATTTTCATGCATTCTTGCCATACAATCCTATTAGCCATACATCTAGATAATTAATAATTTGCAGGAGTTTAAAGTGCGAAAAAAATAAACCTAACTATTACAAGGCTATGACAGTTACATAATTGTCTCGACGGGAAATTAAAGTGCGGAATTTAAAACCCTAATTAAAACTATTACAAACCTGAAAAAATTACAAAATAAAAAAAGGGTAAGTAAAATATGCGCGACGAATTAAATGCGAGAAGAAATTGAAAACCCTAAAAATCTAATTGGAAAATATTTAAGTTATTTTTTTGAGAAAATAATTAATTAAGTTATGTACAATTAAAACCCTAATTCTAATTACTTTTAATTATAAAAGAAAATGAAATTAACCTAATTTAAACTAAACTAAATAATTTCAAGAAAATAAAATAATTTACAAAAAAAGATTTTTGTGTATTTTTGGTGGTTTTTTATTTAATAAATAAAAAAGATGATTTATGTGTTATTTTTGTAAAAAAAGAATAGTTAGAAAATAACTAAAAAAATAATTAAAATTAAAAGATGAGAAAAGAGCCTGTTTAAGCAATTCTGAGGGATGTTGAACTTCTGAAGCCCAGAAGGATGGCCCAGAGTCTGGCCCCTGATCCAATGAGACCATCTTCTGGAGACTCATGGTGGACTTGCATATGCTGGCGTTAGATCAGAGGATGTGATCAGAGTATGCTTGATGATCCTCAGAAGGTGAGGTGTGTTGGATCTGGCTGGAGATGGATCCAGAGGATGAGATCACAGGGCGCGTGATGATCCTCAGAAGGCGAGGTGTGTTGGATCTGGCTGGAGATGGATCCAGAGGATGAGATCAGAGGGCGTGTGATGATCCTCAGAAGGTGAGGTGTGCTGGATCTGGCTGGAGATGGATCCAGAGGATGAGATCAGGGGGCGCTTGATGATCCTCAGAAGGTGAGGTGTGCTGGATCTAGTGAAAATAAAGGAGAAAATGCCAAAAGCTCACGCCGATATCGAACCCAGGACATGAGCTTCTGACTTCCTTCCTCTGACCAACTGCGCTGGATGTTAACTTGTTAATATAATAATGAACATATAATATATTGGAAAACAAGTTAGTGGCCAGAAAACGCGCGCCAAATTTGAATTGGCCAACCATGCTTTGACACGCATCATCTTCTTCCTCATATGTCGTTTTAGATGGGTGACTTTTACATACAACAGTTTTGCTGTAACTATAAACCTGTATTATTCAATAATCAAGCACACGCAATATAAATTCATTTGGGGACCATGAATCAACTGGGTATGAAGCCCTGATCATCATGGTACCCATTATCAGGCCTAATTTTGCTTAAATAACAAAACCCCAAATTGGAGCACGAACCCCTAGCAATGGCAAAAGCTTGTTCCTGCACTGTAACTTAAATCAAACTATCCAGAAACATTGAAAACATGATGATGAACACAAATATATGGGTAAAATACATTTATAATGCGTAAATCATAGAAATCGAATTTGAGTTCTTAGTGTAAACCGCGATGCTTCTATGCAAGGATATTTGATGTTTTGAAGCCTGCAAATGGTTGGGAATGCTTCCTGAGATGCCAAGGAATTGATTTCTGGCTTTGAATCGTCTTGAATAGCCCTCTATCACAGAATTTGAACCTCACTTTTTTATCAAAATTTTTGAGTTTTCATTGGCCTTTTCACGACTGCAACCCTTGTTTTTTTGATCTGGAATTGTTATGTCCTTATAGTAGACTGAATTAGGTCAACAAATTTGGATTAAATCTTGAAATTTGATGAGATTTGATTTGATTCTTTAACCATATTAAAACTTTCTATTTTGAGACAAATCTTCCCTTTCTTGTACCAATTATGCTTGATTCATTTTGGCCTTGATAATTCAGCATATTCTTATTGCCAATCTGTCCAAAAACCAAATCAAATCATATCTTTGCTATTATTCATCAATTATTTGATTTAATTCATTTTTTAATTAACAAAAAATCAAAATAAATTGAAAACTGAAGAAAATAATGTGTGGGTGAATGTTTGAGTCGTGGACCACATTATAAATGAGGTGCAAGTATAAAAAGTTAGGCCCATTTAGCAAAAAAAAGCATTTGTGAGCACATTTGACTTTTGGCAATTTTGCAAAAAAGGTCAACTTTGAAAAGGCATAACTCCTCCAATTTTAACCCTAGAGAGGTGTTCTTAGACTTTTTAGAAATCTTAGGAAGTCCCCTAAGCAACCCTTTTGGTCTCATGTCAATTGATTCTTCCATGTTCATGTATGAAGCTTTGACCCAAAAGGTGTTTTTGTTGACTTTTCAAAAGGACCTATAATGTCAAAATTCATATCTTTATATGAGTGCATATTTTGAACTTGTGAGCTAAAGATGAATTGTAGGGAATTGTATCCTCTTAAAAATGAGCTTTGGATGGAAAATTTATGATAAAGTATGAAGAAGTTATGCTTGGTCAAAGTTGGGTTGACTTTTCCTACAAAACCCTAATTTAGCAACTTTTGGATTTTGATGAATTTGGAGCATCCTTTGAGGAATCATGATCAACCCTTGATCAAATGATGGATAACACTTCAAAATGATGATGTTGACCAAAAATCTTGAAGTTTGACTGTATGTGGGTCACAGTTTACTTTTGACCTAATATAGTCGATTCTCAAGCATCTGAGCAGTTGGCTGGGCAAACTTCTTGTGCAAGGCATGAAACTTGGCATGGATGATTTTGGGAACATATTAAGACCATGGAGAGAATGGGATACCTTTTTGGTCCTCTCATCTGGATGAAAATGAAACCGTAATTTGAGGTATACTGTTTTAGGAGAGAGTTTATCTGGTCAACTCTTTGACTTCCTTGAGCAACATGGGAACTTCAATTGACATGTATTGAGTAAAATGAGAGGGAAAATTTTGGGGTACAACAGCTGCCCCTGTTCAATCTTCTTAAACCTGAGGATGTAGATTGGCTGCTCTGCCTTTCTTAATCTGAAGGTGGAAGATGATTGAACACTAGAGTGCCCAGAAATTTGCACTCACATGAAGTGGCACTTGATTTATGATATCGGGAATGGGCTTACAGATTCCATTTGGAGGTCGAGGATTGAAGATTGTTGGAGATGGGCTTAAAGATGCCATCCTGGATGCGATGGAGATTTGCAGGAGATGGGCTTAAAGGTTCCATCTAGGGGATGTGGATTTCCTGTCTTGGGAGAACTAGAGTTTTAGGAGCTTCACTTGTCTGTTACTCTACTGGGGAATAACTCCGGCTTGAGGAAGCGGAAGTATACTGCATATCCGGTCAGGGTACAAGCTGCACCACGATTTACTGGGAAATTGCGAAACCAATCGTGTTTGATCAGGTTCTAGTCTTACAATGTTGTGGGTCGTCGGGTGGGGATAAGAGAGGAGGAACCTGGATAGTAAGGTTATGAGAAGGAACCTAGATAGTAAGGTTACTTCGATATGAAAGCCTGGATAGTAGGGCTGTGAGAAGGAACCTGGATAGTAGGGTTACTTCGATATGAAAGCCTGGATAGTAGGGCTGTGAGAAGGAACCTGGATAGTAGGGTTTCTTAGGTATGAAAGCCTGGATAGTAGGGTTGTGAGGAGGAACCTGGATAGTAGGGTTTCTTCGATATGAAAGCCTGGATAGTAGGGTTGTGAGAAGGAACCTGGATAGTAGGGTTTCTTCGGTATGAAAGCCTGGATAGTAGGGCTGTGAGAAGGAACCTGGATAGTAGGGTTTCTTCGATATGAAAGCCTGGATAGTAGGGCTGTGAGAAGGAACCTGGATAGTAGGGTTACTTCGATATGAAAACCTGGATAGTAGGGCTATGAGGAGGAACTTGGATAGTAGGGTTACTTTGATACAAAAGCCGTGATAGTAGGGCTGTGAGAAGGAACCTAGATAGTAGGGTTACTTCGGTATGAAAGCCTGGATAGTAGGGCTATGAGAAGGAACCTGGATAGTAGGGTTACTTCGATATGAAAGCCTGGATAGTAAGGCTATGAGAAGGAACCTGGATAGTAGGGTTACTTCGATATGAAAGCCTGGATAGTAGGGCTATGAGAAGGAACCTGGATAGTAGGGTTACTTCGATATGAAAGCCTGGATAGTAGGGCTATGAGAAGGAACCTGGATAGTAGGGTTACTTCGATATGAAAACCTAGATAGTAGGGATATGAGAAGGAACTTGGATAGTATGGTTACTTCGATATGAAATCCTGGATAGTAGGGTTGTGAAAAGGAACCTGAATAGTAGGGTTACTTCGATATGAAAGCCTGGATGGTAGGGCTGTGAGAAGGAACCTGGATAGTAGGGTTACTTCGATATGAAATCCTGGATAGTAGGGCTGTGAGAAGGAACCAGGATAGTAGGGTTCCTTCGATATGAAAGCCTAGATAGTAGGGCTATGAGAAGGAACTTGGATAGTAGGGTTACTTCGATATGAAAGCCTGGATAGTAGGGCTATGAGAAGGAACCTGGATAGTAGAGTTACTTTGATATGAAATCCTGGATAGTAGGGCTATGAGAAGGAACCTGGATAGTAGGGTTACTTCGATATGAAAGTCTGGATAGCAGGGCTGTGAGAAGGAACCTGGGTAAGGTTTCCTTGTGAGGAATTTGGGTAAAACTGTAGGATGAACCGGGGTAAGGTTATAAGCGTAGATTGGTTGACCCGTTTGACTTCGGGAACTGAGTTTCCATTAGTCGTCTATAAATATGATCTGTATAACTGCTGAGTTTGTTGAAGCTAATCCTCTTTTCCTGCAAGAAGATTTCAAAGTTAGTTGTATGCGATGCATGAAATGTAGGGTGAGATGATGTTCTCAAAATAAATGAGATTATGCTGCATATGTCATGTATGCATATGTCATGATGTATGTTCATGAAATGCTGTCGGGATATGCTCGCGTTTGGGAAAATAAATCCCTGATTATGGCCGAAGAGTTATAAATATTATGTCGAGAAGAAGATGCTGGAGAATAAACTCTGCGGGGAACAAACTTTGGGGGAAGAGATACTCTGTTGGTAGACCTACTGAATTGGAGGAATAAACTTATCTGGGGATGAAATTAAGTTGCTGGAGGTGATGAGCTCTATTGGAGATGGAGCTTCTGTATCGGTGTAAATAAACTACTCTTGGGGGATGAATTTTACTGATTAGCCCGCAATTATGAACTTTGGCTGGGGATAGTTACGTCCTGTTTCGGGGAAACTAACTGTGATACGGTGGGAGAACTGACTTGAGGTTTTGCGTTTGTGTTTGCAAATGTTTCGGTTTAGCAAGAGTCGCCATTGAATTTTTATTTATCCTAAGGAAAGGTCAAAAAGCACAGGAAAGACCTTTGAGATTTTTTTGTGGGTTCGGGGAGTAGATTATAGAAAGGGAAGGTATTAGCACCCTTTCTATCCATGGTTATCCATGGGCTCTTAGTTACTTGTTTTAGATCACTTGCCTTACTTTTCAATTGTTTGAAATGGTGCTTTGTGTGTGTGGTTTTGAAAATGTTTTGAAAAAAGATGCCTTGTCTAGGCAACCTTTATAACAATTCTTGTTTGAATGTTTTACAAAGGTGTTTGTCTTTTTGAAAAGATGTTTCAATGTTTTTGAAAGTTGTTTTGGAAATTGTTTTTGAAGTTGTGTTGTGATGTGTGTTTTGAAAAATGGCAAGGATATTTTGCAAGTTTTTGATCAAGTAACTAAGAGT
Source organism: Vicia faba (assembly GCA_948472305.1). Lineage (NCBI taxonomy): Eukaryota > Viridiplantae > Streptophyta > Magnoliopsida > Fabales > Fabaceae > Vicia > Vicia faba. The sequence goes on from OX451735.1 coordinate 1,000,191,678, forward strand.
TGTCTACCCTATTTTACTCAAAGATCTTTCTTATGTTTTAAACCCTTTTAAGAGTGTTGTTTCACCATTGTATTTGGTGAATAACCTTGCCTTAGGATGTTAAACGGGACGGGCGCGGGTCATCGTATAGACCATGAAAGCAATAGTGCCAAGCATCTTTGGCAATTTTCTTTAAGGGACTTGATCATTTTCTAGGCAACTATGATAGCGTCATCGAGGGACTATGATCTTTTTGTTTGTTTTTGTTTTGCCAAAGTACTCAACATGCAACCATGGCCCATTTTTGAAGGCAACAAGTGGTGTAACCCTAGGGGTGCAAGTGTGCATTGTGTATTGATTTTCATGCATTTATCTTGTATTAGGTCAAGCTATTTGTTGATTTTGAATCTTCGTATACAAACCCTATCTACTATACAGTATATGGAAAGCGATAAATTGCGGGAATTTAAAGTCTAAGCTATTACAAATAAGTATCCGGGGATGGGGGTACAAATGTTTACAAATGGGGATGAGTCTTATCAGAATAGTAGTGTCCAAATATTATTTACAACCAAATCGAATCGTCGCATTCTCCATGTAAAAATATAGCAAAGTATAAGGATAAAAGCAATGTATGATGCACATGATTATTTACAAGTGATCAAAAGGTTAACCTAATGTATTATTAAGTATTATTATTATTTTTGTATTTTGTTAATTATAAATAAAAGAAAGAACTATTTAATTAAATTAATTCTACTATTTATGTATTTCAAGTGTAATAAAAAGTATTAGTAAAATTTATACAACAAGGTAATGTATTATTTTTAACAAAGAAAAAGAAAATGAAGTGATAATAAAAAAAATTGGTTTATAAAAATAAAAAAAAGGAAGTTAAATGGGCTTAGGGGGGTTTGTTCTTGGCCCAAATAATCAACAAAAACAAACTAAGAAAAAGAAAGAAAAGGGGGGTGCAGGCGCTAGCTTTAGAATTGGGCTTAGGGGTTGGATCAAGGGGCAGGCCCAGACGCGTTACAACGTTTTTGTTGTTAGGGTTTGAATGTGTTTGTCTCATAATTGGGTTTGTTTAGCTTGACGAACGGCGCCGCTCTCCTTCTTCTTCATTGCCTCTTCCTCTTTCTCCAACACCTAGCCATTGATGCTTCTCTCCTCGCCTCAGGCTACCAGGCGCCATCTCCACTCTCCTCTCTCCATGGTTGTTCAGACGGTGAAAAAAAAAGGTAACGATTTTCAGCTTCTGAACATTTTTTAGGGTTTTTTGGATTTCAATCTTGCATGTTTATCTTTTTCATGTTATTGAATTTCTGTGTTATTTGTATATGTGAGGTGTAAAAAAGGAAGGGGGGACAATACCTTTAGGGTTTGTTGTTTGAGAGGAGTTTGGAATGGAAGCGCTTCTCAGGTGGCCGAGGCGGAGGGACGCGGTGATGCTTGCTGGCTTTCCGGTACTTCGTATCTCATGCTTCGTTTTGTGATGACCCTAACTCTGAAAACGCTGTATTATTTGCTTCTGTCTCTTTTCCTATCTGAATGCTTTGTTCTTTGATTCTAGGATGCTTGCTTTTTCCTCTTTTTGGGTTTTGATTCTCAATAATGATGATGATTTCTGGAAGTTGTTTGCAATAGTTATTGCTTGATTGCTTGATGATGTTGATGGACTTTGGCTTGAAGCAGGCTTGAGCAACTTGACAGGTTTTTAGGTACAGGCTTTAAAACTTGCTTTCTTAAAGGCAGGTTCTTTGATGCAAGCTTGAGGTTATTGCATCTGGTATGTAACTGGTGCAGTTGCTTTAGGCAGGCTTGTGCATTTTGACATGTTTTTAGGAGGTTAGGAGGTTTTTAGCAGGCAAGCTTGAAGGTTACAGGCTTTTAGCAGTCTGAAGCAGGCTTGAGGAAAGCTTTTGTTTGCTTGCTTGAAGACAGGCTTGGAGGTTACAGGCTTGTTGGCTTGTTTCTGTAACAGGTTTGAGGCAGTCTGAGGCAGGCTTGAGGGCTTGTGTTATGTGTTTACAGCTTTGTGTTATATTTTTCTATGTGTTCTTTATATCCTGCCCCCTCTAACAGTGTTGGGATAATGTTATATTTATCTATGTCTTCTAAGCCTGCCTAAAAATTGCAAGCCTGCTTTTTCTTTTCTCTTTCTCTCTCCATAAGCATATTATATTGCTTAAAGGTACTCTTTTTTCTGAAAAGGTGTTGGTTGGAAAATGATGAAAGTTTTGAAATATTGCTTGCATTTTGTCTTTCCTCTGCATATCTTCTTAACTTCCAGATTTTCTGCATTGGCTTTTGTGTACTTGTTGACAATTTTTGACAGCTTAGTTTGCCTTTCTTTGACAGTTTGGTTTGCCTAGTTTGGTTGACAGTTTTGTTTGCCTCTATGCATTGTGCAACTTGTTTGTTCAATTTGCAATTTGGTTTGGCATTTTCAGTTTGAAATTATGCAGCCTTGTATTTAATTAATTCCATGCTTGCAAACAATTTTACTTTCCTCTTTGTGAACCAAGAAGAGGAATTTTCTTGTGTTTTGCAAAGAGGATGAGCAAAATATGATGAAAACCCAAAATAATCTGATTCCGACCAACAACCTTTAATGATGAACTTTTATGATTAACTATCTGAAACTGCTTTTCAAATTTAACTGTATTGACTTCTTCCTTTTTTGTCTTTGCAGGTAAATATCAGTTGGGCAAAGGAAGCAACAGTAGAAGATGAAGATTTTAAGAAACTTAGGATAGTTTTATTTTATTTCTAATCATTTGTAATAAACATTATTGTAAATACTGTAAATAAATTTACTGTATTCAAATAACACTTGTACCAATAATTAAAAATAAATAAAAGTCCTTTTGTCAGATAATTCTTTATTTCACTGTCTATTTAATTATTTAAGTTTCTTGAATTAAAATAACTGGAAATAACCCCAATAATTTTAGCTCAGATAAAAAAAATAATTAATAAACGTTGTAGTCTCACAACTTCGCATTAACCAGCAATGCGCTCAGCATTCCAATTAATCGCACGTTTTGCACAGTTAAACGAACAACGTCCATACACCTTCTTCTTTACTGATCAAACTAAAGCTTCAAACTTTCAATCAGAAACCTCAACTTCTATCCCATATGTTTAGGCTTTGAGAAATAAACGGCAATCTTGAATAAGCATCAAAGTAGTGTGACAATCAATTGAAAAGAACTGTGGATTCAATCCCTTCTGAGAATGCGTGCGCAAACCCTAATTTTGGATTTACTGTCAAAGAAACGTCTGCTTGATCAAACCCTGAGCCAAACTCAACCAAATCAATAGAAACCCTAATTTTGGATAGACTGATAAGAAAAGCTTGTTTGACCGATTCTTGAGCCAATCTGAAAAATCAGGAAAAGCCCGAAGCTGTGATTTCCTTGTGAAAAAGGGAGGGCAAATTTTGGGGTACAACAGTTGCCCCTGTTCAATCTTCTTACACCTGAAGAGTTAGATTGGCGAATCTTCCATTTGTGACTTGAAGGTGAAAGATGATTGAACACTAGAGTGCCCAGAAATTTGCACTCGGTGATGTGATGGTAGAGGGAATGGGCTTAAAGATGCCATTTGGAGATGGGCTTAAATATGCCATCTGGAATGTGACATAATCTTGTCGGGGGATGGGCTTAAAGATGCCATCTGGAATGTATGTTGTAGGTGAAAGAAATGAGTATCAGAAAGGTGTTCATGTTTTGGAACATCTCTGAACTGGGGGTCTGAATAAGAAATAGATTGACATCCGTATCTGGAGAACCCGTAAACTGTTTTCAGAAGTCTTGAAGTTGAATAAGCATGAGTTGGTCGAGTAGATATTTGTCCTGTCTGGTTTCAGGTATTAATCTATGACCTGAGAAAGAAAGATAGTTTCCCTGGCTTGTTACAGGTATTGGTCTTCAATCTCTACAGGTATTGTGATGTCGGGAATGGGCTTACAAATGCCATTTGGAGATATGATGGATAGTTGTTGGAGATGGGCTTAAAGATGCCATCCAAGAATTCTTGTTGAATTGTAATTTGGTAAGTTGAAAGAAGGAACCTGTGTAGGGTATTATGATGATGAGTCCGTGTAAAACTGCATCTGAATTTGAGAAGGAACCAGTGTAGGGTTGCCTGATGATGAGTCCGTGTAAAACTGCATCTTGGAAAGAGAAAGAACCTGTGTAGGGTTGCTTCATGATGAGTCAGTGTAAAACTACATCTGAATTTGAGAAGGAACCGGTGTAGGGTTTCCTGATGATGAGTCCGTGTAAAACTGCATCTGAATTTGAGAAGGAACCGGTGTAGGGTTGCTTCATGATGAGTTCGTGTAAAACTGCATCTGGATTTGAGAAGGAACCGGTGTAGGGTTGCCTGATGATGAGTCCGTGTAAAACTGCATCTGAATTTGAGAAGGAACCGGTGTAGGGTTGCCTGATGATGAGTCCGTGTAAAACTACATCTGGATTTGAGAAGGAACCGGTGTAGGGTTGCCTGATGATGAGTCCGTGTAAAACTACATCTGAATTTGAGAAGGAACCGGTGTGGGGTTGCTTGATGATGAGTCAGTGTAAAACTGCATCTGGATTTGAGAAGGAACCGGTGTAGGGTTGCTTCATGATGAGTCCGTGTAAAACTGCATCTTGGAAAGAGAAGGAACCGGTGTAGGGTTGCTTCATGATGAGTCCGTGTAAAACTGCATCTTGGAAAGAGAAGGAACCAGTGTAGGGTTGCTTGATGATGAGTCCGTGTAAAACTGCATCTGGATTTGAGAAGGAACCGGTGTAGGGTTGCTTCATGATGAGTCCGTGTAAAACTGCATCTTGGAAAGAGAAGGAACCGGTGAGGGTTGCTTCATGATGAGTCCGTGTAAAACTGCATCTTGGAAAGAGAAGGAACCGGTGTAGGGTTGCTTCATGATGAGTCCGTGTAAAACTGCATCTGGATTTGAGAAGGAACCGATGTAGGGTTGCTTCATGATGAGTCCGTGTAAAACTGCATCTTGGAAAGAGAAGGAACCGGTGTAGGGTTGCTTCATGATGAGTCCGTGTAAAACTGCATCTTGGAAAGAGAAGGAACCGGTGTAGGGTTGCTTCATGATGAGTCCGTGTAAAACTGCATCTGGATTTGAGAAGGAACCGGTGTAGGGTTGCTTCATGATGAGTCCGTGTAAAACTGCATCTTGGAAAGAGAAGGAACCGGTGTAGGGTTGCTTCATGATGAGTCAGTGTAAAACTGCATCTGGATTTGAGAAGGAACCGGTGTAGGGTTGCTTCATGATGAGTCTGTGTAAAACTGCATCTTGGAAAGAGAAGGAACCGGTGTAGGGTTTCTTCATGATGAGTCCGTGTAAAACTGCATCTGAAATTTTTAAAAAAAAGTTGTTGTCGACCTTTTGCTAAAAAAGGTAAATTGTTAGTTGAAACACAAAGTTATGTTGCATGAAATGTATGATGCAATATATGTGTTTTGTCAATGCTCATGATTTATGAACGTGACGTATGCATATGTAGGCTGATGAGCTGTCTTGCTGAGGAAGATAAATCCTGGATAGCGGGAGATAATAAAATCTTTGACCGCTATCGGGGAAAATAAATCCTTGACTGCCGCTGGGGATTGAAAATCCTGGACTGCTGTTGAAGAGTATGTGTGTCTTCAAACTTTGCTTAAAATATTTCCAATGGGTTCCTGTTTCGTTGTTTGAGGAGAACTCCGCTGGGAGAAGTTGAAAACTCTGTGGAGAGTATGTTTATTTCTGCTTGGAAAAAGAGTTCAGGAGTCTTAGTCGTCCGTTGCTCTACTGGGGAGTCGAAGTTGAACTGATATCTGGTCGGGTTCAGGTTTCGCAGTAACTTGCTGGGGATTGTAGAGTAGTCTACTGGAGAAGAGGAGTTATGGTCCTTTGATTTGTAGTAGTCGGAGAGGAAAACTCAAGCTGGGGAATCATCCTATGAGAACGGTTTTGGGGAGATTTGTCACTGCCCCTAGTAGCAAGTGCTTGTGGCACTGCCTGGAAATATTTGATTGTATGTAACCCTTTGTCGGGATTGACGTTCAATGCCCCAAGTGTCGGAGATGGAGACTTGCCCCTTGTTATCCTGCAATTGAGTGATTTCTTGACTTTTTGACTGGGCTGCCCCAGTTTTTTTGAAAGATTTGTTGAAATCTTGACTGGACTGCCCCAGGTGTGCTGAATAGTGACATGTCAAGTCCCCTTGTTGATAGGAATTTGTCAATGGAAGTGTCATCCTTTTTGAAGTGATTTTGTTCACTGAGAGGGCTTTCGTTCATCGGATATTCGTTGTGTGAATTTCTCCGCTGTCAAACAAATAGCCAAATGAAAACAGTGATATTCAAGTAATGCAAAGTTTATGTTTGTCTCGAAGTTTTGAAAAAATGTGTTTTTTAGCAGAAAACTTTTTATAAGACATATTCAACACAAGATTTAGGGCAAAGCCTTACAGGAGTCAGGATACCTTTTGTAACAGTATGCTTTCGAACTAACCCATGCTTCAATTAGGACTTTTGAAGGGTTGTAACGTGGCTTGGTTCACGGTTTAAGAAACAAAGGATAAAGGCTCAAAGTATATTTGTACCCACCCGTTCTTCATGATGTTCTTCAATCCTAAACTCAGTTAATTGCGCGTCGAACTCTATTCGAGTTTGGAACGACGTTTTTGGTGATGGTTCACACCAGTTGAATTTTGGAGGGCAATCATTTTTTTTGTAACATTTTTCCTGTTGTTGAGGATTTATAATGACCTCTTTCTTTTGATTTGTTATCCCTAACTTTTGCCTGACTGTTCCTGTTTTCAAGATTATAGTCAGCGGGATGCCCCAGCTTTCTTAAGCCTCCTTTGTAGGTTTTGGCTTAGTGGACTTTTCTCTTTTTAGAGGTAATGACTGTCTATGAGATAGGGAACCATCACTGTCTTTTTGATTCCAAAGGAATGTTTTTTTTATGTCGTTCGTTGTATTACGAACTGAGAGTTTGCGACTTCAATGCGCATCCTTTTTGAATTAACTGAGAGACTACCCTGCCCCAGGTTTAATCAAAGGTTTCAATTTGTTTAGAACAGAAAACTCCTACTTCTTTGGCTCGAAGGGGTTGACTAGGGATTATCTTCCTTATAACTCCAGTGTTTAGGATTTGAAAGAAATGCATGTACATCGTCAGCAAGTTCTGTTCAAAAGCATACTGTATGAGATTACGGCATTGTTTCGTCATCCTCCCTCTAAAGGCTTGTAGCTTTTTATCAAGAGTTAAATATCATAAAGAAAGCATAAGAATAGTGAAAACGAATGGATGAATTCAAGACAAACATATGCAATGCATTAATGAAACAAAGTTTGACATTAATAGATAATTGTTTGAATAACAAAAGAGATTACAACTTGAAAATTCAAATGGAACAAAGACGCTCTCAATGATTTGCCAAAGGAGTATTGATTATGCTGGAGTCTCCGGAGGACCAAACTCAATCTCCTTGTCATCAATCAAATTCTGAATCTTGTACTTCAATGCCCAACAATCGTTAGTATCATGCCCGGGACTGTCAGAATGATAAGCACATGTGGCCTTAGGATTGTAGTTAGGAGAAGAAGTCTTGGGGTTTGGATGAGGTCCTATCAATGCAATCAAATTCATCCTCAACAAGTGTTGCAGCGCTTGAGACAATGGCATGTTGATGTTGGTGAACTGTCTTTTAGGCTCGCCTGGCCTTTGTTGATTTTCCCTTTGCTGTTGTCGGTGTGATGCAGAACCAGAGATCAGGACTGCCCCTACGTGTTGGTCACGGTGACTCTTTTGACTGTTCACAACATTAGACTCTTTCTTTCCATTGTAGGGAATTTTCTGAGCATCAAAGGGTGTAGCTCCTTGGATCTTTCCACTTTTGATGCCAACTTCGACCCTTTTGTCGGTCAGTATTAGCTCGGTGAACCCGGCTGAGGAGCTTCCAATTAAGTGATTGAAGAGAGGCCCTGTCAAAGTTCCCATGAAGATGTCAATCAGCTCCCTGTCAGTTAAAGGAGGTTGTACCCTACCATCCAGATCTCTCCATTTTTGAGCGTATCCTTTGAAGCTCTCGTCGGAACCCATGGTCATGTTCTGCAATTGCACACGAGTTGGTGCAAGATCAGTATTGTACTGATACTGCTTATAAAAAGAAACAGCTAAATCCTCCCAGGTGTGGATGTGAGAACTCTCCAATTGATAGAACCACTCGAGTTGAGTCCCTACCAGGCTTTCTTGGAAGAAATGGATCCAAAGTTTTGGATCAGTTGTGTATGGTTGAATCTTGCGGACATATGACTTTAAGTGCATCTTAGGGCAAGAGACTCCATCGTACAGGGCAAAGGTAGGGACCTTGAACTTTGGCAGGATGACCAATCCAGAAACTAGACCCATGTCTCCTAAATCCAAGCCAGGTATTTGTTGAATCTCCATAGCACTGAGGCGATCCTCCAACTGTTTGTACTTGTCATCAGCGGGAGGATATTGTTCTTCGGAGTAGTCAGCTTCAAGATCATTGATCTCCAAATTGTGGTCTTCTTCAAGACTGACCCCTATGCTGGGTGGAGTTGAAAGATCTTGGGGTTTAGGTCTTCTTTTCAAGTTCAGGATGCCTGCTGCCTTCTTGGACTTCTTCTTCTTGTCTTTGAGAAGGAGAGCTTTCAGATCCTCTTGCCCTTTACCCATAGCCAGAAACATTTGTTGGAATTGAGCATTTTGAGCTTGGAGATCTTTCACCGTTTGTTCCATATCCATCTTACTGAAATAAACAGCAGGAAGATAAGGAGACCTGTAAGGGAGAAACCTGTCATGATGCGATGCATGATATGTGGATGCATGTTTTCAAGGATCTCTCGGGGTAAACACAAGAAAAATGTTAGAGGTTGAACTTGGATCAACATCTTTGATTGGAGAACTTTGTATCGGTGGATGTCTTTCCACGAGAATCAAGCTCACCATGTCAAGTGGGTCATAGCCCCTGATTCAAGTTGTTGCACTTGATCTTTGACGACGTTTGTTTAGAGGAAAACCCTTTTGCCCTTTGGTAGACGTCTAGTTCAACGTGACCCTGCATCAAAAGACCCTCGAGATCCTTGAAATGGTTATTGTAAATGCTATGGTATGATGTTATGGTGTTATGTACATGTATGCAAAAGTAAACAAGTGTATATACAGGTAATCATATTCACACAAAGCAAACAAGTCCTTAGGTTTAGGCTTGCATGGTGTTTGTAGGTAAGTACCCTCTTGAAGTTAGTTGGCTCATCCTGTCCTAATATAGAAACCGGGTTCTAAGGAGCTCAATATCACTGGATTATTTTCTGTGTTCATTGTTTTGGTTTAGCCACTTAACTGGCGACCAAAATATTCCAAGAAAACAATCCTCAATGAGTGTAGTATCGAGTATCTACCAACTTCGGACTGCACCAAAGTCGGTCATCTCACTACCCCTAAAAAGGCCAAGATGGTCAATTAAGGTTCTAAGAGTTCGTTAGTGCTTCATGACATCACTCAGCGGCTCCGTATTCTCCCTGACTACTCAAGGGCTACCGGTACTCACAAATATGTCACACTAACATAGCTACTGCTTCAACCATGTCGGTATACCCCGCACAGTTCCCTCACAGTTTATTGCTATTTACTTAAGAAAGGTGCCCCCAAATCCGGGTGTAGGATTTACAGCAAACCCAAACAAGGAACCCAAAAGGTAAAGCAATCAAAGCAATCAAAGAAAGCATGTATAGTTGATCCAAAACCCTAAGGTAACCCCACTTTTAGAAAAATCCCCAGTAGAGTCGCCAGTTCTGTGATACGGTGGGAGAATTGACTTGAGGTTTTGCGTTTGTGTTCGCAAATGTTTCGGTTTAGCAAGAGTCGCCACCGAATTTTTATTTATCCTAAGGAAAGGTCAAAAAGCACAGGAAAGACCTTTGAGATTTTTTCGTGGGTTCGGGGAGTAGATTATAGAAAGGGAAGGTATTATCACCCTTTCTATCCATGGTTATCCATGGGCTCTTAGTTACTTGTTTTAGATCACTTGCCTTGCTTTTCAATTGTTTGAAATGGTGCTTTGTCTGTGTGGTTTTGAAAATGTTTTGAAAAAAGATGCCTTGTCTAGGCAACCTTTATAACAATTCTTGTTTGAATGTTTTACAAAGGTGTTTGTCTTTTTGAAAAGATGTTTCAATGTTTTTGAAAGTTGTTTCGGAAATTGTTTTTGAAGTTGTGTTGTGATGTATGTTTTGAAAAATGGCAAGGATATTTTGCAAGTTTTTGATCAAGTAACTAAGAGTTGTCTACCCTATTTTACTCAAAGATCTTTCTTATGTTTTTAACCCTTTTAACAGTGTTGTTTCACCATTGTATTTGGTAAACAACCTTGCGTTAGGATGTTAAACGGGACGGGCGCGAGTCATCGTATAGACCATGAAAGCAATAGTGTCAAGCATCTTTGGAAATTTTCTTTAAGGGACTTGATCATTTTCTAGGCAACTATGATAGCGTCATCGAGGGACTATGATCTTTTTGTTTGTTTTTGTTTTGGCAAAGTACTCAACATGCAACCATGGCCCATTTTTGAAGGCAACAAGTGGTGTAACCCTAGGGGTGCAAGTGTGCATTGTGTATTGATTTTCATGCATTTATCTTGTATTAGGTCAAGCTATTTGTTGATTTTGAATCTTCGCATACAAACCCTAATTACTATACAGTATATGGAAAGCGATAAATTGCGGGAATTTAAAGTCTAAGCTATTACAAATAAGTATCCAGGGATGGGGGTACAAATGTTTACAAATGGGGATGAGTCTTATCAGAATAGTAGTGTCCAAATATTATTTACAACCAAATCGAATCGTCGCATTCTCCATGTAAAAATATAGCAAAGTATAAGGATAAAAGCAATGTATGATGCACATGATTATTTACAAGTGATCAAAAGGTTAACCTAATGTATTATTAAGTATTATTATTATTTTTGTATTTTGTTAATTATAAATAAAAGAAAGAACTATTTAATTAAATTAATTCTACTATTTATGTATTTCAAGTGTAATAAAAAGTATTAGTAAAATTTATACAACAAGGTAATGTATTATTTTTAACAAAGAAAAAGAAAATGAAGTAATAATAAAAAAAAGGTATTGGTTTATAAAAATAAAAAAAAGGAAGTTAAATGGGCTTAGGGGGGTTTGTTCTTGGCCCAAATATTCAACAAAAACAAACTAAGAAAAAGAAAGAAAAGGGGGGTGCAGGCGCTAGCTTTAGAATTGGGCTTAGGGGTTGGATCAAGGGGCAGGCCCAGACGCGTTACAACGTTTTTGTTGTTAGGGTTTGAATGTGTTTGTCTCAGAATTGGGTTTGTTCAGCTTGACGAACGACGCCGCTCTCCTTCTTCTTCATTGTCTCTTCCTCGTTCTCCAACACCTAGCCATTGATGCTTCTCTCCTCGCCTCAGGCTACCAGGCGCCATCTCCACTCTCCTCTCTCCATGGTTGTTCAGGCGGTGAAAAAAAAGGTAACGATTTTCAGCTTATGAACATTTTTTAGGGTTTTTTGGATTTCAATCTTGCATGTTTATCTTTTTCATGTTATTGATTTTCTGTGTTATTTGTATATGTGAGGTGTAAAAAAGGAAGGGGGGACAATACCTTTAGGGTTTGTTGTTGGAGAGGAGTTTGGAATGGAGGCGCTTCTCAGGTGGCCGAGGCGGAGGGACGCGGTGATGCTTGCTGGCTTTCCGGTACTTCGTATCTCTTGCTTCATTTTATGATGACCCTAACTCTGAAAAAGCTGTATTATTTGCTTCTGTCTCTTTTCCTATCTGAATGCTTTGTTCTTTGGTTCTGGGATGCTTGCTTTTTCCTCTTTTTGGATTTTGATTCTCAATGATGATGATGATTTCCGGGAGTTGTTTGCAATAGTTATTGCTTGATTGCTTGATGATGTTGATGGACTTTGGCTTGAAGCGGGCTTGAGCAACTTGACAGGTTTTTAGGTACAGGCCTGAAAACTTGCTTGCTTGAAGGCAGGTTTTTTGATGCAGGCTTGAGGTTATTGCATCTGGTATGTAACTGGTGCAATTGCTTTAGGCAGGCTTGTGCATTTTGACAGGTTTTTAGGAGGTTAGGAGGTTTTTAGCAGGCAAGCTTGAAGGTTACAGGCTTTTAGCAGTCTGAAGCATGCTTGAGGAAAGCTTTTGTTTGCTTGCTTGAAGGCAGGCTTGGAGGTTACAGGCTTGTTGGCTTGTTTCTGTAACAGGTTTGAGGCAGTCTGAAGCAGGCTTGAGGGCTTGTGTTATGTGTTTACAGCTTTGTGTTATATTTTTCTATGTGTTCTTTGTATCCTGCCCCCTCTAACAGTGATGGGATAATGTTATATTTATCTGTCTTCTAAGCTTGCCTAAAAACTGTAAGCCTGCTTTTTCTTTTCTCTTTCTCTCTCCATAAGCATATTATATTGCTTAAAGGTACTCTTTTTTCTGAAAAGGTGTTGGTTGGAAAATGATGAAAGTTTTGAAATATTGCCTGCATTTTGTCTTTCCTCTGCATATCTTCTTACCTTCCAGATTTTCTGCATTGGCTTTTGTGTACTTGTTGACAGTTTTTGACAGCTTCTTTGAGAGATTGTTGACAGCTTAGTTTGCCTTTCTTTGACAGTTTGGTTTGCCTAGTTTTGTTGACAGTTTTGTTTGCCTCTATGCATTGTGCAACTTGTTTGTTCAGTTTGCAATTTGGTTTGGCATTTTCAGTTTGAAATTATGCAGCCTTGTATTTAATTAATTCCATGCTTGCAAACAATTTTACTTTCCTCTTTGTGAACCAAGAAGAGGAATTTTCTTGTGTTTTGCAAAGAGGATGAGCAAAATATGATGAAAACCCAAAATAATCTGATTCCGGCCAACAACCTTTAATGATGAACTTTTATGATTAACTATCTGAAACTGCTTTTCAAATTTAACTGTATTGACTTCTTCCTTTTTTGTCTTTGCAGGTAAATATCAGTTGGGCAAAGGAAGCAACAGTAGAAGATGAAGATTTTAAGAAACTTAGGATAGTTTTATTTTATTTCTAATCATTTGTAATAAACATTATTGTAAATACTGTAAATAAATTTACTGTATTCAAATAACACTTGTACCAATAATTATAAATAAATAAAAGTCCTTTTGTCAGATAATTCTTTATTTCACTGTCTATTTAATTATTTAAGTTTCTTGAATTAAAATAACTGGAAATAACCCCAATAATTTTAGCTCAGATAAAACAAATAATTAATAAACGTTGTAGTCTCACAACTTCGCATTAACCAGCAATGCGCTCAGCATTCCAATTAATCGCACGTTTTGCACAGTTAAACAAACAACGTCCATACACCTTCTTATTTACTGATCAAACTAAAGCTTCAAACTTTCAATCAGAAACCTCAACTTCTATCCCATATGTTTAGGCTTTGAGAAATAAACGGCAATCTTGAACAAGCATCAAAGCAGTGTGACAATCAATTGAAAAGAACTGTGGATTCAATCCCTTCTGAGAATGCGTGCGCAAACCCTAATTTTGGATTTACTGTCAAAGAAACGTCTGCTTGATCAAACCCTGAGCCAAACTCAACCAAATTAATAGAAACCCTAATTTTGGATAGACTGATTAGAAAAGCCTGTTTGACCGATTCTTGAGCCAATCTGAAAAATCAGGAAAAGCCCGAAGCTGTGATTTCCTTGTGAAAAAGGGAGGGCAAATTTTGGGGTACAACACTGACATCAATACCTTTGGGTACTTTTACTCTGTGGGGAGTGTATGTACCAATAATCATGTTCCAAAATTGACTCTATCCTGATACTTTCTGGGCAGAGGAACCGTCGGGTTTGGTACTTCTTATTTTTTCTTGTTTCTGGAATTACGAGTAATTGTCTTTGTTTCTTATGTAAATGTTTATGAGCATCAATCATTTTCAAATGCATATATCAAAAATAAGTCATTGGACGTTCTTGTAAAACAAAACAAAAAAACAAAAAACAAATTGAAGCCTTTTTTGTGAAAATGACTTGTATTGATTTTTGAAGTTGGCCTATAATAGGCATTTTTGTACAGAGGGACCGACGTCCTAGTAAGAGAACACTGCCGAAAGATATAAATTACAATTTGTGTAAAAGAAAGAAAAAACAGCTATGTGAAATGACCCCATTGGGTTCCAACTTTGCTATTTCCTTTATATCTTCAAGCGTCTCATCACTTTACTGCTTGGTCGAAGGTGGATCAGATTGATTGGTGCCGTTTGAGCTTGATAGTCGATACCGAAGTCTGGTCGCAAGATGATCCAATGAGACATAGTAATACGCTTCAATCACTAACTTTTGCCTGGACCTCCCTTTCGGGTTTTCAGTCCACCGAGATACCCTTTTTTGCCCAAGTCGCCCTTTCGGGTTTTTGACTTGCCGGGTGTACAGATTTTTTCATTTTCATCCCTTACTTTTGCTAGAACCCTTTTGGTTCGCCGGGAAGCCCTTATTTTTGCCTAGGCCAGTCGACCTAGCGGGTCTTTGATTATGCGTAGTATCTTTTTACTATGTCTGCATTGACGGGGTGAGGAAGGTCATCACCGTCAATGGTGGTTAGAATCATAGCTCCTCCCGAGAAAATGTTCTTAACCACAAATGGCCCTTCGTACGTGGGAGTCCATTTTCCCCTGGGATCACCTTGCGGAAGTATGATGCATTTAATCACCAGATCCCCGACTTGATATTATTGACGCCTGACTTTCTTGTTAAAAGCCTTCATTATTCGCTTTTGATACGTATGACCATGGTAGATAGCAGTAAGTCTCTTTTCATTGATTAGATTTAACTGATCAAGTCGGGTTTGGATCTAGTCGTCTTTGCTCAAACCCGCATCCTTCATGATTCTGAGAGAAGGTATCTGGACTTCTACGGGTAGGACTGCCTCCATGCCATATACCAGAGAGTAGGGTGTTTCCCCTGTCGACGTCCGTGCTGAGGTACAATACCCATGAAGAGCGAATGGTAACATCTCATGCCAGTCTTTATATGTCACCGTCATCTTATGTACAATCTTCTTGATGTTCTTGTTAGCTGCTTCAACAACACCATTCATCTTTGACCGGTAGGGAGAAGAGTTATGATGCTGTATCTTGAACTGTTTATAGAATTCGATGATCATTGTGTTGTTGAGATTTGTACCATTGTCAATAATAATACTCTCTGGTACACCATATCGACAGATCAGATTGTGTCGGATAAACCGCGCCATGACATTCTTGGTTACTGTAGCAAAGGAAGCTGCCTCAATCCACTTTGTAAAGTAATCAATTGCTACCAGAATGAAGCGATGCCCGTCAGACACAGTAGGTCTGATCTCGCCAATCATGTCGATGCCCCACATTGCAAAGGGCCAAGGAGTTGTCAAGACATTCAGAGAGACTAGAGGCACATGCACCTTATCAGCATAGATTTTGCATTTATGACAAGTTCGAGAGTGCTGATAGCAATCGGCTTCCATAGTGGACCAGTAATATCCTACCCGTAGGATCTTCTTAGCCATGGTGTGTCCACTAGAATGGGTTCCGAAAGTACCTTCATGTAGATCTGTCATGATCCTCTCTGCCCCACTCTTGTCTACACACTGTATTAGCGTAGAGTCATGGTTACGCTTATAAAGGATTCCATTACTAAGGAAGAACTTTGCAGCGAACCTTCTCAGAAATTTCTTATCATTGACAGATGCCCCTTCGGGATATTCCTGAGCCTCGAGATACCTTTTGACTTCATGAAACCAGGGTTTGTCTGCCACTTCTTCGGTGTCGATCTCACAACAGTGTGCGGGTTCACCCAACCTCTCAATGGTAATCTGGGGAGCTTCATTGTCCCACCTAACCTTGAACATAGAAGACATGGTATCTAGCGCGTCCGCCAACTGGTTCTCTTCTCGCGGGAAATGTTTAAAGGTTACCTCCTCAAAGTGTGGGAGCAATGTCAGTACATACTCTTTGTAAGGAATGAGATTCGGGTGTTTCGTATCCCACTCGCCTTTGATATGACTTATCACCAGAGTGGAATCTACGAATACACTTAAGAACTTAATCCTCAGATCAATAGCAGCTCGAAGACCCATGATACATGCTTCATATTCCGCCATGTTGTTGGTGCAGTTGAAACATAATCGGGTGGTGAACGGAGTATGACAGCCCTCGGGAGATATAATTGCAGCGCCAATGTCGTTACCCAGTGCGTTTGAGACTCCATCAAATTACATAGACCATCGGGATCCTTCCTCAGGTCCTTCATCTGGTCCAGGCTCTTCGTAGTCAGTCACTAACATAGTATTCTCATTCGGGAACTCGAAATTCATGGACTGGTAATCAGCCACGGCCTGATGAGATAAATGATCAGCCAATACACTTCCCTTTATTGCTTTTTGGATTGTATATTATATGTCGTACTCAGTTAAGATCATTTGCCACCTTGCTATCCTTCCGGAGAGAGCGGGCTTCTCGAAAATATACTTGATCAGATCCATCTTCGATATCAACAAGGTAGTGTGAGTCAGCATATACTGTCTCAGTCGGCGGGCAGCCCATGCCAAAGTGCAGCAAGTTTTCTTGAGAAATGAGTATCGAGTCTCACAGTCGATAAACTTTTTGCTAAGGTAATAAATGGCATGCTCTTTTCGACCAGACTCGTCATGCTGCCCCAACACACACCCCATTTAATTGTCTAGCACTGTCAAGTATAATATCAAAGGTCTTCCTTCAACTGGACACATCGGAATGGGTGGTTCTTGAAGGTATTCCTTGATTCTTTCAAAGGCGGTCTGGCATTCGTCATTCCACTTTACCACTTGATCTTTCTTCAAAAGCTTGAAGATTGGCTCACAAGTAGCAGCCAGATGTGAAATGAACCTGGCAATGTAATTCAAGCGTCCCAAGAAACCTCTAACCTCTTTCTTTGTGCAGGGAACCGACATCTCTTGTATGGATTTTACCTTTGCAGGGTCTACCTGAATACCCTTATCATTGACAAGAAAACCCAGAAGCTTTCCAGACCTTACCCCGAAGGTACACTTGTTCGGATTCAACCTCAGCTTATATGTCTTCAACCTATAAAACAATTTCTGGAGATGATCAAGGTGTCCTTCCTCAGTCTGAGACATGGCTATCATGTCATCAACATACACTTCGATCTCGTGGTGAATCATATCGTGAAACAAATCAACCATGGCGCCATGATAGGTTGCCCCAACATTCTTCAACTCAAAAGGAATCACCTTGTAGCAGAAGGTGCCCCACTGTGTGACGAAAGTTGTCTTCTCCATGTCTTTGGGAGCCATCTTGATCTGGTTGTAGCCCGAGAAACCATCCATGAAGGTGAAGATTTTATGCTGCGCGGTGTTGTCAACTAGAACATAAATGTGAGGAAGATGGAAGTCATCCTTGGGGATTGCCCTGTTCAGATATTTGTAATCCACACACATCCATACCTTACCTTCCTTCTTAGGTACCAGAACGACATTAGTAACCCACTATGGATACGAAGTGACAGCTAAGAATCCCGCGTCGAACTATTTCATGACCTCTGCCTTGATTTTCTCCGACATTTCGGGACGCATACGGCGGACCTTCTGCTTAACCGGAGGACAGTCTTCTTTAGTCGGCAGGCAATGTACCACAATATCAGTGTCTAAACCAAGCATGTCTTCATAGGACCAGGCGAAGATTTCAACATAGTCGTGCAACATCTGTATCAACCTCTGTTTGACGCTAAGCTCCATATTTGCACCTATTTTAACCTCTTTTATGTCTTCCTCAGTACCCAAGTTCACTGACTCAACTGGCTCTTCATGCGGCTGTATGGCCCTTTCCTCCTGCTGTAATAATCTAGCAAGCTCTCCAGGCACCTCACAATCATCCTCACCTTTGTCCTCAGCTTGGTTTATCGGATTTTTGAAGTCATAACTGGAAATAGCAGAGCTGTTATCAATGGAATCCAGAGTGGATATGGATCTGCATTGTGATACGTGAGTGTGTGTAAGAGAAGAGCTGTTTTGATAGAGTGGAAAATAGAAAAGAAAAACAGAGAGCGCAAAATTTGTATGCAAGAAACGTCCAATGCTTTATTAATGATTATGAAATGACAAATAATAGCCCTCACAAGCAAAGCCAAGGTGCCTTGGGCAAGGTACCAGGCTGTAAAGTTTCAAATTGTTTATTATAAATCTTAAAACAAAAGTCAATTACTGCAGAATAAAAGAAACATGTATGAAGTCCCTAGCCGTCCAGTTACTCGGTCCACCATTGGTAGTTGGGTAGATCCAACTGTCAAAGTCTGATTCCTCTTCACTGTCTTCAATGGCGTTAATCCCACGATTGTTGTTGCGTAGGGGAGGTCCTCCATCCCGAGCGCGTCTAACAGCCCTTTGAGCCACTGTAGTAAAGCCCAAACCAAATTTGTCAGTTTTATGAGGGAAATTAGGGAGCTGACCCCAGTTGGAACACCCACCTTCTTCAACCACAACCCTGGCGTCTTTGAGAGAATCCATCTTCAAAGGAGGTTTGTTGCTAGTAGTTTCAGTTGATGCCAAGATCTGAGGGACCTCTTCAAAATTCTGACAAGGAGTTTCGATGAATTCCCCGTCCATCTCTACATAGCGGAAAGAGTTGAGGTGACTCACCATATATTCTTCTTCACCCCGCACTATGACAATATTTCCTTTCACCGGATACTTCAGCATTTGATGGAGTGTGGAGGTGACATCCCCAGCCTCGTGGATCCAAGGATGACCCAACAAGCAAGAATATGATGGCCTAATATACATCACATAGAAAGTGGACCCAAAAGCCTGAGAACCTACTTTGACAGGGATGTCCACTTCCCTGTGAACCATTCTCATTGATCCGTCAAAAGCCCTTACCACAATGTTACTAGGCTTTAGATTTAAACCCTCGCAATCTAACCGGTCCAATGCCTTCTTCGGCAGAACATTCAGTAAAGACCTAGTATCTACCAGCACATGAGCCAAAGTGGTGCCCCTGCACTCAATCGAGACATGCATAGCATCATTATGCTTTCTTCCTTTCGGAGTCAAATCCGCATCTGAAAAACCCAACCCATTATCAGCAGTCAGGCTGGCCACACAATCTTTGAACTGATCAGCTGAAGTTTCCTGCGGCACATGCGCAGTCTTGAGAAATGCGATCAAAGCCTTCGCACGGGCCTTGGAGCACAACAACAAAGACAACATGGATATCTTCTATGGGGTCTTCCCTAGTTGCTCGACCACGTTGTAGTCGCTCTTCTTGATGATTTTCAGTATCTCCTCCATTTCTTGCTTAGAGGCTTCCATGACAATTTTCTTAGGCGCCTCCGTCTGGGCATGCTCACCTAGAACTTCTTTGCCGCGGGTATCAGACGATTTGCCGACAGGGGTAACAATCGGAGTAAGAACAAGAATAGTAGCAGATGTACTAGCAGGAACAACATATGGGATAATAATAGGCTTGTTGACAGTCTTAGGGGAAATCTCGGGAGAGAAAACCCTTCCACTTCGGGTAACTTTGCTGGTTCCGACAATGTTACCAATATCAAGATCAACCTCTTCATCTTTCAAGTCTTGTTTGATGCCATGATAGTATACATCGACACCATAATGCCATGGGACATCTTTATCCGAGACATACAGGACAGGACCAGGAACAATAATTATTAGTGGAGCAATTCTTGGAGCGGATGTAATACTAACAGGTGTTCTTGAGGAAACCTTGGAAGGATTGGCAGAAATGGTTATAATGGCAACATCTTCATTTGGAACAACAGGACTCATAGTCTTCTCAAACAGAATCTCTTTGCTATCTATCAGGCGTTGAACACCTAATTTCAGCAAACGGAAACCAGACAGTAGAAGCGAACACATAAGGAAACCTTCACCACAACCTGGAAATAAATCAGCCAACAACAAATTCTTCTTTATAGTCAAGAAAGGAGTAGCAACTTCATCGACAGAGGTAACAAATAAATCAGTATCAATAGCATTAACTCCACGGCCGTGCTTAGGCATGGGAGCAGTTATGACACTCGGCTTCTCCGGAGCATCAAAATCTATCTCCTTAGCTTCAATCAAGTCTTGTATTTTTTTTCTCAGAGCCCAGCTGTCATTTGTATCGTGGCCAGGACTCTTAGAATGATAGGCACACCAGGAATTCAGATTATATCAGGGAGATGTAGTATTTGAATTCTTGGGAGCCTCTCTCAAGGTTGCCAAGTTCGATCTCAACAGATGAGGTAAAAGTTCAGCCAATGTCATGTTGATGCGGGTAAACTATCATTGTGGGATTTCCACCATTGTTGATTGTTGCATTGTGGAGCAACTGTAGGTCTAGGTATCATCACGACACTTACTGTCTGACGTTGTTCAGCCCTGTTCTGACCCCTCGGGCTGTAGATGGCACTGGCTTCCTTCTTACCAGCAAAAGGCTTCTTTACTGAACTTGAAGGTGCATCTTTCTTTATTTTGCCGCTTCAAATTCCAGCTTCTACTCTTTCTCCAGTTAGGATCAGTTTAGTGAATCCAGCTGATGAACTGCCGATCAAATGATTGAAAAATGGACCAGATAGCGTCCCCAGAAACATGTCAACCAACTCACTATCGGACAATGGGGGTTGAACTCTCCCAGCCAAGTCTCTCCATTTTTGCTCGTAATCTTTAAAACCTTCACCTGCACCCATGGGCATACTCTAGAGTTGAGTACGAGTGGGAGCAAGGTCATCATTATACTGATACTGCTTGTAGAAAGCAGCATCCAGATCTTCCCAGTTTCAGATATTCGCTCCCTCTAGCTGGTAGAACCATTCAAGTTGAGTCCCTGACAGACTATCTTGAAAGAAGTGAACCCACAGATTTCTATCAGCTGTGTGGGGCTGGATCTTCCTGACATAAGAATGAAGATGGAGTTTTGGGCAAGACACCCCATCATACTTGGAAAAAACTGGAGCTTTGAACTTCTGCAGGATGACCACTCCCGATACCAATCCCAATTCTTCGAAATCATAACAGGTATCCTCTGAACTTCCATGGAACTCAGACGGTCTTCTAGCTGTTTGTATCTATCCTCAGCAGGAGGATATTGCTCATCATTGTAATCAATATCATTGTCAGAGATTGCAGGACTAGGGTCCTTCTCACCTTCTTGGTTCTCCCATTCCTTGGATGAAAAGGTCAGATCAGTTTTTCGCTTCAACCGCTCTCCAAACCTTCTGCCCATATTCAGAATACCGACAGTCTTCTTCTTCTTCTTCTTCTTCTCTTTCAGAATGAGGGCTTTCAGATCCTCCTGCCCTTTTGCCAGACTGATAAACATTTGTTGGAACTGGGCGTTCTGTGCTTGAAGGTCCTTGATGCTTTGTTCAGAAGACATTTCTGCTGAAATAAACAGCGAAGAAGATGAGAAACCTATAATGGTACCTGTAATGATGTGTTATGGATGGGATGCGAATGCAATGATTTCAAAGACTTCGAGAAATTTAAATTTTCAAACCACAATAAACAAAAACTTTATTAGCTGAATTTGAAGTTCAAATGCCTTTTAGGCGTTACAATTTAAAGAAATAAATAAATCTAAAACTATAAAAGACAATAAAATTCCTATGGATGCTTCCTCTTTGTGTCGGGATGGTCATCGAGTCCTCTTTCTTCATGCAACTGCTTTGTGAGCTCTAAAACCTTCCTCTTTTTAGCATGGAACGGATCCTTGTAAGCATCCCGCTCCTCCATCAACTGAATCCAAGACCTCTGTAACTCTCCAAGATCAGTGGGCATATAAGGATAGAGAATTGTGTAAGGAATGCCCTCCTCCGTAGTGGGTTCTACAATCACTGGAAAAACAGCCACATAGGGCATCATAAGCTGCCGGGCACGAGCTCGTACCCATTGCAGGTAAGGTTCCATAGGAATGGAATTCTTTGGTCCCAAAGCCCTGGCAGATCTGTTTACCATGCCCCAGGCTCGTATGAATCTCCGACGCTACTCCTTGACATCATCCTCATAGTTGAATACAATACCCTCGATAAGTAACTCATGGGGACCATCCCTTCGAGCATAACCAAATTGTTGCAGGGCTAAACAAGGGTTGTAGGTTATACCCCCTCTTATGCCAAGTAGCGGGATATTAGGGTACTCTCCGCAGAGATCAATAATAGCAGTGTTTTCCATAGCTCGAGAACACCAACGAATATCCGTATGAGCGAGCGACATTATCCTTTGCGACCAACCCAAACCTTCTTCATTCTTCAGTACCGACTTAGGGAGGTGAGAAATAAACCACCTTGACAGCAACGGTATACATCACATAAGAATCCCTCTTCTCTTTATGGTACGAGTATGGAGAGCGTGAAGAATATCTCTGAGCAAAGTAGGCACCAGGTTGCGAGAGAGAAAGATCTTGATAGCATTTACGTCTACGAATGAGCCCGAATTAAGGAATAGGACTAACCCATAGATTAGAAGAGCCAAGACCTCCTCGAAAGCCTGGAAATCCGCATCATCCCAAAATAGCTGGGCTTTGTTTATCATAAACTTAGCTAGAAAACCCTTGACTCCGCTTCTTGTTTCCCAATTGGATACCACGTCGGCCCGTTTCAGGTGCAAAGCTGAGGCAATGACTTCTGGCTTAGGAACTTCTTCTAAACCTGTGAAGGCTAACTGCTCAAGAATGGGTATATCCAACAACTGAGAGAATTCTTCTAAGGTAGGTACCAACTGATAGTCTAGAAAGGTGAAGCAGTGGTGCTTGGGTTCAAAGAAATGAAAAAGTACACTGATCATCTTTTCATCAAAGTTTGAAATAACCAGGTCGAGAAGTCGACCATGTCTCTTGGTGAACGCAGAAGTTCCAGAAACCCTTGATACTAGCTCTTTCAGTTGGGAAGGTATCTTCACGAAGCTGATTCAGACAGTGTTTCTACGGACAAAAGCCATGATCTGTAAAACAGGGAAAAGATAAATTCCCTTGGTCTTTGAAATGGTTAGTGCAATAAGAATGGATGCTATGTTATGATGTATGATGTCATAATAAAACATAGGTATAGCAAACACATGTATAGCAAGCACAGCTAAATCACACAAAGCCCTTAGGTTTAAGGCTTGCATGAGGTCAAAGGTAATACCCTCTTGAAGTTAGTTGGTTCAACCTGTCTTAGAAATAGTAACCGGGTTCTAGAGGATCTCAATATCACTGACCATCCTTTATCGACATTGTCTCAACTCACGCAATCTTTTCTTACGGCTGAAATATCCCGAAAGTCTGATCTCAATGAGTGTAGCGTCGAGTATCAACCAATTCTTAGATCTACATCGAGGCCGGCTATCTCACTAATTTCTAATGGCCAAGTTGGGAAATTAAAGGTTCTAAGGTCAGTTGATGCTTTACGACACCACGCGGCAGCCCCGTACTCTCCCTGATTGACTCAAGGGTTACTAGTACCAATCAAAGTGCCACATCAACGTAGCTACTGCTTCAACCGTGCCGATATACCCCAACATAGTTCCCTCACAGTTTATCTCTACTTACCTAAAAGGTGTTCCCCAGATCCGGGTGTAGGATCTAATGACCCAAACAATTCCCATAAATATAAAGCAAGCAAGACAATCAAGAGAAAACAATTAAATATGACCTAGATCCTAAGGTTTACCCCACTTTATTTCCCCAGCAGAGTCGCCAGTTCTATGATACGGTGGCAGAACCGACTGGTTAATACTGGTTTGTGTTTACAAAATGTTGCGGTAAACAAGAGTCGCCACCGACTTCTATTTCATCCAATCATGGAAAAGGAAAAAGAACAGAAAAAACTTTTTTTCGAGATATTCTGAGTACGGGGGGTAGATTATAGAAAGGGAAGGTGTTAGCACCCTTTCTATCCATGGTTTTCCATGGGCTCTTTGGTACTTGCTCATATTTAAAATTGCTTGTGTGTGTGCTTGCTTTGAAAATATTTTACTTCACGATAACCCTTGTATCAGTCCTCAAGGGTGTGACGAAGTTGTTTCGAAAACTATTTTTTGAAAGGTGTTTGTGTGAAAAGTTTTTATTGAGCAAGTACCTACTAGTATCTACCTACTTGAAAAAAGATTGTTTTTGTTCTATTTCCTTTAGACATCGCTATCCCACAATTAAGGAGTAGGCAGAACCGTCGTTGGAGTTTGTAAGGGACGTTCGAAAGGGACGAATACAATCATTAAAGCAATAGTTAGAAAACTTTAGTAGCAACCCTAGAGTCTTAAGATCCTTTTGAGGCAACGTTTCCGAGGTAACATTTCTGAGGCAACATTTCTGAGGCAACATTCGAATGGGACATTTGATCTTTTAGACAGGAGGACGACCACTAAAATTTCCTATGCTTAATGACTGTTTACCGAAGACAACCGAAGTAAGGTAATCCTAGGAGTGAACATGTACGAGTGATTTGTTTCAATTATTTTAATCTTTGCACATTAGGGTTTTCTAACTGCTTTAATTTTCATGCATTCTTGCCATACAATCCTATTAGCCATACATCTAGACAGTTAATAATTTGCAGGAATTTAAAGTGAGAAAAAATAAACCTAGCTATTACAAGGCTTTGACAGTTACATAATTGTCTCGACGGAAAATTAAAGTGAGAAATTTAAAACCCTAATTAAAACTATTACAAACTCGAAACAATTACAAAATAAAAAGGGTAAATAAAATACGCGCGACGAATCAAATGCGAGAAGAAATTGAAAACCCTAAAAATATAATTGGAAAATATTTAAGTTATTTTTTTGAGAAAAGAATTAATTAAGTTATGTACAATTAAATCCCTAATTCTAATTATTTTTAATTATAAAAGAAATTGAAATTAACCTAATTTAAACTAAATTAAATAATTTTAAGAAAATAAAATAATTTACAAAAAAAAAGATTTTTGTGTATTTTTGGTGGTTTTTTATTTAATAAATAAAAAATATAATTTATGTGTTATTTTTGTAAAAAAAGAATAGTTAGAAAATAATTAAAAAAAGAATTAAAATTAAAAGATGAGAAAAGGGCCTGTTTAAGCAATTATGAGGGGTGTTGAACTTCTGAAGCCCAGAAGGATGGCCCAGAGTCTGGCGCCTGATCCAATGAGACCATCTTCTGGGGACTCATGGTGGACTTGCATATGCTGGCGTTGGATCAGAGGATGTGATCAGAGGGTGCTTGATGATCCTCAGAAGGTGAGGTGTGCTGGATCTGGCTGGAGATGGATCTAGAGGGTGAGATCAGAGGGCGCGTGATGATTCTCAGAAGGCGAGGTGTGCTGGATCTGGCTAGAGATGGATCCAGAGGATGAGATCAGAGGGCGCGTGATGATCCTCAGAAGGTGAGGTGTGATGGATCTGGCTGGAGATGGATCCAGAGGATGAGATCAGAGGGCACTTGATGATCCTCGAAAGGTGAGGTATGTTGGATCTGGTGAAAATAAAGGAGAAAATGCCAAAAGCTCACGCCTAGGAGCGAACCCAGGACATGAGCTTCTGACTTCCTTCCTCTGACCAATTGTGCTGGATGTTAACTTGTTAATATAATAATGAACATATAATATATTGGAAAACAAGTTAGTGGCCAGAAAATGCGCACCAAATTTGAATTGGCCAACCATGCTTTGACACGCATCATCTTCTTCCTCATCCTTCGTTTTAGATGGGTGACTTTTACCTACAACAGTTTTGCTGTAACTATAAACCTGTATTATTCAATAATCAAGCACACGCAATATAAATTCATTTGGGGACCATGAATCAACTGGGTATGAAGCCCTGATCATCATGGTACCCATTATCAAGCCTAATTTTGCTTAAATAACAAAACCCCAAATTGGAGCACGAACCCCTAGCAATGGCAAAAGCTTGTTCCTGCATTGTAACTTAAATCAAACTATCCAGAAACATTGCAAACATGATGATGAACACAAATATATGGGTAAAATACATTTATAACGCGTAAATCATAGAAATCGAATTTGAGTTCTTAGTGCAAACCGTAATGCTTATATGCGAGGATATTTGATGTTTTGAAGCCTACAAATGGTTGGGAATGCTTCCTGAGATGCCAAGGAATTGATTTCTGGCTTTGAATCGTCTTGAATTTCCCTCTATCCCAGAATTTGAACCTTACTTTTTAATCAAAAATTTTGAGTTTTCTTTGGCCTTTTCACGACTGCAACCCTTGTTTTTTTGATCTGGAATTGTTATGTCCTTATAGTAGACTAAATTAGGTCAACAAATTTGGATTAAATCTTGAAATTTGATGATATTTGATTTGATTCTTTAACCATATGAAAACTTGCTATTTTGAGCCAAATCTTCCCTTTCTTGTACCAATTATGCTTGATTCGTTTTGGCCTTGATAATTCAGCATATTCTGATTGCCAACCTATCCAAAAACCAAATCAGATCATATATTTGCTCTTATTCATCAATTATTTGATTTAATTCCTTTTTTAATTAACAAAAAATCAAAATAAATTGAAAAATGAAGCAAATAATGTGTGGGTGAGTGTTTGAGTCGTGGGCCACATTATAAGTGAGTTGCAAGCATAAAAATCTATGCCCATTTAGCAAAAAATGCATTTGTGAGCACATTTGACTTTTGGCAATTTTGCAAAAATGGTCAACTTTGACAAGGCATAACTCCTCCAATTTTAAACCTAGAGAGGTGTTCTTGGACTTTTTAGAAATCTTAGGATGTCCACTAAGCAACCCTTTTGGTATCATGTCAATTGAGTCTTCCATGTTCATGTGTGAAGCTTTGACCCAAAAGGTATTTTTGTTGACTTTTCAAAAGGACCTATAATGTCAAAATTCATATCTTTTTATGAGTGCATATTTTGAACTTGTGATATGAAGATGAATTGTAGGGAATTGTATCCTCTTAAAAATGAGCTTTGGATGGAAAATTTCTGATAAAGTATAAAGAAGTTATGCTTGGTCAAAGTTGGGTTGACTTTTCCTGCAAAACCCTAATTTAGCAAGTTTTGGGTTTTGATGAATTTGGAGCATCCTTTGAGGAATAGTGATCAACCCTTGATCAAATGATGGATAAAACTTCAAAATGATGATTTTGACCAAAAATCTTGAAGTTTGACTGTATGTGGGCCACAGTTGACTTTTGACCTAGTACAATCGATTCTCAAGCATCTGAGCAGTTGGCTGGGAAAACTTCTTGTGCAAGGCATGAAACTTGGCATGGATGATCTTGGGAAAATATTAAGACCATGGAGAGCATAGGAGACCTTTTTGGTCCTCTCATCTTGATGAAAAATGAAACCCTAATTTGAGGTATACTGCCTTAGGAGAGAGTTTGTCTGGTCAACTCTTGGACTTCCTTGAGCAACTTGGGAACTTCAATTGACATGTATTGAGTAAAATGAGAGGGAATATTTTGGGGTACAACAACCTCCAATTCTGATGCCTCCGATTGAAGGAAGACCTTTGATAATGTACTTAACAGTGCTAGATAATTCAACGGGGGTGTGTGTTGGGGCAACATGACGAGTCTGGTCGAAAAGAGCATGCAATATACTACCTTAGCAAAAAGTTTATCGACTGTGAAACAAGATACTCACTGCTCGAGAAAACTCACTACGCTTTGGCATGGGCTGCTCGCCGACTAAGACAGTATATGTTGACCCACACTGCTTTGTTGATATCTAAGATGGATTCGATCAAGTACATCTTCGAGAAGCCCGCTCTCTCCAGAAGAATAGCAAGATGGAAAATGATCTTGAACGAATACGATATCCAATACACGACCCAGAAAGCAATCAAGGGAAGTGTACTAGCTGATCATTTGGCTCATCAGGCTGTTGATGACCACCAGTCCATGAACTTTGAATTCCCAGAAGAGAATATTATGTTAGTGATTGACTGTGAAGAACCTGGACCGGATGAAGGACCTGAGGAAGGATCCCGATGGACTATAGTTTTTGATGGAGCCTCCAATGCACTCAAAAATGGCATCGGTGCTATAATCATATCCCCGAGGGCTGTCATACTCCTTTCATCGCCAGATTATGTTTCAACTGTACCAACAATATGGCGGAGTATGAAGCATGCATTATGGGTCTCAAAGCTGCTATTGATTTGAGGATCAAGTTCTTGAGTGTTTTAGGGGATTCAACCTTGGTAATAAGTAAAATCAAAGGGGAGTGGGACACGAAGCACCCGAATCTCATCCCTTATAAAGAACATGTGCTGACATTGCTTCCAAACTTTGAAAAGGTCACCTTTGAACATTTCCCATAAGAAGAGAATCAGTTAGCGGACGCGCTAGCTAATATGTCGTCTATGTTCAAGGTCAAGTGGGACAACGATGCTCCTCGGATCACTATTGAGAGGTTGGATGAACCAGCATACTGCTATGAGATTGACACTGAAGAGGTAGCAGACAAACCTGGGTTCCACAAAGTGAAAAGGTATCTTGAGGCTCAAGAGTATCCTGAGGGGGCGTTTGTCAATGATAAGAAGTTTCTGAGAAGGTTCTCCGCAAAGTTCTTCCTCAGTAATGGAATCCTCTACAAGCGCAACCATGACTCCACTTTACTTCGATGCGTAGATAAAAACAAAGCGGAAAGGATTATGGCCAATTTACACGAAGTTATCTTTGGCACCCATTCTAGTGGACACACCATGGCTAAAAAGATCCTGCGGGAAGGATACTATTGGTCCACCATGGAAGCAGACTGTTAGCAGCATTCCCGAACTTCTCACAAATGCCGGATCTACGCTGATAAAGTACATATACCTCTGATTCCTTTGAATGTATTGATGGCTCCCTGGCCCTTTTCAATGTGGGGAATTGACATGATCGGAGAGATTAGACCTACCGCTTCCAATGGGCATCGCTTCATCCTAGTGGCCATTCATTACTTCATGAAGTGGGTTGAGGCTTCCTCTTTTGCTACTATTACCAAGAATGTTGTGGCGCAGTTTATCAAGCATAACCTTATTTTTCGGTATGTTGTTCCAGAGAGAATCATCACTAACAATGGTACAAATCTCAACAATACAATGATCACCAAACTCTGTAAATAATTCAAGATCCAGCATCATAATTCTTCCCCTTATCGGCCGAAGATGAATGGCGCTGTAGAGGTTGCTAACAAGAATATCAAGAAAATAATATAGAAGATAACGGTGACGTACAAAGACTGGCATGAGATATTACCATTTTCTCTTCATGGTTACCGCACCTCGGCGCGTAAATCAACAAGGCAACACCTTATTCTATGGTATATGGTATGTGGGATGTCCTACCTATTGAGATCCAGATCCCTTCTCTGAGGATCATGAAGGATGCAAGTTTGAACAAAGACGATTGGATCCAGACTCGACTTGATCAACTGAATTTGATTGATGAGAAAAGGCTTACTACTGTCTGTCATGGTTAAATGTATCAAAAACGGATGATCAAGGCTTTCAACAAAAAAGTAAGACGTGAAGTATATCAAGTGGGTGATCTAGTAATCAAGCGCATCATACTGCCACAAGGTGATCCCAGGGGCAAATGATTCCCACGTACGAAGGGACATTTGTGCTCAAAAGCATATTTTCCGATGGAGCCATGATTCTGACCATCATGGACGGTGACGACCTTCCTCACCCTATTAATGCGGACATAGTGAAAAGATAATACGCATAGATAAAGACCCGCTAGGTTGACTGGCCTAGGAAAAAGTAAGGGCATCCCGGTGAACCAAAAGGGTTCGGGCAAAAATTAGGGATGAATACAAAGAAATTTGTATACTCGACAAGTTGAAAACCTGAAAAGGCGGCTTGGGCAAAAAAGGGTATCCTGGTGGACTGAAAACCCGAAAGGGCGGTCCAGGCAAAAGTTAGGGATTTGAAGCGTACAACTATGTCCCATTGGATCACCTTGCGATTAGACCTTAATATCAACTACCAAGACTCAAATGGTACCGATCAATCCAGTCAGCTTCGGACGAGTAGCAAAGTGATGAGACGCTCAAAGACATAGGGGCAATAGCAAAATTGAAACTCAATGGGATTATTACACATAGTTGTTTTCTCTCTGTAAACTATTTTGTATAGTTTTCATTTTCACGACAGTATTCTCCTACTAGAACGTCAGTCTCTTTGTACAAAATGCCTGTTATAGGCGAACTTCAAAAATCAATACAAATCATTCCTTGAAAGTACCAAAGCTATTTGTTTTATTTTTCTGTTTTGTTTTGCAAAAACATCCAATGGTTGTGTTTGACATATGCATTTAAATATGACCGCTGTTCACAAATACTTGCATAAAAAATAGAAAGATAGTTACTAATGATTTTAAGAAATGGGGCAAAGTCTAAGAAACAATTTGCAGTCCTGACAGTTACTCCTTCCAGCAGGTACAGGGGCAGAGATAGTTTAAGACGAAGTCACCATTACATACGACCCCGTGACGTCTATGTTCCCCACAGAGTAGAAACAACCAGATTTTTGATCTCTTCTTCCCCAAGCAGAAGTTATCTCCTCCAGCAAATGTTCCTTCAGAGAACTAAAATCTGTATTCCCCAGCCGAGCTTTATAATCTTAAACAATTCATAAAACCTCCTCCCGGGTAGAGTTTATTTCTCTAACTGTGGAAGCTTATTCCCTAACAGAGTTTATGTCTCTACAGCGGTGAAACTTTCCAACAAAGCATCATCTCCCTCCATCGAGTTATTCTCAAGCAGAGTCAATCCCTGGCAGAATATCCTTAGACAGAAAGAGGGAATCCCCGGTAAATCATATCCATTCATCATCCCCAGCGGAAAAGAAGGATTCAGAGTCCCAACGCGCTTCAGCAGCAGTCCGGGATTTACTTTCCTAAACTAAGAAACATCACAATGCCATCCCATATTCATACATCATGACATACACATACACATCGCATACAGTATAATCTCATTTATTTTGAGAACATCATCACAATACATTTCATTCATCATGACATTGCATATGACTGACTCTTTACCTTTTTCAGGAAAAGATCAAATCAACAAACACTGTTGACTACTTACGTGACCCGGTAGTCTTCTCAAAAGCTACGTATGATGAAGGGATGTTTAAGCAAATTCCTCAAAAAGATATCCTCACAAGACCTTTTCTGGTTCAGTCAGATCGACACTAAGATCTCTCTGATTTTTATTCCAGTTGAGGATGTTCTAAGACTTTCGTCTGGTTCATTTAAATCGACACTAAGATTCTTCTGATTCCATTCCAATCAAAGTTAATTAAAGACCTTCTCTGGTTCAGTCAGATCGACACTAAGATCTTTCTAATTCTTATTCCGGTTGAAGTTGACCCAAGACTTTTTTTTGGTTCAGTTAAATCATCACTAAGATTTTTGTGATTCTTATCCAATCAAAGTTAATTCAAGATTTTCCTCTGGTTTAATCAGATCGACACTAAGATATCTCTGATTCCTATTCCAGTTGAAGATAATCCAAGACCTTTTTCTGGTTTAGTTAAATCGACACTAAGATTTTTCTGATTCTTATCCAGTCAAAGATAAACCAAGCCCTCTACTGGTTCAGTTCGAATCAACCATTGATTTGTTACTGATTCTTTTCCGGTAGACCTTTTTCTGGTTGAGTTAAATCGACACTAAGATTTTTCTGATTCTTATCCAGTCAAAGATAAACCAAGACCTCTGTTGGTTCAGTTAAAATCGACCACTGATTTGTTACTGATTCTTTTCCGGTACACTTTTTTCTTGTTCAGTTAAATCGACACTAAGATTTTTATGATTCCATTCCAGTCAAAGTTAATTAAAGACCTTCTCTGGTTCAGTCAGATCAACACTAAGAACTCTCTGATTCCTATTCCAATTGAAGATGCTCCAAGACTTTTTTCTGGTTCAGTTAAATTGACACTAAGATTTTCTGATTCTTATCCAACCAAAGTTAATTAAATACCTTCTCTGGTTCAGTCAGATTGACACTAAGATATCTCTGATTCCTATTCTAGTTGAAGATATTCCAAGACTTTCGTCTGGTTCAGTTAAATCGACACTAAGATTTTTCTGATTCTTATCCAATCAAAGTTAATTCAAGATTTTCCTCTGGTTCAGTTAGATCAATACTAAGATCTCTCTGATTCCTATTCCAGTTGAAGATGATCCAAGACCTTTTTCTGGTTCAATTAAATCGACACTAATATTTTTCTGATTCTTATCTAATCAAAGATAAATCAAGACCTCTGCTTGTTCAGTTCGAATCGACCATTGATTTGTTACTGATTCTTTTCCCGTAGACCTTTTTCTGGTTCAGTTAAATCGATACTAAGATTTTTCTGATTCTTATCCACTCAAAGATGAATCAAGACCTATGCTGTTAAAGAAACTGCAAAGTCTGGGGTACGACCAGATAACAGTTTAATCTCATTTCCCCAGCAAGTCACTGTGAAGCCTGGAATACGACCAGATAGCAGTCAACCTTATCATCCCCAGCAAGTCACTGCAACGCCTGGATCCTGACCAGATAGAAGTTCACTTTTGTATCTTCAGTCAAGAGATGACTCCCCAGTAGAGTAATTCACAACCGAAGCTCCTAGAATCTTTTCCCCTAAAAAACATTCCCCAGCGGACTCCTCCTCAGACAGTAGGAACATGAATCCCCATAAAGAGACTTCTTATAAAGTCAGCATCTATTTCGGATGGCATCTTTAAGCCCATCTCCGACGACTCTCCGTCATTTTCCTTGGATGGAATATTTAAGCCCATCCCCGACAGTCTTCTGTCATATTTTGCAAATGGCATCTGTAAGCCCATTCCCGATATTATTCACTAGCAGTCTCACTTCGGGCGAGTGCAAATTTCTGGGAACTCTAGTGTTCAATCATCTTCCACCTTCAGATCAAGAAAGGAAGACAAGCCAATCTACATCCTCAGGTTTAAGAAGATTGAACAGGGGCAACTGTTGTACCCCAAAATTTTCCCTCCCATTTTCATACAAGATATACCCCTAGAGGTTCTCAGTTGCTCAAGGTTTACTAAGGATTGACCAGACAATTCTCCTCCTAAGGCAATGAACCCCCAACTAGGGTTTCCATTTTCATCAATATGGTTGAGCTCCAAGGATCCTAAATGTTCTCCGTTGTCCTAATATGTCCTCAAGATCATCCATGCCAAATTTCATGCCTTGAACAACAAGTTTGATCAGTCAATTGCTCAAGTATTGGAAAATCAACTGTGCTATCCATCATTTTTGAAGTTATATCAACAAGTTTTGGTCAACATCAACATTTTGAAGTGATATCCATCATTTGATCAAGGGTTGATCATTATTCCTCAAGAAATTCTCCTAACCCATCAAAAGTAAAAAATGGCAAATTAGGGTTTCTATAGGAAAAGTCAACCAAACTTTGACCAGGCATAACTTTCTCATACTTCACCATTATTTCCTAACCAAATCTCATTTTGAATAGAATCCAATTCCATACAACTTCTATTAAGCCCTCAAGTCCAAGAAATGCATCATTTGAAAGATACAAGCTTATACATTACATGCCATTTTTGGAAAGTCAACAAAAGGCACTTTTTATCAAGACCATTTACATCAATATGAAATCTCCAAATGCAAAATTTATCAAAATAGGGATTGAAGTAGACATCTTGGGATTTCCAAAAAGTCCAAGATCATCATCTTGAGATAAAAATTGAGTAAGTTATGAGTTGCCCAAGTTGGGAAAATTTGGGAAATTTCAAGAAATATGCATTGAGCAAATTTGAGTTTTTAAGGGAATGGCTCAAATTTTTGAACTTCAAACATCTTCCTAAGAGTATAGAGGACTCCTAAAACCATTTTTGCATAGTCTGGACTTTATTTGCATTTAATATTAGTTTTATTTAATTAAAAATCAAATAAATCAAGATTATTACAAATAATATGGTTAAGGCTTGTTTTAATGCATGGAGGGGTCCCCATTTTCGTGTACAACAAGGCCAATATGCTTGCACTCATTCAAATTTCAAAAATGGACAAAATCCCTTAGCTTTGACCAAGGTTACAAATGAACATTCATGGCATTCAATTGCTTGTCTATGGTTGTTACAAGCATTAAATTTCTTTGTCTCCTCACTCCTCTGTATAAAAAGAAGGCATTTGCAAGCTCCAAAGACAGATACGAAGCTTAGAGAACCCCTGTCCAATTTTTAAAAAAAATATCAAATTGTAAAATTCGAATTTCATGTTCTAGCTTGCTTCAGCCCAAAATAAAGATCAAAATACACTCCCAGAGATTCCCTGAAGTGTTTTCCATCCTTACCAGCTCTTGAAACACCACAAAGCAGCCCCATCCACTCTCACGGTTTGCCTCATTTCTTTAAATTCATTTTGCACGATTCATGCAGTGTTAATGTATTTTAACCATGCATATCTAACTGTAAGTGTTTGCAAGATTTTGGTTTAGTTTGATTGCAGTTTGGGAGCCAGAATCGTATACTACCATTTCTAGGGTTTGACCTCTAGAATTGAGGATTTTCATAACAGGCAAATTAACCCAAACCAAGGGCACCATCTTGCTCAGGAGGTTCAAAGCAATCAATCAATGGCCTCACATTTCATTTTCATTGTGTATTATGAATTGTATAAATTGCAGGTGATATAGTGACAAGTGAAAAACTGTCACTATAGGTGTTTGATCTAAGACGACGGAGGGAGATAGGAGATGAAGTGAGCACCATTAGACAAAATATTATACAAACTATTAGACCAGACCTTGGCCTTGTGATGAGTCTAAGTTCTTATTCGAAGTGTTCAAAACTTCTTTCATCAAAGCATCTTAGTTTAAAACAAAACCCTGCACTGAAATGCCATTCGAAGGTCCTTTATTTCTGATGTTCTGGTTGAGAGAAACTCTGAAGTTCCAGTCATAGGACACTCTGAAGTTCCAGTCGAAGGACACTCTGAAGTTCCAGTTTAAGAACACTCTGAAGTTCTAGTCGAAGAACACTCTGAGGTTCTAGTCGAAGGACCTTTTGGAATGCCAATTGAAGGGAATTTGTCCATACCAATCGAAGGCCTTGTTGAAATGCCAATCGAAGGATCTTGTTACAAGGACAATCAAAAGGCTTTGGTGAGATGCCATTCGAAGGATCCTTTTACAAGGCCAATCGAAAGGCTTTGTTGAAATGCCAATCGAAAGGCATTTTGGATATGCCAATCGAAGGAAACTTTAAAACATCACTCACAAATTTTCCTTTTCTTTAGGCAAGGGTTTATGACCAACCATGTAGGGGAAGACCTTGGAAAACATTAGAGGGAAAATTTTAGGGTACAACAGTTGCCCCTGTTCAATCTTCTTAAACCTGAAGATGTAGATTGGCTTGTCTGCCTTTCGTGATCTGAGGGTGGAAGATGATTGAACACTAGAGTGCCCCGAAATTTGCACTCGTCTGAAGTGAGACTGTTGGTGAATAATATCGGGAATGGGCTTACATATGCCATTTGGAAAAGGTGATAAGAGACTGTCGGAGATGGGCTTAAAGATGCCATTCACGAAACATGACGGAGAGTCGTCAGAGATGGGCTTAAAGATGCCATCCATATGGATGTTGATTTCATGGAATATTCCTTTGTGGGAATTCCTACACTTGCTGTTAGAGAGGACTCCATTGAGGAATATTGGTATCTGTATTAGAACATAGAGTTTTAGGAGCTTTAGTTGTCTGTTGCTCTACTGGGGAGTCATCATTTGATTGAAGAGACAGAAATGAACTCCTATCTGGTCAAGATCCAAGCTTTACAATGTCTTGTTAAGGATAATAAGGCTAACTATTATCTGGTCGTGCTCCAGGCTTCACAGTGACTTACTGGGGAAATGAGATTAAACTGTTATCTGCTCATACCCAGGCTTTGCAGTTTGAAGAAATTAAGTTGTTATCTGGTTGGGTCTAGGCTTCAACTTGAATCTGAGGTGTACCATTATCTGGTCGTATCTAGGCTCCGATAACTAACAGAGTAAACTGCTATCTGGTCGAATTCCAGGCTTCATAGTGTCTTATATTGTTATCTGGTCGAAACCCAGGCTTCACAATGTCTTTGAAGAAATGAACTACTATCTAGTCGGATTCCAGGCTTCGCAACACCTTATATGGTTATCTGGTCTAAACCCAGATTTCACAGCGTCTTTAAAGAAATAAACTACTATCTGGTTGGATTCCAGGCTTCGTAGCACCTTATACTGTTATTTGGTCAAAATCCAGGCTTCACAGTTTCTTAAATTGTTAATTGACTATTATCCAGTCGGGTTCTGGGCTTCATAGTAACCGACAGGGCAAATTGCTATCTGGTCGGATTCCAGGCTTCATAGCACTTTATACTATTATCTGGTCGAAATCTAGACTTCATAGTGTCTTTGAAGAAGTGAACTACTATCTGGTCGGATTCCAGGCTTCGCAGCACCTTATATTGTTATCTGGTCAAAATCCAAGCTTCATAGTTTCTTAAATTGGAATGGAAATCAGAGAGATCTTAGTGTCGATCTGACTGGACCAGAGAAAGTCTTGGATTAACTTTGACTGGAATGGAAATCAAAAGAATCTTAGCATCGATTCAACTGGACCAGACAAAAGTCTTGGAATATCTTCAATTGGAATAGAAATCAGAGAGATTTTAGTGTCGATCTGACTGAACCAGAGAAGGTCTTGGGAGGACATTTTTCTGAGGAAATTGCTGAAATAGCCCTTCATCAGACGTAGCTTTTGAGAAGACTACCAGGTCACATAAGTATCAGTGTTTGTTGATTTGATCCTTCCCTGAAAAAGGTAAAGAGTTAGTCATATGCAATGTCATGATGTATGAAATGCATTGTGACGAGGTTCTCAAAATAAATGAGATTATGATGTATGCGATGTGTATGCATATGCCATGATGTATGAATATGGTATGTTATTGAGATGTTTCCCAGTCTAGGAAAATAAATCCCGGAGCACTGCTGGAGAGTATTGGGAAGCTGAATCCTTTATTTCCGCTGGGAATGGTGAATGGAGATGATTTGTCAGGGATTTCCTCTTTCTGTTTGAGGATATTTTGCTGGGGATTGATTCTGCTTGAGAATTGATTCTGGTTGAGAATTGATTCTTCTTGAGAATAACTCTGTGGATGGAGATGCTTGCTGGAAGATTCTGTCGATGTAGAGAAATAAACTCTGTTAGGAAATGAGCTTCCGCAGTTTGAGAAATAAAATCTACCCGGGAGGAGGTTTTATAACTGTTTGAACTGGGCTGGGGAAAACAGACTTCAGTTGGAGAAGGTAATCCCTTCTTGGGGAAGAAGATGGCAAAACTCTGGTTGTTTCTGCTCTGTGGGGAACATAGATGTCACGGGGTCGTATGCAATGGTGACTCCGTCTTAAACTGTCTCTGCCCCTGTACCTGTTGGAAGGAGTAATTGTCGGGATTGCAAATGTTTTCAGATTCTGCCCCGTTTCTTAAAGTCATTAGTAACAGTCTTTATGTTTTTTATGCAAGTATTTGTGAACAATGATCATATTTAAATGCATAAGTCAAAAATAAGTCATTGGACATTTTTTGCAAAACAAAACAGGAAAAGAACAACAAACAGTTTTGTACTTTAAATGATTTGTATTGATTTTTGAAGCTCGCCTATAACAGGCATTTTGTACAAAGAGACTGACGTTCTAGCAAGAGAACACCGCCATGAAAGTGAAAAAACTATACAAAATAGTGTACAAAGAGAAAACAACTACGTGTAATAATCCCATTGAGTTTCAATCCTGCTATTGCCCCTATGTCCTTGAGCGTCTCATCACTTTGCTACTCGTCCGAAGCTGACTGGATTGAACGGTACCGTCTGAGCTTGATAGTCGATATTGAGGTCTGGTTGCGAGGTGATCCAATGGGACATAATGATACTGTAACACGGTGAGGGAACTAACTTGGTTTTTTTTGCATTTGATCGCAATTGTGCGGATAGCAAGAGTCGTCACTGACTTTTCTTTTATCCAAAAGGAAAGGCTGAAAAGAACAGGAAAGACCTTTAGAGATGTTTTCTTGGGTTCGGGGGGTAGATTATGAAAAGGGAAGGTATTAACACCCTTTTCATCCGTATTTATCTACAGGCTCTTAGTTTCTTGCTAGATCACTTGCTTTGTTTTAAAGTGTGCTTGTGGTGTGGGTTTTGAAAGTATTTTGAAAATGTATTTGTAATGGTTCTCGTTTCTATAAAAAGGCGTACAAAATGTTGTTTCGAAAATAATTTAAAGAGGTGTTTGTGGAATTTGTTTTTGAAAGTGATTTTAGAAATGGTGTCTTTGTAATGGCTCTCGTTTCTATAAGAACACGTACAAAATGTTTGTCTTTTAAAAAAGTTTCAAGATGAGTGTGTTGGTGTATAAAACATTTTTGTTGTGAGCAAGCGAGCAACTAGGAGCGAATCTGCCTACTCAAAAGGTCTTAGATGTTCTTTTCCTCATCCTTTAGATGTTGCTATCTTACCATTGTTTTGGTAAGAAGCCCCATCGTTGGATGTGAAGGGACAAGCGCGGGTCAACCATAAAGTCATAGAAGGCAACTTGTGAGACGCTCTAGCAATTTTCGTAAGGGACTAGATCGTTTTATTGAAGGCAACATCGAGGGGCATCGAGGGACTACGATCTTTTTTTTATCGAAGGGTCTTTGCTAAAGTATCCCATATTCGAGGGACATGACTGTGTTTCCGAGGCAACAAGTGAGGTTACCATAGAGGTGCACGTGTGAAAGTGTGTTTGATTCAAGTTAAATTGTTCTTTGATTAGGGTTATCTAACGATTGATTTTATATATTGCCATGCACGCCTAATTACTATACAGTATAAGGAAAACAGTAAATTGCGAAAATTAAAATTCTACGCTATTACAGAGTTTTCGGGAACGGGGGTACAAATTCACAAATGGGGATGGATCAATGCGATTAAAAGTTAAAATAGACAAACAATACAACCAAATCGAATCGATAAATTAATCGAAATTACAACAAATTTATGAAGTAAAATTAATTAACAAAGTAAAGATAAGGAAATAAATATTCTTGGTATTTGTTTGAAAAGTTTGGAAAGAGAATTAAAAAATCTATTCTATTAAAGAAAATAAAAAAATTGATTTAAAGAAATTAAATTGTTTGTATATATTTTTGTATTTTAGGATTTTTTGTTATTAAGAAATTAAATAAACAAATTAGAACTAAGTACAAAAATTAGTTAGTAAAATTATTTACAAAATTTTCCTAGCTTAAATTTTAGAACTAAGCTAATTGAGAAAATTATCTAACAAAATTTCATGAGTTATTAAATTAGTAAAAACAAATAAAACCAAACTAAATATTAAAATAAAACAAAATGGAAGGGTGGTGTTAAACTGAAATGAGGGCGATGCTGTTTTTGAAAGTATGGGCTTTAGAGGTTAAAGCCCAAGGAGTTTTTTTTTTGTTTTAACAAAAAAAGAAAATGAAGCAAACAAAAATAAAATAGGTCCCAACAGGGGTTGAACTCGGGTTCTCTTAGTCACTACAAACAGTGCCTTGCCAACTGAGTTATTCTATTTATTCGTTACTATAATGACTTAATTAATAAAAGAGCACAAACTATGAAATGGGCTGGGCCAAGAGATAGGCCCAAACCCGATTTGGGGAAGAGACAAGGAAAGGGTTGAGAAACCCTAAAATAGAAAAAAGGAGGCGCGGGTGGGAGTTTATGGGGAAAAGGAAAAGTTATGCTTAAATTTTCAATTAAACCACAATAGAAAAATCTTAACCCCCCTCTCTTCCTTATCTCACGATGAGATTTCTCACTAACCTCAACCTCACACCTCTCTTCTCACGCTCATATTTGTTTCTCTTCACCTCTCTCGCGATTTCCCTTTGTTTCAACAATATGCCATCCTCTCTCTCTGTTATCTCTCTTATCGATTCAAAACCAAACCCCTCTATAACCCTAAACTCTGCATCTTATAGCGTTCATGAAGGGGAAACGGTTCGAACAAGCATGCAAAAGAAAACTGTATTGCGAAACTATAGTCAAAGCTTTTGAAAAGGAAAGAAACTGACCGTTATCGCTAACGTTTTTGGTTTGAATCCAGGTATGATTGATTTTTCCCTCTTTATTATGAAATTTCATTTTTGTTGTTGCTGTTTGCGAAAATAGTGATGGTAATGCTGTAGTTGTAGATTTGAAGTTGTTGAATGTTGGATGCTTGAAGTTGATGATGGTATGGTGATATGTGTTTTATATATTACACTTTTTCTCGTTTTTTTTTACTGTCTGGGACTTTTGTATGTTTGATGAGAGGTTATGGTTTTGTTGAAAACTTGTCTGTTATGTTATGTTCTGTTGTTATGGTTATAGGGTGAGGCAGTTTAAGTTGCAGGGAACAAATTTGTTAGCACGGTGTGATACGATGGGAGAACTGACTTGGTCATTTTGCATTTTATCGCAAATGTTGCGGTTTAGCAAGAGTCGCAACTGACTTTTCTTTTATCCAAAAGGAAAGGCTGAAAAGAACAGGAAAGACCTTTAAGATGTTTTCTTGAGTTCGGGGGGTAGATTATGAAAATGGAACGTATTGGCACCCTTTTCATCCATGGTTTTCCATGGGCTCTTAGTTGCTTGCTAGATCACTTGCTTTTGTTTGAAAATGTGCTTTGTGTGGTTTTTGAAAGTATTTTGTAAAGATTCCATCGTTTAGGAAAACTTTGTAATGATTCTCGTTCATAAGAATGTATACAAAGCATTGATCTTTTGAAAATGTTTTCAAGTTTGAAAGATGTTTTTTGAAAGTGTTGGTGTTTGTTTTGAAAATAGCAAGGATGTTTTGGTTTTAAAATTGAGCAAGCAACTAGGAACAATCTACTTACTCAAAAGTCTTTCATGTTCATTTCCTCTTTCCTTTGACATTGCTATCTTACCATTGATTTGGTAAGTAACCCTATCTTTGGATGTAAACGGGACGGGCGTGGGACATTTGTATAGTCATAGAAGGCAACCTATGGGACGTTTTAGAAATGTTGTTTTAGGGACTAGATCGTTTACCGAAAGCAACATAGAGGGTCATCGAGGGACTACGATCTTTTATCGAGGGTCATTGCTAAAACGCCCATGTTCGAGGGACATGAATATTTTCTCAAAGCAACAAGTGGAGTTAACCCTAGAGGTGCAAGTGTGCAAGTGCTTATTTTTCATGTATTATTTTATCTTGGATTAGGATTGTCTAAGATTGATTTTTATCTTGACATACACACCTTAGTTACTAACATTTATATTTGAAAGCGTTAAATTGCGAAAAATAAAGTCTTACGCTATTACATCGTTTAGGGGATGGGGGTAAAATTTACAAATGGGGACAAAATAGGAACTTAAATATTACAACCATATCAAATAAAAATGAAGGAAATATAAAAACAATGTAAAAGGAAGGAAAATTTGCATTTTGAACTATTATGTGTCGACACAAGCTCCTATGCATCGACACATAACTATTGCCAAATCAACTCAGTATGAGTCGATACATAATGGTATGTGTCAACTCATACACTGCATGTGTCGACTCATACGTGCTTTACGTAGACTCGTACACTCTTTTTTCCTTCTGTTTTGGGCCTGTATAGTAGTATGTATCGACTCATAAGGCTATGTGTCGACTCATACTGTCATTTTTTACTTCAACATTGTTTCGCTGCATACATGGGTTAGTTCTCAACACATAAATGAAAAAATGGAAGACAAACAAAAGGTTAGCTTCAAGGGAAATGTTTACTACATTTTGTCTTCAAAAATGAATCACTAATGATGCTTGAAATGAAGAATTAAAGTCAAGAAACTTACCTTGGAGCTGGATCTTATACTCTGAGCTTGAGTTGTTGTCTTGACTGTTCTTGAACTTGAAAAAAAAACAGAGGTGTTATAGAAGCTTGTTCTTGAGTTTGAACAAATTCTAGGTGATGAATGTGAGGTGCTTAGATGTTTGGATAGAGCTTGCAAGGTGTGAGAGTTCCAAAGATTTGGACTTTAAAACTCAAGAGTGAAAGCCTTTTTTGGACTGTTATGGCTTTTTTGAGAGTATGGGATTTTGATGGCTAGTTTACAACAAAACTTCTGGCTTTTCTCTCTATTTTTTCTAACCTATTTCTCTTGCAAATGCTTCTTCTATTTATAGGCAAGGGGTTTGTGCACATGAACTAATTAGGTTTGCAAAACAACATGTTATGGTTTGGTTGGATTACAAAGATCAAACTATGTCAAGTACTCCATAGTCCCAAGATGAAGTACCAAAGTTGTTGGTATAGAGGAGCTACTTCCCATGATTTATGATGAGTATAATCAGAAACCATCAAGGTATGGGCTCAAGACAAACTTTGTACAAAAAGCTTGCTTTTCAAGAATAACAATGGTGCCTTTATGCCATAAATGGAAAGATCTTTTGGACAATGGTTTAAACACTTGGGTAATAGCTCAATAATGGGTGTAAGCATTAAATTATGATGATATTTTCAAGCAATGAAGCCTGTAACATAAGATTATGTAGCAAATCATAAGGGTTTTGTTATGTGTTCTTCACTAAAATGACTTGCAATTCAATAATGGATGCTCAACTTCATGCCCTTGAATATCCTGGCTCAAATATGATAAATTCATGCTCTTAGATATTGGAAAGCTTGAAACACCCTCTACAACTTCCATGTGGACCACTTTTGTTAAATCAAACTGGAACTTGATGAAAATTGGCCAAGAAGTTGGGATAAAAACTTGACCAAAACTGCTGAAAATTTCTCTAAGTGTTTTATTCAAAAATGCCATGACTTCATGAATTTATAACTTAAAATCCAAGAATTTCTAGGAAGAGTTGTGTAAATAAATGTTTTATATCTCATTGAGATTTAAAACTTTCATGTTGAAAGTTTCCCTTGAATCATCTTGCATTATAGTGGGGGGAAAATGGCTCATAGTTGTAAAAAAAACATGAAGTTTTCAACACTTAGAAAAATTTCTAAGTTTGGAAACTTTGACTTTTCAAAATGAAATTTTGATTTTTTGATTTCTTGATGAACAAGTTTCATATTTTGACATGTTTTGATGAATTGTGATCTTTGAAACTTGATTTTGACAAAAAAAATCAAAGTTTGACTTTTCAGTATACAATTGACTTTTGATCAGTCGACTGAAAATCAACTATCAAACAAATGACCTTGAGAAATGTTTTGAGTCATGCCATTAGGTGAAAATGATGCAATTGAATCCCTGAGACCGTGTTTCCAACCAATCAACCATTTGTTAGGTCAAAAATCAGAAATTGCCTTTTCTCAATCAAAATCCTAATTTTGACCATTTTGCCCTTTTGATGATCTGATCAAATTTCTTGAGGAATTATGGTCCAAACTTGATTAAATGAAATATATGAGTTTATAATGTTGATGTGGATAAAAAATTATGAAGTTTGATTGTAAATTGGTCACAATTGACTTTTTCCCTAATACAGCTGATTTTTTGATCAACTACTCAATTGACTGAGCAAAAAATATGATCCAAGGTTTAAAACTTAACATGAGTAATCTTAGGGGTCCATAATGATCCATGAAAGCCATATGAGGCATTGAAAGTTCAATTATCCTTGTTCAATCTCAAACCTTAATTTTAGTC
The DNA here is from genome assembly GCA_948472305.1 of Vicia faba. Lineage (NCBI taxonomy): Eukaryota > Viridiplantae > Streptophyta > Magnoliopsida > Fabales > Fabaceae > Vicia > Vicia faba. Next base: position 1,000,235,372 of record OX451735.1, read on the forward strand.
ATTAGTGCTTAAGGAGGTGTCTTGAGCTGATCAAACCTTGTGCAGTCTTGAACCAAAGGAAATCTTGTGGGAAAATACTTGATAAATGAGAGGGAAAATTTTGGGGTACAACAGTTACCCCTGTTCAATCTTCTTAAACATGAAGAGTTAGATTGGTGGATCCACCATTCGTGGCTTGAAGGTGGAAGATGATTGGACACTAGAGTGCCCAGAAATTTGCACTTGATGATATGGTGGTAGATGGTGTAGGGAATGGGCTTAAAGATGCCAATTGTAGAGATGATGGAAAGTTGTTGGAGATGGGCTTACAGATGCCATCCAAAAATGATTGTTGGCAGGAATGGAAGAAGTGTTAGGATAAATCTCTGGTTGATTTATACTGAAATATTGGATGTGTTAGGTTGAGTACCAAAATAATATCCATAAATGGGTTGTGTTTGATTCGTGCCTGAAAGATGAAACTTGAATGAGTATCAGAATGGTGTCCATATTTAGAGCGTATTTGAATTGTATCTGAAAGCTGAAACTGAATGAGTATCAGAATGGCGTCCGTATTTGGAGTGTATCTGAACTATATCTGAAAGCTGAAACTGAATGAGTATCAGAATGGAGTCCGTATTTGGAGCGTATATGAACTGTATCTGAAAGCTGAAACTGGATGAGTATCAGAATGGCGTCTGTATTTGGAGCATATCTAAAGTGTATCTGAAAGCTGAATCTGAATGAGTATCAGAATGGTGTCCGTATCTGGAGCGTATCTGAACTGTATCTGAAAGTTGAACTAAATGAGTATCAGAATGGCGCCATATCTGGAGCGTATCTGAACTGTATCTGAAAGTTGAACTGTATCTGAAAGCTGAATCTGAATGAGTATCAGAATGGCGTCCATGTCTGGAGCGTATCTAAACTGTATCTGCAAGAGTGTATGAGAAGAAGCCCGTGTAGGATTGCTTCAGCTGGTCGTGTAGATAATTGCCCTGGCTTGTTTCAGGTATCAATCTCTGACCTTTTGCAAATTGTTGATGATAGCCATCTGTTGACTGATCTTTCCTGAAAGATTAGTTGTATGCAATGTCATGATGTATGAAATTCATTGTACCATGATGTTCTAACAAATGAATGAAATCATGTTGTATGCATTCGTGTCATAGATATTTATGATGTATGGATGCGATGTATGGGCATGTAAGTTATTCTGTTGTATTGTTGTTGGATTAGGGAAAATAAATCCCTGGATGCTGTTAGGGATGTGGAGTGTAAGTCTTCATGTTTTAAAGTGCTGATGAGTTGACGAGCTTCTATTTGTTAGAGAAATAAACTCTGTTGTAAGGGAAACACTGTGTATTGCTTGTGAAATCCTGTTGGGGAATCTTGAGAAATTGGGCGACTTCTACTGGGGAGTGATAACTGGAAGTTTTGTTCTGTCGGGGATGTGAGAGAGCTTGATATCATTAAGCTGCATATTGTGGGGGATTTTATGGAATAGTCTAAAGATATTATATTATTTCTTAAATCCATTAGCGATTGTCTTCTATTTTCTGTTCCTTTTGTAAACAGTAGTTACGTTCGAATGCATATGTTTAAAAATGAATCATTGGACGTTTTTGTAAACAAAACACAGGAATAAAGAAAAAACAGATAGTTTTGAACTTTCAAAGGGGTATCTTTGTATTAACTTGAATAAGTATTTTTTGTACAATGAGACGAACATTCTCGTAAGGGAATGTCGTCGTAAAAAATGAGAATTTGATACAAAGGAAAGATAGATATGTGCAATAATCCCATGTGGTTCCCATTCTGCTATAGCCTTCGTGTCTCGGAGCGTCTTATCCACTTGCTGCCTTATCCGAAGTTGATTGGATTGATTAGGACTGTTGCATTTGTCAGTCGAAGCTAAAAGGTTGTATGTAAGGTGATCCAATGGGACATAGTCATGCACTTTAATTCCCTAGATTTTTCATGGACCTCCCTTTCGGGTTTTCAGTCCACCGGGATACCTCTTTTTGCCCAAGTAGCCCTTTCGGGTTTTTAACTTGCCAGGTGTACATATTTCTTTGTTGTATCCCTAATTTTTGCCCCAAACCTTTTTGGTTCGCCGGGATGCCCTTGTTTTTCCTAGGTGTGTTAACCTAGCGGGTCTGTTATGCGTAGTATCTTTTGACTATGTCCGCGTTCATAGGGTGCGGCAGGTCGTCGCCATCCATAGTGGTTAAGATCATTGCTCCACCAGAGAATATGCTTTTGATAAAAAAACGGTCCTTCATACGTAGGTGTCCATTTTCCCCTGGTATCACCTTGTGGTAATATGATACGCTTGATTACCAAGTCACCAACCTGATATTCCTGACATCTGATCTTTTTGTTAAAAGCCTTGATCATACGTTTTTGGTATATCTGGCCATGACAGACAGCCGTAAGCCTCTTCTCATAAATTAATTCAAATTGTCAATTCGAGTTTGGATCTAATCGTCTTCACTAAGCCCCGCATCCTTCATGATTCTCAGAAAAGGGATCTGGACCTCAATAGGCAAGACAGCTTCCATACCGTATACCAGAGAGTAAGGTGTTGCCCCGGTCAATGTATGCGCCGTGGTACGGTAACTGTGGAGAGAGAATGGTAACATCTCATGCCAGTCCTTGTAGGTTACTGTCATTTTTTATATGATCTTTTTGATGTTCTTATTTGCAGCTTCGACAACGCCATTCATCTTTGGCCGGTAAGGGGAAGAATTATGGTGCTGGATCTTGAATTGCACGCACAGTGTTGTGATCATAGTATTTTTGAGATTCGTACCATTGTCTGTGATGATTCTCTCTGGGATACCGTACCGACAGATAAGATTCTGTTTGATGAACCGGGCTACAACATTCTTGGTAACAGAAGCGAAAGAAGCTGCCTCAACCCATTTCGTGAAATATTCAATGGCCACCAAGATGAAGCGGTGTCCATTAGAAGTTGTAAGTTTGATTTCTCCAATCATATCGATGCCCCACATCGCGAATGGCCAGGGAGCAGTCAGGATATTCAGAGGAACTGGAGATACATGCACTTTGTCAGCGTAGATCTGACACTTATGACAGGTTCGAGAATGCTAATAGAAATCTGCTTCCATGGTAGACCAGTAATAACCTGCCCGTAGGATCTTCTTAGCCATCGTATTCCCACTAGAATGGGTGCCAAAAGTGCCTTCATGTAGATCAGCCATGATCTTTTCTGCCTCAACCTTGTCTACACAACGAAGCAATACAGAGTCGTGGTTGCATTTGTAGAGGATGCCATTATTGATGAAGAACTTAGCAAAGAATCTCCTTAAGAACTTCTTATCATTAATTGAAGCTCCTTCCAAATACTCTTGAGCCTCGAGGTACCTCTTGACTTCATGGAACCAAGTACGGTCCACTAATTCTTCAGTATTGATCTCGTGACAATAAGCTGGTTCATCCATCCGTTCAATGGTGATCTGGGGAGCCTCGTTACCCCACTTGAGTTTAAACATGGATGACATTATGGCTAGCGCATCCGCTAGTTGACTTTCCTCTCGTGGAAAATGCTAGAAGGTAATCTTCTCAAAATGTGGGATTAATGTCAACACATGTTCTTTGTAGGGGATAAGGTTAGGGTGCTTCATGTCCCATTCTCCTTTGATCTGGCTGATGACTAAGGCTGAATCTCCGAATACACTTAAGGACTTGATCCCCAAATCTATGGCAACTTTGAGACCAAAAATGCACGCTTCATATTCTGTCATGTTATTTGTATAGTTGAAGCAGAGTCTTGAAGTGAAGGGAGTGTGACATCCTTCAGGGGATATGAGTACAACACCTATGCCATTGCCGAGTGCATTAGACGCCCCATCAAAAACCAGGGTCCAACGGGATCCTTGTTCAGGTTCGTCATATGGTCTGAATTCTTCACAGTTGTTTACCATCATGAAGTCTTCATCCGGGAATTCAAACTTCATGGACTGATAGTCATCCATATCTTGATGTGCAAGGTGATCGGCTAGCACACTGCCCTTTATTGCTTTTTGGGTAGTGTACTGAATGTCGTATTCTGTCAGGATCATCTGCCATCTTGCTATTCTCCCAGAGAGGGCAGGTTTCTCGAATATGTATTTTATTGGATCCATCTTGGATATCAATAAGGTAGTATGGGTCAGCAAATACTGTCTTAGCCGGTGAGCAGCCCATGCCAGAGCGCAACAAGTTTTCTCGAGCTGTGAATATCTGGTTTCACAGTCGGTAAACTTTTTGCTCAGGTAATAAATAGAATGCTCTTTTTGGCTAGACTCGTCATGCTTCCCTAGCACACACCCCATTGAATTTTCCAGAACAGTTAGATACATGATCAAGGATCTTCCCTCGACTGGTGGCATCAAAACAAGAGGCTCTTGTAGGTACTCTTTAATCTTGTCGAAGGAAGTTTGGCATTCATCATTCAATTTGACTACTTGATCTTTCTTCAGTAATTCAAAGATTGGTTCACAAGTAGCTGTTAAGTGAGAATGAATCTGGAAATGTAGTTTAGCCGCCCTAAGAATCCTCTGACTTCCTTCTAAGTACGAGGAGCAGGCATTTCTTGTATTGCTTTCACCTTGGCAGGATCAACTTTGATACCTTTACCGCTGACGACAAAGCCTATGAGTTTACCGGACCTTACCCCAAATGTGCATTCATTTGGGTTCAACCTCAACTTGTACTTCTTTAGTCTCTCAAACAGTTTCTGTAAATGGTCAAGATGTTCCTCTTCAGTTTGAGATCTGGCTATCATTTCATCCACATAGACCTCTATTTTGTGATATATCATGTCGTGAAATAGAGCTACCATAACACGCTGATAGGTTTCCCTAGCGTTCTTCAACCCGAATGACATAACCTTGTAACAGAATGTGCCCTACTATGTGACAAAGGTTGTTTTCTCCATGTCCTCAAGAGCCATTTTGATTTGATTGTAGCCTGAGAAACCGTCCATAAATGAGAACACTTTATGTTGTGCAGTGTTGTCAACCAAAATATCGATATGGGGGAGTGGGAAATCATCCTTAGAGCTTGCCCTATTCAAATCTATGTAGTCCACGCACATAAATATTTTCCGTCCTTTTTAGGCACTGGAACAACATTGCGACCCATTGAGGATATGAGGTAACGGCTAAGAAACCGGCGTTGAATTGTTTCATGACTTCAGCCTTAATCTTCTCTGACATGTCTGGTCGCATGCGACGGACTTTCTGTTTTACCGGAGGGCAGTCTTCTTTTGTTGGTAGATGATGTACCACGATATCAACATCAAGTCCTGGCATGTCTTCGTACGACCAGGCAAAGACCTCAACATAATCATGTAGAAACTGAGTCAGATGCTTCTTGACACTGGTTTTTAGGTTGGCACCCACCTTGACTTCTTTCTTGTCCTCTTCGGTACCTAGGTTCACTGTGTTAACTGGTTCTTCGTGGGGATGTATGGTCCTTTCTTCTTGTTGTAGTAACCTGGAAAGTTCCCTTGGCACTTCAAAATATTCCTCTTCTGCGTCTTCGGCTTGGTAGATTAGATTTTCAGAGTCACAGAAGTCCATAGCAGAATCGTTACCCATGGGATCCCGAATGGATGTAGATCTGAATTTTGAATGTGAGTGTGTGTAAGAGTATAGATATCTTTGAAAGAAATAAAAAAGTAGAAAAATAAAGACAAACAACACAAAGTTTGTATGCAAAAACGTCCATGATTCATTGATGACATATGAAAATGAGGTGACAATCCTTACAAATGGACCGTTGTGCCTCGGGTAAGACACAAGGTTTTAAAAGTCTGAATTGTTTAATTATTACAGGTCCGACAAAAATTTAAATACAATTACTATTGGATAAAAGTAATTGGGACAAAATATTTAGCTTCCCAGTTGCTGAGCCCTCCATTGAAAGTTGGGAAAATCCAATCCTCTAGGTCACAATTGTCCTCATCATCACCCTCAACTGTGTTGACTTCGTGGTTGCTGATCTTCAAAGGTGGTCCCCTGGCACGAGCACGACGTACAACTTTCTGGGCTCCTTAAGTGAAACCCAAACCAAATTTGTCATATTTGTATAGGATATCTGGGAGTTTGCCCCAAATAGTACACTCATATTCTTCGATCACTGCCTTGGCATCTTTCAGAAATGACATCTTTAGCGAAGGTCTTGTAATCTTCGGGACTCGAGAAACAACCTTGGTTACTGCCACAGTTTGTGGGACTTCCTTAAAATGTTGAAATGGAGTTTTAATAAATTCACCATCCAATTCCATGTATCTGAAGGAGTTTAAGTGACTGACCATATATTCCTCTTCTTCATGGAAAATAATGATTTTCCCCTTAGTCGGGTATTTCAGCATTTGATGTAATGTAGAGGTGACGGCACCAGCGTTGTGAATCCATGGTCGGCCCAACAAGCAGGAATAGGAAGGGAGAATGTCCATCATGTAAAAGTTTAATCAAAGGTTTGGGTTCCAACTTTTATGGGGATGTCCACCTCCCCATGCACCATTCTCTTTGAACCGTCGAAGGCCCTTACCACTATGTTGTTGGGTTTTAAGGTCAAACCTTCAAAGTCGAGTCTATCCAAAGCTTTCTTAGGTAGCACACTCAAAGATGAACTGGTATCAACTAAGACATGGGCCAAAGTTGTTCCCCTGCATTCAATAGAGACATGCAACGCCTCGTTATGTTTTCTCCCTCTAGGTGTCAAGTAAGCATCAGAAAATCCTAAACCATTGTTAGCGGTTAAACTGGCCACACGTTGTTGGAACTGATCAGCAGAGGTTTCTTGTGGTACGTGGGAAGTTTTAAGAAATTTCACCAAGGCCTTCACATGAGCCTCAGAGCACAACAATAAAACCAACATGGAAATCTTTGACAGAGTCTGCCCTAGTTGTTCGACTATGTTGTAGTTGCTTCTCTTTATAATTTTCAAAATTTCTTCCATCTCCTTTTGGGAGGCCTCAGGGATAGATACTCATTGCGCCTTCATCCGGACAGGCTCAACCAGAATGCCTTTTCCCCGAGTCTCGGTCGACTCGGTGGTAGGAGTGTCAGTAGGGGTAACCATAGGGATTGTAGTAGTAGTGTCAACAGGAACAGAAGCAGGGATGATCACATGACTGGTAACAGTTTTCGGAGGAGAAATCTCGGGATAGAATACTCTGCCACTTTGGGTTATCTTGCTGGTTCCTACAATGTTGCCGATTTCGGGGTCAGCCTTCTAAAAAATTGAGTCTTCATCAGCCAGCCAATTCTGCTAGACGTTGTGATTGTAGACGTCGCCTCCATAGTTCCATGGGACAGTTTTATCTGATGAGTACGAGATTGGTCCAAGCATAGTAATTATTAGTGGAGCTAGTTTAGGAACTGATGTAATCCTAACGGGTCTTTTGGTGGAGACCCTGGCAGAAATGGCAGAAATGGAGTAACAAGTTCGTCAACAGTAGTAACAAACATATCGTCTTCAATAGCGTTAACATCACGTTCGTGCTTAGGCATATGAGCAGTGATAACATTTGGGATCTCAGGAGCATCAAATTCAATTTCTTTAGCTTCGAGAAGGTCTCGCACCTTGTTTTTCAAAGCCCAATAGTTGTTGATATCATGGCCTGGACTTTCTGAATGGTAAGCACATCGTGCATTAGGGTGGTAATGAGGAGATGTGGTGTTGGGATTCTTCGGGGCTTCCTTCAAACTTATCATATTAGATCTCAACAAATGTTGCAGGACTTGAGATAGTGTCATATTAATCCGGGTAAATTGTGTTACTGGTCTTTCTGTTCTAGGCTGGTTGCTTCTTTGTTGAGTAGGTGCAGGCTTAGGGATCATGACAACCCCCACCATTGGATAGTGTTCAGTTCTTTCTTGATTCCTTTGAGGATACACAACACCAACTTCTTTCTTTCCGATAAATGGTTTTCTCACGGCAGCAGAGGATGCGTCTCTTTGGATCTTCCCACTTTTAATCCCAGCTTCCACTATTTCCCCTGTCAAGATTAATTCAGTGAAGCCTACTGAGGAGATTTCAATTAAATGATTAAAGAAAGGACCAGACAGGGTACCCAGAAACATGTCTACTAACTCTCTTTCAGACAGGGGAGGCTAGACTCTTCCTGCTAAGTCCCTCCATTTCTGAGCGTAGTCTTTGAAACCTTCACTTCAAACCGTAGACATACTCTGGAGTTGAGTACAGGTGGGAGAAAGGTCTGCGTTGTATTGATATTGTTTATAGAAAGCAGGGGCAAGGTCTTCCCAATTATGGATATTGGCCCTCTCTAGTTGATAGAACTAATATAGCTGAGTCCCGGATAGACTGTCTTGAAAGAAGTGGACCCACAAATCTCTTTCAGTAGTGTGAGGCTGTATCTTCATCACATAAGACCGGAGATGCATCTTGGGACACGAAACTCCGTCGTACTTAGAAAATATTGGTGCCTTAAATTTTGGTGTAATAACAATCCCAAACACTAAACCCAACTCTTCAAAGTCCAGCCCGGGCACTTTCTGAATTTCCATTGCACTTAAACATTCTTCCATATGTTTGTATTTGTCGTCGGTCGGGGGATATTGTTCTTAAGAGTAATCCTCTTCTTCTTCCTCTTCAGATTCGGGCTGGGCAGTCAAGTCCTTGCCTTTCCCTTCTTGATTATCACCAGATGATGTTGCAAAGTCTAGGGCCCGTCTGACTGGCCCTGGGAACCTTCTTCCTAGATTCAGAACACCAATTTCTTTCTTTGCTTTCTTCTTATTTTCTTTGATCAGCAAAATTTTCAAATCCTCTTGTACTTTGGCTAGAGTCAATAACATCTGTTGAAACTGAGCATTCTGTGCCTGGAGGTCTTTTACTGTCTGCTCAAGATCCATCTTACTAAAATAAACAGTAGAAAGATAACGAGACCTGTGATAAGAAACCTGCTTATGTTATGATGAATGAAGATGCATATGCAATGATTTTAAGGAAATTAGAGATTTAAATTTGCTTTAGACAAAAAGGGAACACACGTCATATTAATAAATCAAAGTTTGAGTACATCATGCCTCTTTGGGCTTACAATGAAAGAAATGAAAATACAAAATCTAAGACAAGAAAGTTGAGCGCATCCTCTTTGGTGTGATGTAGGCGTTCAGACTCCGTTCCTCATGAAGTTGCCTGGTGAGTTCCAGAACCTTCTTCTTGCTGGCGTAGAATTTGGCCTCGAAGGTGTCTCGCTCCCCCTTAAGTTGTATCCAATCCCTTTGCAAGTCTTCGAGAGAGGTGGGCATGTTAGGATGAAGGGTGGTGTATGGGACATCTCCTTCCACAACATGCTCTATGATAACTGGGAGAATAAAGGGGTAAGGCATCATAAGACTTTGAGCACGAGTTCATACCCATTTTAGGTAAGGCTCAAGAGGGATGGAATTCTTGTGCCCCAGTGTCTTGCTATCAAATATATGTACCATGCCCCAAGCTCGCATGAACCTTTTGCGGTAATCCTGAGCATCATTCTCATAGTCGAAGACGATTCCTTGAATAAGTGCATCACGAGGACCATCCCTTCTTGCATATCCAAATTGTCATAGTGCCAAACAAGGATTTTAAGTGGTTCCTCCCCTAATGCCTAAGAGAGGTACATTAGGGAATTCTCCGTATCTATCAATGATGGTAACATTCTCCGAGAATCAGGGACACCAATGAATGCTTGAATGTGTAAGAGTCATTACCCTATGAGACCATCTCAAACATTGTTCATTCTTCAAGACGGATCGGGGTAGGTGCAAAATAAACCACCTAGCCAAAAGAGGTGTGCAACATAGAAGGGTTACTCTCCTATTTATATTGCGAGTATGCAACGAATGTAGGATATCTCCAAGCAGAGTAGGTACTGGGTTGTGTGACAGGAAAATCTTAACCGCACTCACGTCTATGAGCTGGCCCGGATTAGGAAATAGTACCATCCCATAGATGAGAAGGGCTATCACCTCTTCAAAATCTTGTAAGTCTAGGGTATCCCCAAAATGATGAGCTTTCTCGAACAAGAACTTAGCCAAAAAACCCTTGACACCTCTCCTGGTTTCCCAATTTTCTACTACGTCAGACCGTTTTAAGGACAGAGCTTTGACAATATCTTCAGGTTTAGGGTCTCTTTACATACCATTGAAAGGTAACTCATTAAGGATAGGTACCCCCAACAACAAAGAAAACTCCTCCATAGTAGGCACTAACTGGTAATTCGGAAAATTGAAGTAGTGATGTAGAGGGTCAAAGAACTGAAAGAGCACTTTTAACATTTCTTCATTAGGGTTTGAAGTGACCAAGCTAAGAAGCCTATCATGTCTTTCTGTGAATGGAGTGCTTTTGGGAACCCTTGATGCTAAATCCTTAAGCTGAGGAGGTACTTTTACCAGGCTGACTTGGATAGTGAATCTACGGGCGAGAGCCATGTCCTACAAAATAAGACAAAAATAAACCCTAAGAATCCTTGAAATGGTTAGTATGACATGCTATGTTATGATGTCATGATTATGCTCAAATATAACACATATAGCAAGAACAAGAAAATCAAAAAGAGACCTTAGGTTTAAGGCTTGCATGGATTTTAAAGGTGATACCCTCTTGAAGTTGGATTGGTTCAACCTGTCCTAAATATAGTAACCGGGTTCTAAGGGATCTCAATGTCATTGGTCTTTCTCCCAACTCTCGTTCTGATAGAAAATTGACTTGCCACCCAAAAAAATTCAAGGGTCCAACCTCAATGAGTATAGTATCGAGTATCAACCGACTTTGGGTTTACACCAAAGACGGCTATCTCACTACGTCCTAAAAGCCAAGTTGGCCATTTAAGGTGCTAAAGTCAGTTGACGCTTTATGACACCACCTAGAGGCCCCGTATTCTCCTTGATTACTCAAGGGCTACTATTACACACCAAAGTATCACATCAATGTAGCTACTGTTTCAACCGTGCCGGTATAACCCGCACAGTTCCCTCACAGTTTATTGCTACTTACCTAAGAAAGGTGGCCTAAATCCGGGTGTAAGATTAAAGCAAACCCAAACAAGGAACCATAATGTAAATCATTCAAGTTAAACAAGGGAAGCAAGTAAATGTGATCTAGCCCTAAGGTAACCCCACTTTTAAAATTTTCCCCAGCTGAGTCGCTAATTCTATGATACGGTGGGAGAACTAACTTGGTCGTTTTGTGTTTTATTGCAAATGTTGCGGTTTAGCAAGAGTCACCATCGACTTTTCTTTTATCCAAAAGGAAAGGCTGAAAAGAATAAGAAAGACCTTTGAGATGTTTTCTTGAGTTCGGGGGGTAAATTATGAAAAGGGGAGGTATTAGCACCCTTTTCTTCCATGGTTTTCCCTGGCTCTTAGTTGCTTGCTAGATCACTTGCTTTTGTTTGAAAATGTTCTTTGTGTTGTTTTTGAAAGTATTTTGTAAAGATGCCATCGTTTAGGCAAACTTTGTAATGATTCTCGTTCGTAAGAATGTATACAAAGTGTTGATCTTTTGAAAATGTTTTCAAGTTTGAAAGATGTTTTTTGAAAGTGTTGGTGTTTGTTTTGAAAATAGCAAGGATGTTTTGGTTTTGAAATTGAGCAAGCAACTAGGAACAATCTACTTACTCAAAAGTCTTTCATGTCCATTCCTCTTTCCTTTGACATTGTTATCTTACCATTGATTTGGTAAGTAACCCTATCTTTGGATGTAAACGGGATGGGCGTGGGATGTTTGTATAGTCATAGAAGGCAACCTATGGGACGTTTTAGCAATGTTGTTTTAGGGACTAGATCGTTTACCGAAAGAAACATTGAGGGTCATCGAGGGACTACGATCTTTTATCGAGGGTCTTTGCTAAAACGCCCATGTTCGAGGGCATGAATATTTTCTCAAAGCAACAAGTGGAGTTAACCCTAGATGTGCAAGTGTGCAAGTGTTTATTTTTCATGTATTGTGTTGTCTTGGATTAGGATTGTCTAAGATTGATTTTTATCTTGCCACACACACCCTAGTTACTAACATTTGTATTCGAAAGCGTTAAATTACAGAAAATAAAGTCTTGCGCTATTACATCGTTTAGGGGATGGGGGTATAATTTACAAATGGGGATAAAATAGGAAATTAAATATTACAACCATATCGAATAACAATGAAGGAAACGTAAAAACAGTGTAAAAAGAAGGAAAAATTGCATTTTGAACTATTATGTATCGACACAAGCTCCTATGCATCGACACATGACTTTCTCTGCCCATGTATTGCCAAATAAACTCAATGTGAGTCAATACATAATGGTATGTGTCGACTCATACACTGCATGTGTCGACTCATACGTGCTTTGCATCGACTCATACACTCTTTTTTCCTACTGCTTTGGGCCTGTATAGCAGTATGTATCGACTCATAAGGCTATGTGTCGACTCATACTGTCATTTTTTACTTCAACATTGTTTTGCTGTATACATGGGTTAGTTCTCAACACATAAATGAAAAGAATGGAAGACAAACAAAAGGTTATCTTCAAGGTAAATGGTTACTATATTTTGTCTTCAAAAATGAATCACTAATGATGCTTGAAATGAACAATTAAAGTCAAGAAACTTACCTTGGAGCTGGATCTTATACTCTGAGCTTGAGTTGTTGTCTTGACTGTTCTTGAACTTGAAAAAAAATAGAGGTGTTATAGAAGCTTGTTCTTGAGTTTGAACAAATTCTAGGTGATGTATGTGAGGTGCTTAGATGTTTGGACAGAGCTTGCAAGGTGTGAGAGTTCCAAAGATTTGGACTTTAAAACTCAAGAGTGGAAGCCTTTTTGGACAATTATGGCTTTTTTGAGAGTATGGGATTTTGATGGCTAGTTTACAATAAAACTTCTGGCTTTTCTCTCTATTTTTTCTAACCTCTTTCTCTTGAAAATGCTTCTTCTATTTATAGGCAAGGGGTTTGTTCACATGAGCTGATTAGGTTTGCAAAACAACATGTTATGGTTTGGTTGGATTACAAAGATCAAACTATGTCAAGTACTCTATAGTCCCAAGATGAAGTACCAAAGTTGCTGGTATAGAGGAGCTACTTCCCATGATTTATGGTGGAGTATAATCAGCAACCAGCAAGGTGTGGGCTCAAGACAAACTTTGTATAAAAAGCTTGTTTTTCAAGAATAGCAATGGTGCCTTTATGTCATAAATAGAAAGATATTTTGGAAAATGGTTTAAACACTTGGGTAATAGCTCAAGAGTGGGTGTAAACATTAAATTATGATGAGATTTTCAAGCAAGGAAGCTTGCAACATAAGATTATGCAGCAAATCATAAGGGTTTTGTTATGTGTTCTTCAATAAATGACTTGCAATTCAATAATAGATGCTCAACTTCATGCCCATGAATCACCTAGCTCAAATATTATAAATTCATGCTCTTAGATGTTTTTGAAATCTTGAAACACACTCTACAAATTCCATGTTGACCACTTTTGTTAAATCAAACTGGAACTTGATGAATATTGGCCAAGAAGTTGGGATAAAAACCTGACCAAAACTGCTGAAAATTTCTCTAAGTGTTTTATTCAAAAATGCCATGACTTCATGAATTTATAAGTTAAAATACAATAATTTCTAGGAATAGTTGTGTAAAGCAATGTTTTAGATCTCATTGAGATCTAAAACATTCATGTTGAAAGTTTCCCCTGAATCATCTTGCATTATAGTGAAAAAAATGGCACACAGTTGTAAAAAAAATGAAGTTTTCAACACTTAGAAAAATTTCTAAGTTTGGAAACTTTGACTTTTCAAAATGAAATCTTGACTTTTTGATTTCTTGATGAACAAGTTTCATATTTTGACATGTTTTGATGAATTGTGATCTTTGACACTTGATTTTGACAAAAAAGTCAAAGTTTGACTTTTTAGTGTACAGTTGACTTTTGATCAGTTGACTGAAAATCAACTATCAAACAAATGACCTTGAGCAATGTTTTGAGTCATGCCATTAGGTGAAAATGATTCAATTGAATCCTTGAGATCATGTTTCCAACCAATCAAGCATTTGTTAGGTAAAAAATTTGAAATTTCCTTTTCTCAATCAAAACCCTAATTTTGACCATTTTGCCCTTTTGATGATCTGATCAAATTTCTTGGGGAATTACGATACAAACTTGATCAAATGACATATATGAGTTTATAATGTTTATGTGGATTAAAAATTATGAAGTTTGACTGTAAATTGGCCACAATTGACTTTTTCCCTAATACAACTGATTTTTAGGTCAACTGCTCAATTGACTGAGCAAAAAATGTGATCTAAGGTTTGAAAATTGACATGAGTAATCTTGGGGGTCCATAATGATTCATGAAAGCCATATGAGGTATTGAAAGTTCAATTATCCTTGTGTAATCTCAAACCCTAATTTTAGTCATCAGTGCTTAAGGAGGTGTCTTGAGCTGATCAAACCTTGTGCAGTCTTGAACCAAAGGAAATCTTGTGGGAAAATACTTGATAAATGAGAGGGAAAATTTTGGGGTACAACACAGGGTAATGAGGATTTTGGGTGAGTTTAACAAGGATTTGCGGTTCAACAGAGATGAGTGAGGTTTGGGTTTGATGGAAAGTTGCAGGTTTGAGAGATGGCTTGGTTTTCTTGTTCTGGTTTTTTTGCTCTCTTGGTTTGTATTTCCTTAGTGAAACAGTGGCTGTCTTTTTAATGAGATAAGGGTGAAAAGTGGGGGGGAAAGTTGGTGATGTTTTGAACATATGTTGTATGCTGACCTTGGGCTTTAGAGTACAGGTTAAATTATGTCTATTTTGGTGCAAATTTTGACTGAGTTTTGGGCAGATTTGGATAGACCTTGGGCTATTGGAACAGGGCTGACTTTTGACATGTTGTGTGAGCTAGGTGATATCTTTCAAACCTGTCTCTTTCCTCTTTTATCTTTCAATGAAATATAAAGCCATTTTTCTTTTCATACAATTTTCTGAAGGGTTTGCAGTTTAAGGAAAATGATGATACAGGTTTTATGTGAGCTGGTGCTAGCTTACATGTTGTTTTTGAATTGCTGTTATTTTATTTGTTTTTACTTGTTGCTGCTTCCTTGTTCTATCACTACTTGCTGCACTTGTTTGGCAGCCTAGCTGTTGCGTTAGCCTGCTGTTTTGTTGTTCTATTTGTTTGCAGTTTTGCCCTTGCTTTTGCTTGGACCCTATTGTATTGCAACCTATTTTGTTTGTTTGTGTATTTGGCAGCCTAGCTTCTATTTTCCTTGTTGATGCTGCTATGTTATTGTTGTTTTTTTTTTGGTTCTGTTGCATTGCAGCGTGTTTTGTTGTTGCTGCAGCATTTTCTTTACGCTGTTGTTTGGCAGCTTTGGGGCTATTTTGAAAAATATTTAGCATTTTCTTTTCCCTTTTGTGAACAAAAAAAAACCACATTTTTTTTGTGATTTGCAAAATTAGGAGGAGATATCTTATGATTGAAGACAAAAACCTTTAAATCTGATTCCTAACTACAAACCCTAATGATGAGTTTTCCTTGCTAACAAATAATTCTTGCTTGAATTTTTCACGATGCTAGCTAACTTTTTCCTTTCTTGTTTCATGGGCACGGGGGTGGATACCAAGCGAGGTAAAGTGAAGAGAAACCCATGGCGAGGTGTGGATGAATTTCTTGAAGATGAAGCAAGATCAGATTTGAAGAAACAAAATTTCTTTTTGTAAACAAAGCATTGTAATTTATATTTTAATTGTAATGTAATGAACAAAAAGCTTGAATAAATTTGTGAGTGATGAAATTTGTTGTAGAAATCTTGGATTTTGTTAGAACTTTGAAATTCTCAATTGAATGGTTTGAATAATACATCTTGATTTTGTAACTTGAACTTCAAGCAATCACAAATGACTTTTGTAACTTGTATTTCAAGTAAACCATGCACCTTGTACTCCAATCAAATTTCTAAACAAAAATAAATGTTTAAGAATTCAATTCCACTTGGTTAACTCGAACCCAAAACCATGGTCATTTAAATGAAAATCTTGAAGGGGTGAAAAACACAAGAAGGGGGGGTTGAATTGTAAAACTGAAATCTTAAAGCAATTGACAAGGTATTTTTATCCTGGTTCGTTTGATCTCAAACTACTCCAGTCCACCCGTCAAGGTGATTTCGCCTCTCTCCAACGAGGTCTTAATTCACTATATTCAACTGAATATTACAGACTGCTTTAACAACTGCTAAAGCCTTCTTGATTCAAACCACAATCCGGTTTGTCAAGGCAACACTTTCTTACAAAGGTATAAAACAATGTGTGTGAATGTTTTCTACAAAACTTTATCACAACTGTGATGTATACACAAATTGAAGCTTAGAATACTAGGTTGCTAAACACTAATGGAGTATCAGAGTTTGTGGTTTAGCAAAACTGGTAGATGAAGATTATTGTTCAGCTTTGTGCGTGTAGAGAATTGGAGAGCATTAGCCATTATAATCTTCGAAGCCTTGTTTATATAGCACTTGAGAAGATGAACGTTGAATGCAATATTCTTGATTCAATGCTAATAACAAGCTTTCCTTTTTGAGCAGATCTTGTCTGGAATGAGGCCGTTGGTATTGATTAGCTTTCAATGCACAGTACCGTTGCTTCTTCAATGCACGTTCTGGCTTGGCTCATTCTGATTCTGCTTCGCTGCTGATGAACTAATGTGTTTCTGTATCAGAGTGTTTTACGCGCAGTTCTGTTCATCAAGCTTCAGCATGTGCGTGAGTTGATCATCTGATCTTGATGTTCTGATTCAGCAACTTCTGATGCTGGTGCATGAAATCAAATTCTGATGCTGAATAAGTGATCTTGCTTATTTTAATCAGCATATCTGCAAGTCAGAGCATAGTAATTTTAGGCAGCATATAATTCAAACATGAAACATACAAATACTATATCTTTTCACTTTGTTATCATCAAAACTCAAATATAGGGTAGTAGATTCAAACATTGTTCTAACAATCTCCCCCTTTTTGATGATGACAAAAACTAGATATTTTAAATGAAAAATAACGTGAAAAGGTATCTGGATATGTATCAGAATAAGAAGTACGGAGAAGTCAGAGTTAAGAGATACTCCCCCTGAGTTTGTTACTTCCCTTTAATATACGTGTTCTTCAGGATCAGATCTTTTTCTTTCTTTGAACATCAGATTATCAGAGTCTTTGACTTAAGCAGAGCTTCAGCGCTTTTCCTGTCAGAGCTTTGCTTTGGATCAGAGTGTTAGGACGATCAGAACTTCATATTTGATCAGAGCAACATGAGCTTCTACATTTTGATCAGAGCTTCTAGCTTCTAGTCTTCATAGTGTTCAAGAGCTTCCTTGTGCCTGTAGACTTAAAAACAAAACAGAAAAACATTTCAAGTAATAGAGTTAGAATGTTTGAGAGTTTCTGTCTAGTTAGCCGTTATTGATTTTAAATATCATTCTTGTTCTCCCCCTTTTTGTCAGCAATCAAAAAGTGTTAGTGATGTGCTAAAACAATTTAGATCAGAAAAACAAATTATATTAAAATAGTTCAGAGCAAAAGAACATTACACAAACATAGTCAAAACAGTACATTAGAAAATGAAGAAAGCATGAAAAAGTTATGCATGAAAAAGATTTAAGATTGAGGTGGCATGCGTGAGAACAGGCTTTCCAGCATCGCTTGAATCTTTTCAGAAGTTTCATTCTGCTTCTGAACCATGGTGACAACAGTGTCAATTTTGCTGTCCTGAACATCCATTCTTGCCTTCATCTTCTGATCATTGTCGTCCATCCGCTGCTGTAGACGCAAGTCATTCAGCCTTAGTTCTTCCAGAGCCTGCCTGTCCAAGGCAGCTTGAGAACTTTCAGAAGGAGGAAGCTTCTCAGAACTTTCAGCTACATCTTCTGCTGGATTTTCTTCCTGAAGGGTCTTGTCTTCTTCTGATGGTTGCACCTGTGCAGCTTGCTCTTTCTCAGACCAAGATTCACTGTCCAGAGGGAGTACAACTTCTTGAGGCAGTTGACTTTCAACTTCCTTCAGCAGCTTGATGAAGTTCTATTGAGCATGCTCATAGTTGACGTCCTGCAGCTTGAGGGCTTCAGCACGTACCCATATTCTGAACTGTGACCAGAGCTGATCAGAAGCAGCTGGGTCAATCATCTCAGGACAGACTTGCTTCAAAGAAGCAATCCATTGCAGCATACCTGTTTCAAAATTCAAAATACCAGAGCCAACATCTGGTTGCTTTGGTTTGGGTATGGCAATTTTGTGTCTTAGATCAGCAAGACGTTCAAGACTTGTTAAGTCAATGAAAGTTCTGCTGGGGTTTTCAGCGGTTTTCTGAGAGGTTGTTTGTTTTGGAGGAAGGGTATCAGAATCAGAGTCAGATATTTCTATTGGAGTGGTTGGAGTTTTTGGAGGTGTTGATTCCTCTGAAGATGGCAACTGGGGCCTGACAATGGTGGTTCCACATGGCAACTGGATTGCCAGCGGTGAAGGTTGAGGTGAGTGAGGGTCAGAATGATGAGGAGAGGGGGTTTCATAGCGGTGAAACTCTGTTTGTGGTGCAGGTGGATTATTTTCTGGTTGAGGAGGTGGAATATCTGATTGCTCAGGGATCAGAGGTTCTTTTGTGAGAGGTTGTTGTTGTTGTGGTTCTGGTTCTGGTTGTTGTTGTATTTCTGGTTCAGGTTGTGGTTCTGGTTGTGGAGGAGGAATATTTAGTGGTTCAGAATTTGGTTGAGCAGAAGCATGTTCACGCTCAATATCAGCTAGCACTCTATCAAGTGCTGGTGTTGTTGAAACAGTTGGTTGTTTGGGAATTTTGATTCTGGTTCTTCTGAGTTGTAAGGCCTCAGAAGGGTCTTTTGGTATGGTTTCATCAATAGTAGGGATTGGAATGGATATTCTGTGAGAGGTTTGAGGAGGGGCAACAGATGTTGGAATAGTAGATGAAATTGAAATAGGGGCAGCAGATGAAATACCTCTTTTCTTTGGAGTCTGATGAGATGATCCTTCTGCTTTCCTCTTCTTTGTCTTCTTCTGAGTCACTTCTGGTTGGACTTGACTCAGATCTTTGATCTTCAGCTTTGAACCTGTATCTTCTTCCTTGTATGAATCTGGATACTTGAGAAACATATCAGGTTTGGATTCCATTTCAGAAAATATTGGAAAATCACTCAGAGGCACTCTTCTGCTGGAGATATCAGCAGTTGAAGCAGCTCTGGGTTCCTTCTTAATATTTTCTATCAGCTTCATCTTTTTCAGATTCTTAGCGTTCAGCGGTTTTCCAACAGTTGGTTCCATAGTGCTCAACATTTGAGCTTCGCTCAGATAATCTATCAGCTTATTCTCTGTCAGGATATCTGATATGAGCCTTCCAAACGGTATCCAGTCCCTTTTGGTCCTTTCTTCTTCTCTTGTCTCTTTGACGCTGGTCTTGAGATGATTGAACAGGAAGTGTGCCAGATTGATCTTCACCCTCTGATCAATAAAGTAGATCAGAAATTGCTGATCCACGTTTATATAATCAGGAGAACTTGTTGGTTTCCTGTGATTGAAGCAGCCCAGAACAATCTTGGCCCACACTCTGCAGTGATCCTTCAGATCCTTAATTTTGCTGCTGGGAAAACCAAGAGTGAAAATGCTGTTGGCTACCACACCTATATCAGGGCATCTATCAGCCATGTCCACACAACGGACTCCACCACCACTTTGACCGATTAACCTAGCAATGAGGTCTTCAGAAATTACTATCTTCTTTCCCATGACAGAAGAGATGACTAGATGTTTATGAATCTTGGCGTGAATCCAAAATTCCTTGACAAGCTCTGGGAAGGTTGGTCCAACCAATCTATCAAAATACCTCTCCCACTTTTGAGCCCTAATTTCCTCAGTTAGGTCAAATCCATTATCCTTCAAACTTTCGAAATCGATGATTAACTCAGAGAGAACTTCAAGATTCTTTACCGGTGTGAGAAGAGTTCTGATAGGCACCTGATATTGCTCAGAGGTTTCT
Organism: Vicia faba; assembly: GCA_948472305.1. Lineage (NCBI taxonomy): Eukaryota > Viridiplantae > Streptophyta > Magnoliopsida > Fabales > Fabaceae > Vicia > Vicia faba. The sequence goes on from OX451735.1 coordinate 1,000,255,381, forward strand.
TTCTTCTGATTTCCTGCAGAAATGCTGGAGGATGCCATTGTTCTCACACAAAAGCTTTGAGAATGATTTGAGAGAAAAGGGTTTGAAGGAGATAAACTCAAAAATATGCAGAAAATACTTGAATGATTATGAGAAAGCGTAAAGAATAAGAATGAGGAATTAGTGTGCTTAAATAGAGTTTTCAAAAAAAATTATTTTGAAAAATTAAACGTTTTTAAGAGAGAGAAAAAAAATAATGATTGCCATTAACAAGCGTGATTACTTTTCATTAAATGCTTGCTGATTTTGGGGGATTTGAGAAAGATACTTAAAAACGGTTACCAGACATGTGTCTCAATGCACCCAATCAGCGCTTTGCCTTCTCAGAAGCGTGCACGCGTTCTGCTTCAGAGATTTGCTGATGATTGGATGACACTTGTTTGATGTAGTGATCAGCACGTCTGTCTTTGAGATTAGACTCTCAGATCTTTAGACTTGCATCTGATACAATCTGCATGTTCTATCTTTCTGAAAGGAGATTGATCAGAAGTTCATAGTAATATAATTACATTCTGAAGGATAAAAATATGGAATTAAAACATTTTCATTCTGGGCATACTTTCATGCTGAGATGTTTCAGAATGAAATTGAACCTATCTTCTGAAAGGGGTTTAGTAAAGATATCAGCCCATTGATGGTCTGTATCTATAAATTTTAAGTTTAAAATTCCTTTCTGAATATAGTCCCTAATGAAATGATGTTTTATTTCTATATGCTTAGCTCTAGAATATAAAATGGGATTCTTACTTAAGCAAATAGCAGAAGTATTATCACAAAGAATAGGAATGTTACTCTCAAAAATCTGGAAGTCTTCAAGCTGACTTTTCATCCAGAGCATTTGTGTGCTACATCCTGCTGCTGCTATGTACTCAGCTTCTGCTGTTGACAGAGCAATTGTTGATTGCCTTTTGCTGGACCACGAGATCAGATTTTCTCCCAGAAACTGGCAGCTTCCAGAAGTACTTTTACGTTCCACTCTATCTCCAGCAAAATCAGCATCACAGTAGCCTACTAAGCTGTAATCACTAGATTTTCTATAAAACAAACCCAGATTAGTAGTACCTTTCAGATACTTGAAAATTCGCTTAACAGCTGTTAAGTGAGATTCTCTAGGATCTGATTGGAATCTAGCACAAATACATACGCTGAATAAGATATCAGGTCTTGAAGCTGTCAGATAAAGGAGAGAACCAATCATACCTCTGTAGACTTTCTGTTCTACACTTTTGCTTACCTCTTCTCTTTCCAGAATGCACGTGGGATGCATTGGAATCTTTGATGGCTTACATTCTGAGAGGTCAAATTTCTTCAGAAGATCTCTGATGTATTTGCTCTGATGAATGTAAGTTCCTTCTGGAGTTTGATTGATCTGAATTCCTAGAAAGAATTTCAGTTCCCCCATGAGGCTCATCTCAAATTCTGCCTGCATACACTTAGCAAATTTTCATCCAAGAGAAGGATTAGTAGAACCAAAAATAATATCATCAACATAAATTTGACAGACTAAAATGTCACTCTTAACTGTTTTACAGAATAGAGTAGTGTCCACTTTCCCTCTGGTGAATTCATTTTCAAGCAGAAAGTTACTTAGCCTTTCATACCAAGCTCTGGGAGCTTGTTTCAGACCATACAGTGACTTTTTCAGTTTGAAAACATGTTCTGGATGTTTTGTATTTTCAAAACCTGGGGGTTGGTGAACATAAACTTCTTCTTCTATATAACCATTTAAGAATGCACTTTTGACATCCATCTGATACAGAGTGATGCCTCTATTAACAGCAAATGAAATTAAAAGTCTGATAGATTCTAACCTGGCGACTGGGGCAAAGGTTTCTGTATAGTCTATCCCCTCTTGCTGACTATAACCTTGTGCAACCAGTCGTGCCTTGTTTCTGACGACTTCACCTTGTTCATTTAGCTTGTTTCTGAACACCCATCTTGTTCCAATGACGTTGAATCCTTTTGGTCTGGGAACGAGATCCCATACGTCGTTTCTGGTGAATTGATTCAGCTCTTCTTGCATTGCCAGAATCCAGTCATTATCCAGAAGTGCTTCATCAATAGAAGAAGGTTCAATCAGAGACACAAGTCCCATCAGAGTTTCTTCAGAGTTTCTGAAGCTTGCTCTTGTTCTAATTGGATCTTCCTTTCTTCCTAGGATAGTCTCTTCTGGGTGATCCAAACTGCTTCTGGGTAATCTCTTCTGAGGTTGATCAGCAGCAGTTGTAGGATTTCTAGCATTGCTTCTTTCAGACGTTGAAGGAATGTCTGTGTTGAGAGCTTCTGATGACTTGTCTTCAGAACCTGCAAATTCAATTTCTATACCTGCAAAAATTTCATTCTGCTTTGACTTTTCAGAGTCAAGCTTATCATCAAAACGAACACTGATTGATTCTTCCACAATCTATGTTTCTGTATTGTATACTCTGTACCCTCTTGAGCGTTCAGAGTATCCTAACATAATACACTTCTGTGCCTTAGAATCAAACTTGTTCAAATAATTCTTTGTATTCAATATAAAGCAAGTACATCCAAATGGATGAAAATACGAAATGTTGGGCTTTCTGTTCTTCCACAATTCATATGGAGTCTTTTCAAGAATAGGTCTTATTGAGATTCTATTCTGAATGTAGCACGCTGTGTTTATTGCCTCTGCCCAGAAAGTCTTAGCAACGTTTGTCTCATTGATCATGGTTCTGGCCATTTCTTGCAATGTTCTGTTCTTTCGTTCTACAACTCCATTTTGTTGGGGAGTTCTAGGACAAGAGAAATCATGCAGAATGCCTTTGTCATTAAAGAATGACTCAAAATCTTTATTTTCAAATTCTCCACCATGATCACTTCTGACTTTAACGATTCTAAGATCTTTTTCATTCTGAACTTGGTTACAGAAGGTAACAAACACAGAGTGTGACTCGTCCTTGTGTCTTAAGAACTTTACCCATGTCCATCTGCTATAGTCATCTACGATTACTAACCCATACTTCTTGCCACTGACTGAAGCAGTTTTAACTGGTCCAAATAAGTCAATGTGCAGAAGTTCTAATGGCTTAGAGGTAGAAACAACATTTTTGGATTTAAAAGAAGGTTTTGCAAATTTGCCTTTCTGACATGCTTCACACAGAGCATCTGAATTGAACTTCAAATTTGGAAGTCCTCTGACCAGATTGAGTTTGTTAATCTGAGATATTCTTCTCATACTAACATGCCCCAATCTTCTGTGCCAGATCCACTGCTCGTTGTTAACAGACAGAAGACATTTTACGTTCTGACTCTTTAGTTCAGAAAGTTTGATTTTGTAAATGTTGTTTTTCCTCTTTCCATTAAACAGGATAGTCCCATCTTTCTGACTAACAGCTTTACATGATTTTTGATTAAAGATTATATCATAACCGTTATCACTTAATTGACTTATGGATAACAGATTATGCATCAATCCATCAACTAGCAGAACATTATTAATAGAGGGAAGATTTCCATTACCTACAGTTCCAGAGCCAATAATCTTTCCCCTCTGATTGCCTCCAAAGCCAACGTGGCCTCCAGGCTTAAGTTCCAGGCTTTGGAACATATGCCTTCTTCCCGTCATGTGTCGTGAGCAGCCAGAGTCCAGGTACCATGACTGGTGTTTCTGACTTGCTGCTAAAGATATCTGCAACATGTATTATTTTATCCTTAGGTACCCAGATTTTCTTGGGTCCTGACTTGTTAGTTTTACCAAAACTCTGGTTGAATTTTGGTTTCACAGAGTGCTTACTGCTAGTGTATTTGATGTCGTGTGTGTGACCATACACAAAGTGTGAATTTAGAGGAGTGTGTTTAATAGTTAAATCCATGACATTCTTAGGTGTAGGAACCTTACCTTGGTATCCTATTCCTTTCCTGCCGTTTCTGCTAACTCCATAGATCATTGAAGCCATTCTGCTTCTATCTATGCTTTTAGCAAGGAACTTCTGGAAACTGTGATCATACTCCTTGATGATCTCATCAGCGTTGCTGGGAGTTTCAGAAATTGGTTCCTTCTGAGAGTTTTGTAAAGAGTTTTCTAATTTTGAAATTTTATCTCTCAGCTCAGAGTTTTCCAATTTGAGACTCTCAGACTTATTAGAGTCAGATTCAAGAGTCCTTTTCAGGTCTCTGAATTTAGCTCTAATCTGCTGATAACGTTCCAGAATTTCATTGAGGCTTTCAGCAAGTTCAGCCTTTGTAAAATTAACATCGAAGTTAGGGAATACCTCTTCTGTGTCTGATTCTGAGTCTGATTCAGAAGCTTCACTGTCATCTGGAATGTTAGCCATGAGCGCTATGTTTGCCCTTTCATCATCTGATTCTGAGTCAGCTTCAGACGAGTCAGAGTCATCCCATGTGGCCATGAGACTTTTCTTCTTCTCTCTTCCAAACTTCTTTTTGGGATTTTCCCTCTGAAGCTTTGGGCAGTCACTCTTGTAGTGTCCTTGTTCATTGCACTCGTAGCAGATGATGTTTTTTGTGTTTGGCTTCTTGCTACCGGAGGAGCCTTCAGATCTTCTGTATCCAGAGGAAGAATCTGTCCTTCTGTATCTGGAAGAAGACTCATTCTGATCAGATCTTCTGGGATTCCTGAACTTCCTTTGTCTTTGCTTCCACAGTTGATTTACTCTTCTGGAGAGAAGGGAAAGTTCGTCTTCTTCTGATGAGGATCCATCAGATGTTTCTTCAACTGCCTGCAAAACTTTAGATTCAGATTTTCTGTTAGATTTTAAAGCTAAAGGCTTACCTTGCTTCTGAGGCTCGTCAGCTTCTAGCTCTATCTCATGACTTCTGAGGGAGCTTATAAGTTCCTCCAGAGTGATTTTGTTGAGATCTTTCGCCAGCTTCAGAGCAGTAACCATAGGCCTCCACTGCTTGGGTAAACTTCTGATTATCTTCTTGACATGGTCAGCAGTAGAGTATCCTTTGTCCAGAACTTTGAGACCAGCTACCAGAATCTGGAATCTAGAGAACATAGTTTCAATGGATTCAGATTCTTCCATTTTGAACGCCTCATACTTCTGAATGAGCGCCAGAGCTTTTGTTTCTTTGACTTGAACGTTGCCCTCATGCGTCATTCTGAGAGAATCAAAGATGTTCTTAGCTGTGTCTCTGTTGGAGATCTTTTCATACTCAGTATAGGAGATGGCACTGAGGAGGATGGTTCTGGCCTTATGGTGATTCTTGAAGTCACGCTTTTGTTGATCAGTCATTGATTTTCTATCAATCTTCTGACCAGTTGCATTCACAGGGTGCGTGTATCCATCTGTCACCATATCCCACAGATCAGCATCATGTGCTAGAAAGAAGCTTTCAATTCTGTCTTTCCAGTAATCAAAGTTTTCTCCATCAAAAACTGGAGGTTTGCCGCTGAATCTGTCTCTGTCCTCATTGTTGTCATTGCTGAAATGAGAGTTGTTTCCTGCCATTGTGTTTTTCTGACGCTGGATCTTGTACTGACACGGTTAAGTGTTTTAGCTCAGAACCAGGCGCTCTGATGCCAATTGAAGGGGTGAAAAACACAAGAAGGGGGGGTTGAATTGTAAAACTGAAATCTTAAAGCAATTGACAAGGTATTTTTATCCTGGTTCGTTTGATCTCAAACTACTCCAGTCCACCCGTCAAGGTGATTTCGCCTCTCTCCAACGAGGTCTTAATTCACTATATTCAACTGAATATTACAGACTGCTTTAACAACTGCTAAAGCCTTCTTGATTCAAACCACAATCCGGTTTGTCAAGGCAACACTTTCTTACAAAGGTATAAAACAATGTGTGTGAATGTTTTCTACAAAACTTTATCACAACTGTGATGTATACACAAATTGAAGCTTAGAATACTAGGTTGCTAAACACTAATGGAGTATCAGAGTTTGTGGTTTAGCAAAACTGGTAGATGAAGATTATTGTTCAGCTTTGTGCGTGTAGAGAATTGGAGAGCATTAGCCATTATAATCTTCGAAGCCTTGTTTATATAGCACTTGAGAAGATGAACGTTGAATGCAATATTCTTGATTCAATGCTAATAACAAGCTTTCCTTTTTGAGCAGATCTTGTCTGGAATGAGGCCGTTGGTATTGATTAGCTTTCAATGCACAGTACCGTTGCTTCTTCAATGCACGTTCTGGCTTGGCTCATTCTGATTCTGCTTCGCTGCTGATGAACTAATGTGTTTCTGTATCAGAGTGTTTTACGCGCAGTTCTGTTCATCAAGCTTCAGCATGTGCGTGAGTTGATCATCTGATCTTGATGTTCTGATTCAGCAACTTCTGATGCTGGTGCATGAAATCAAATTCTGATGCTGAATAAGTGATCTTGCTTATTTTAATCAGCATATCTGCAAGTCAGAGCATAGTAATTTTAGGCAGCATATAATTCAAACATGAAACATACAAATACTATATCTTTTCACTTTGTTATCATCAAAACTCAAATATAGGGTAGTAGATTCAAACATTGTTCTAACAAATCTTAATCTTCACATCATGTCCAAATCAAACTTGCATTCAAAATGAACTCGCACGCCATGCTCGATTAAAATGGAACTTTATTGCCAAAACAAACATGCTTTAAAAACATTCATCAATCTTGTAAAATTGACAAACTTCAACGTGAGAATCATAGTCCTGAGCAAACAATTGTGGTTAAGAACATTTGAAATCAAACAAATTACTTGCAATGATTCAATAACTTTCAAAGTCTTCCAAACACAATTTTCCTTCGATCTTTAAAGATAAACTCGTAAGCGACATCACTTATGAACATATGCAGAAATAATCGTCTCAAGATCTTGTAATTTGAGGAAATTACATTTCTTAGAAATTAGACGACAATTACTTAAGATTAGGTCAACGTCCATGAAGCGATCTCTAAAGTATTTGAATTTTGGTGATCTTCCATACGTAATCAGCTCTTGATTTGTGAAGAGAAATTGGAGATGACTCTAAGGAAAGTCATACGAAAGAAGAACCGCTCAAAAATATCGAATAATGAAGAAGTTACAATCGCCTGAACTTGGTCTTGCAAAAGGTTGACTTTTGGGTCAATGGAGTCATTTTCAGTCATCTGAACCCTTGACTGAGCAAACTTGCAATGCAAGGTTTGAAACTTGGCACGAACATCCTTGAGGAGACATGAAGATCTATGAAGATGATTTGAAACCTCAGAGACTCAATTTTCTTTTGGAAATAACAAATCCTAATTGTTGACTTACCTCCTAGGAAGAGAATCTGTCTGATCAACTTTTGAGCCAAATTGGATATTCGAGAAACCCTAGGATAGTATCTTGTATGAAAAATGGGAGGGAAAATCTTTGGGTACAACAGATAAGCTTCAAATCCCTAATTTTTGCCTGGACCTCCCTTTCGGGTTTTCAGTCCACTGGGATACCCTTTTTTACCCAAGTCGCCTTTCCAGGTTTTTGACTTGCCGGGTGTACGATTTTTTTTTTTGTTTTTTATCCCTAATTTTTCCCCGAACCATTTTGGTTCGCCGGGATGCCCTTATTTTTGCCTAGGCCAGTCAACATAGCGGGTCTTTATTCATGTATAGTATCTTTTCACTATGTCCGCATTAACGGGGTGAGGGAGGTCGCCACCATCTATGGTGGTCAGAATCATGGCTCCACCGAAAAATATGCTTTTGATCACAAATGGACTTTCGTACGTGGGAGTCTATTTGCCCTTGGGACCACCTTGCGGCAGTATGATGCACTTGATTACTAGATCACCCACTCGATACACTTGGTGTTTGACCTTTTTGTTGAAAGCCTTGATCATCCATTTTTGATACATTTGACCATGACAGACAACAGTACGCCTTTTCTCATCAATCAGATTTAATTGATCAAGTCAAGTATGGATCCAATCATCTTCGTTCAATCCTGCATCCTTCATGATCCTTAAAGAAGGGATCTGGACCTCAATAGGTAGGACGGCCTCTATACCATATGTTGTACTCCAAAATTTGCCCTCGCATTTTTCCCCAAGAAATCTCAGCTTCAGACATTTCCTGACTTTTCAAACTGGCTCAAGAATCGGACAAACGGACTTTTCTTGACAGTCAAGCAAAATTAGGGTTTTTACTGATTTTCAAAGCTCTGGATTGTTTCATACAGTGGGCTTAGGGTTTGGATGATTTTTGGTTCAATTTTGATCAGGCAAGCGTTATTTGGCATTTAATTAGGAATTAAAGTTTTATGGGCATATTCTCAGGAATTTAAATTCCACAGCACTTTGCAGTTTATTCCGAGATTCGGGTTAAATTCGCATTATCTTGATTTTATCAGTGAAAGAGACAGTGGTTTGAATTCATGTTGTTTTCTTTGAGCCAGTCAGATACAGTATGCAGTATTGGATTCACAGTGTTTATGGCAAATCAGTGGAGAAGGAATGCGTTTGATCAGTCTATTTGGTTGACTGCTGCTTTGCTTTGGATTTTGAATAAGACAGGTTTAATTGATCAATGTTGTTTTTATTTAAGTTATTTATTATTCTAAAATTGAATGATTGAAATTTACTTTTCAATTGTTTTAATTCAAAGAATTTTAAATAAATAAATAAACAATAAAGAAAATTAGAATTAATTGGATAATTTAGATTTTATTGATATTGGAATTATTTGTACAAATTGTTGTTTATAATTTAAATTATGAACAATAATATACATTAATTTAAATATTACATAAAATAAAAAACTATCCTATTTTCTAATATTCTTCATTCTTCACTCCGCTCCGGTGCTCCATTTTTTATCTGCGAACAGAGGAGAGAAAGTCAGAAAGCAGTTGAAATAAAAAAGACAGTTAAAATTGCTCATCATTAGGGGCCACTGACTGGGATCAGTTGACCCTCTCTGCAAATCGCGAGATTTCTCCCGGTTCACAGAGAGGGAAGATTTTTTATTCATGAAATGCAAATGTCAAAAGTATAAGTTCCAAAATTCAAGACTGCATAGAATCTCAACTTCAAATTCAAACTAAACTGAAAAAATCCAATTCCAACTTTCAATCCAAAGCAAAAGGGAAGTTACTGTCAAAATGCCTAAGTTTACTCAAGGATTACCCAAAAGTACAATTGCTGCAAAATCTATCCCAAGCTGTCAAAGAAGATTTTTTGGAAAGATATCAATGCAAAGTCAGCACACCAAACTGTCAAAAGAGAAGGATAAAGATGCAGAAAATGTGTTATGCAAGTAGCAAAAATCTGAAATCATCATTTCCCACCAGTAGGGCCCCTTCAGAGAAAGTACAACATAAATCATATAATAATTCTCAAAGCTGTACTATGGAAAAAAAGAGAGATAATAGAAGCATAGGCAGGTTTAGGCTTAAGAGAAGACAGAAAAAAAGATATAACACAAGGAAAGACAACACAGTTCAGAGAGAGGGAGAAATATACAAAACACACAACTCTGCCTCAATATACAAATCCAGAAGCCAATACAAAACAGTTCAGAATAGAGAGAAGAGAAAGATACAAACTCAAAAAATCTCAAGCCCAAACTTACTGTCCAAAACCTCATAAAACCAGAAGCACACCAGGTCCAACAACATAACCTGCTGCCTGCATCATCCAAACATAAAACCAGAACTACCATTACCCTGCCTCACATTCATACCTCATAAACCTGCATCAAACCTCATCCTCAAGAACATACAAACACATAACTTGAAAATGCCACAACTTGCCTAACCATATAAAACACATACAACCAGCACCCTGTTCAAACACCCAAAACCTTGGCCCTAAACACAAAAACCATTCAAAGCCTCACCCTCAAGGCCATCAAAAACACCACTACTGTCAACACCAAAACTTTTTTCAATCCAAGCAACTCAATATCCAGGGCAACAAAAACCCTCAGAATCCTGGATTCATCATAGGGCGAGGAGGAAACACGTCAAATCAAGGCAACACGAGAGAAGAAGAGCTAACATCCAGCATATCCAAGCCTTCAGAACCAATTCCCTAGCCTCAGAAGTTTTTCATCATAGGCGATAAACAAATCTAAGGCAATAGTGTTCAAGAAGAAGAAGAAAGAAGCAATTCAAGGGCCTCAGAAGCAAACAACATCATAGGCAAAACATTCGAGGCAATGTAAGCCAAGTTCTAGGCAAGCAACTCAAGTCATTCAGAACAACAACTCAAGGCAACCTAGGCCCTCAGACCTCTGAGGTCATCACTTGGCAATACAAACAAATAATACAACGTTTAAGAAGAGGAGAGAAATTTCGTTAAGAAGCAAGTAAGCATTTCAACCAAGCATATCAATCTCAGAGGGCCAGCAACAACGATTCAAAAAACATACAAATTCCCATAGGCAACAGTGGCATGGAAGAAGAAGATAAAGAAGTGAATTAGGAAGAAGGGTTTTCAGGCAAATCTAAAATCATCATAAAACCCTCACACAGCAAGAGGTAAGAACGAAAATACCAGGAAAGCATCAGAAGCAAAGCAAGCATCCAGCTTCTTCAGCGAATCGCCGCTCCGGCCTCCTCAACGCCTCCACTCTTCTCTCCTCCTCCTCCAAGGTCAGGTAGTAAGCTTTATTCTTTTTCTTCCTTTCCTTCACCTCATAATAATAAAAACTCAACTTAAAACGAATCCAAAACGCGTATCATTCACAAAAGAAAAAAAGGGAACATTGAAACAAACCTTGAACCACGAATCCACTGAGCTGGAGGGAAGAGAGGTCTGAGGGTAGCGCTGGTGGCCGGAGTGGGTTGCTCAGGAAGCTTGATCGGAGAAAACGAATACGCGCCGCCGCTGCCTCGCCTAAACCGGATGCTTTCCCCAAATTGAACAAACAAACGTGAAACCCTAAGAACGCTGCTCCAAGCAAACCTGGGCCTGACCCGCTTCACCCTCTCTGAAGCCCATTAAACATTTCTTTCCTTGTTTAACAAAATTATACGAACACATTTTACTTTTGTTCTTTATATTATGTAAACTCATTTTATTTTTTATCACAAAATCATACAAACACTTTTTTATTACAAAATCACATTATTACTAAATATATGAAAACTTTTTATTTAAAACACCTAATTTAAATTGTAACAAAATACCTTTTACCATATAATTAAAATTGCAAACATTTTTTATTAAATATATTTTTGTACATACATTTTAAAACATTAATTTTGTACATATTATACATTTTATCATATAATTAAATAAGAAAACATCCTCTTTTAATTAAAATACATATTTGTACATAATAATTTAAATACATTTTTTTTCTCTAATATTAAATTCACAAAACATTTGATCAAAATACTTTTTGTATATAAATCAATAAAGATACATTTCTTAATCAAACTTGAACATTTTCTTTTGTACATAATTAAGCATATAAATCAAAGGTTCATTTAAAAACATTTCTCTAGGTCAAAAACCCTAATACGTTTCAATTCCACAATTCACACTTATACATAATTACACAATACATATACATCTCACACTTACACTTACACAATGCATTCACATTACCCTATACACATTTTTATCTTATATTTGTATATTCGATATTTACATTTGATTGCGACTTCGATTTGGTTGTAATTTATTTGGGTACTATAAGTCTCATCCCCTTTGTACATTTATACCCCCACTCCCGGACACTATTTTGTAATAGCGTAGATTTTATATTCCGCAATTTACAGTTTTCCAATTATACCATGGTTAGACCTAGGGTTTGTATGTACATAAAATCAAACGCTAGATAACCTAATACAAGACGAATACATGTAATCAATACACAATCACACTTGCACCCCCTAGGGTGATCCCACATGTTGCCTTCCAAAATGGGCCATGCTTGCACGTCGAGTATCTTTGGCAAATCAAAATCAAATGATCATAAGTCCCTCGATGACGCTTTCGAATGTTGCCTAAACGGTATGATCATAGTCCCTTCAAAGCAAATTGCCAAAGACACTTGGCATCATTGCATTCATGGTCCATACGATGACCCGCGCCCGTCCCGAATAAACTTCCTAAATGCAAGATTGTCTACCAATTTCAATGGTAGAACAAAATTGATTAAAGGGGTTAAAACATGACAAAAACCTTTGAGTACAATAGGGTAGACAAAACTCTTAGTTACTTGAGATCAAACTTGCAAAAAACACTTGCCTTCTTTTCAAAAACCACAATCCACAACACTTTCAAACAAACTCTCAAAAACATTTGAAACATCTTTTCGAAAAGATTCACACTTTTGTAAAACACTCAAACACGAGTCAAATACATTAGTTGCCTAAGACAAGGCATCTTTTTCCAAAACATTTTCAAAACCCACACACACACACACACACACACCATTTTCAAAGCAATCGAAAAACAAAGCAAGTGATCTAAAAAACCAAGTAACTAAGAGCCCATGGATAACCATGGATGAAAAGGGTGCTAATACCTTCCCTTTTCATAATCTACCCCCCGAACCCACGAAATATCTCAAAAGGTTTTTGCTGTGCTTTTTTAACCTTTCCTTTAGGATAAAATAAAAAGTCGGTGGCGACTCTTGCTCAACCGCACAAGTGCGAATGCGAACGCAAAACACTAGTCAGTTCTCCCACCGTATCACAGAACTGGCGACTCTGCTGGGGACTTTTTTAAGTGGGGTTACCTTAGGGTTTAGATCACCTTTACTTTCAATTGATTGCTTTGTTTGCTTTACATTTATGGGCTTTGTATCGGAGTTTTATAGATCCTAACCCGGATCTGGGGAAACCTTTTTAGGTAGCAACAAGGCTGTGAGGGAACTGTGCGGGGTATACCGACATGGTTGAAGCAGTCTGCTACGTTGATGTGGCACTTTGGTGTGTACCGGTAACCCTTGAGTTCAGTCAAGGAGAGTACGGGGCCGCCGCGTGGTGTCGCGAAGCATCAACTGACCTTAGGAACCTTAATCGAACCATCTTGGCCTTTTTTAGGGTAGTGAGATAACTGACTTTGGTGCAGTCCGAGGTTGGTTGATACTCGATACTACACTCAATTGAGGGTTGCTTTCCTGGAATATTTCGGTCGCCAGTTCAGTGGCTAAATCGAAACGATGAACAATAAAAGCAATCCAGTGATATTGGGACCTCTAGAACCCGGTTACTTTTGATAGGACAGGTTTTTAACCAACAAACTGAAAGAGGGTAGTACCTGAACCTCATGCAAGCCTAAACCTAAGGCCTTGTGTGCTTTGTGTGAATATTGTTTGCCTGTATATACACTTACTTGCTTGTGCATACATGAACATAACATCATGACATCATACCATAGCATTTTAGCATTTTCAATAACCATTTCAAGGATCTCGAGGGTTCTGTTGATGCAGGATTACGTTGAGGCAGACGTCTATCAAGGGGCAAGAGGTTTCTCCTCTAACAAATCCAGTCAAAGTTCAAGAACAACAACTTGAATCAGTGGCTATGACCCACTCGACATGGTGAGCTTGATTCTCGTGGAAGGACGTCCACAGGTGCAGAGATCTCCAATCCAAGAGCAGAGTTCAACCTCTAACATTTTCTTGTGTTTACCCCAGGAGATCCTTGAAAACATGCATCCACATATCATGCATTGCATTTTGACAATCTTTCCTTTTTCAGGTTTCCTTACTCTCCTGCTGTTTATTTCAGCAAGAGATGGCTCTAGAACGGTCTGTCAAAGACATCCAAGACCAGACTGCTCAGCTGCAGGAGATGTTCCTGAACTTGTCTCTGGGGCAAGAAGAGATGAAAGCTCTCCTCACCAAGGGCTTGGGGAATTCCAACAATGCCAGGAGTGATCAGATTGCGGAGCTGTAGTTTGATCTGACAACACTGAGGACCCAAATGATGGGATAGTTGGTGGGCCAGATGGCTCTCATCCAAGACCTATCCCAAAGACAAGAGGAACTCAGAGTTCTTGTCCGCCAACTGCTTCCAAACAACCAACTGGGGCAAACATCTGAGGTCGAAGAGCAAGTCACCGCTCAGCCTCCCTCCACTCAAGAAGACAAGGGAAAAGCTCCTTTGCTAGCTTCAGGGTCACAATCTCATCAACAACCTCGCCAGCGTCAACGTGGCAATCGGCGTAAACAAGAAAAGTCGGGAAGACAGTTTACGGAGACTGAAATACCATCATTCTTCATACTGAAGCGCCTGTTGGAGGTCAATTTGCTCACTGTAAAGGATCCTCCTCAGAAGCCCAATATCTCCTCTCCTCACTTTAACCCCGACGCATTCTGTGTTTACCACTCCTACAGCCCGGGACACAGCACCAACGACTGTTGGGCCTTGAAGAACAAGATTCAAGATCTGATCGACATTGGGGTGCTGGAATTCATGCCAGACGGCGAGATGAAGATCTTCCGTTAAAGGGTCCTCCGCTTGAAGTGACGAAGCTCAAACTGAAAGACTTTTGCTTCTTTTTGAATTTTTCAAAGTTGAAATTTATTTTGCTGTCAAACAATTATCTGTTGATGTTAAACTCTGTTTTCATTAATGCATTGCATATGTTTGTCTTGACTTCATCCATTCGTTTCACTACTCTTATGCTTTTCTTTATGATATTTAAACTCTTGATAAAAAGCTGCAAGCCTTTAGAGGGAGGATGACGAAACAATACCATAATCTTATACAGTATGCTTTTGAACAGACCTTGCTGATGATGTACAGGCATTTCTTTCAATTCCCAAACACTGGAGTTATAAGGAAGTTAATCCCTAGTCAACCCCTTCGAGCCAAAGAAGTAGGAGTTTTCTGTTCTAAACAATCAAAACCATTGATATAAACCCGGGGCAGGGTAGTATCTCAGTTAATTCAAAAGAAAATGCGCATTGAAGTCGCAAACTCTCAGTTCGTAATACAACGAACGACGTCAAAAAAGAGAAAGCATTCCTTTGGAATCAAAAGACAAGGGTGGTTCCCTATCACATGGACAGTCAATCTCTCAAAAGAGAAAAGCCCACCAACCCAAAACCTATAAAGGAGGCTTAAGAAAGCTGGGGCATCCCGCTGACAGTAATCCCGAAAACGGTAACAGTCAGGCAAAAGTTAGGGATAACAAATCAAAATCAAAATAGTGAGGTCATTAAAAAACCCTCAACAACATGAAAAGTGTTGAAAAAGAAAAATGAGATGATGACCGTCTCCCAAAATTCAAACTGGTGAACCATCGCCCAAAAGTCGTTCTGAACTCAAAACAGAGTGCGACACACAATTAACTGAGCTTAGGTTGAAGAACATCACGAAGAGCGGGTGGGTACAAATATACTTTGAGCCTTTATCCTTTGTTTCTTAAACCGTGAACCAGGCCACGTTACAACCCTTTAAAAGTCCTAATTGAAGCATGGGTTAGTTCGAAAGCATACTGTTACAAAAGGTATCCTGACTCCTGTAGGGCTTTGCTCTAAATCTTGTGTTGACTTGTCTTATGAAAAGTTTTCTACTAAAAACGCATTTTTCAAAACTTCGAGACAAACATAAACTTTGCATTATCCGAATATCACTGTTTGCATTTGACCTTTGTGTTTGACAGCAAAGAAATTCATACAGCGAATGTTTGGAGGAACGAAAACTCTCTCAGTGAGCAAAATCACTTCAAGAGGATGACACTTCCATCAAATCCCTTATCAACAAAGGGGCATGACATGTCACAAATCCATTAACCTGGGGCAGTCCAGTCAAGGTCCAACAGATCTTTCAAAGTACAGTTAACCTGGGGCAGTCCAGTCCAGATTTCAAGAAATCTCTCAATATGCAGAGTAATCTGATTCAGGATTCCTTCATCACCACTTGGGGCATTCGAATGTCAAAAGTGTCCAACAAATCAATTACAACATTTCCAGACTCGACTCCTGTATCTAGCCAGGGCACGTCTGAAGAGTTCGAAGATTCGATTCCTGTATCCAGCCAGGGCATATCTGCTAACGACTATTTCCAGATTCGACTCCTGTATCTAGCCAGGGCACGTCTGAAGAGTTCGAAGATTCGATTCCTGTATCCAGCCAGGGCATATCTGCTAACGACTATTTCCAGATTCGACTCCTGTATCCAGCCAGGGCATATCTGTGGACCATTTCCAGACTCGACTCCTGTATCTAGCCAGGGCACGTCTGAAGAGTTTGAAGATTCGATTCCTGTATCCAGCCAGGGCTTATCTACCAACTATTACATTTCCAGACTCGATTCCTGTATCCAGCCAGGGCATGTCTGAAGAATTCCAGATCAACACCTGCAACAACCCAGGACACATCTGTGAACGACCGATTGTAGACCAACACCTGTAATAAGCCAGGATTTTATCTACATCACCACTTGGGGCATTCGAATGTCAAAAGTGTTCAAAACCCGATGCAGTTTTTACACAAGCTCATCTTCAGGGAGCCCTACACCGGTCCCTCTTCAAGACTTCTGAAACAAGTTTACGGATTCTTCCCAACAACGGACGCTAATCTACCGACTTGTTCAAACTCTTCTCAAACCGTTGAAAACAGTTTACGGACGCTTCCCAACAACGGATGCGGCTCTATTGCTGATTCAACTTCAAGATTTCTGAAAACAGTTCACGGGTTCTCCAAGTAAACGGATGTTAACCTATCACTTGTTCAGATTCTTCCCAAGACTTCTGAAAACAGTTCATGGATTCTTACTAAGTAACGGATGTTAATCTATCAGCTTGTTCAGATGCAACCTTTGAAACAGTTTACGGACGCTTCCCAACAACGGACGCGGTTCTATTGCTTATTCAACTTTAAGACTTCTGAAAACAGTTTATAGATTCTTCCCAAGTAACGGATGTTAATCTATCATCTTGTTCAGATGCAACCGTTTAAAACAGTTTACGGACGCTTCCCAACAACGGACGCGGTTCTATTGCTTATTCAACTTTAAGACTTCTGAAAACAGTTTATAGATTCTTCCCAAGTAACGGATGTTAATCTATCAGCTTGTTCAGATGCAACCGTTGAAAACAGTTTACGGACGCTTCCCAACAACGGACGCGGTTCTATTGCTTATTCAACTTTAAGACTTCTGAAAACAGTTTATAGATTCTTCCCAAGTAACGGATGTTAATCTATCAGCTTGTTCAGATGCAACCGTTGAAAACAGTTTACGGACGCTTCCCAACAACGGACGCGGTTCTATTGCTTATTCAACTTTAAGACTTCTGAAAACAGTTTATAGATTCTTCCCAAGTAACGGATGTTAATCTATCAGCTTGTTCAGATGCAACCTCTGAAACAGTTTACGGACGCTTCCCAGCAACAGATGTTGTTCTATTGCTTATTCAACATCGAGATTTCTGAAAACAGTTCCCGGGTCCTCCAAGTAAACGGAGGTTAACCTATCGCTTGTTCAGATTCTTCTCAAGCTAACCACCACGTAAGATCGCGCTCGCCAAAATTCTCCCTATCCCCAGCGGAGGTCATCAAAATTCCCCAGCAGTAACTTATCTTTGCAAATCCCCAGCCAGAGAATCCTCCGGAATTCAATTCCCCTCAGAGTTTAAGCTTCAGTATCCCCAGCGGAGCCAGACCATTGAACCTTCTCCCCACAAAGCTTTGGAAAGGGCAAATCTTGAGTTCCCCAGTGAAGTCTCCAGGGTTACTTCCCATCAAGCCGAAGATTCTCAATCTGGCCTCCCCAGCATGAGTCTACTAGTTTGGAACCCCCCAGTAGAGGTCATCAGGAATTCTCTTCCCCAGCGACAGCCAAGGATTTATTTTCCCCGGCAACAGTCAAGATGTTTTTATCTTCAGCCATCTCGGATTCATTTATCCACAGCAAGATTGGCTCATCAGCTTACATGCGCATCCATCACATTCATAAATATTGATGTCACATACATTGCATCATGCATCATAACATTGCATACAACTAACCCTTCACCTTTTTCAGGTAAGATCAGTCGACAGACAAAGATCATCTCCCAAGATTCATCCAGAGATAGTTCAGATGTGACCCGGACACGGCGACATTCTGATACTTATTCCAGGTTCATTCAGACGCATCAGCAGAAACCTTACACCGATTCCTCTTCAACTTCAAGACTTCTGAGACAGTTTACAGATTCTTCCCTACAATGGATGTCAATCTACCAACTGATTCAGACTCTCCTCAACTTTTGAAGACAGTTTACAGATTCTTCCCAACAACGGATGTCAATCTACCAACTGATTCAAACCCTTCTCAACTTCTGAAACAGTTTATAGATTCTTCCCTACAACGGATGTCAATCTACCAACTGATTCAGACTCTTCACAATTTTTGAAAATAGTTTACGGACACGTCCCAACAACGGACGCTGCTCTATTGCTTATTCAATCTCAGATAGTTTACAGATTCTCCAGACATGGACGTGAATCTGTTGCTTGTTCAGACCCCCAATTCAGAGATGTTCCAAAACAGGGATGCCCTTCTGATACTTGTCCACTCACCATTGACATACATTTCAACATGTCCAGATGGCATCTGTAAGCCCATCCTCCTACCAGCAGTCGCCGAATGGCATCTATAAGCCCATTCTCAGATGGCATCTCTAAGCCCATCCCCCGACAAAATTCTACCGCACCAGATGGCATCTTTAAGCCCATCACCAAATGGCATCTTTAAGCCCATTCACATCTACCATCAGATCCCCGAGTGCAAATTTTCTGGGCACATTAGTGTCCAATCTCCTTTTACCTTCAAGTCGCGAAAGGCAAACTTGCCAATCTAACTCTTCAGGTCAAAAGAAGATTGGACAGGGGCAACTGTTGTACCCCAAAATTTGCCCTCGCATTTTTCCCCAAGAAATCTCAGCTTCAGACATTTCCTGACTTTTCAAACTGGCTCAAGAATCGGACAAACGGACTTTTCTTGACAGTCAAGCAAAATTAGGGTTTTTACTGATTTTCAAAGCTCTGGATTGTTTCATACAGTGGGCTTAGGGTTTGGATGATTTTTGGTTCAATTTTGATCAGGCAAGCGTTATTTGGCATTTAATTAGGAATTAAAGTTTTATGGGCATATTCTCAGAGGAATTTAAATTCCACAGCACTTTGCAGTTTATTCCGAGATTCGGGTTAAATTCGCATTATCTTGATTTTATCAGTGAAAGAGACAGTGGTTTGAATTCATGTTGTTTTCTTTGAGCCAGTCAGATACAGTATGCAGTATTGGATTCACAGTGTTTATGGCAAATCAGTGGAGAAGGAATGCGTTTGATCAGTCTATTTGGTTGACTGCTGCTTTGCTTTGGATTTTGAATAAGACAGGTTTAATTGATCAATGTTGTTTTTATTTAAGTTATTTATTATTCTAAAATTGAATGATTGAAATTTACTTTTCAATTGTTTTAATTCAAAGAATTTTAAATAAATAAATAAACAATAAAGAAAATTAGAATTAATTGGATAATTTAGATTTTATTGATATTGGAATTATTTGTACAAATTGTTGTTTATAATTTAAATTATGAACAATAATATACATTAATTTAAATATTACATAAAATAAAAAACTATCCTATTTTCTAATATTCTTCATTCTTCACTCCGCTCCGGTGCTCCATTTTTTATCTGCGAACAGAGGAGAGAAAGTCAGAAAGCAGTTGAAATAAAAAAGACAGTTAAAATTGCTCATCATTAGGGGCCACTGACTGGGATCAGTTGACCCTCTCTGCAAATCGCGAGATTTCTCCCGGTTCACAGAGAGGGAAGATTTTTTATTCATGAAATGCAAATGTCAAAAGTATAAGTTCCAAAATTCAAGACTGCATAGAATCTCAACTTCAAATTCAAACTAAACTGAAAAAATCCAATTCCAACTTTCTATCCAAAGCAAAAGGGAAGTTACTGTCAAAATGCCTAAGTTTACTCAAGGATTACCCAAAAGTACAATTGCTGCAAAATCTATCCCAAGCTGTCAAAGAAGATTTTTTGGAAAGATATCAATGCAAAGTCAGCACACCAAACTGTCAAAAGAGAAGGATAAAGATGCAGAAAATGTGTTATGCAAGTAGCAAAAATCTGAAATCATCATTTCCCACCAGTAGGGCCCCTTCAGAGAAAGTACAACATAAATCATATAATAATTCTCAAAGCTGTACTATGGAAAAAAAGAGAGATAATAGAAGCATAGGCAGGTTTAGGCTTAAGAGAAGACAGAAAAAAAGATATAACACAAGGAAAGACAACACAGTTCAGAGAGAGGGAGAAATATACAAAACACACAACTCTGCCTCAATATACAAATCCAGAAGCCAATACAAAACAGTTCAGAATAGAGAGAAGAGAAAGATACAAACTCAAAAAATCTCAAGCCCAAACTTACTGTCCAAAATCTCATAAAACCAGAAGCACACCAGGTCCAACAACATAACCTGCTGCCTGCATCATCCAAACATAAAACCAGAACTACCATTACCCTGCCTCACATTCATACCTCATAAACCTGCATCAAACCTCATCCTCAAGAACATACAAACACATAACTTGAAAATGCCACAACTTGCCTAACCACATAAAACACATACAACCAGCACCCTGTTCAAACACCCAAAACCTTGGCCCTAAACACAAAAACCATTCAAAGCCTCACCCTCAAGGCCATCAAAAACACCACTACTGTCAACACCAAAACTTTTTTCAATCCAAGCAACTCAATATCCAGGGCAACAAAAACCCTCAGAATCCTGGATTCATCATAGGGCGAGGAGGAAACACGTCAAATCAAGGCAACACGAGAGAAGAAGAGCTAACATCCAGCATATCCAAGCCTTCAGAACCAATTCCCTAGCCTCAGAAGTTTTTCATCATAGGCGATAAACAAATCTAAGGCAATAGTGTTCAAGAAGAAGAAGAAAGAAGCAATTCAAGGGCCTCAGAAGCAAACAACATCATAGGCAAAACATTCGAGGCAATGTAAGCCAAGTTCTAGGCAAGCAACTCAAGTCATTCAGAACAACAACTCAAGGCAACCTAGGCCCTCAGACCTCTGAGGTTATCACTGGGCAATACAAACAAATAATACAACGTTCAAGAAGAGGAGAGAAATTTCGTTCAGAAGCAAGTAAGCATTTCAACCAAGCATATCAATCTCAGAGGGCCAGCAACAACGATTCAAAAAACATACAAATTCCCATAGGCAACAGTGGCATGGAAGAAGAAGATAAAGAAGTGAATTAGGAAGAAGGGTTTTCAGGCAAATCTAAAATCATCATAAAACCCTCACACAGCAAGAGGTAAGAACGAAAATACCAGGAAAGCATCAGAAGCAAAGCAAGCATCCAGCTTCTTCAGCGAATCGCCGCTCCGGCCTCCTCAACGCCTCCACTCTTCTCTCCTCCTCCTCCAAGGTCAGGTAGTAAGCTTTATTCTTTTTCTTCCTTTCCTTCACCTCATAATAATAAAAACTCAACTTAAAAAGAATCCAAAACGCGTATCATTCACAGAAGAAAAAAAGGGAACATTGAAACAAACCTTGAACCACGAATCCACTGAGCTGGAGGGAAGAGAGGTCTGAGGGTAGCGCTGGTGGCCGGAGTGGGTTGCTCAGGAAGCTTGATCGGAGAAAACGAATACGCGCCGCCGTTGCCTCGCCTAAACCGGATGCTTTCCCCAAATTGAACAAACAAACGTGAAACCCTAAGAACGCTGCTCCAAGCAAACCTGGGCCTGACCCGCTTCACCCTCTCTGAAGCCCATTAAACATTTCTTTCCTTGTTTAACAAAATTATACTAACACATTTTACTTTTGTTCTTTATATTATGTAAACTCATTTTATTTTTTATCACAAAATCATACAAACACTTTTTTATTACAAAATCACATTATTACTAAATATATGAAAACTTTTTATTTAAAACACCTAATTTAAATTGTAACAAAATACCTTTTACCATATAATTAAAATTGCAAACATTTTTTATTAAATATATTTTTGTACATACATTTTAAAACATTAATTTTGTACATATTATACATTTTATCATATAATTAAATAAGAAAACATCCTCTTTTAATTAAAATACATATTTGTACATAATAATTTAAATACATTTTTTTTCTCTAATATTAAATTCACAAAACATTTGATCAAAATACTTTTTGTATATAAATCAATAAAGATACATTTCTTAATCAAACTTGAACATTTTCTTTTGTACATAATTAAGCATATAAATCAAAGGTTCATTTAAAAACATTTCTCTAGGTCAAAAACCCTAATACGTTTCAATTCCACAATTCACACTTATACATAATTACACAATACATATACATCTCACACTTACACTTACACAATGCATTCACATTACCCTATACACATTTTTATCTTATATTTGTATATTCGATATTTACATTTGATTGCGACTTCGATTTGGTTGTAATTTATTTGGGTACTATAAGTCTCATCCCCTTTGTACATTTATACCCCCACTCCCGGACACTATTTTGTAATAGCGTAGATTTTATATTCCGCAATTTACAGTTTTCCAATTATACCATGGTTAGACCTAGGGTTTGTATGTACATAAAATCAAACGCTAGATAACCTAATACAAGACGAATACATGTAATCAATACACAATCACACTTGCACCCCCTAGGGTGATCCCACATGTTGCCTTCCAAAATGGGCCATGCTTGCACGTCGAGTATCTTTGGCAAATCAAAATCAAATGATCATAAGTCCCTCGATGACGCTTTCGAATGTTGCCTAAACGGTATGATCATAGTCCCTTCAAAGCAAATTGCCAAAGACACTTGGCATCATTGCATTCATGGTCCATACGATGACCCGCGCCCGTCCCGAATAAACTTCCTAAATGCAAGATTGTCTACCAATTTCAATGGTAGAACAAAATTGATTAAAGGGGTTAAAACATGACAAAAACCTTTGAGTACAATAGGGTAGACAAAACTCTTAGTTACTTGAGATCAAACTTGCAAAAAACACTTGCCTTCTTTTCAAAAACCACAATCCACAACACTTTCAAACAAACTCTCAAAAACATTTGAAACATCTTTTCGAAAAGATTCACACTTTTGTAAAACACTCAAACACGAGTCAAATACATTAGTTGCCTAAGACAAGGCATCTTTTTCCAAAACATTTTCAAAACCCACACACACACACACACACACACACCATTTTCAAAGCAATCGAAAAACAAGGCAAGTGATCTAAAAAACCAAGTAACTAAGAGCCCATGGATAACCATGGATGAAAAGGGTGCTAATACCTTCCCTTTTCATAATCTACCCCCCGAACCCACGAAATATCTCAAAAGGTTTTTGCTGTGCTTTTTTAACCTTTCCTTTAGGATAAAATAAAAAGTCGGTGGCGACTCTTGCTCAACCGCACAAGTGCGAATGCGAACGCAAAACACTAGTCAGTTCTCCCACCGTATCACACCATATACCATAGAATAAGGTGTTGCCCCTGTCGATGCGTGTGCTGAGGTGCGGTAGCCATGAAGAGCAAATGGTAACATCTCATGGAAGTATTTGTATGTCACCGTCATTTTCTGTATGATTTTCTTGATATTCTTGTTAGAAGCCTCTATAGTGCCATTCAGCTTCGGCCGGTAAGGGGAAGAATTATGATGTTGGATCTGGAATTGCTTACAGAGTTCGGTGATCATTGTATTGTTGATATTTGTACCATTGTCAGTAATAATTCTCTCTGGAACACCATAGCGATAAACCAGGTAATGCTTGATAAACCGTGCCATAACATTCTTGGTAGCAGTAGCAATAGAGGCAACCTCAACCCACTTTGTGAAGTAATCAATGGTCACTAGGATGAAGCGATGCCCATTGGAAGCGGTAGGCCTAATCGCTCCAATTATGTCAATCCCCACATTGCAAAAGGCCAGGGAGTCGTCAAGACATTCAAAGGAACGGGAGGTACAAGTACTTTATCAGCATAGATCTGGCATTTGTGACAAGTTCGGGAATGCTGATAGCAGTCTGCTTCCATAGTGGGCCAATAGTATCTTGCCCGTAGGATCTTTTTAGCCATGGTGTGTCCACTAGAGTGGGTGTCGAAGGTACCTTCTTGTAGATCTTCCATAATCCTCCCTGCTTCATTTTTATCTATGCACCAAAGTAAAGTAGAGTTATGATTGTGCTTATAGAGGATTCCATTACTGAGGAAGAACTTTGCGGCGAACCTCCTCAGGAAATTCTTATCATTGACAGATGCCCCCTCAGGATATTCTTGAGCCTCGAGATACCTTTTCACTTCATGGAACCAAGGTTTATCTGCTATCTCTTCAGTGTCAATCTTATAGCAGTATACTGGTTCATCCATCCTCTCAATAGTGATCTGAGGGGCCTTGTTGTCCCACTTGACCTTGAACATAGATGACATGGTAGCTAGCGCGTCCACTAACTGATTCTCTTCTCGTGGTAAATGTTTAAAGGTGACCTCTTGAAAGTTTGGAAGCAATGTCATCACATGTTCTTTGTAAGGGATGAGATTCGGGTGCTTCGTATCGCACTCACCTTTGATCTGGCTGAATCCGCAAAAACACTCAAGAACTTGATTCTCAGGTCAATAGAAGCTTTGAGACCCATGATGCATGTTTAATACTCCACCATATTGTTGGTACAGTTGAAGCATAATATGGCCGTGAAAGGAGTATGACAGCCCTCGAGAGATATGATTACAACACCGATGCCATTGCCGAGTGCGTTGGAGGCTTCATCAAAAACCATAGTCCAACGGGATCCTTCCTTAGGTCCTTCATCCGATCCAGGTTCTTCACAGTCCGTAACTAACATAATATTCTCATCCGGGAACTCAAAATTCATGGATTGGTAGTCATCCACGACTTGATGAGCCAAATGATCAGCTAGTACACTTCCCTTGATTTCTTTTTGGGTTGTGTATTGGATATCATATTCGGTCAAGATCATTTGCCATCTTGCTATTATTCCGGAGAGTGTGGGCTTCTCGAAGATGTACTTGATCAGATCCATCTTAGATATCAACAAAGTAGTGTGGGTCAACATATATTGTCTCAGTGGGTGAGCAGCTCATGCCAAAGCGCAACAAGTTTTATCGAGCACTGAGTATCTTGTTTCACGGTCGGAAATTTTTTTTCTAAGGTAGTATATTGCATCCTCTTTTCGACCAGACTCGTCATGCTGCACCAACACACACCCCATTGAGTTATCCAACATTGTTTAGTACATTATCAAAGGTCTTCCTTCAATCTGAGGCATCAGAATTGGAGGCTCTTGAAGGTATTCCTTGATTCTCTCGAAGGCGGTATGGAATTTGTCATTCTACTTTACCACCTGATCTTTCTTTAGGAGTTTGAAGATTGGCTCAAAGTAGCAGTTAAATGGGAAATGAACCTGGAAATGTAATTTAGGCGTCCTAAGAAACCTCTGACCTCCTTCTCAGTGCGAGGAGCCGGAATCTCTTGTATAGCCTTCACTTTTGCAGGCTCTACCTGAATACCCTTGTCACTGACATTGAAACCTAGGATTTTACCAGACCTTACCCGAAGGTGCACTTGTTCTAATTTAACCTCAGCTTGTACGTCTTCAACCTATCAAACATCTTTTGTAAATGGTCGAGGTGCTCTTCCTCAGTTTGAGACTTGGCTATCATGTCATCAACATAAACCTCTATCTAATGGTGAATCATTTCATGAAACAGAGCTACTATGGCTCGCTGATAGGTTGCCCCAGCATTCTTCAACCCAAATGGCATCACTTTGTAACAGAAAGTTCCCCATTGCATGACGAAGGTTGTCTTCTCCATGTCTTCGGGTGCCATCTTGATCTGATTGTAACCAGAGAAACCGTCCATGTGGGGAAGCAGAAAGTCATCCTTGGGGCTTTCCCTGCTCAAATCTCGATAGTCCATACACATTCATACCTTGCCGTCCTTTTTAGGTACCGGGACTACGTTAGCAACCCATTGGGGATAAGAAGTGACAGCTTGGAACCCATTGTTGAACTGTTTCATAACCTTTTCTTTTATCTTCTCTGACATTTCAGGGCGCATACGGCGGACCTTCTGTTTTACCGGAGGGAAATCTTCTTTAGTTGGCAGGCGATGAACCACAATATCGATGTCTAGTCTGGGCATGTCTTTATATGACCAGGCAAAGATCTCAACATAATCATGCAACATTTGTATCAACCGCTATTTGACATTAAGCCCCAGATTTTCACCTATCTTAACCTCTTTCCTGTCCTCTTCCGTGCCCAAGTTTATTGTCTTAACTGGCTCTTCATGAGGCTATATGGCCCTTTCTTCCTGCTGTAACAATCTAGAAAGTTCTCCGGGTACCTCACAATCTTCCTCACCTTCGTCCTCTGCTTGGTTGATCGGATTTTCAAAGTCATAACTGACAATAGCAGAACTGTTATCAATGGGATCCATAGTGGATAAGGATCTGCAGTTTGATATGCGAGTGTGTGTACATAGTTGTATTGACAAAGTAAAAAGCAGAAAAGAAAAACAGAGAGCGCAAAATTTATATGCATAAACGTCCAATGCTTTATTAATTCCATATGAAATCGAAACATGATAACCCTCACAAATAGACCATTGTTCCTCGGGTAAGACACATGGACATAGAGTTTATATTGTTTATTACAATTCCAAAAAATAAGAAAGACAGTTACTTCTGAAGAAAAGTAATTGGTACAAAGTCTCTTTCCGTCCAGTTACTGAGTCCACCGTTGGTAGTAGGGAAGATCCAGCTATCCATGTCATTGTCACCATCACTGTCTTCTAGAATGTTGACCCCATGACTGCTGATGCATAGGTGAGGTCTTCCGGAACGAGTACGACGGATAGCCCTTTGAGCCCTTGAAGAGAAACCCAAACCGAACTTATCAGATTTGTATGGAATGTCAAGGAGCTACCCCCATATGGTAGACCCACCTTCTTCAATAAATGCTTTTTCATCCTTGAGAGAAGCCATCTTCGAGGAAGGTCTGGTGATCCTTGGCAGATTGGTGATAGCTTCAGTTGCAACCATAGTTTGAGGTACGTCTTCGAAATTCTGACACAGAGTCTCGATGAACTCGCCATCCATTTCTACGTACCTGAAGGAGTTCATATGACTGACCATGTATTCTTCTTCATCGTGCATCGTGACAATATTTCCGTTTACCGGGTATTTCATCATCTGATGTAGAGTGGATGTACGGCTTCTGCCCTATGAATCCAAGGGCGACCCAATAAACAAGAATAGGATTGTCTAATATCCATCACATAGAAGGTGGAGTCAAAGGTCTGAGAACCAATGTTGATGGGGATGTCCACCTCCCCGTGCACCATTCTCTTCGAACCATCGAAAGCCCTTGCCACTATGTTGTTGGGCTTCAAGATCAAACCTTCACAGTCTAGTCTATCCAGAGCCTTCTTAGGCAGCACATTCAATGATGAACCAGTATCTACCAGGATGTAGGCCAAAGTAGTTCCCCTACACTCGACAGAAACATGCAGCGCATCATTGTGTTTTCTCCCTCTGGGTGTCAGATCAGCATCAGAAAAACCCAAACCATTGTCAGCCGTCAAACTAGCCACACAATCTTAAAATTGGTCA
Organism: Vicia faba; assembly: GCA_948472305.1. Classification (NCBI taxonomy): domain Eukaryota; kingdom Viridiplantae; phylum Streptophyta; class Magnoliopsida; order Fabales; family Fabaceae; genus Vicia; species Vicia faba. The sequence goes on from OX451735.1 coordinate 1,000,282,968, forward strand.
GCAGAGTTTTCCTGTGGCACATGGGCCGTCTTAAGAAATTTCACTAGAGCCTTTGCATGGGCTTCGGAGCACAACAGTAAGGCCAACATAGAAATCTTTGAAGGGGTTTGCCCCAGCTGCTGAACCACATTGTAGTCGCTCTTCTTGATAATCTTCAAAATTTCTTCCATTTCCTTCTTGGAAGCCTCTAGGATAGATACTGACTGCGCTTTTGTCCGGACAGGCTCAACCAATATGTCTTTGCTCCGAGTCTCGGTCGACTCAGTGATAGGGGTGTCAGCAGGGATAATAACAGGAACTGTAGTAGTAGTATCCGCAAGAACAAAAGCAGGAATGATCACAAAACCAGTAATAGCTTTTGGAGGAGAAATCTCAGGGGAGAACACTCTTCCACTTCTATTTACTTTACTGGTTCCCACAATGTTCCCAATGTCGGGGTCAGCCTTCTCAGAAACCTGGTCTTCATTAGCCAGCCAATCTTGCTTGACGCAGTGGTAGACGTCACCCCCATAGTTCCAGGGGACATTTTTGTATGGGATTGGCCCTGGCATAGTAATTATCAGTGAAGTCACCTTCAGAACAGATGTAATCCTGACGGGTCTTTTGGTGGAGACCCTGGGAGGATTGGCGGAAATGGTTATTATTGAAACATCCTTGTAAGAAGTGGTTGGAAAGGGAGTCTTTTCAAACAAAATATCTGTAGTTGTTTAGGTATTGGCTTGCATTTTTGGTAAAACCAGGTGTATGAATGTCATGACTGATGTCATAACATTCTAGTTTATTAGGTACAGATTTATTAGGTACCTTTGCAGAAAAATATTGTCATACAGGTACTGATGTTTATGAGTGTGTATCTGAGCATTTTGCAAAATGATCACATTTACCAAAATCAGTAAACAGGAATTCATATGTCATAACAAATGTTAAGACATCCTGTTCTGAACTAACAGGTTTGCAGTTTGGTTAATTCTGAGTTTTTTCAGGAAAATGACTCAGTCTTTCCAGAACAGAATCCTGCGTTTTCTTTGGGTTAACCTAGCTCAACCCCAACCTGGTTGATATAGTCCTGTGACCTAGTCTTAAGGACAAACGGAATTAACCCTAGCTTTTTGTGGAAACCCTAACTGAAGATACAGCTGCTATATATTCAACAGGGCTGCTGTTTTGAATGATCCCCTTTTTGACAGAAGATCATTTAAAAGCTGTATAGTTTTAACTATTATAATCCAAGCAATTATCATTGTGATAAGTGACTTGGAATAGGTTTTAATTGTAAGGGTTGTGTATCACTCAAAGCTTTGAAGCAAGAGTGTTTTTGTGTCTCTTGACTAAAGCTTTGAAGCAAAGTCAAGTTAGGTTTATGTATCACTCAAAGCTGTGAAGCAAGAGTGTTTGTGTTGCTTGATTAAAAAGCTGTGAAGCATAATCAAGTGTATGTTTTGAAGAGTGTCTTCATCAATTCATTAGTCAAATTGTTTTAAGTATCACTGTTGTGATTGAGGGGGAGTGAGTAGGAACTCAGGTTTAAGTTGTACTTAGATTGAAGTTGCATTGGGTAGGTCTTAAGTGAAGGAGATAAACTGGTTGGTTTATTCCTGAATTAATATCTCTTATAGTGGATTTCCTCCCTGGCTTGGTAGCCCCCAGAGTAGGTGTTGTTGCACACTGAACTGGGTAAACAATTGACTGTGTTCTTTACTGTTTTTGTATTTACTGTCTTATAGAAAGTCAGATACGGTGTCATAACATTGAACGTGACATTGAGTATCTGTAGCCAGAATTTCAATTGGCATCAGAGCAGGCACCCTGCCTGTATTACTGGGTGAGATCTAGGGATATCACTTTCTGGCACTATGGACAAAGAAGGAGTTTTTGGAAATAGACCACCCATTCTGGATGGAACAAATTATGACTACTGGAAACCTCGTATGATAGCCTTCTTAAAATCTCTGGACAAAAAGGCTTGGAGAGCTGCTGACAAAGGATGGAACCATCCCACCATAACTGAGAAAGATGGGACAATCAGTCTGAAGCCTGAGGAAGATTGGAGTAAAGAAGAAGATGAGTTAGCCCTGGGAAATTCCAAAGCTTTAAATGCCTTGTTCAATGGAATTGATAGAAACATTTTCAGACTAGTACATCAATATGAACTGGCCAAGGAAGTTTGGGACACTCTCAAAACTACTCATGAGGGCACTTCCAAAGTAAAAATGTCAAGGCTTCAGATGTTGACTACCAAGTTTGAGAATCTAAAAATGATGGAAGATGAAACCATTCATGAGTTTCACATGAACATCTTGGAGATTGCCAACACCTCAGGAGCACTGGGAGAAAAGATGTCAGAAGAAAAATTGGTGAGAAAGATTCTCAGATCCTTGCCTAAAAGATTTGAAATAAAGGTAACTGCCATAGAGGAAGCCCAGGACATCAGCAAGTTGAAAGTGGATGAACTTATTGGGTCTCTTCAGACTTTTGAGATGGGGATCACTGATAATGGTGACAAGAAGAACAAGAGCATAGCACTTGTATCCAACACTGATGTTGAAAACAAGGAGGATGAAGAAGAAAATATTTCAGAAGCTATAACCATGCTTGGAAGACAGTTCAACAAACTCATCAAAAGAATAGATCCAAAGTCAAGGTCTAATGTTCATAACATTCCCTCTGACATTGACAGTTCCAGCAGAAGACCAAAGTCAGAAGAGAAGGGAAACCAAGGCAGAGGAATTCAATGCCATGGTTGTGAAGGATATGGGCATATTCGAGCTGAATGTCCAACCTTTCTTAAGAAACAAAAGAAAGGAATGACTGTTACTTGGTCTGACTGTGATTCAGAAAGTAATTCTGAAGAAGAATCTGCCAAACTAGTTACTGCTCTAACTGGTGTTTGTACTTCTGAAAGTGACACTAGTGATGAAGAAGTGACATTTGAAGAACTGGATGATACTTACAAGAAATTGTGTATCAGAAGTGCTGAAGTCTGTGTGCAGAATGAGAAACAATCAAAACTCATCATAAAGTTGGAGGCTGAAAAAAGGGCAAACCTTGAAACTATAAGTCATCTAGAAGGAGAAGTTCAATTGCTAAACTCACAACTAAATCAAATGACCAAATCTGTCAAGATGCTGACTAATGGAACAGACAAATTGGAAGAGATCCTTCAGGTTGGACAAAATGTGGGAAACAAATCTGGACTAGGATTTGTGGAAGCAAAGAAATCTGGTACAGATAAGAAGATCAGGCCTGATAAGCAAATGTCAAAGCAGATGTCTCAACACAACTCTCAACATCAGAAACAGAAATATATGAAGAAAAAGTACCAAAGATGGAGATGTCATCATTGTGGGAGGTATGGACACATAAAGCCCTTCTGCTTCAAATTGCATGGATACCCTAATCAAAACTCAGGTGTTAAACCTAAGTCAAAAAGGGTACCACATACTCCTCAATGGAAGAAAAAGGCTACTGCCCTAATAGCCCACACTTCCCTGAGAGTGTCTTGATCTCAAAAACTTGATCGCAAGACTTTATCGTCTGTTAATCGGGAGACTGCAAGTGCACAATCCTATCGCGTAGTTTTAAAAGATATCGAACCCACAGAGACTATAAATCGATCTATTGTTATCCTAAGTTACGGTACACAGCTAAGGCGAATAGTTCTTTTAGAATATTGGTTAAGGAATATAAATATAAATAAAACGGATATCAGTACGTAAAGTAGTGAACCTAAGCGGCTTAAATTGAACTTAAGTGTATAAAGATGGTTAACTTAATTGTTCTGTAGAATTTATTAGTTTAAATATCCTCGACTCACACTTTCATGGTCTTATCTCGGATTATACGTCTAAAGCCCTATACCTGCTTTCGCTAGCCTATAAGTGTTTAGAAGTATTTTTTGGAAACTTAATTAATTCTAATTTGGTTTAAAGCGCTTTCACTGTATTTAAATCAAATGCCTAACTTTAGCTATCCGGTTAAAAACCTCACACTTTCGTGGTCTCGATCTAACCTATTTACTTTCCTTACTTTCGTAACAAAAAGCGTAGTTTTAATTATAAAAAGTCATAACCAGAAATTAAGTTAATTAGTATTTTAACTTATGAACAACTTAATTCCTACTCTTACTACTATTACTTACCGATACCTAAACGATTTAGCCGGACATATTTATTAATTCGGACATGCATAAATAATAAGGTTCAATATATTTAAACATTCCCATAATCAAATAAATAAATACCAAGCAACAATACTTAAATAAAATAAAATAATTATATTAAGAACCTGGAAATAATAATGCTTGAATAATCTTGTTCTTCGAAATAAACGAGCATTCCCCCACAAGTCGGTTGGATCTGCTCGGAGACTTCTTGAATTGAAAAGAAAAATTACGACAAGAAATAAAAAGCACTAGGTCTAACGTAAGGTTAGATCAGTGAAAATTATAGAAACTTAAACTAAAATAAAAACTAAAGAAAGAAACTGAACTAGAAAAGTATGGTAGAAATACAAAACTGAAAAGAAAATACGAAAATAGAAAAATAAAGAAAGACTAAATAACGATTGTTCGGTAAAATTGCCGACCCTTGCTCTGAAGGTTGAATTTGTATTTATAGGCTTCATTTGTAACTTCCCGTTTCCATGTTGTACGAAGGCTAGTGGAGATCATGTAAATAACTACCAGAATCATGGGAGAACATGGGAATAACTACCAGAATCATGGGAGAACATGGGACACGTCTCCATGACGTGAGGAAGTTGAAATATAGCGCGTTACAGTCGTCACAAGGCTGTTACGGTCGTAACACCTTGTGGACTGAACTTCTGCTGGGCTTTTGCTCTTCTGGGCTTAGTCTTTTTCTTTGTATAATTATTTCTTTCTTCTTAACTCCTCCTTTTTGCTATATCACCCCTTTTGCTTCATTTCTTTGGCTTTTTAATCCGATTTTCCCTCAATTTTGTTTCTTTGCTCAATTGATCTTTTATTTAATACAAATACCTGAAACAAAAGAAATACCAACGTAATACAAAAATAAAATAGAATAAATAAATAAAAATACTAATATTATCTATGAAAATTAAGCCAAATATGTTATATAAATTCGTGTTATCAACACCCCTATACTTAAACCTTTGTTTGTCCTCAAGCAAAAATTAAAAATGAAAAATTACTTAAGCATAAGTCAAACGTAGATATAAAACACAATTCAATTCGTATTTGGTTGCAGGTCAATTCTTTTGTTTGGATAACTCAAGTTCAGACTTCGACACCAAAATTACCGTAATGACACTAGATACCCTCATTTATGCAGACCAAATTAAGTCATGAATTATAACTCAACCTAATACTTTCGTTTCGTTTCACCCGTTTTCATTCTGGTGCAATCACATTAAGCCCTTTACCTTACATGCACATAGTGGAGTAACCGGTTAGTGACTTTGATCTTTATAATCTAGCTTGGAGTTCTGGTAGTTATATTTGGTACTCCTTTATCCAATTACAAATTGTGGGGGATCGGACCGTCGTCCGCCCTACCAAGTTCAGCACCAGAGACCACTGAACCAATTCATAATGGTTGTTTGCATAAATATTTTATAGTTTCGGCAACCGTTGAATTAAATGATCTGGTAAGGATCATCTAACTTAATAAGTGCATCTTCTAATAAAAATTTCTCTTTAAAAATCTTGATCAAACACTTATATTCATCGATTCTCCACGTAGTTTGTCGTTCAAGGCGGTGCTGACTGCTTTTATAAACTACTCGGGATTACTTTAAAACTAAGTCTTAAGGTGTTGGTATAATAAGTACTTAAATCAATCTAACACGTTGGGGTATTGAAGTGTTATGATGATAATAATTTTGCTTTAGTCGCGCTCGAGTTCTTATTTATAAAAATAAGCAACCTTAATACTAGTTGAATATGTTAATATAACGTTTGAATTTTTTCGTTATGGCTCAAGAATATGGAGGAATTCGAATAAGCACGAGAATTTTTACATAAAAGGCTAAAATTTCATAAACATGTATTTTATTAAATGGAAATTTCGCAGTACATAGGAAAAAAAAAGGAAACTAAAAGGGAATACTAAATAGAGCAAAGATAATAAAAACGAAGTAAGAAATGTTCTGACTCCCCTAAACTTAAAGTAAGCATTGTCCTCAACGCGATAGTACCAGGAGAAATCAGAAAAGAGAAGGGTGATCACTCGTCGCTTGGAGAATTTTGTCCTCTTGCTCCTCTATTTTTATTTCGTTGTCTTCTACGTCTATCAGAGTCGTAATCATGCAATCCAGCGATTCTAAGGTTTAAGGCAAGTATGGACTCGTTGAAATCCTCCATTTGATTTGATATCGCTTCGTAATTGCGGTTATTTCAATGTGCGTAGTCGTGTTGGTCGCGTTGCATTTCTCGAACTAGGCGCAATGTTTCATTTTGAATGACTTCCATTGCTTGGAAACGTTGATCTTGTTATAGAATCGTAGCATACATTTCTTCTAGAGTAGCCGGAGGATGATCATTATCTGGTTGTGCAGCCGGCTTGACTGGTGCATTCAAATTGAAACGCCAATTTTGGAAATTTTGCACATTAATCTGATTTGGACATGGAAGTATTATATTGGGAATCAGATGTGAATCGCGGCAGTACATAACATCTAGCGTCTGGGCCGGCATCATATATTGTCCCAAGGACAAAAGCTCGTCGAAAAGGCCTAAAGCATATGCTAAAGATGTGATGATTCCACCGAAGACAAATGGGTTGGTACCGGCCGCATTTACGCATGTGTGAAAGTGGCTAAGCATGAAGGGAGCGGCGTTGACAGCTTGACCGTTGAGGGCACAGAAAATAAGAAACATCTTATTTTGGTTGACCTTGTGATTATCGGTCCTCCCAAAAATGATGTTTGCGAGAATTCGATGAAAGTACCTCAGAGCGGGATTATGAATATGCGAAGCGCAGAGATCTCGCCAACTTTCCGTGGGTTGACCGGTTAGATCATCCCAAAGGGAAAAACCAACTTTATCCCAAGAAATGTCGCCTTCGGGGTCGAAAGGTTTGCAATGAACGGTCGGACCTCTAGTGAATTCTAAAAGTTCAGCGACTCTTTCTTGATCAATTGAATATTCTTGATTAAACATGCGGAAGTTCGCGGTACCGGTTGTGAATGGATCGTCGGGAGGCGTATTGTATGAGAATGAACTGAGGAACTCAAGTACGAGCGGTTCAAAGGTCGGAGAAGGATTTAAACAGAGATTTAACAAACTCGTATTCGTAAGCATAAAAGTGATGCTTTCCGCCCTACCCAAGGCATCCAAACAATCGGTGTCCACATATTCAGTGGGGACAACCGAACGGGAATAGAATTTCATGTACTTTCCTCTTTGTTGGCCATCATCGTCTTCTCAGAATATAATCGTGGATATGTCGGGTGGTGGTCGGTCTGGCCTCACTTGACGTTGAGTGTTTCGTGGAGCCATGGAAGAGTATGAAATGAAGGATAGAATGGTAGAAAATGAAATGGATGAGAGAAAGTATATGAGAATTAGATGGAAGGGACGTGAAATGAGAAGAAATGTAGAAGAGTGTTTATAGAGGGTTAAGATTGAAGAGGAATTATTATAATAATAATGTGTTGCGAAATGAAGAGGGAAAGTTTGAATAAGAATTATGGTGGAAGATGAATAAGAAGAATATTTTGATGGAAGAGTAAATAAGAGTTGATTGGGAGTAATGTGGGAAAATGAAAAGAAGAAAAGGATGAAACAAACAGTCAGTCAAGGGAGCAGAAAAGACAACATGCAGCTGGAGAAGCACGAGCTGAGGCGGGGGTTATGGACGTAGTGGGACGGTTATGGAGGTAGTGGAAGAAGAAGAGTGGGAGGTTGAAGAAGAAGAAGAGATTTTGTCTGCTATAGGGGTTACTGATATGACCCGTGTTACGGTCGTAACACGGGCATGACGGTCGTAACACGCTAAAAGGCGTGTGACGGTCGTAAGGGCTTTGTTACGGTCGTAACAACTACAAATTTTGTAACTTTTAGCAGAACAGAGCTGTTTCTGTTCTGTGACATTTCTTTCTTACTACAGATACATTACAAAGCATTATTGCGTTCAGTATTTATTTTCAAACTAGTGCAGATATATTCCAGAGCATGGTGTGGGGACTTGAGGCGACCGTCTTGGGCAGCGATTTGAATTTAGGCAGAATAAGGAACAAGGAATTGTATTTCAGCTCACATGCATACATACTACATACTGTATATATATATATATATATATATATATATATATATATATATATATATATATATATATATATATATATATATATATATATATATATATATATATATATATATATATATATATATATATATATATATATATATATATATATATATATATATATATATATATATATATATATGTGTATAATAGATAAATCTAGAATTTTAATTAATAGTATATATATAATACTAGTATATAATGCATTATGATTGATACTATAAATATTGGGAAGTATTAGTTCAGTATATTAATACGAGACGGGGAAATACGATAATTAAAATAATACTCAATTATACTTATAAATATTAACGTGAATTATTTAATTGAGTATAATTATCGGTATTACGGGGAAATAGTTCAAACGCATCAGATGGAAGGGTGCAACCGATAATCGACTTAAATATAAAATTTAACATAAAATAGAAAAAAATGAAAATTTGGAAGAGAAAATTTAAAATTAGAAACCAGGACGACTACTGGTTGATTTTCCATGGCCACTTATCAAGCCATCTCACATATCCATCACCTTTTCTTTTCTTTCTTCTGTAGGGTGGTTTATTCTTTCGAAATTGTGGTAGTGGTTCTGGATCTATCATAAGTATAAGTTTTTCAAATTTGGGCTTAGTGATTTCATCCATCGCCTCATAAGTTAACCTCACCCTTTTAACAGCAATTATACCATTAATTTTATGGTCCTCTAATTTTCGCTTTTTAGGCAAGACTTCAAATAGTGGTACATTAATGTGGATATTTTTTAATACCTCAACATACGTTTTAAATTGGGAGTCTACCGGAGTTTCCATAAAAATTTTCGGGAAAGAAATCAGTGGGATGTAGTGATTTGGGATTACAATTTGCGCTTCCTTCTCTACCTCGTTTACAACCTCCTTTTCGAACAGCGTTGGTGAATCTGTCTCAATCTCCACTATTTTCTCGTCAGAACTTTCCTTGGCCGCAATATCACTCTCTTCAAACTCATCATCACTCTCTAGATTTTCAAATAGTTTTTCTATAATGGTTGTTTCAACATCCACATCTTCTTTGGGGAATGGTCCTAGAAGGTTTTGTTCAAGTTGGGAGATTTGAGTTTCTAAGGCCAAGTTGTGAGTCGTGAGGGACTCAACCACAACGGTTAGTTGGCTAAGGTCTTCATTATTTTGAAAACTTTGTTTTCTTACCTCTTCATTTTGGACAGTTTGTGTTTCTACAAAATGCTCAATCATAGACTCTAACCTAGTGTTGGTTATCATCTCATCAGAATCCTCTATTGGTGTTTCGAAGTTAAAATCTTGCGATTCTTCAGAGTCTTGGAAGTAAGTTAAAGTCTCCTTTTGTGTTTCCCCTAAGTGTTTTATCGTCCTAGATGTTTCATTAAAATTTTCCATTAATATTTTGAGATCAGATTTATATGGTTCAGGTGATTCTTCAAAATATTGGGTGTGGTAATTATAGAGAGAATTGGGTTGAGGAAAAGTTCGGTTGAAATTATAAGTTTCTTGTGGTTCCTCAAAATGTGGGGATTGGTAGTTTTGGAGGTAATTTTTGTAAGAGTAGGTTTGTGAAGCATTGAAATCTTCCATCAGTATTTCAAGGTTGGAGCTATGATATTCTTGTGGTTCCTCAAAATACTGATAATGGGCGTAGGAAAAATTTGGGTTATACATAGTAAATAAAGTAAAGGTGCCTTAGTCTATACGGTGTAACACCAGAGTTACAATATCGACTTAAATAGTCCCCGGCAACAGCGCCAAAAACTTGATCGCAAAAACTTGATCGCAAGACTTTATCGTCTGTTAATCGGGAGACTGCAAGTGCACAATCCTATCGCGTAGTTTTAAAAGATATCGAACCCACAGAGACTATAAATCGATCTATTGTTATCCTAAGTTATGGTACACAGCTAAGGCGAATAGTTCTTTTAGAATATTGGTTAAGGAATATAAATATAAATAAAACGAATATCGGTACATAAAGTAGTGAACCTAAGCGGCTTAAATTGAACTTAAGCGTATAAAGATGGTTAACTTAATTGTTCTGTAGAATTTATTAGTTTAAATATCCTCGACTCACACTTTCATGGTCTTATCTCGGATTATACGTCTAAAGCCCTATACCTGCTTTCGCTAGCCTATAAGTGTTTAGAAGTATTTTTTGGAAACTTAATTAATTCTAATTTGGTTTAAAGCGCTTTCACTGTATTTAAATCAAATGCCTAACTTTAGCTATCCGGTTAAAAACATCACACTTTCGTGGTCTCGATCTAACCTATTTACTTTCCTTACTTTCGTAACAAAAAGCGTAGTTTTAATTATAAAAAGTCATAACCAGAAATTAAGTTAATTAGTATTTTAACTTATGAACAACTTAATTCCTACTCTTACTACTATTACTTACCGATACCTAAACGATTTAGCCGGACATATTTATTAATTCGGACATGCATAAATAATAAGGTTCAATATATTTAAACATTCCCATAATCAAATAAATAAATACCAAGCAACAATACTTAAATAAAATAAAATAATTATATTAAGAACCTGGAAATAATAATGCTTGAATAATCTTGTTCTTCGAAATAAACGAGCATTCCCCCACAAGTCGGTTGGATCTGCTCGGAGACTTCTTGAATTGAAAAGAAAAATTACGACAAGAAATAAAAAGCACTAGGTCTAACGTAAGGTTAGATCAGTGAAAATTATAGAAACTTAAACTAAAATAAAAACTAAAGAAAGAAACTGAACTAGAAAAGTATGGTAGAAATACAAAACTGAAAAGAAAATACGAAAATAGAAAAATAAAGAAAGACTAAATAACGGTTGTTCGGTAAAATTGCCGACCCTTGCTCTGAAGGTTGAACTTGTATTTATAGGCTTCATTTGTAACTTCCCGTTTCCATGTTGTACGAAGGCTAGTGGAGATCATGTAAATAACTACCAGAATCATGGGAGAACATGGGAATAACTACCAGAATCATGGGAGAACATGGGACACGTCTCCATGACGTGAGGAAGTCGAAATATAGCGCGTTACGGTCGTCACAAGGCTGTTACGGTCGTAACACCTTGTGGACTGAACTTCTGCTGGGCTTTTGCTCTTCTGGGCTTAGTCTTTTTCTTTGTATAATTATTTCTTTCTTCTTAACTCCTCCTTTTTGCTATATCACCCCTTTTGCTTCATTTCTTTGGCTTTTTAATCCGATTTTCCCTCAATTTTGTTTCTTTTCTCAATTGATCTTTTATTTAATACAAATACCTGAAACAAAAGAAATACCAACGTAATACAAAAATAAAATAGAATAAATAAATAAAAATACTAATATTATCTATGAAAATTAAGCCAAATATGTTATATAAATCCGTGTTATCATGTCTGCAAAGGAAGGCTGGTACTTTGACAGTGGGTGTTCTAAACACATGACTGAAATAAAGAACATTCTCAATCATGTTAAACCTCACAACACTAGTTATGTGACCTTTGGAGATGGTGCTAAAGGTGAAATCAAAGGAGTTGGTAATTTGGACTGCCCTGAAGTTCCAAGTCTGAGTGAAGTACTGCTGGTAAAAGGGCTGACTGCTAATCTCATTAGTATCAGTCAATTGTGTGATCTAGGATTCAAGGTCAACTTCTCAAAATCTGAATGTCTAGTAATTAATGAAAAACTAGAAGTTGTAATGAAAGGAATCAGATCCAAAGATAACTGTTACTTGTGGCAGCCTGAGAACACTAATAACTCCACTATGTGTCCAATTACCAAAGAAGAAAAAGAGATGAAACTGTGGCACCATAAGCTTGGTCATATTCATCTAAGAAGAATGAAAAGAGCTATCTCTATGGAAGCAGTCATAAGGACTCCAAGACTACAGATTGATAAAAGAAGGGTTTGTGGTGAACTTAAAATTGAAAGGCTTAGTAAAAAGAAACATGTCTATGATGTGGTGAATAAACTTGAAGAAGGATGTGTTGTCAGAACCAGAAGTAATCATGATAAGGATTTTGGAAACAACAAGTCTAATAAATTCTATTTCCCAGAAGAAATGAGTCATGAAGTCTCTTCTCCTATAACTCACCATCAAAATGGAGTTGACAAAAAGAAAAATAAGATCATTCAAGAATCAACCAGAACTATGATTCATGTCAAAAGAATTCCTTCCCAACTCTGTGCTGAAATGGTTGCAGCTAGTAGTAACTGTTCTCAAAATATCTGGACAAAACAGATACTCACTGAGTATAATGTCTCACAAGATGTTGTGACATTGTATTGTGACAATCTGAATACAATCAATATTTCCATGAACCCTATTCAGCATAGCAGGACCAAGCACATTGACTTTGTAGAGAAGAAGTCAATTAAATTGGAACATGATATCATTAAGCTTCAGCTGGCTGATTCTTCTACCAAGGCTCTTGTTGGAAATAAACTTGAAAACTTGAGGGGCAGGTTGGGTATTTGCCAACATGAGAAATTATAGCAATTAATTTTGCTAAAAACAAGGGTTGAAGGAGTTAATTTTGTTAAGTCTATTTTTAGTGGGTTAATCATATGTTTTCCCAATTCTTTCAAAATCTTTAAGAAGTTGAAAAGACTCTCTTTTTCCTCCTACCTCTCTCGACTTTGCAACCTGTTCCCTTCTCTCAATCAAAGTTTTCTCTCAAATTGCTACTGGTGCTCTAAGTCAATCAAAATGTCTCAAACATCATCTTCAACCAAGGCGACCTCTTCATCTTCATCATCTGACCAAGACTCTCGAGCAATCACCACATGCATAGAATCTGAAGTCCTTGAGATCACTCCTCTCAGAGAGATGGCAACTGACCCTGCCAAAGTCAAAAAGCTGAGAACTAGACATGCAGGAAGAGCTCAAGTTGCTGCCTCTGGTAATCCTTCTCATCCTTCTTCTTCTGTACCAAATAGAGAAGGATCAGTTCAAGTTCATCAAGCTATTGCTAGGCTTGTTACTAGTATACTAAGCGGAAACCAACCTGTACCGGGGATTTCTGTCCCATTAAATCAAGAATCAGCAAGCCCAAATGTAGATGTCTCTGAGAATGTTGTGACACAAAATGACAACATTCAGAACCCTTCAGAGAAGACTGTTGATCCACCTATCATTGATGTGGATGAGGAATACTCAGACAATGATCTGATTGCCAATGTAAACCCTAGCATAGCTAGGAGAATGATGAAAAGGAAGGATAATCAGAATGCTGGAAAATGTATGACAAAAGATAAACCTGCTAATAAGAAATCCAAGGCTGAAGGCATGGCTGGGGTAGAATCTGTGAAAACTGTTCAGTCCAAAGGGAAGGTGAAAGCCCAGGTGCATACTGGTAGACAACCAATTACAAAGAAGAGAAAAGAACCTGAATCTTCTAATTCTGATGAGGAATCAGAGTTTGAGATTGATGCTGGAGAAATTCCTATCAGAAGGAAGCTCCCCTCCAGCAAAATTGCTAGAGTTCCTGAAGTCTCAATAGACAACATCTCTTTTCATCATCCTGACAATGCAAACAGATGGAAGTATGTTTGCTTGAAGAGAATAGCTTTAGAAAGAGAGCTAAACAATGATGCCATGGAGTGCAAGGACATCATGGACCTGATTAAGAATGCTGGACTGATGAAGACAATGGTAAAATTTACCAAGTGTTATGAAAATATGGTCAAGGAGTTCATAGTTAACTTGTCTAATGAGTGTGCTGATGGAAGGTCAGCTGACTTTGAAAGTGTTTATGTTAGAGGAAGAAGGGTTAATTTCTCTCCATCAGAAATTAACAAATTTCTTGGAAGATCAAATGAGGATTGTCCTGAACTGGAAGTCACTGACAATGATGTTTGTCAAACCATCACAGAAAAACAAGTGAAGTGCTGGCCCTTGAAACGCAAGCTGAATGCCAGCAAACTTAGCATGAAATTTGCCATCCTGCACAAGATTGGTGCAGCCAACTGGATCCCTACAAACCATAAATCAACTATCTCCACAGGATTGGGGAGATTTATTTATGTTGTGGGAACCAAGACTACTTTTGACTATGGCAGGTATGTCTTTGAACAAACTTTAAAACATGCTGGTAGTTATGCTGTCAAAGGACCAATTGCCTTTCCCTCCCTCCTTTGTGGAATTATCCTTGCACAATACCCTGATATCCTGGTGGCAAGAGATACTGCTTGCAAAAGAGCTCCTACTCTTGGGTTACACTACAAGCTGTTTCAGGGATCTCATGCTCCTGATATTGTCATAACATCAGCTGAGACATCATCTATAAAGACTCAGTCCAAAACATCTGATGTTATAGCTGTATTGAAAGAGACATGCAAAGAGCTGGAAGCTAGGGAAAAGACCCTAGAAAACCTAATTGCCAGGTTAGAAAAGGAGGAAGCTGAAGGAAACAGAAGGGAAGAGGGTGCTGAAGATCAACTAAATACTGAAGAAACTAGCTCCTCTGATGATGACAGTGCTTAAAGGTTGGTGGAGTTACTGGTTGGTGGTGTTGCTGGTCCCTGGTGGAGTTTGCAAAGTGTGTTCAGTTCTTTGTCTTGTTGTGTTACTTTTTCTGGATGATTGTATAATCTTTAAGAACATGTATCTTTGGCCCATTTGTGGCTAAAGAGGGGGAGATATATTTTGGTAGACTTTATTTGACATTCCATTTTTCTACAGTCATATTTATTCTGCTGCTATCTATCTCTGATTGCTTAGGGGCTTTAGCCAAAAATCTGCCAAAGGGGGAGTTTATAGTTGTTTAGGTATTGGCTTGCATTTTTGGTAAAACCAGGTGTATGAATGTCATGACTGATGTCATAACATTCTAGTTTATTAGGTACAGATTTATTAGGTACCTTTGTAGAAAAATATTGTCATACAGGTACTGATGTTTATGAGTGTGTATCTGAGCATTTTGCAAAATGATCACATTTACCAAAATCAGTAAACAGGAATTCAGATGTCATAACAAATGTTAAGACATCCTGTTCTGAACTAACAGGTTTGCAGTTTGGTTAATTCTGAGTTTTTTCAGGAAAATGACTCAGTCTTTCCAGAACAGAATCCTGCGTTTTCTTTGGGTTAACCTAGCTCAACCCCAACCTGGTTGATATAGTCCTGTGACCTAGTCTTAAGGACAAACGGAATTAACCCTAGCTTTTTGTGGAAACCTTAACTGAAGATGCAGCTGCTATATATTCAACAGGGCTGCTGTTTTGAATGATTCCCTTTTTGACAGAAGATCATTTAAAAGCTGTATAGTTTTAACTATTGTAATCCAAGCAATTATCATTGTGATAAGTGACTTGGAATAGGTTTTAATTGTAAGGGTTGTGTATCACTCAAAGCTTTGAAGCAAGAGTGTTTTTGTGTCTCTTGACTAAAGCTTTGAAGCAAAGTCAAGTTAGGTTTATGTATCACTCAAAGCTGTGAAGCAAGAGTGTTTGTGTTGCTTGATTAAAAAGCTGTGAAGCATAATCAAGTGTATGTTTTGAAGAGTGTCTTCATCAATTCATTAGTCAAATTGTTTTAAGTATCACTGTTGTGATTGGGGGGGAGTGAGTAGGAACTCAGGTTTAAGTTGTACTTAGATTGAAGTTGCATTGGGTAGGTCATAAGTGAAGGAGATAAACTGGTTGGTTTATTCCTGAATTAATATCTCTTATAGTGGATTTCCTCCCTGGCTTGGTAGCCCCCAGAGTAGGTGTTGTTGCACACTGAACTGGGTAAACAATTGACTGTGTTCTTTACTGTTTTTGTATTTACTGTCTTATAGAAAGTCAGATACGGTGTCATAACATTGAACGTGACATTGAGTATCTGTAGCCAGAATTTCAATATCTTTGTCATCCATCAGGCGTTGGACACCTGCCTTAAATAAATGACAACCAGTTGGTAGAGATAAACAAAGGTGGCAACCTTCGCCATAACTCGGAAATAAACCAGCCTTCAATAGGTTCCTCTTGACGATCAGGAGAGGAGTAAGAAGAGCATCAACAGCAGTAACAAACACATAATCTTCAACAGTTTTAACATCACAGTCGTGCTTGGGCATAGGAGTAGTGATAACATTTGGAATCTCGGGGGCGTCAAATTCAATTTCCTTCGCCTCGAGAAAGTCTTGCACCTTGTTTTTCAAAGCCCAACAGTTGTTGGTATCATGGCCCGGAATTTATGAATGGTAAGCACAACGAGCATTAGGGTTATAGTGAGGAGAGGTGGTGTTAGGATTCTTTGGAGCTTTTCACAAGGTTACCAAATTAGATTTCAACAAATGTGGCAAGACTTGAGACATCGTCATATTTATTCGGGTAAACTACCTTACCTGCCTTTCCGTTCTAGGATGATTGTTCCTTTGTTGAGTAGGTGCAGGCTTAGAGATCATGACAGCCCCTACCGCTAGACGGCATTCAATTATGTCCTGATTCCTTTGATGGTACAAATCACTAACCTCTTTCTTACCAGTAAAGGGCTTCCTTACTGTACTGGAGGACACATCCTTTTGAATCTTCGCACTCCTGATTCCAGCTTCCACCCGTTCTCCTGTCAAAATCAATTCAGTGAAGCCAGCTGAGGAACTTCCAATTTGATGATTGAAAAATGGACTAGACAGGGTCCCCATAAACATATCCACTAGTTCCCTATCAAACAAGGGAGGCTGGACTCTTCCTGCTAAGTCCCTCCACTTCTGAGCATAGTCCTTAAAGCCCTCACTCGAACCCATAAACATATTTTGGAGTTGTGTACGGGTGGGAGCAAGGTTTGTGTTATACTGATACTGCTTGTAGAAAGAAGCATCCAGGTCTTCCCAATTACGGATATTGGCTCCTTCCAGCTGGTAGAACCATTCTAGTTGAGTCCCGGGCAGACTATCTTGAAAGAAGTTGACCCATAAGTCCTTGTCAGCAGTGTGAGGCTGGATCTTCCACACATAAGATAGGAGGTGCATCTTGGGACATGAGACCCCATCATATTTGGCGAACACCGGCACCTTGAACTTTTGCGGGATGACAACCCCAAAGACAAAACCCAGCTCTTCAAAATCCAGACCCGGTACCTTCCGAACTTCAATTGCATTTAAACAATCCTCCAGCTGTTTATATTTTTCATCAGCAAGAGGATACTTCTCCTTATCATAGTCAGATTCATCATCGGATTCCTTTGGAATGGAGTCTTCCTCTCTTGTTTCCTCCTCTTGATTGTTTCCTCCATTTGATGAAGTTATCAGTTCAGAGGCTCTCTGCACCGGTCCTCTGATCCTTCTTCCCAGATTTACTAACCCAGTTGGCTTCTTTGGCTTCTTCTTCTCTTTAACAAGAAAGGCTTTCAGTTCTTCTTGCCCCTTGGTCAGAGCCATGATCATCTGTTGAAACTGAGAATTCTGAGTCTGTAGATCCTTCACTGTTTGTTCTAGAGCCATTGCTGAAATAAACAGCGGAGAAGATGAGAAACCTACTATGTAACCTGTCCATGAAATGATATGTATGATATGCGTATGCAATGATTTCAAGGATTTCGAGAAATTTAAATTCGTGAACCAAAATGAAACAAAGTTTTATTAGTAGAATTCAAAATACAATTTCTTCTTAGACGTCCAATTGAAAATTCTAAAGTAAGAAATCATGTCTCTTTTGAGCGCCTCCTCTTCATGTCGAGATAGACTTTAAGACACCTTTCCTCATGAAGTTACTTTGTGAGCTCCAAAATTTTCTTCTCATTGGCATAAAAATGATCTCTATAAGTATCTCGCTCCTTCTTCAGCTGAATCCAGGATCTCTGCAGTTCCTCAAGATCAGTGGGCATATCAGGATGAAGAACTGTATAGGGAACACCCCTTCGGCAATGGGCTCCACAATCACTAGTAAGACGGCTATATATGGCATCATAAGGTTATGAGCTCGAGCTCGTACCCACTAGAGATAAGGTTCCATAGGGATAGAAGTCTTTGGCCCCAAATTCTTGATGTCAAATCTATTTACCATGCCCTAGGCTCGTATGAACCTCTGGAGATACCCTTGAACATCATCCTCATAGATAAACATAATACCCTGGATAAGCATCTCGTGAGGACCATCCCTTCGAGCATAACCAAATTGTCGCAATGCCAAAGAAGGATTATAGGTTATACCTCCCCTAATTCTGAGTAGTGGGACATTAGGGAACTCCCCACAGTGGTCAATAATAGAAATATCTCCCATAGATCGGGAATACCAGAGAATATCTGCGTAATAAAGTGACATTATCCTTTGCGACCAGCCTAAACCTTCTTCATTCTTTAGTACTGTTTTTAGGAGGTGAGAAATAAACCACCTTGAAAGCAATGGCACACAGCACATAAGAATCCCTCTTTGTCTTGTGGTACGAGTGTGGAAGTTATGTAAGATGTCTCCGAGTAAAGTGGGCACATGGTTGCGAGAAAGGAAGATCTTGATAACATTCACATCGATGAGTAAGTCCGGATTAAGGAACAGTACTAACCCATAGATGAGAAGGGCCAAAACCTCCTCAAAATCCTGGAAGTCCAAATCATCCCAAAACACTGAGCCTTCTCAATTAGGAACTTAGCCAGAAAACCCTTAACTCCGCTTCTTATCTCCCAGTTGGATATGACGTCAGACTGTCTCAGGTGTAAAGCTGCTGCAATGATCTTCGGCTTTGGAGCTTCTTCCAAACAGATGAAAGGCAACTGACCCAAAATGGGTATACCCAAAATCTGAGAGAACTCTTCCATGATGGGTACCAGCTGGTAGTCTGGAAAGGTGAAGCAATGGTGGTTAGGGTCAAAGAATTGAATGAGCACACTCATCATTTTCTCATTAAAACTTGAGGTAACCAGATTGAGGATTCGACCATAGTTCTTGGTAAATGAAGAAGTCTCTGAAACCCTTGACGCTAACTCTTTGAGTTGAAGAGGTATTCTTACAAAGCTGATTCAGATGGTATTTCTGCGAGCGGAAGACATGATCTGCAAAACAGAGCAAAGATAAATTCCCATAATCCTTGAAATGGTTAGTGCAATAAAGAATAAATGTTTATGATGTATGATGTCAGGTTTAAGAAAACTAAATGACACACAAGCAAAGCACACAATAGACCTTAGGTTCAAAGGCTTGCATGAGATTTAAGGTAAGTACCCTCTTGAAGTTTAGTTGGTTTTAAACCAGTCCTAGAAATAGTAACTGAGTTCTACGGAGTCTCAATAGCAATAATCTTTCTTTATCGGTATTATTTCAGCTTAGCAATCTTTTCTTGCGGCCGAAACATCCCAAAAGTCAGATCCCAATGAGTGTAGTATCAAGTATTAACTGATTCCCAACTTTACACCGAGACCGGCTATCTCACTACTTTATAATGGCCAAGTTTGTTCAACTAAGGTTCTAAGGTCCGTTAGTGCTTCATGACACTATGCGGCGGCCCCGTATTCTCCTCGATTCAACACAAGGGATACCGGTACCAACCAAATTGTCACACCAACACATCCATCGCTTCAACCATATCGGTCTATGTCGTACAATTTCCATGATCTATTGATGTTTACCTAAAAAGATACCCCAGATCCGGGTGTAGGATCTATAGCAACAACCCAAAAAACCCTCCAAAGATAAAGCATACAAAGAAAAAAAAGTAGTTAAATAATGAACTAACTCTAAGGTAACCCCACTTTATTATTTATCCCCAGCAAAGTCTCAAGTTCTGTGATACAGTGGCAGAACCGACTGTTATATATTAGTTTTGCGTTTTTTGTTTGCAAATGTTGCGGTAAGCAAGAGTCGCCACCGTCTTTTCTTTTATCCAACAGAGGAAAGGGTGAAAAGAACAGAAAAATATCTTTTCGAGATGTTTTTTGAGTAAGGGGGTAGATTATGGAAAGGGAAGGTGTTAGCACCCTTTCCATCTGTGGTTTTCCACGGGCTCTTAGAGGTTTGCTCATTTTGAAATACCTTTGTGCTTTATGTTTGAAAATGTTTTGGAAATGCCTTAGTACGGCGAACTTTGTAATGTTTCTCGGGATAGTGGAGAAAATATACAAAGTGTTTTGAAATTGTTTTTGAAAAGTAGTTTTCTATGTAAGTGCAAAAAAGTGTTTTTGAGCAAACTTCTAACAGTTATCTACTTTTGTACTCGAAAAGGTTGTTCTTTTCCTCTTTTCCTTTAGACAGTGATATCCTACTATTAGTGAGTAGGTAGCCCTAACGTTGGATGTTGAGGGACAATCGAAGGGACGTTACAATCACGAAGGCAATTTATGGAGATGCTTTAGCAATTCTGATTTAAAGACTAGATCATTTACCGAGAAGGAAACTGTAGGGTCATCGAGGGACTATGATCTTTTGATTTTACGGGTCTTTCCTAAAGCATTCCTGCCCCATGACTATTTTTTAAAGGCAACCAAAGTGGGTGTACCTTAGAGGTGTTTGTGTGCAAGTGTGTTCAATTCAAATATTTTATCTTTAAATATTTAGGTGTTCTACCATTTGTTTTCAGATCTTGTCATGCAATCCTAGTTAGCATACATCTAAGCAGTTAATATATGTACATGAATTTAAAGTGCGGGAATTTAAATCTACGCTATTACAATACTTCGGGGAGGGGATTTACATTATACAAGGATAAAGGGGGATAAAGCACTAAATATCCTAGATTTAATCTATTACATCTAATGGGCAGATACAATAATAGTAAAAATACGGAATTAAATAAACGCGCATGAAATAGAAAAGACGTCTAAAAATCCTAAAGAAAAGAAATCTTTTGTTGTTTTTGGTATAAAAGAAAATAAAGCCTAAGTCTATTTAATTTTAATTTTAAGAAAAAGATGTTAAAATAATTTAATTAATTTGTTTACAAAATTAACTTAATTAGAAAAAATACTAGCCTAATGTCTTTTTTTGTGATTTTTGATTTAAGGTTAATTTAAATGATAAAGTAAAAAAAACAAAGAAAAGGAACATAAAAGGCCTCCTTCGATTGCAGGGAGGAGACGTCTTTCGATCCAGGAAGGAGGTCTCTCCTTCGATCCAGAAGGCTAACGGACTTTTCGATCCAGAGGGATCTTGTCCTTCGATTCTGTGAAGGGGATGGGATTTCTGATCCAGGAGGACAATGGGCAGTGTGATACGGTAGGAGAACTGACTTGAGGTTTTGCGTTTGTGTTTGCAAATGTTGCGGAAGACAGCGTCAACGGGGTAATCGGCGTAAGCAAAATACATCTGGAAGACATTTCACCGAGACTGACATACCATCATCTTTAATACTGGAACGCTTGTTGGAGGCCAATCTGACTGCTTTAAAGAATCCTCTTCGGAATCCCAATACATATGCTCCTAGCTATCACCCCGACGCATTTTGTGTATACCATTCCTATAGTCCTGGACATGACACCAACGACTGTTGGGATTTAAAAAACAAAATCCAAGATTTGATTGACAGAGGAGTGCTGAAATTCATGTCGGATGGCGAGATGAAAATCTTCCGCTAAGGGTTCTCCACCTGAAATGACAAGTTCGAACTAAAAGGCTTTTGTTTCATTTGAATTTTCAAGTTGTAATTTCCTTTGTTATTCAAACAATTATCTGTTGATGTCAAACTCTATTTAATTAATGCATTGCATATGTTTGTCTTGAATTCAACCATTCGTTTTCACTATTCTTGAATTATGCTTCCTACTTTCTTTATGATATTTAACTCTTGATAAAAGTTACAAGTCTTTAGAGGGAGGATGACGAAACAATACCATAATCTCATACAATATGCTTTTGAACAGACCTTGCTGACGATGTACAGATGTTTCTTTCAAATCCTAAACACTGGAGTTATAAGGAAGATAATCCCTAGTCAACCCCTTAGGGACAAAGAAGTAGAAGTTTTCTGTTTTAAAACACAAATTGAAACCTTTAATCAAACCCGGGGCAGGGTAGTCTCTCAGTTAATTCAAAAAAAATGCACATTGAAGTCGCAAACTCTCAGTTCATAATACAACGAATGACATCAAAAACATTCCTTGGGAATCAAAAGACAGTGATGGTTCCTTATCTCATAGGCAATCATTATCTCTCAAAAGAGAAAAGCCCACTGAGCCAAAACCTACCAAAGGAGGCTTAAGAAAGTTGGGGCATCCCGCTAACTGTAATCTCGAAAACAGGAACAGTCAGGCAAAAGTTAGGGATAATAAACCAAAAGAAAGAGGTCATTGTAAATCCTCAACAACATGAAAAGTGTTACAAAAAATAACTGCCTTCCCATAAAATTCAACTTGTGTGAACCATCACCAAGACGTCGTTCCAAACTCGAAATAGAGTTCGACGCATAATTAACTGAGTTTAGAATTGAAGAACATCAGGAAGAGCGGGTGGGTACAAATATACTTTGAGCCTTTATCCTTTGTTTCTTAAACCGTGAACCAAGCCACGTTACAACCCTTCAAAAGTCCTAATTGAAGCATGAGTTAGTTCGAAAGCATACTGTTACAAAGGGTATCCTGACTCCTGTAAGGCTTTGCTCTAAATCTTGTGTTGAATTTGTCTTATAAAAAGTTTTCTGCTAAAAACGCCTTTTTTCAAAACTTCGAGACAAGCATAAACTTTGCATTATTTGAATATCGTTGTTTGCACATGTTTATTTGTTTGACAGCAAAGAAATTCACAACAATGAATGTTCGGAGGAACGAAATCTCTCTCAGTGAATAAAATCACTTCAAGTGGGATGATAATCTCGTTGCAAAAATCTCCCATCAACAAAAATTGGACTTGGTTTGGTATTGTCCAGCAAATCTGGGGCAGTCCAGTCAGGATTTCAACAAATCTTTCAAAATCCAGTAAACCTGGGGCAACCTAGTCAAGATTTCAAGAAATCTCAATTGCAGTTTAACCTGGGGCAAGCCTCCATCACCATCACTTGGGGAATTAAAACGTGAATCTCTTCAAAGGGTTACGTACAATACCAAAAGCATTTGATACTAGGGGTAGTGACGAATCTCTCTGAAACCTTTCTGAAAAGAAATTCAAGCGTCCTCGAGAAGTTCATCACCTTTCTAGCAGAACAACAGTCATGGGTTTATTTCCCCAACACTTGTCAAGGATCTATTCTCCAAAATGAAATTACATTTCAATAACATTCATAACATACTCAGATTGATCGTCCAAGATTCCTTCATTACCTGTTGGAAGTTACGATCGTCAAGGATTCCTTCATCACCTGTTGGAAGTTACGGTCGTCAAGGATTCCTTCATCACCTGTTGGAAGTTACGATCATCAAGAATTCCTTCATCACCTGTTGGAAGTTATGGTCGTCGAAGATTCCTCCATCATCCGGTTGAGTCAAAATTAATCCAAGACCCTCTCTGCTTTGGTCAGATCGACACTAAGATCTCCCTGATTCTTATGCCAATGGAAGATCTTCCGAATTTTTGATATTTTAGAAAAATCTCTCAGCGATTTATTCTGATTTTCTTCACTATCAGGGATGAAAAATCCAACTCCTTTCTCCTTCACCAACTTGGGATTTATTTTCCCCAGCAAAAGGAAAGGTACAATCAAATTCAAGCGACAAAGCTTTACTTCAGTTGAATTACGGACGAGTTCCTAAAATCTCAGCAGAAACAACCCACCAGCAGAATAATGGACAAATGAAGCTCCTAAAATTCTGTTTCTCTCAAGAATGAAGATTCTCATCCTTGAAACCTCAAGAGATTGGTATATTCCAAAGCTCCTGATACCGTTAACAGAATGAAGATTCTCATCCTTGAAACCTCAAGAGATTGGTATACTCCCAAGCTCTTGATACCGTTAACAGAATGAAGATTCTCATCCTTGAAACCTCAAGAGATTGGTATACTCCCAAGCTTCTGATACCGTTAACAGAATGAAGATTCTCATCCTTGAAACCTCAAGAGACTGGTATACTCCCAAGCTCCTGATACCGTTAACAGAATGAAGATTCTCATCCTTGAAACCTCAAGAGATTGGTATACTCCCAAGCTCCTGATACCGTTAACAGAATGAAGATTCTCATCCTTGAAACCTCAGAAGATTGGCATACACCCAAGCTCCTGATACCGTTAACAGAATGAAGATTCTCATCCTTGAAACCCCGGTAGATTGGTATACACCCAACCTCCTGACCCAAACGCCTGAATATAGATTCTCATTCTTTCTTCCCCAGTAGGTTGGCAGACATCCAAGCTCCTGATATTCCCGACAGAATGAAGATTATCATTCTCAAAGTGGTATACAATTCAACCTCCTGGTTTTTCCCGACAGAATGAAGATTCTAATTCTCAAAGTGGTATACAATTCAACCTCCTGGTTTTCCCCGACAGAATGAAGATTCTCATTCTCAAAGTGGTATACAGTTCAACTTCCTGGTTTTTCCCGACAGAATGAAGATTCTAATTCTCAAAGTGGTATATATTTCAACCTCTTGGTTTTCCCTAACAGAATGAAGATTCTCATTCTCAATGTGGTATACAATTCAACCTCCTGGTTTTCCCCGACAGAATGAAGATTCTCATTCTCAAAACGGTATATAATTCAACTTCCTGATATTCCCGACAGAATGAAGATTCTTATTCTTAAAGTGGAATACGACTTGACTTCTGAACTTCTTCCAAACAGGAATAAGCCCCTTCAACAGGATAGCTACTTTTCAACAGTATGGCTATTCCCCACAGAGTTCTTGCTCCCCGACAAAATCAAGACTCTCATCCTTGATCCTTCGGAGCTTTCTTTACTTTCAGCATGAATTTGTAAGAATTTCAAATCCTCTGCAGATCGAAGATTCTCGTTCTTGGCTTCTCAACACCAATTCCCCTTGCAGAATGAAGATTCTCTTTCTCATTTCTCCACAGAGTTTTCAGATATTCCCCGGCGAAGTTCCCCTCAAAACCGGAATCCCCAGTAGATTGGTATACCACCCAAACTCCTGACTTTCCCCAGCAATATAACTTCTCCCCACAGAGGTTGTCAAAAAGCTTGAAGACACACATACTCTTCAACAGTGGTCCCATGACTTCTCATTTTCAACGATCAAAGGATTTTCAATCCCTGGTAGTAGTCAAGGATTTATTTTCCCCCGACAGTGGTCAGAGATTTTATTATCTCCAGCTATCCAGGATTTATCTTCCTCAGCAAGATGGCTAATCATCTTACATGCGCATTCATTACCTTCATATATCATAAGCATATATATAACACATACATTTCATCATACAACATAAATTTGTGTTTCAGCTAATATTTTACCCGTCGCGGGATAAGTTTAGCAAGTTTCAAGCTTCAAGGATTTCTGAAAACAGTTCATGGATGCCTCCCGACACGGATGCTAATCTATTGCTTATTCAGACCCCCAGCTCAGAGATCTTCCAAACATGGATACCTTTCTGATACTCACCCTCTCACCTACAACATACAGTTCAACAAATATTCTCGGATGGAATCTTTAAGCCCATCTCCGACAAGATTTTGTCACATCTCCAAATGGCATCTTTAAGCCCATTCCCTCAACTATGCTTTGACGAGTGTAAATTTATGGGCACTCTAGTGTCCAATCATCTTTTACCTTCGAGTCGCGAACGACAAAATTGCCAATCTAACTCTTCAGGTTCAAGAAGATTGAACAGGGGCAACTGTTGTACCCCAAAATTTGCCCTCCCTTTTTCACAAGAAATCATAACCCCAGGGTTTTCTCTAATTTTTCAGATTGGCTCAAGAATCGGTCAAACAGATTTTTCTTTATCAATCAATCCAGAATTAGGGTTTTCACCGATTTTATTGAGATTGGCTCAGGAATTGATCAAGAAGATTTTTCTTTGGCAACAAATCCGGAATTAGGGTTTTCGCTCGCATTTCTCAGAAGAAATTGAATCCACAGTAATTCAGTTCATTGTTACATTGTTTTCGCACTTTGTCAAAGTTTGCTGAAAGATTTATTGATTGTTTTCAAAAGCCCGATTATCTGAAACAAGAGCTGAGATTGTTATTTGGAATATCAAGACATCTGCTTGATTAGTGGAGTGAAAGGTTTACCGTTTAATGGAATGCTTGTTTGTTTAAACTGTACAATGTGTGTGTTATTTGGAATACCGTGCGTACTGTGAGTAATGCAAGGTTACGAGACTGCAAAGTTTGTTGATTATTTATTTTATCTGGATTAAAATTATTGGGATACAGTTCCAATTATTTTGGTTTGAGAGACTTAAATAATTAAATAAACAATGCAAGGAAAGATTGGAAGATATTTGACAAAGACTTTTTTTATTTATTCGTTTCAAATATTGTTACAAAATTTATCTGAATATTGTAAATTTACAACTTACAGTATTTACAATAATATTTGTTTACAATAAATGGAAAAAAAATAAATCTAAGCCTAATCTCCTAAAATCTTTGGCTTCTACTGCTTCCTCTATCATCCAACTGGTACTTACCTGCAAAAGACAGAAGAAAAAGAAATCAGCGCAATTAACTGAAAAGAATTTTCAAGAAGATAAAAATAAAATCATCATTAAAGTCTGTCGGCCGGAATCAGAAATGCTATGTTCATCATATTTCATTTTCCTCTCTGCAAATCACAAGAAGATTTCTCTTCTCGGTTCACAGAGAGAAAAATAAAAGATATAAATTGCAAGCATACAATTAATTCAAAATGCAAAAACATAGGCAAGTTGCAAGGCAAAGCAAAGGGTACTACAAACTGAGTTTCAAACTGCATTTAGTCAACCAAGTCAGCAAGGCAAGCATAGGCAAGCTAACAACAATGCAGTAACTAAGCATGTCAAACTAAGTTACAAGCCAACTAGGTGCAAAAGGCAATAGTACACAATGCAAAAAATATGGAAACAAAGTACACAATGCAGAGAGATGAACCAAGTTACAAGCAAGAGCTTGTCCTGGCCATCATCATTTTCTGGCCAGCAGACTTTTCAGAATAAAATATAATAATCAAAGATGCTTAGGGGAGAGAGAGAAAGAGAGAACCTCAGTGAAAGTTTGCAGTTTGGGCAAAAAGCAGGCTATTTTTTAAGACAAAAAAGAAAAAAAGATATAAAGAGTAGACTGTATAACAGTCCAAATAAAAGAAAACATTGAGCCAAAGCAGCTCAAATCTGCATAATCAAACTACTGCAGAATACTTCTCAAAACCTGCATTACAAACACTGAAGTCTGCCTTACAAATTGCAAACCTGCTAAACACACAGGCCAAACACAAACAGCCTGCAAAAACATGTAAACCAAACTTGCTTTCCATACTGCAAACCTGCAGTAAATACAAACTGTAACTTACCAAAACTGTAAGTTACAACCCTGGAACCAACAAACCTGCTTGCAAACTCAAGCAAACCTGCAAGCCTGCTTGCAAAACTCAAACAAGTTGCTATCAAACCACAAGCCTGCTTGCACAAAAAACAGCATAACCTGCCTGCAAACCAAAACTTCCCAACCTGCATAACTGTAACAAAAGCTCAAATCTGCATAACCAAACTACTGCAACTTGTCCAAAAACAACCACAAACTCAAACAAGCTCAACAAGCCTGGAATACCAACTGCAAATCAAATTGAAAAACACCAACATAGCATACAAACTCAAAACAAGCCAACAAAAAATAGTTTCAGAAGTGATTTCATCACTCATCATCAACATCAGCATACAAAGAGAAAAGAAGAGCATTTCAGAAGTGAAAGAACAAATAGTTTCAGAAGTGATTTCAAATCATCATTAACCTATCAAAGAGAAAAGAAGAGCATTCCAGAAGTGAAAACAACATAGGGTTTTCAGAAGTACATTCATCATCAAACGAAAATCAAGCAAAGCTAAGTTCCAATTTGTGTCCATCAACAAAAGTC
This sequence comes from Vicia faba, assembly GCA_948472305.1. Lineage (NCBI taxonomy): Eukaryota > Viridiplantae > Streptophyta > Magnoliopsida > Fabales > Fabaceae > Vicia > Vicia faba. Next base: position 1,000,311,083 of record OX451735.1, read on the forward strand.
AGAAACACACATTCAGAAACAACAAAAATCTTAGAGATACTTTCAACATCTATACCAAAACCAGAAAGAGGAAGGGATTCAGAAGCCCACAAAGGTTTCATAATATATTTCATCATCAACGAAATCAAATACAAACAACTTTCAGAGTATCATCATCATCGACATCAAATAACCCAGAAGAAAGAGGAAGAGAAAATTAGAAGCTATTCAAAGGGTTTTCAGAAGCAACATAAGCAGTTTTCAGAAAAGCTCATCATCAAACATTTAAAAGAAATACAGAGATACCATTAAAGCAAGCAAGCAACCATCATCTCTGTCCTCCGTTCTGGCCACCAGAAGCGCCACCAATCCCTCTCCTTTCCTCCCTTTTTCCTCTCAATCTACCCCAAGGTAAGTTGTTCTCAACCTTTTTTTACTACACATCAAGCATCAAAAGCCATAAATTAAAACATGCATGCAAGTAATACTCAAACTAATGAACATAACTGTGAAGCCCTAAAAAACAAAGGATAAAACTCGTACCATTCAAACCACAACCGTGGGCCGCCGTAAGAGGAGAGAAAGTGAGAGGGGGTGGCGCTCTGGCAACTTGGAGCTTGGAGGAAGGATCAACGTATCTCCTGAGAGAGATAAGAGAAACGGAGAAGAGATTAGAGAAGCGGCGCCGCTGAGGCCAAAATTGCAAACCCTAAAGCTGAATGAAACCCTAAAAAATTTGTTCAAGTTTACAATTGGGCCTTTGCCCCAAACAAAACGCTTAAGCCCACTGAACACGCAACCCCCCCCCCCCCCCCCCCCTTCCATTTTCATCCATTTCTGCTTTTTATTTTTGTTTTCCATTTGGGCCCATGAACCTGTCTCAGATTTTAAAACTAATACTTTTTAACTAATATCATTTATACTAATTTATTTATTTTTCTTTTAGTTAATAAAAACACTAAGTAATTTTGTTTTATTAAGTTAGTCTTATTATTAATTAATCTTGTTTAAGTATAATAAAAATACAAAAAAAAAGTATTTAGTTTAAATAATTTTTGGTTTTCTTTAAACCTAGTTATTGATCAACAAAAATGCATAAATAATAGGGATCTAGTTCAAAATAAATTTCTTTCTTTAAAACTTTTTCTTTTCATAATTCATAAAAAATACAAGAATAATAATCATACTTAATCTTCACTAGGTTAAATTTTTATTTATTCATTTGTAAATAAATACATGCATCTCATATTTCTTTGATTTTCTTTATCTTACAATTTGTTATAATTTTCATATTAAATTGTGACAGTTCGATTTGGTTGTAACACATATTTGGACATTATTATTCTTGATGAGACTCATCCCCATTTGTGAATAATTGTACCCCCATCCCCGGATACTGTTTTGTAATAACTTAGACTTTAAATTCCCGCAATTTATTGCTTTCAATATACTGTATAGTAATTAGGGTTTGTATGCAAAGATCTAAAATCAATCGCTAGATAACCTAATACAAGAACAAATGCATGAAAATCAATACACAATTCACACTTGCACCTCTAGGGTAACCTTGCTTGTTGCCTCGGAAAATACAATCATGTCCCTCGAGTATGAGACACTCTAGCAAATGCCCCTTCGAGAAACAAAGATCGTAGTCCCTCGATGAACCTCGATGTTGCCTTCGATAAAACGATCTCGTCCCTTACAAAATTGCTAGAGAGTCTCACAAGTTGCTTTCAATGATTGTATACGATGACCCGCGCCTGTCCCGTTTAACATCCTAACACAAGGTTGTTCACCAAACACAATGGTGAAACAACACTGTTAAAAGGGTTAAAAACATAAGAAAGATCTTTGAGTAAAATAGGGTAGACAACTCTTAGTTACTTGACCAAAAATCTTGCAAAACATCCTTGCCATTTTCAAACACACTTCACAACACAACTTCAAAACAATTTCAAAACAACTTTCAAAACATTGAAATATCTTTTCAAAAAGACACACGCCTTTGTATATATTCAAACAAGAATCATTACAAAGGTTGCCTAGACAAGGCTTCTTTTTCAAAGCATTTTCAAAAACCACACACACAAAGCACCATTTCAAACAATTGAAAAGCAAAGGCAAGTGATCTAAAACAAGTAACTAAGAGCCCATGGAAAACCATGGATGAAAAGGGTGCTAGCACCTTCCCTTTTCATAATCTACCCCCCGAACCCAAGAAAACATCTCAAAGGTATTTCCTATGCTTTTTGACCTTTCCTTAGGATAAAATAAAAAGTCGGTGATGACTCTTGCTAAACCGAAACATTTGCAAACACAAACACAAAATCCCAAGTCAGTTCTCCCACCGTATCACAGAACTGGCGACTCTGCTGGGGAGTATTTCTAAAAAAAAAGTGGGGTTACCTTAGGGTTTTAGATCACCTTTCCATGCTTATCTTGTTTGCCTTGATTTCTTTACTTTTTGGTTCCTTGCTTGAGTTGGTTTTAAATCCTACACCCGGATTTGGGGGCACCTTTTAGGTAAGTAGCAATAAACTGTGAGGGAACTGTGCGGGGTATACCGACTTGGTTGAAGCAGTGGCTACGTTAGTGTGACATATTTGTGGGTACCGGTAGCCTTTGAGTCAATCAAAGAGAATACGGGGCCGCTGAGTGATGTCATGAAGCACTAACGAACTCTTAGAACCTTACTTGACCATCTTGGCCTTATTAGGGGTAGTGAGATGACTGGCTTTGGTGCAGTCCGAAGTTGGTAGATACTCGATACTATACTCATTGAGGATTATTTTCTTGGAATATTTTGGTTGCCAGTTAAGTGGCTAAACCAAAACAATGAACACAAAAAATAATCCAGTGATATTGAGCTCCTTAGAACCCGGTTTCTGTTTTAAGACAGGTTGAGCCAACTAACTTCAAAGAGGGTACTTACCTACAAACTGTTGGTGTAAGCCCTAGAGGCCAATACTTTTGGTACTTGTATCGAATTATTTATTAATAATAAAAGGCATTTCTTTATTATGTTTGCTTTCCAAAATAATGAAGTCCCTAGAATGGTTTATTGGTTTAATGAAATGTTAAGTGTGACTTAATCATGAGATCCCATTAAACATAAGACACTATTCTTAAAGTATCCGTAGTCAAGCTTTAATGTGAAGTGGGATAACATTAAAGCATTAAGATTATTATGAAGATAGATTGATGATCACATCTCATGGATCATAGATAAGGAGTTATCAAGTCTTGACATAGGTATGAATATTAGGAGTAATATTTATACTGGATTGACCCGCTATGAGAATACTACATAGAATGTTATGCAAAGTGTCATAAGTTATTCTCATGATGATAATGATGTATACCACCCTTTGACCTGAAACCACTATGGACCCTAGATGTAGAGTCAAGTACTTTATTGCTGATCAAACATCATTCGTAACTGGATGACTATAAAGACGGTTGATGGGTACTTCACAAAGCATGCTAAGGGACATGAGTGACCTAGATCGAATTTGCTCATCCTGCAGAACAGGATAAATGTCTAAGGGTCTAATATTGAACTGGAAAAGGGTGACACAGTGTATGCCTTGTGTTCAATATAGACATGAGGGCAAAAGGGTAATTGTACAACACAAATATTATCACGGAAAAGGTTTGGTCAGATCACATGACATTTTCGTGACTTGGGTAACAGTGATGTGTTGCTAGATACCGCTCACTGTTTATTATATTAAATGTGTGATTTAACATAATTGCCAACATCGCGAAAACCTACAGGGTCACACACATAAGGACAGGTTGATGAGAGATAGAATAAATAAGGAACACCGTAAGGTACGGTGCACTTAAGTGTAATATGGAAAGTGGTAAGGTACCACGTGGATAAGTGATATATGGTACATCATAAGGTATGATGTCCATAAGCTTAATTGGGCTTTTAGCTTGTAGCCCACACGAGTGATTCTATAAATAGATCCCTTGTGATGAAGCAATTTCACTTGATGCAATTTCGTTTTTGATTCTCTCTCACTCAAAGTTTCCGTTCGTGATCAGCTAGCACTGTGACCGGAAGCGATCTGTTCGTGTGGACTGAGTAGAGGCGTTGTTCTTCATCAACGCTCGTGATCACAACATCAAAGGTCTGAATTGCCACAAGAGGTAAATATTTCTATCACTGACCATGCTCATTCGTAAGGATCTCTAAAGGAAAATTTTAAATTCCGCTGCGCTTTTGGTCGTAATTTTCCTTCACAAACCCCATGCAAGCCTAAACCTAAGGGCTTTTCTGCTTTGTGTGAATATGATTACCTGTATATACACTTGCTTACTTTTGCATACTTGTACATAACATCATAACATCATACCACAGCATTTTCAATAACCATTTCAAGGATCTCGAGGGTCTTTGATGCAGGGTCATATTGAACCAGACATCTACCAAAGGGTAAGAGGATTTTCCTCTAAACAAACGCCTTCAAAGATCAATTACAACAACTTGAATCGAGGGCTATGACCCACTTGACGTGGTGAGCTTGATTCTCATGGAAAGACATCCACCGATACAAAGTTCTCCAGTCAAAGATGCTGATCAAAGTTCAACCTCTAACATTTTCTTGTGTTTACCCCGAGAGATTCTTGAAAACATGCATCCACATATCATGCATTGTATCATAACAAGTTTTCCCTTTCAGGTTTCCTTATTCTCCTACTGTTTATTTCAATAGAGATGGCTCTAGAGAGAACTGTCGAAGATATCCAGGCCCAAAACACTCAACTTCAGTTTGGGCGAGCCATAAGGGAAGGACCTCATGAGCTTCTAATGCCTAATATAATCTTTGATTTTCAAGGGGATAGTGACGAGCAACGCCGCAGATTCATAAGGGCTTGGGATAGAGTTCACAAATTTGATCCACACGAGCTGGGTGCGAAGACTTCTCTACCAATGGAACCATATCTCCGATGGGTTCGCATACGTGCCCAAAAGCTGGGAATGCCCTACGAAGCCGTATTTCCTATCATTGTTGAAGTTGCTGATGAGGAAGGGGTTCCTCCTACCATTCTCCACCCTTACATGCCTACTGACATTGGGGCATTGAAGAGGTCCTGGATGCAGCTTAGAGAATAACGGGATACTTATAGAGAAAAGTATCACGAGCAAGAGCGAAAGATCTAGAAGTTGACAAGGCAGTTGGAGAGGGAGCAGATCATCAATGACTATGTCAGCACTAAAGGCAAACGACCATGGGAGCGTTGATGTCCTTTGATTACTTCCAGCTTTTTATTTACTTTTCAGTATTTCCTTTCTTGTAACGCCTTAAGGGCAATTTGTTGAACAATTAATTTCAAGTTTATCTAATAAAAGTGTGTTTCATTTCTTGTTTACGAATTTGAATCTCTCGATGTCTTTGAAATCATATCATATGCACTTCATTCCATGCACCTCATAACAGGTACCCTTACAGGTTTTCTCATCTTCTTCGCTATTTATTTCAGCATCATGTCTTCTGAACCATCAACTGAACAAGCAATCAAGGCTCTACAGGCTCAAAATGCCCAATTCCAGGAGTTGTTCATGAATTTAGCTAAGGGTCAGCAAGATCTGAAGACCCTTATTCTGAAAGAGAAGAAGAAGAAGAAGAAGAGGACAGTCCTGTTTAACACAGGTCACAGGTTTGGAAACAGGCTACGAGATGAAGTTGATTTGACCACCTCATCTGGAGGGAAAGATAGTCAGGAAGAAAGGAGGGCTCCTAGCCTTGTAGTTTCAGACAACAAGACGAACTTCGACAAAGACCAGTATCCTCTGGCCGAGGATAAATACAAGCAACTTGAAGACCGGTTGAGTGCGATGGAAGTTCAGAAAGTTCCTGGTCTGGATTTTGGTGATTTGGGTCTGTCATTTGGGGTGGTGATTCCCCACAAATTCAAAGCACCAGCCTTTGCTAAATATGATATAGTTTCTTGCCCGAAACTTCACCTCCGGTCGTATGTAAGGAAGATTCAGCCGTACACAACTGATAAGAACCTATGGATCCACTTCTTTCAAGACAATCTCTCAGGGACTCAGCTTGAGTGGTTTTACCAGTTAGAAGGAGCCAATATCCGCAGTTGGGAAGATTTGGCTGCTGCTTTCTACAGGCAGTGCCAATACAATGTCGACCTCGCTCCCATGCGTACCCAACTCCAGGTTATGTCAATGGGTGCGGGCGAAGTTTTCAAAGATTATGCTCAGAAGTGGAGGGACCTTGCTGGTAGAGTGCAACCACCCTTGGCTGATCGGGAGCTTGTGGATATGTTTCTGGGGACCTTGTCTGGTTCGTATTTCAACCATCTGATTGGAAGTTCTTCGTCCGGGTTTACGGAGCTGATAATGACCGGTGAAAGGATTGAAGCTGGTATTAAGTCTGGTAAAATACAGAAGGGTGCTTCATCGGGCACCAAGAAGAAGCCTTTTAAGAAGGAGTCCAGTGTTGTTTACAGTTTGAAAAGCCAGAATAGACCTGAACGCCGCCAAGCTGTTAATGCAGTTGTCATTTCAAGACCTGCTGGTGCTCCTCAGCGTAACAATTAGCCAAAGGCCGAAAGACCTCGAAGACAATTCACCCAACTCAACATGATTTTATCCCAGATTCTTCCGCAGTTGTTGAAAACCAATCTAGTGATTCCAAGGGAGGCCCCGAAGAATCCCAACACTACATCACCAAAGTACAACCCTAATGCCCGTTGTGCTTTTCACTTTGATAGCCCGGGGCATGATACAGATGATTGTTGGGTTTTGAAGAACAAAGTATAGGACTTAATTGATGCGAGGGAGATTGAGTTCGAGGCGCCTGAAAGACCTAATGTTGTGACTGCTCCTATGCCCAAGCATGGAGTAAATGCTATAGATGAAGACTCGTTTGTGGTTTCTGTGAACGACATTGTTACCCCTTTGATGACTGTGAAGAAGAACCTTTTGTTAGCCGGTTTATTTCCGGGCTATGACGAAGGTTGTCGTATGTGTTCTGTTCTACCTACCGGTTGCCATCTTTTGAAGTCAGGTGTCCAACGCCTGATGGATAATAAAGAAATTCTGTTTGAGAAGATTGTTGTTCCTTTAGTTCACACTGAAGAAGTTGCTATTATCACCATTTTCGACAATTCTTCCAAGGCTTCCTCGAGAAAGCCTGTTAGAATTACATCTGTTCCAAGAATCGCTTCGTTGATCATCATTGTTCCAGGGCCTATCCCCTATACATCTGATAAAGTTGTCCCTTGGCACTACGGGGCTGATGTTTACTTTCACAGAGTTAAACAAGATTTGGATGTTGATACTGACGTCAGCAATATTGTTGGACCTGCCAAGGTCACCCGCAACGGAAGACTTTTCTCCCCTAATATCTCTCCACCAACTGCCCGGAAACCTGTTGTTATTACACCAGCCAGTGTACCTGCTACTGTTCCTGTTCAAGTTACCATTCTTACCCCTGTTGCCGAGTCGTCCGACACTCGGGGCAAAGGGACCACTGATGAGCCTGCCCAGACGGAGGCACCAAAGAAAATTACTTTTGAAGCCTCTAGGCAAGAGATGGAGGAAATTTTGAAGATCATCAAAAAGAGCGACTACAATATAGTCGAGCAGTTGGGGCAAACCCCATCCAAAATCTCTATGTTGTCACTGTTGCTATGCTCAGAGGCCCATGCCAAGGCTCTAATTGCATTCCTAAAGACTGCACACGTACCTCAAGAAACATTAGCTGATTAGTTTAAAGATTGTGTGGCTAGTCTGACTGCAAATAATGGGTTGGGTTTCTCTGACGCCGACTTGACTGTTAAAGGGAAGAATCACAACGATGCCCTGCATGTCTCCATTGAATGCAGGGGCACCACTCTTGCTCATGTATTGGTGGATACTGGTTCCTCATTAAACGTTTTGCCTAAGAAAGCTTTAGACCGGTTGGACTGTGAAGGGTTGGAGCTGAAACCAAGCAACATTGTCGTCAGGGCCTTTGATGGGTCTAAGAGGATGGTGCATGGAGAAGTGGATATTCTGATCAAGGTTGGTTCTCAGGTTTTTGCATCTACATTCTATGTGATGGACATTTGGCCATCTTATTCATGTTTTCTAGGTCGTCCGTGGATCCACAAAGCTGGGGCAGTGACGTCTACGCTCCACCAGAAGCTAAAGTACCCGGTTAAAGGGAAAATTGTGACAATACAAGGAGAAGAGGAGTACATGGTGAGCCACCTCAACTCTTTCCGATATGTAGAAATGGATGGGGAGTTCATTGATACCCTGTTCCAGCATTTTGAAGAGGTTCCCCGGACACTGGCGTCAACTGAGACTGTTGTTGAAGATCCTCCCATGAAGATGGCTTCCTTCAAGGATGCCCGGGTTGTTGTCGAGAAATGTGGGTGTGCAAATTGGGGCCAACTCCCTGATTTTGCACAGAAGACTAACAAGTTTGGTTTGGGTTTCTCTGCAGAAGCTCAAAGGGCTGTTCGGAATGCACGGATCAGAAGACCTCCCCTGTTCATCAGCAATTCAGGAGTGAACGCCATTGAAGACGATGTTGAAGAGTCTCAGTTCGACAGTTAGATCTATCCTACTACCGATGGTGGACCAAGCAACTGGACAGCAAAGGACTTCATCCCAATTTCTTTTGTTACCCAGTAATGAAACTTTTGTTTTGAATTTGTAACAGACAATGTTTTAAACTTTATGGCCCGGTGTCTTACCCGGGGCACTGTGGCTTCGTTTGTGAGGGCTTTATGTGTGTCATTTTCATATATCATTAATAAAAGCATTGGACGTTTTCTTGCATTTCAAATTTTGCGCTCCTTGTTTTTCTTTTATTACATGTTGCAAAACAGCTATTTTACACACACTCACGTATACAGGTCTACATCCACTATGGATCTCACTGGTAACGACTCTGCTACTGCCGGTTATGACTTCGAAAGTACGATCAACTTAGCCGAAGACGAAGGTGAAGATGATTGTGAAGTTCCAGTTGAACTTGCAAGACTGCTACTCCAAGAAGATAGGGTTATACAACCACATGAAGAGTCAGTAGAAATAGTGAATCTGGGTACAGAGATAGACAAGAAAGAGGTCAAGATCGGGGCAAATCTAAAGCTTAGTGTGAAGCAACGGCTGATTCAGATGCTGCGAGACTATGTTGAGATCTTTGCCTGGTCTTATGAAGATATGCCTGGGTTGGATACCGATATTGTGGTTCACCGATTACCCACCAAGGAAGACTGTCCTCCAGTGAAACAGAAGGTCCGCCGAATGCGCCCAGATATGTCTGAGAAAATCAAGGATGAGGTTATGAAACAGTTTGACGCCGGTTTTCTAGCAGTTACTTCTTACCCACAGTGGGTGGCCAACGTGGTTCCAGTACTGAAGAAGGATGGTAAGGTTCGAATGTGTGTTGACTACAGGGATTTGAATAGGGCGAGCCCCAAAGATGATTTCCCTCTGCCTCATATCGATGTTCTGGTTGACAACACCGCACAGCATAAGGTCTTCTCCTTTATGGATGGTTTCTCCGGTTATAATCAGATTAAAATGGCTCCTGAATACATGGAGAAGACAACTTTTGTTACTCAGTGGGGTACCTTTTGCTACAAGGTCATGCCTTTCGGATTGAAGAATGTTGGGGCAACGTATCAGCACGCCATGGTCTCTTTGTTCCATGACATGATCCATCATGAGATTGAAGTATATGTCGATGATATGATTGCAAGGTCCCAGACTGAGGAAGAACACCTTGACCATCTGCAGAAGTTATTTGACAGGTTGAAATTGTACAAGCTGAGGTTAAACCTGAACAAGTGCACCTTCGGGGTGAGATCTGGTAAACTGCTAGGCTTCGTCGTAAGCGATAAAGGTATTCAAGTGGATCCTGCAAAGGTGAAGGCCATACAGGAGATGCCAGCTCCCAAAACAGAAAAAGAAGTCAGAGGCTTTCTGGGACGTTTGAACTATATCGCCCGATTCATCTCGCACCTAACTGCTACTTGTGAGCTAATCTTCAAGTTACTGAAGAAAGATCAAGTAGTACGATGGAATGATGAATGTCAGGCCGCTTTCGAAAGGATCAAAGAGTATCTCCAAGAGCCACCCATTTTGATGCCTCCAGTTGAAGGGAGACCTCTGATCTTATACTTGACAGTACTCGACCACTCAATGGGGTGTGTGATGGGTCAACATGACGAGTCTGGCCGAAAAGAGCATGCTATTTATTACCTTAGCAAAAAGTTTACCGACTGCGAGACTCGATACTCGTTGCTCGAGAAAACTTAATGCGCTTTGGCATGGGTTGCTCGCCGGCTGAGACAGTATATGCTGACTCACACTACTCTATTGATATCAAAGATGGATCCAATCAAGTATATCTTCGAAAAGCCTGCCTTATCCGAAAGAATAGTAAGGTGGAAGATGATCTTGACTGAGTATGACATACAATACACGACCCAAAAGGCAATTAAGGGAAGTGTGTTGGCAGACCATTTGGCACATCAGGCAGTGGATGATTACCAGTCTATGAACTTCGAATTCCCGGATGAGAGTATCATGATAGTGACTGATTGTGAGGCACCTTGACCGGATGAAGGACCTGAGGAAGGATCCCGATGGTCTATGTACTTTGATGGAGCTTAGAACGCTTTGGGCAATGGCATTGGCGTCGTGATCATATCTCCTAAAGGCTCTCATACTCCGTTTACCGCCCGACTATGTTTCAACTGCACCAACAATATGGCGGAGTATGAAACGTGCATTATGGGTCTTTGAGCAGCAATTGACCTAAGGATTAAGTTTCTAAGTGTCTTCGGAGATTCCGCTCTCGTGATCAGTCAGATCAAAGGCGAGTGGGATACGAAACACCCAAATCTTATTCCTTACAAGGAGTATGTGTTGACCTTGCTTCCCCATTTCGAGAAGATAACCTTTGAACACTCCCCTAGAGAGGAGAATCCGTTAGCGGACGCGCTGGCTACGATGCCTTCTATGTTCAAAGTCAATTGGGATAACGAAGCTCCCCGGATTATCATTGAAAGACTGGACAAACCTGCACATTGCTGTGACATTGAGACTAAAGAGGTAGCAGATAAACCCTGGTTTCATGAGGTGAAGAGATACCTTGAGGCTCAGGAATACCCCGAGGGTGCATCTGTTAATGATAAGAAGTTTCTGAGGAGGTTTGCAGTGAAGTTTTTCATCAGCAATGGAATCCTTTACAAGCGTATGATTCGACCTTACTGCGATGTGTGGTTAAGAACGAGGCAGACAGAATCATGACAGAGCTACATGAAGGTACTTTCAAAACTCATTCCAGTGGACACACCATGGCGAAGAAAATCCTACAGGCAGGATATTACTGGTCCACTATGGAAGCCGACTGTTATCAGAATTCTCGGACATGTCACAAGTGTCAGGTCTATGCTGATAAGGTGCACATAGCTCCAGTTCCTCTGAATGTCTTGACAGCTCCTTGGCCTTTTGCAATGTGGGGCATTGCTATGATCAGTGAGATCAGACCTACGGCATCCAACGGGCATCGTTTCATCCTGGTAGAAATTGATTACTTTACGAAGTGGGTTGAAGCAGCTTCCTTTGCTACCGTAACCAAGAACATCGTGGCACGGTTCATTAGGCACAATCTGATTTTTCGATACGGTGTACCAGAGAGGATCAATATGGACAATGGTACAAATCTCAACAATAAGATGATCACTGAGCTTTGCAAGCAGTTCAAGATACAACATCACAACTCTTCTCCCTACCGGCCGAAGATGAATGGGGCTGTGGAAGCGGCTAATAAGAATATTAAGAAGATTGTGCAGAAGATGACTGTGACATACAAAGACTGGCACGAGATGTTACCATTTGCTCTCCATGGGTACCGTACCTCAACACGGACGTCTACAGGGGAAACACCCTATTCCTTGGTTTATGGCATGGAGGCAGTCTTGCCCATTGAAGTTCAGATACCCTCTCTTTGGATTATGAAGGATGCAGGTTTGAGCGAAGATGACTGGATTCAGACCCGGCTTGATCAGCTGAACTTAATCGACGGAAAAAGACTTACTGCTATTTGTCACGGTCAGACGTATCAAAAACGGATGATCAAGGTATTTAATAAGAAAGTTAGATGACAAGAGTATCAAGTTGGGGACCTGGTTATCAAGCGCATCATACTACCTCAAGGTGATCCCAGGGGAAAATGGACCCCTACTTACGAAGGGCCATTTGTGGTTAAGAACATTTTCTCAGGAAGAGCTATGATTCTAACCACCATGGATGGTGACGACCTTCCTCACCCCGTCAATGCAGACATAGTGAAAAGATACTACGCATAATCAAAGACACACTAGGTTGACTGATCTAGGCAAAAATAAGGGCTTCCCGGCGAACCAAAAGGGTTCGGGCAAAAATAAGGGATGAAAATGAAGAAAAAAATTGTACACCCGGCAAGTCGAAAACCTGAAAAGGCAGCTTGGGCAAAAAAGGGTATCCCGGTGGACTGAAAACCTGAAAGGGCGGTCCAGGAAAAAATTAGGGATCAAAGCGTAACACTATGTCTCATTGGATCACCTTACATCCAGACTTCGGTATCGACTATCAAGCTCGAACGACACTAATCAATCTGATCTACCTTCAACCAACAACAAAGTGATGAGATGCTCGAGGACATAAAGGAAATAACAGAGTTGGAACCCAGTGGGATTATTCACATAACTGTTTTGTTTTCTTTTCACAAATTGTATAAATTCTATTTGTTCGGCAGCATTCTCCTACTAGGACGTCAGCCTCTTGTAAAAAAACGCCTATTTACAGGCCAAACTTCAAAATCAATAGAATTCATTTTCAAAGAAATTTCAAGCTATTTTTCCTTTATCTGTTTTGTTTTGCAAAGAACGTCCAATGTTCATTTTTGATATATGCACTTGACATTAATTTTCGCTCATAAATATTTGCATGCGAAACAAAAAGATGATTACTGGTAATATCAGAAACAGGGACAAAAGAGAATTGTCTAAGCTGTATAGTTGCTTTGTCCACCAGGTACAAGGTAAATTCAGCTGAAGAACATGGTTAAGGTACTTTCACTCCCCGCAGAGTAAGAAAGGACAGTAATGATAGCTCTCCCCAGCTGAGACTCGCAACTGTGAATGAGTCGGTAATATTCTCCCCCCAAGTAGAGTTTATCTACCATCAACACTGAAAAGGCTCAATATCCCCGGCAGTCTTAATATTCCCCAATGGAGTATAAGAATATTCCCCAGCAGAATACAAGATATCCCTAGTGGAGTTAAAATTTTCCCAGCGCAGTCTGAAGAAGCTTCCCCAGTGAAGTTGAAGAATCATCCCCAGTAGACTCTGGAAGTTCGTCCCCAGCGGAGTATAAAAATAAATATCCCCAGCCGAGTTCAAAGGAAGATTGTCCCCAGCAAATCTCAAAGGATTATCCCCATTAGAGTCTAACAGGTTATCCCCAGTGAAGCCGCAACTGAAAGATCATCCCCAACGAAGTTCTTTCCCTTCACAAACAGTAATTCAAAACCCCAACAGGATTCAGTATCACCAGCAATGATAATTCATCCCCAGCGGAACTTATTGGTTGAATCCTCAGCAGAACATCTCTTCCCCCACAGAGTAATCTCCTCATCAGTTTATTCCCCAACATATTTATTCTCTACGACAAGTTTATTCTCACAATCATCTTCGTTCGTCATCTCCAGCAGAAATGAAGAATTCAACTCTTTCTCCAGCAGCTATCCGGGATTTATTTTCCCCAGCTAAAACATTACATTTCCATACATCATGATACATGCATATATACATCATACAAAACAATCTCATTTATTTTGAGAACATCATTGCTTGATATATATCATGCATTGCATACGACTAACCTTTACCTTTCAGGAAAGATATAGTTAAAATTCTCAGCTACGTCGAAGATCCGACCGGTTCTTAAATCTAAACTGAATTATCCTCGGTTGAATTTCAGATAAGGTTCTCCATCTCGACATTTTTCCTTCGTCATAGTGTGGACGAGTTCTATAATCTCAACGGTATACTACGTTGAATACTAGACAGTTCCTAGATCTTGATGAAGATGTTTCCCTATGTCATAGTGTGGACGAGTTCTATAATCTCAACGATATACTACGTTGAAGACCAGACAGTTCCTAGATCTTGATGTTTTCCTCCGTCGTAGTGTGGACGAGTTCTATAATCTCAAAGGTATACTACGTTGAATACTAGACAGTTCCTAGATCTTGATGAAGATGATTCCCTATGTCATAGTGTGGACGAGTTCTATAATATCAACGGTATACTACGTTGAAGACCAGACAGTTCCTAGATCTTGATGTTTTCCTCCATCATAGTGTGGACGAGTTCTATAATCTCAATGGTATACTACGTTGAATACTAGACAGTTCCTAGATCTTAATGAAGATGTTTCCCTACGTCATAGTGTGGACGAGTTCTATAATCTCAATGGTATATTACGTTGAAGACCAGACAGTTCCTAGATCTTGATGTTTTCCTCTGTCATAGTGTGGATGAGTTCTATAATCTCAATGGTATACTACATTGAAGACCATACATTTTCTAGATCTTGATGAAGATGTTTCCCCTAGTTTAATTTCGGACGAGTTCTACAATCTCATCGGTATACTACGTTGAAGACCAGACAGTTCCCAAACCTCAATAAAAGATATACTTCCCCAGCGGAATCTTCTACAAATAACAGGTATGCCCGTTCTCGCTAAGGAATCTCTTATGCGATCGACGCTCCTACAAATGGAGTCTTTAAGCCCATCCTCCTACCAACAATCTACAAATAGCATCTGTAAGCCCATTCCCGACATCACAAGGCTAATACCACTTCATGCGAGTGCAAATTTCTGGGCACTCTAGTGTTCAATCATCTTCCACCTTCGGATTACGAAAGGCACGAAAACCAATCTACATCCTCAGGTTTAAGAAGATTGAACAGGGGCAACTGTTGTACCCCAAAATTTTCCCTCTCATATTTCTCAAGACAATGGCAAGAAAAATCTCCAAGTGTCTCAAGATTGCTCAAGAATTGGACAGTCAAGCTATCTCATAAGGCAGTCAACCCCAAATTAGGGTTTTGTGTTGCATCAAGACCCTTGAGTCCAAATGACCTCAAGTGTTCCCCAATGTCCTAATATGTTCTCAAGGTCATCCATGTCAAGTTTCAAGCCTTGTAGAGGAAGTTTGCTCAGTCAATTGCTCAAAAGGTCCAAAAATCAACTATGTTAGGGCAAAAGTCAACTGTGACCTATAAACAGTCAAACTTCAATATTTTTTGCCAACATTCTCATTTTGAAGGATGTTTCATCATTTGATCAAGGGTTAATCATGATTCATAAAGGATTTCTCAAAATTCATCAAGACTCAAAAGTTGCTAAATTAGGGTTTTGTAGGAAAAGTCAACTCAACTTTGACCAAGCATAACTTTCTCATACTTTATGCGAAATGACCCATCCAAATCTCATTTTGAAGAGGATTCAATTTCCTACAATCCATCTTCATATCACAAGATCAATAAATGCACTCACAAGAAGTTATAAATTTGGACATTATAGGTCATTTTTGAAAGTCAACAAAAACACCTTTTTTTCCAAAGCTTATAACTTGATAATGGTATATAAAATTGATATGAGACAAAAAGTGTTTGTTATAATACATCTCAAGCTTTCTAAAAAGTCGAAGAACACTTCAAAAAGTTAAAAATTGAAGAAGTTATGCATTGTTGAAGTTGGGCATTTTTGCAAAATTGCCAAAAGTCAACTATCCCCAAAACTTCAAATTTTGTCAAATGGGCCCATTCTTTTCCACTTGATTTGAGCTTGCATCATTGTCCACGTGTCCTAGCTTCATCCATGTGTCCATTTATCAATTTTATTATTTTATTTGATTTTTTATTGAATTATTTCATTTTTAATCAAATTAAATCAAATAAAATCCAAATATTGATTGCTTGATATCTTTTTGGCTATTTTAGGACTGAATCATCATCATCAAGGGTATCAAACTCGTATCAAGCATTCCATGTGCAAAAATATTGTGTTTTGACAATTTTGGAAGGTTTAGTAATGGTGAATCAAATCAAATCTCATGGCATTGATGTGGAAAGATTCAAAGCACAATTGTTAACCTAATGCATTCCACATTACATAAGGACGCTAGAGGGCCCGAAAACAAGGCTAGAGGCTGCAAGAACCAACCAAACAAAACTTGAAAAAAGTGGTAAAAAGTGCAAAACCAAAATCACACTTGGAGGCGTTTTCAGAAGCAAAGCTTGACACCAATCGATTGCTGGAGGTTCACTGAGTCAGAACCAATACCTAGCAAGCCTCCATACACGCTCAAACTCATTGTAAGTGTCACAGAAAACCGCTCTACATTTGAATTCGTATATCTTTATTCCTGCACCTTTTGTACAAACTATTGGCATATTCATATTCTTCATCAAATTTCCAAGCTTTCTGTATTACTCAATTTTGTTTATCTGACCTGTAAAGCCAAGTATCGTATCTAGGGTTTTGTGGTTTATTTTTGGGCGTTTCTCTTACAGGTAAAGTTAGCCCCAATGATGGCCATGGACATGACCGGAAAAGAAAGACGAACGCAACCATGGTCTTGGGAGGAGTTCATATGGCCTGAGATGAGTTTTAGGAATGACCTACGCATTTAGATGCGGATCTAAATCCGCAGGTAAAGTTACAGGGTTGGAGGTTAGGGATGGAGACGTGTCATTCCCCCTGTGGCTGATTCAAACACGCGCGCCCTTTTTTATTTTTGCTGGCATATTAATCCATTTTCTCATATTATTATTACTTTGTATATACTTAACAACTGAAACGCAGTAGCCTAGTGGAAGCAAGCGCTGGCAATGACCAACTGGACCTGGGTTCGAATCCCAGGTCCCCCATATGCTTTGTTGTATTTTTTTCTTAAGGTAATCAGGTACAAATCAATGCTTGCTCTTATCATATGCCTTCACAAATCAAAGCGCCAGATGGCCCAAAAGCCAGATCTGGTGATCCAGGATGAGAGTCTACGATGGACCAAGTCCAAGCACGCGCAGGGAATCCAGAAAGTCAATACAGGGCCAGCTCGTTTGGGCCACAGAATTGCTGATCAAACCTCCAAATCAGGCCCATACCCCATATCTCTCTATTTTATTTATTTTGTGTTATTTGTTTATTTTATTATTTTTATTATTAAATAACCAATCAAATAATTTTCTCTATAAAATTAAAACCACAAAAATATTTTATTTTCTTTATTAAATTAAATTTTAGTATTTTCTTTTTATTAACAAATATTAATTTAATTAATTTAGGCCATTAATTAGGAATAACTTTAATATATTTTTCAATAAATAAAATTAACTTAGACATAATTAGGGTTTTATTAACATTGATCAATTTTATTTTCTTTCTTTAAATAACAAAAAACCCAAAAATATTTATTTTTATTAATTAGTTCAATTAATTTAATTTAATAATTAATTTAGGATAGTTTATTTCTTTCTTAATTCAAAAACAAACAAAAAAATCTTTTCTTTAAATAACAAAGGGTCAAAACCCTACCCGCACTCGATTTAATTTTTCGCACGCGACTTATTTATTCAATATTGTATTTGTTCCCGGAATGTAATAGATAATTAGGACCATTTAATTATTTTTATCGCTTTATTTATTTTTCCGTATTTCAATTTCAAAGGGTTGCTTTTGGCGATGTAAATACCCGACGCCTTGTAATTTAATTTCCGCAATTTATTTTCCACAAAATATAACTGTTAGATGTTTGGTAATAGGAATGCATGACAAGAATGAATGTTTAACCTAAAATCAACTTAGATAACCATTAACATGTACAAAGACAAAATTAACTGAAAACGACACACTCGCACATGCGCACTCTTAGGGTACACCCCACTTGGTTGCCTTCGTACGCGGTCATTGAGTATGGGTCGCTTTAGAGGTCGTCCTCTTGTCTAAAGATCATAAGTCGCCTCGAAACGGTTGCCTCGGATATTGTTGCCTTAAAACAAATGATCTAAGACATTAGGGTTACCGCTAAGGCATCCTAACATTGCTTTGGTGACCGCACGTCCCTCATTCGAATTGACCCTCAAACTCCGACGACGATGCTACCTACTCATCAATAGTGGGATAGCATTGTCTAAAAGAAGATAGCATAGAACGATTCCTTTTTCGAGTAGGTAGATGGTTCTTAAATACTTTCTCTTTCAAAAAACAAAAACTTTTCACACTTACACCTTTCAAACAAAAACTTCTTCAAACCCACAAACACAAAGAAAAGCAATTTTGAAAACAATATGAGCAAGTACCTAAGAGCCCGTGGATAAACACAGATAGAAAGGATGCTAACACCTTCCCTTTCTATAATCTACCCCCCGAACCCAAGAAATATCTTGAAAAAAGAATTTTTCTGTGCTTTTTTCCTTTCCTTGTTGGATAAAATAAAAGTCGGTGGCGACTCTTGCTTACCGCGACATTTTGCAAAAACAAACGCAAAACGTAAACCAGCATTCCAAAAAATAGTCAGTTCTTTCCCACCGTATCACAGTAGTCATCCCATTGGGTTTCAATTCTGCTATTTCCCCTACCTCTTCGAGCATCTCATCACTTTGCTGCTTGTCCGAAGCTGACTGGATTGATCGGTACCGTTTGAGCTTGATATATAATTACTGAGGTCTGATTGCAAGGTGATCCAATAGGGTATAGTGATACGCTTTAATCCCTAATTTTTCCTGAACCGCCCTTTCGGGTTTTCAGTCCACCGGGATACCCTTTTTTGCCCAAGCCTCCCTTTCGGGTTTTCGACTTGCCGGGTCTACATATTTTTTTTTATCCCTAATTTTTGCCCGAACCCTTTTGGTTCGCTGGGATGCCCTTATTTTTTCCTAGGCATGTCAACCTAGCGGGTATTTATTATGCGTAGTATCTTTTCACTATGTACGCATTGACAGGGTGTGGAAGGTCGTCACCATCCATGGTGGTCAGAATCATGGCTCCACCCGAAAATATATTCTTAATTACAAATGGTCCCTCATAGGTGGGAGTCCATTTACCCCTGGGATCACCTTGCGGCAGTATGATGCGCTTGATTACCAGATCCCCTACTTGATACACTTGTTGCCTGATTTTCTTGTTGAAGGCCTTGATCATCCATTTCTGAGACATTTGACCATGGCAGACAACAGTAAGTCTTTTCTCGTCGATTAAGTTCAATTGATCAAGTCGATTCTGGATCCAATCGTCTTTGCTCAAACCCGCATCCTTCATAATCTGTATAGAAGGGATCTGGACCTCCATGGGTAGGACAGCCTTCATGCCATATACCAGAGAATAGGGCGTTGCCCCTGTCGATGTACGGGTTGAAGTACGGTACCCGTGAAGAGCAAACGGTAACATCTCGTGCAAGTCTTTGTATGTCACTGTCATCTTCTGTATGATCTTTTTAATATTCTTATTAGCAGCTTCGACATCCCCATTCTTCTTCGGTCGGTAAGGAGAAGAGTTGTGATGCTGAATCCTGAAATGTTTATAGAGTTCAATGATCATCGACAAACCAAGTTATGCTTGATGAACCCCACCACATTCTTGGTAACCGTAGCAAAGGAGGCAGCCTCAACCCACTTCGTGAAGTAATCAATGGCCACTAGGATGAAGCGATGCCCGTTGGACGCGGTAGGTATGATCTCACCGATCATGTCAATGCCCCACATTGCAAAGGGCTAGGGAGTTGTCAAGACGTTCAAAGGAACTGGAGGTACATATACCTTATCAGCATAGATTTGGCACTTGTGACAGGTTCGAGAATTCTGATAACAGTCGGCTTCCATAGTGGACCAGTAGTATCCTGCCCGTAGGATCTTCTTCGCCATGGTATGTCCACTGGAATGAGTTCCAAAGGTACCTTCTTGTAGGTCTGCCATGATCCTCTCTGCTTCTCTCTTGTCTACACATCACAGTAAGGTAGAGTCGTGATTGCGCTTATAGAGGATTCTATTGCTGAGGAAGAACTTTGCAGCAAACCTTCTCAGAAATTTCTTGTCATCGAAAGATGCCCCTTCGGGGTATTCTTGAGCCTCGAGATACCTTTTCACCTCATGAAACCAAGGTTTGTGGCTACCTCCTCAACATCGATCTCACAGTAGTATGCCGATTCATCCAACCTCTCAATAGTGATTCGGGGAGCTTCATTGTCCCACCTGACCTTGAACATTGACGGCATAGTAGCTAGCGCGTCCGCTAACTGATTCTCTTCTCGTGGGAAATTTTCAAAGGTGATCTCTTCAAAATGCGGTAGCAGTGTCAGTACATGTTCTCTGTAAGGGATAAGGTTTGGGTGTTTTATATCCCACTCTCCTTTGATCTGACTTATCACCAAAGCAGAATCCCCAAATAGACTCAAGAACTTGATCCTTAGGTCAATAGCAGCTCTAAGACCCATGATACATGCTTCATACTCTGCCATGTTGTTGGTACAATTGAAACATAATCGGGCAGTGAACGGAGTATGATAGCCCTCAGGATATATGATTATAGTGCCAATGTCGTTACCCAATGCGTTTGAGGCTCCATCAAAAAACATAGACCATCGGGATCCTTCCCCAGGTCCTTCATCCGGTCCAGGTTCTTCACAGTCGGTTACTAACATGATGTTTTCATCCAAGAACTCAAAATTCATGGACTGGTAGTCATCCACGACTTGATGTGCCAAATGATCAGTTAACACACTTCCCTTGATTGCTTTTTAGGTTGTGTATTGGATGTCGTACTTGATTAAGATCATTTGCCATCTTGCTATTCTTCCGGAGAGAGCGGACTTCTCAAAAATGTACTTGATCGAATCCATCTTAGATATCAATAAAGTAGTGTGGGTCAACATATACTGTCTCAGTCAGCGAGCAGCCAATGCCAAAGCGCATCAAATTTTGTCGAGCAGTGAGTATCGTGTTTCACAGTCGGTAAACTTTTTGCTAAGGTAGTATATTGCATGCTCTTTTCGACCAGACTTGTCATGCTGCCCCAGCACACACCCCCATTGAATTATCTAGCACTGTTAAGCACATTATCAAAGGTCTTCCTCCATTCAGAGGCATCAGAATAAGAGGTTCTTGGAGGTATTGCCTGATTCTATCAAAGGCGACCTGGAATTCGTCATTCCACTTTACCACTTGATCTTTCTTCAGAAGCTTGAAGATTGGATCACAAGTAGCAGTCAGATGTGAAATGAATCAGGCAATGTAATTTAGGCGTCCCAAGAAACCTTGAACTTCCTTCTCAGTACGGGGAGTCGACATCTCTTGTATGGCCTTCACCTTTGTAGGGCCTACTTGAATACCTTTGTCATTGACGATGAATCCCAGAAGCTTACCAGACCTTACCCCAAAGGTGCACTTGTTCGGATTTAACCTCAGCTTGTACGTTTTCAACCTATCAAACAGCTTTTGTAGATGACCAAGATGTTCTTCCTCAGTTTGAGACCTGGCTATCATGTCATCAACGTAAACCTCTATCTCATGGTGAATCATGTCATGGAACAGAGCTACCATAGCTTGCTGATAATTTGCCCCAGCATTCTTCAACCCAAACGGCATCACCTTGTAGCAGAAAGTGCCCCACTGTGTAACAAAGGTTGTCTTCTGCATGTCTTCAGGTGCCATCTTGATCTGATTGTAGCCAGAGAAACCGTCCATGAAGGAAAAGACTTTGTGTTGTACGATATTGTCAACCAGAACATCGATGTGGGGAAGCAGGAAGTCATCCTTGGGGCTTACCATGTTCAGGTCTCTGTAATCCATACACATTCATACTTTACCATCTTTCTTAGGTACTGGAACCACATTAGAAACCCACTGCGAATAGGAGGTGACATCTAAGAACCCTGTGTTAAACTGCTTCATAACCTCTGCTTTAATCTTCTCTGACATCTCAGGGCGCATATGACGGACCTTTTGCTTTACCGGAGGGCAGTCTTCTTTAGTCGGCAGACAATGAACCACTATATCCGTGTCTAGTCCCGGCATGTCTTCATATGACCAGGCGAAGATTTCAACATACTCATGCAACATTTGTAACAACCGCAGTTTGACACTAAGCTCCAAATTTGCACCTATCTTCACCTCTTTTCTGTCTTCCTCTGTACCCAAGTTCACTGTCTCAACCGGCTCTTCATGAGGCTGTATGGCCCTTTCTTCCTACTGTAATAGTCTAGCAAGTTCTCCAGGTACCTCACAATCTTCCTCACCTTCGTCCTCGGCTTGGTTGATCAGATTTTCAAAGTCATAATGAGCAGTAGCAAAACTGTTATCAATGGGATCCATAGTGGATATGTATTTGCATTTGGATACGTGAGTGTGTGTAAGAGCATAGTTGTATAGACAGAATAAAAGAAAAGAAAGACAGAGAGCACAAAATTTGTATGCAAACATCCAATGCTTTACTGATATCATTTGAAAATGAAACATGATAACCCTCACAAATAGAACCATTGTGCCCCGGGTAAGACACATGGCTATAGAGTTTATATTGTTTTTAAATTACATATCCGGAAAAATCAGAAAGACAATTACTCTTGAACAAAATTAATCGGTACAAAGTCCTTGGTATTCCAGTTACTGAGTCCTCCGTTGGTAGTCGGGAAGATCCAGCTGTCAATGTCAGAATCACCATCACTGTCTTCAAGCGCATTGACCCTAGGATTGCTGATGCGTAGGGGAGGTCCTCCAGCCCGAGCACGACGAACAGCCCTTTGAGCACCTGTACTGAAGCCCAAACCAGATTTGTCAGACTTGTAATGAATAACTAGGAGCTGACCCCAAATGGTAGACCCACCTTCTTCAACCACTGCTCGTGCATCCTTGAGAGAAGCCATCTTCGAGGGAGATTTGGTGACCTTTGGAGGACTGTCGGTAGTTTCTGCTGTAGCCATAATCTAAGGTACCTCTTCAAAGTTCTAGCAAGGAGTCTCGATGAACTCGCCATCCATTTCCACGTACCTGAAGGAGTTCAAGTGACTAATCATATACTCCTCTTCACCATGCACAGTGACAATCTTTCCTCTTACTGGGTACTTTAACATTTGGTGGAGGGTAGAAGTAACAGCCCCAGCCCCATGTATCCAAGGGCGTCCCAACAAGCAAGAATATGATGGTTTTATATCCATTACGTAGAAAGTGGAGTCGAAGGTATGGGAACCAACTTTGATAGGGACATCCACTTCCCCGTGCACCATCCTCTTCGAACCATCGAAAACTCTCACTACTATATTGCTAGGCTTCAAGGTCAAGCCTTCGCAGCCCAATCTGTCCAGAGCTTTTTAGGTAGCACATTTAACGAGGAGCCAGTATCTACCAAAACATGGGCCAGAGTCGTGCCCCTGCATTCAACGGAAACATGAAGAGCATCATTATGCTTTCTCCCCTTTGGTGTCAGATCTGCATTGGAAAAACCCAAACCATTATCGGAAGTCAGACTAGCCACACAATCTTCAAACTGATCAACATATGTCTCTTGTGGCACGTGATCTGTCTTCAGAAACTAAACCAAAGCCTTTGCATGGGCCTCGGAACACAACAACAAAGCCAACATAGAAATTTTGGATGGGGTCTGCCCCAACTGCTCGACCACGTTGTAGTTGCTCTTCTTTATTATCTTCAAAATTTCTTCCATTTCTTTTTTGAAAGCTTCTAGTTTGGTTACTGAATTAGTCTTTGTCAGGATAGGCTCAATCGGTATGTCTTTGCCCCGAGTCTCGGCCAACTCGATGATGGGAGGGTCAACAGGAGTGATTACTGGAATTGCAGTAGTAGTCTTGGGTGGAATCACAACAGGAATGATCACAGGTCCGGTAATAGTCTTCAGGGGAGAAATTTCAGGGGAGAACACTCTTCTACTTCTTGTTATTTTACTGGTTCCGACAATATTGACGATGTCGGAATCAACATTTTCAGCAATCTTGTCTTCAATGGCTAGCATGTTCTGCTTTACGCCGTGGTAATAGACGTCGGCCCCATAGTTCCAAGGAACAACTTTGTTCGAGGAGTATGGGATTGATCCAGGCATGGTTATGATCAACGGAGTCACCTTCGGAACTGATGTAATCCTAACTGGTCTCTTAGCGGAGGCCCTGGAAGTGTTGTACCCCAAATTTTGACCTAAGATATCATCTCCCATCTGCATCATTACATTACAAGTGTTTTGATCTATTGATTTTAAAAAAATTCATAACTTTTTTTCAGGCCGAGAGCTATTTATTTTGAACACTAAATTATTTAATCGATTCATGCTAAAACAATGTTTATTAATTATTTATTATCTTGAATTTAAATAATTGGAATTTGTTTTCAATTATTATATAATTTAAAGATGTATAGATAATAAAATAAATATTAGAAAAGAGGCGTATTAATCGTGCAGACAGTATTTATTTATTATGCACTATCTTAAATTTAAATAACTGGAATTTATTCTCAGTTATTACATAATTTAAAGATTTATGAATAATATAATAAATATTCGAAAAAGTTCATTAATTGGTCAATAATGATTATTTAATTATTTATCATTCTAAGTTAAAATAATTGAAATTCTATTTTTAATTATTATAATTTGGAAAGTTATGAATAATGAATTAAATAATTGAAACTATTAATTGATCAATGATATTATTTATTTATTTGTTTATTATTCTGAATTTAGGTAATTGAGATTTATTTTCAATTATTATACAATTTAAAGAATTGTAAACAATAAAGTAAATAATTAGAGAGAAAGAGGAAATTAATTGGCAAATATTGGAATTTTATTCATTTTTTCTAATTGTACAATTATTGTGTAAATATTGTATTTATTACAACAAATTTACAATAATAATTTTACAAAGTTAAAATGAAATAAAAATTAATCTAATGTTTCCTAATTCTAAATCTTCTAATCCAATGCCTTTTTGTCTGCTCACTTGATGTTACCTGCAAAATTAAAAGAAATTAGAATTGAACAAATAATTAAAAGCAAAAAATTATTTAATGTTCATCATTAAAAGTAACGGCTGGAATCAGTTTACCCTTTTTTGCAAATCACGGGATTTCTCCCGGTTCACAAAAAAGGGAGGAATTTTTTATTTCATAAATGAATGCACAATTGTGAAACATGCACAAAATTCATTTCATTTTTAAACTGCATAGTTAAAAAGAATCCATTGCATTTTTCAAAGTCCCATGCATATTTCAAATATACACAGCATATGCAAGCAAACAAAATTCCAACGTAAACCCACAGTGCCATGCACATAGTAGAAGCCAAAACAATAGGCTCTACTGTTGCATTGGAAGTCAAAGAAAGATGCAGTCCAAAACCATTATGCAAGTAATAATATTTCCTCGTTCATCATATTCCAGCTCTGTTACAATTTCAGAAAAAAAAACAGTACATCATTTAAATGTCAAATGGTACTTATGAGAGAGAAGAGAGATAGAAGTGTGGTTTTACAGGTTTGGTTTAGGCAGGAAGAGATACAAGACAAACTGCAGTAACACAACCAGTAGGAAGTAAAAACATGAAATAGGAATAGAGACAAACCATATGGAGCAGTAAGGGTGCAGAAGTAAAGAAATATTAAAAATATACCAAGCCCTCAACGTAAACCTGAAGGAAGAGAAAACTGTTATAACATAACAAAAAATTACAAAACACATATCATAAGAAATCTATCTCCAAGCTATCAAAGAAAGAAAAAAGCAAGAAACCATTTTTTCCTCAAGCCCTTCTAAACTGTTACTGCATAAACCAGAACCAAGACCATAACATGGCAAAAACCATAATAACCTGTTTCAGCAATTAGAAATCCTCACCAACCTGATTGAGCCATAAAACCAATATCACCATATATCAAAAACCATTTCCTAAGTCATTTTAACCTGCTACTGCATTATCAAACCTGCCTATCACCATTTCAAAACAATATATCAAAACCATAAACATATGGCCTAAACCATTCAACTGCACAACCAACATACCGTCAACCTGTCATAAACCATAAGCCTGCATATTACCAAAACCTTATAGCCTAACAAAGAAAACCCATGCCCCTATTTCCATCAACCATACACAACCAACATACCATTAACCTGCAATAAACCTACTGCATTACCATCATCAAAACCACATATCAGAACCAACATGGCCTAAAACCTTTCCTACTGTATCAAAACATTTCAAAACCCAGCATGAACACCATAACCACAATGCAACTCAAATGGAATTGTCCAAACTAGAAAAGCCTCAGAACTTGTTATCATAGGCTATCATAAGGCAACAGTAACAAAGCATACAGAAGTGAGAACGAAGGAGAAGCTAGTCGAAAAAAGATTTTTCAACAGTAGCAAGCAAGCATTCGAAAAACATTGAAGCATACAGTACCAAGGCTAAAGAAGAAGAGAAGGATCAAAGCCAAGGTAACAGGCAAGAAGAGAAAATACAAAGTACCGGCCACCGAAGCAAGCTCGCGACGCGCCTCCTTTCCTCGCCGCCTGGCCTCCTAGCTCGCCCAACCGTCCTCCTCCGTCTCCGCCTCTAGGTAACGATTTCCTTTCCCCTTTTTACTTCCATAATACCTCCAACAACAACAATAAGAATCAGAATCAAAACATAATCAAAATCAATGCATGCAAATATAACAAAACCTAACGAATAACACATTTTACCGTAAAATCCGTCGCCCCCTTTACGTTTGGCTAGAGGGAAGAAGACAATGGGAGCTGGTGGCCATGGCAAAGAGTTTAGAAGCAAACTCAGGGACTCAGAAGCAAAGGCATGGAAAGATGGAGCGAAGATGAAGAAGACGAACGAGAGAGTGAGCGCCGTTTCGGCCAAAACCTTAACCCTAACTTACTTTCCCTAATTTTGTTTAACCCTCTAAAGAACAAGTCTTGAAGTGGGCCTCACCCCATTTTTTGCTAAAGCCCAACGAATTGCTCAGGCCACCCCCCCCTCCTATCCTGCTTCTAATACCATTAAGCTTGGGCCTCCTAGAACCCCTTTGGCCCATTTTGTTATTTCCTCTAGTTTGTTTTAATAAATTAGCTTAATTTACTTTTGTTTCTAATTAGGAATAATAAATAACTTTTCTATATAGTTAATTAAATATATTTTATTCTTATTGGTATTAATCATTAGTAAATAATTTTGTCATATTAATTAAGGCCTTTTATAAATTTAGTTAAAATATTCAATTTAGTATAAGACCTTAAGTCATCTTTTAATAATACTTTATATTAAAAAAGAAAAACATATTAAATGTAGAACATATGGAAATAAAAAATATTTTAATTCACTCGTTTTAATTAATATTAATACAAAATATATAAAATATAGAGACTTAAAAAACTAAAAAAATATTTTGACTCCTTTAATTAACTCTCATTTTGTTTTTATCCATATTAAAAAATGCGTAAAAATTGAAAACTATTAAAAATACTTTCTTCTCATTTATATTAATCAAAAATACAAAATGCACATTATATCATTTAGTCTATCATTTAATTATTGTTATTTAATCATTATCCGCATAATTTTTCTGTTTATTTATTTCATATTTATTTGATTATTCTGTTTACGTTTAAATCCAAGGGAAAAACAATAAATTTGTTGACTTCATGTCCTCAAGTCTAATCGCGCGAATATTTGCATTTTCATTAAAACTTAGGATAATTTTCCTTCAAGTATTCAATCTTTTCAAAATTTATGCCCTTTAAGCAAAAACTTCGACGTTAGGCCGTCGTATCTTCAAAAACCCGTCCGTACCCCTTTTCGGCCAAAACAATTCATTTTTCAATCAAGCGATCAATTTTTAAATAAACAGATATTTCAAAAGGTTCCTATAGAGTACTATAGATACATTGGGTGCTAATACCTTCCCATTGTATAACCAACCCCCGAACCATAAGATCTCTTTTCAAAAACGCTTTGTATTTTCATTACTATTTACATTGCATGTTTAGGGTTTTATTTCTCTCTTTTCCCTTTTCCTTTGGAAACAATAAAGCGCGGTGGCGACTCTTGCTTTTGTGAGACGAATTAATCAATAATTCGATCTCCGATTTACCCCGCTACATTTTTTATCGCTACAGAATTGGCGACTCTGCTGGGGAAAGATTGACCTCTTGCTGGTCCATCCCTAAGTGGGTTAAGCCTATTTTGTTTTATCTGTTTTACTATTATTTGATTTGCTTGATTATGTGTTTAAATTGGGGTGTTTGGGTTTTTGCGAAGGACGAATCCTATACCCGGATTAAGTAACACTTAAGGAATAGGACGGGCGGTATAGTCATGTTAACTTTGAGGGAGTAATCCCGAAGAAGGAGGCATGAGATCCCCCACTCAATGGAAGGCCCTCTTGAACTTAATATTTGTTTACCGAGTAATCGGGAAGACATTATTATTTTCGACCTAGGAGCCCGAGAAGTTGAGGACCGTAGAACCCTAACCCATCTTAGCCTTTTTAGGTGTAGCGCGGAGACTATAACAGAGTAATTCGGAAGTAGTTGTTACGCGATGCTACGCTCGGACGAGTTTCTCTTGAGAACATTGTTAATTATTGAGTAATCAAGACGTTGGTAATATCCGAAGGAGGAATGTAGACTCTGGGAACTCTTAGAACCTTGTCTTACAGGTGCGATTGAACCGTTAGTACATACCTTTGGGTGGGCTTTACTCTCGACTCCATGCTGAACGTTGAACCTTTGAACCCCATGTTTGCAAGCTTGTGTGTAACTGTTGCATTATCATTCATTCATGCATTCATCAACATCTTTGTGAAAAACTTGTTTTTCAAGGAACTTCGGAATGATTTTTGCAGACATCTCAGGTTATTATGGAACTTGGAAGGAGAAATACTCGAAGCTTTAGTTTCAAGGAGCCTGAGATTGAAGAACTGAAGATTTTGATTCCGAAGATCGAGAGTCCGACGGATTTTCAGAAGAAATATGGGTCCATCGTACCGCTCATGAAGCGCAAGATGAAGAAAGGCATCCTCAACACGTTGGTTCAATTCTATGACCCCTTGTACCGATGTTTCACCTTTCCGGATTATCAGTTGATACCCACTTTAGAGGAGTACTCTTATATTCTTGGTTTGCCGATCGCCGACCGTGTTCCTTTCTCTGGATTAGAAGAGGAGCCCAAATCTCACGAGATAGCAGCCATCACCCACTTAAAGAAGTCAGAGGTAGAGGAGAACATGACTACGAAAGGGGGAATCCGGGGTTTGTCGGCGCATTTTTTGTTGAAGAAAGATCGTCATTTTGCTGAGACAAAGGATATTGTTGCCTTCGAAGACGTATTTGCTTTACTCGCATATGGTCTATTCTTATTCCCTAACGTTGATAAGTTTGTGGATATCAACGCCCTCAGAATTTTCCTGATTGGAAATCCGGTCCCTACGCTGCTGGGAGATACATACTACTCCATCCATCTTCGAAACTCTTATCAAGGAGGGATGATTATTTGTTGCATACCGTTGTTGTATCAGTGGTACGTCTCGCATCTACCTGGGTCTGATGCTTTCTGGGATCTCGAGAAGGAACCGCGTTGGGCGCCAAAGATTATGGCTCTCACTCATTTCGACATCGACTGGTATAATCGAGTTTACCACGACGTGGAGATCATTGATAACTGTGGTGCTTTTCCTAACGTACCTCTTCTCGGTACGAGGGGTGGAATCAACTATAACCCTGTTCTCGAGCGCCGTCAGTTCGGGTACCCGATGAGAGATAAACCAAACAACATCCATGTGAGTGGTTTCTTTCTTCAGGAAGGACAGGATCATCAGGCTGCTAAGAGGGAGATCGAAGGAGCTTGGCGCCACATCCATAGAAAAGGGAGAGATAAGTTGGGACATAGAGGTTCCGTTTCTTTGGAGCCTTACCTACAGTGGGTCCGTGCTAGGGCTTGTGTTCTCAAGATTCCCTATAAACTTGAGAAGCCTTTATTCCCTGCCATTGCACCATCATCTGTTGTTATCCCTATCGTGGATATAGGAGAGTACCAAGGAAATATGGCTAGGATGAAGTCTGAGAGGGATGCTTGGAAGGAAAAGTACCATATGTCTGAATATGAGAATCGAGTCCTGATTCGACAGTTAAAGGAAAGGGAAGAGTTGTTGTTTATTCAAGACGGCCGGTTCATTGATCACGATGAGAAGCTTCGTCAGAAGGATGCCTTGCTGAAGAAGTATGCGAGTGAAAGGAAGAGAAAAAGGGAATGTTCGGTAAGCGTGGCTCTCGTTCCTAATCCGCAGGAGGAAGTCATTAATCGACTGATAGCTGAGAAGAAAGAGATGGAAGACTTTTACAAAGAGAAGATCAAGAAGCTCCGGTTACAGCTGGTGTTTGGTCCTTCATTTGAGGATTCCGAGTGATCTTTAGCTTTTAGTTTATCTTATTGATGTAATTTTGTAAAATTATGTAAAAGGGCTTCATGCTCCGAAGTTGTAATTTATTGTTTTATTATGGACTTCATGCTCCAAAGTTGTAATTTATTGCTTTATTTTAGATTTCATGTTTTAAAATTGTAATTTATCACTTTATTATGGTTTTCATGTTTCGAAGTTGTAATTTATTGCTTTCATTATTGGATTTGTTATCCCAAGGTTGTAATTTACTGTTTTGATATTCCAAATTTTAAGTTGTAACTTATCGCTTTCGATTAATGGATTGAGTTTTTGTTGTTCCAAATTCCTTTACCATTGATGTATGCAAAATTATTAAAGTTCCTTGAAAAACTTTTAAAATGAATCATCATTTGCATCGCACATCATGCATCATTCCACATTCCACTTCACATGTTTTCTAGAGTCTTATCCTTGTTCTTTTTCCACTCCCAAAGGTTGTCAAGCTGTCTCACCGATACGACACTCGGGCCAATCGTCAGAGGAAAATGGAAGATTTGGAACAGGAAAATCATGAGCTTCGTGGGGAAGTTGCTACACTTCGTGTCGAGATGGAAAAGTTAACTGCGTTAGTGGAAAGTGTGGTGGCTGTTCATAATCAGCCATCGACTACAGCTGCCGAGATTCAGACTTCAACTCCAGTGCTTTCCGAGATTGTCACCGTTCCTGCCTCCGTGACTCAAATCAACTCTCCGCTTCAACATCAGATGCCGAAAGGTTTTCCGTGGGGAATGCCTTACAACTTTGTGCCAGAGGGGTATCAGCCTGCCGTACAACCTTTATTTCAACCTGCTTTGTCTCTTCCTCAACCAGAGACAACTGCCATGCCGCCAGTAATTCCGTCTCTGACACCTTTTCCACAACCGATTAGGACGACCGTTGCTCCTGTGGTCCACTCCGTGCCATACTTGAATGAACCTACTTATCCTGCCGAGCCTGCTGAAAGTTTGGGTCTCTTTGATAGAATGGAAGAATTTCAGGATCAATTCCAAGAAATGCAGAAGGAGCTTAGAGCATTGAAAGGGAAGGATTTGTTTGGGAAGAACACGCATGACCTTTGTTTAGTTCTGAATGTCAAGATTCCAGCAAAATTCAAAGTGCCAGACTTTGAGAGATATAAGGGTGATTCATGTCCTAGAAGTCATTTGACAATGTACGTGAGAAAGATGTCTACGTATTCCGATGATCATGACTTATTGATTCATTATTTTCAAGATAGTTTGACGGGTGCTTCTCTAAAGTGGTATATGGGTTTAGACAGTATTCGGATCCGCAACTTCAAAGATCTTAGCGAAGCCTTTGTCCATCAGTATAAGTACAACGTTGACATGGCGCCGGACCGGGATCAACTCCGGGCGATGTCGTAGAGAGACCGGGAATCTTTTAAGGAATACGCCCAGAGGTGGCGTGAAATTGCTGCTCAAATCTATCCACCTCTTGAGGAGAAAGAGATGACGAAGATATTTTTGAAGACTTTAGGTTCCTTTTACTATGAAAGAATGATAGCCAACGCACCCAGTGACTTCACCGAAATGGTAAGCATGGGTATGCGATTAGAGGAAGGGATTCGTGAAGGGCGTTTGATTAAAGAAGGGAGTCCGTCTAGCAGTGCGAAGAAGTTTGGAAGTGTTTTCCCGAAAATAAAAGAGCAGGATGTCAGCGCTTTGTTCCCAGGTAGACCTAGGAGAGGTTACTCTCACGTTGCGGCAGTCACTCCGGCTGTCCGCCCAACTTTGATGACCCCAGCTCATCAAACCCCACCAACTCAACAACGGCCTTTTTAGCAGCAGCCTCGATAACAGGCTTATCCATTCAACAATCAGAACCGTTCACCCAGAAAACCGCAGTTCGATGCCATTCCTATGACTTATACTGAATTGTTCCCTGCTCTTATCAGAAATAATCTCATCACGACAAAGCCTCCTCCTGTCGCACCGAACAGTGCTTCTCCGTGGTACAAGGCGGATCAGTTTTGTGAATATCATCAAGGGTCGCCGGGGCACAACCTTGAGAATTGCTTTGCTCTGAAGGCGGACGTGCAGAGATTGATTAAGAATGGTATCTTGTCTTTCAAGGATGTTAATCCAAATGTTAGAGATAATCCTTTGCCTCGACATGGGGCAGCTTCAGTGAATATGGTGGAAGGTTGTCCGGGGAAGTTTCGAGTTTTCCAAGTTGAACATATAAGAGAGTCGTTGATCAGGTTACATCAGAGTTTGAGAAGACTTGCCTTTGTTAGGCACCAACATGATTATGATGTTTGTGAATTTTGTTCAAGAGAGGATGATTGTCCTATTGTGAAGGAGGATATTCAGAAGTTGCTAGATCAGAGAGTTATCACTATTACGTATGACAGAAATCCGGAGGATGAAGTGAATGTTATCGTACCATAATTCAATTTGCCTGAATCAGTAGAGATTGCTTACGACAGTCAGACTGCACCTGTTGATCCTTTGATTATTTACCCACCTGGTCCTGTGCCTTACAGCTCAGACCAAGCTGTACCGTATAAGTATAATGCCACAATGATTGAGAATGGGGTAGAAGTCCCTATACCAACGAGACCGTCTTTTGTTAACATTGCTGATGTGAGTAGAGTTACGAGAAGTGGACGTGTTTTTGCAGCAGTACCTTTGAAGAGACCGGAAGTTCAAGTTAGGAGGCCCATACCAGCGGAGATTCCAGTAAGAAATGTTGAACCAAGGGTTGAGATAGGCCGACCCAGTGAACCTATCCCTCACCCTGAGGATGATGAGATCCTGAAGCTTATCAAGAGAAGTGAATATAAGATTGTGGACCAACTTTTGCAAACACCTTCCAAGATTTCCTTGCTTGCTTTACTGAGAGATTCTGGTGCCCATAGAGAAGATTTGATGAAGGTCTTGGACCAGGCGTTCGTGGATCATGATGTGACGGTTGACCAATTTGATGGAATTGTGGGAAATATTACTTCGTGTAACAATCTTGGTTTCAGTGATGAAGAACTCCCAGAGGAAGGGAGAAACCATAATATGGCTTTGCATATCTCAGTAAGTTGTGGAAATGATACCTTATCAAGTGTGTTGGTGGATACAGGTTCGTCGTTGAATGTGATGCCCAAGACTACGTTATCTCGGCTTTCATATCCAGGTGCTCCTATGAGACCCAGTGGAGTAATTGTTAAAGCATTTGACGGTTCTAGGAAGACAGTCATTGGTGAAGTGGATCTTCCTATAGTGATTGGTCCCCATACTTTTCAAATCACTTTCCAAGTGATGGACATTCGTGCTGCCTACAATTGTTTATTGGGTCGTCCCTGGATCCATGATGCCGGGGCATTCACCTCTACGCTTCATCAGAGACTAAAGTTTGTAAGGCATGGGAATCTAGTGATGATTGGGGGAGAGCAAGCTATGGTGGTAAGCCATTTATCATCATTATCTTTTATTGATGCGGACGAGGACGTTGGAACCCAGTTCCAAGGTCTTTCTGTTGCTAAGAATACAGTGAAGAAGCAAGGGGCATCCATCTCTTCTTTTGAGGATGCGCGGCGAGTGGTGGAAAGTGGTTCGGCCGAAGGATGGGGCCAGGTGTTGACGTTACCTGAGAACAAGTCGGGGGAAGGTCTGGGTTTTCATCCAGTATCTGCAAGAGTCAAGAAAGAGGTGGTTGTTCGTCCGATTCAAGAGGTTTTCCGAAGTGCAGGGTTTGTACATCCTGAGGTTGATGCTATCATAGATGATGATTCCGAGGAAGATTTGCCCGTTTTTGTGACGCCTGGATTGGCTTGCCAAAACTGGATAGCTGTTGATGTTCCTGTGGTTATGCACATTTCCGAGTAATGTTTTGTTTATTTTTCTTTGAAAAAATTCGCTCTGCCCAAGGCGAAACGTATTTTGTGTCGGGCTATGAAAATTATTCCTTTTGCTCTGCCCAAGGCAAAAGAGAAATGTTTGGGCTCTTTGTTTCAAGTATTTCCCTTTAATAAATAAAAATGTTATTTTGTCCACTACTGTTTTATTTTTCACTTTTTCGGGGAAATAGTAATGAAAATTAATTAATAACCTTTTGTTTTATTTGCACAAGTCGATTTCTAAAATAAAGCATAATCATATGTGCAGATTAATCCATGACTTAACCATCGAAAACAATGATCCTATGCCCTCTCCCAACTTAGAATTCCCTGTGTTCAGAGCCGAAGAAGAGGATGATGAAGAGATTCCTGTTGAGATTTCCCGTTTGCTCGAGCATGATGAGAAGATTATTCAACCATTTGAAGAACCTGTGGAGTTGGTCAATTTGGGTGATGAAGATGTTAGAAAGGAAGTCAAAGTCGGAGCATTGCTTATCCCGGAAGTTAAGGAGAAAAGGTTGGAGCTTCTCAAAGTGTATGTTGATGTGTTTGCTTGGTCCTACCAAGATATTCCAGGTTTGGACAATGACATTGTGGAGCATCGTTTACCGTTGAGACCTGAATGTCCGCCAATCAAGCAGAAGTTGAGAAGGACTCGTCCCGACATGGCTGACAAGATCAAAGAGGAGGTTCAGAAGCAGATCAACGCAGGTTTCCTTGTTACATCGGTCTATCCTCAGTGGTTAGCCAACATAGTGCCTGTTGCTAAGAAAGATGGCAAAGTTCGGATGTGTGTAGACTACAGAGATCTGAATAGAGCTAGTCCGAAGGATGACTTCCCATTACCTCATATTGACGTATTGGTCGACAGTACCGCCAAGTTCAAAATCTTTTCTTTCATGGATGGTTTCTCTGGTTACAATCAAATCAAGATGGCACCGGAAGATATGGAGAAGACCGCTTTCATTACACCTTGGGGAACTTTCTGTTATCGGGTTATGCCGTTTGGTTTGAGGAATGCTGGCGCAACATACCAAAGAGCCATGACTGCTTTGTTCCATGACATGATGCATAAGGAGATCGAAGTGTATGTGGATGATATGATTTCCAAATCACAGACTGAGGAAGATCATTTGGAACATTTGTTGAAGTTATTCCAGCGTTTGAGGAAGTACAAACTCCGTCTGAATCCCAACAAGTGCACTTTTGGCGTTTGTTCTGGAAGACTTCTGGGTTTCATTGTCAGCCAGAAAGGTATTGAAGTAGATCCTGATAAAGTCAAATCTATTCGGGAAATGCCCGCACCCAAGACGGAAAAACAAGTAAGAGGATTCCTTGGGAGACTGAATTACATTTCTAGGTTTATATCTCATATGACTGCTACCTGTGGGCCGATTTTCAAGCTTCTCCGAAAGAACCAAGGATGTGTGTGGACAGAAGATTGCCAGAGAGCTTTTGATAGCATCAAAGAATATTTGCTTGAACCTCCCATTTTGATTCCTCCAGTGGAAGGAAGACCATTGATTATGTACCTGACTATATTGGAAGATTCCATGGGATGTGTGCTTGGTCAACAAGATGAGACCGGAAGAAAGGAACATGCTGTATATTATCTGAGTAAGAAATTCATAGACTGTGAGTCTCGATACTCATTGCTTGAGAAAACCTGTTGTGCTTTAGCTTGGGTTGCTCGCCGTCTGCGCCAGTATATGATTAACCACACCACTTGGTTGATCTCCAAAATGGATCCGATCAAGTATATCTTTGAGAAACCCGCCTTATCTGGAAGAATAGCCCGTTGGCAGATGTTGTTATCTGAATATGACATTGAATACCACACTCAGAAAGCGATCAAAGGAAGTATTTTAGCCGATCATTTGGCTCACCAACCAATTGACGATTATCAATCCATCAAGTTTGATTTCCCAGATGAAGATGTTATGTACTTGAAAGCTAAAGATTGTGAAGAGCCATTACCCGAAGAAGGACCTGATCCTGAATCGCATTGGGGTTTGATTTTTGACAGAGCTGTGAATTCTTATGGAAATGGAATTGGGGCAATCATTGTCACTCCCCGAGGTACTCATATCCCGTTCACGGCGAGACTGAAGTTTGACTGCACGAACAACATGGCGGAATATGAGGCATGTATTATGGGTCTTGAAGAAGCAGTGGATCTAAGGATTAAGATTCTTGATATTTATGGAGATTCGGCATTGGTGATTAATCAAATCAAAGGAGAATGGGAGACTCGTCATCCTGGATTGATCCCTTACAGAGATTATGCTAGAAGATTGTTAACTTTCTTCAACAAAGTGGAATTACATCATATCCCTAGAGATGAGAACCAAATGGCTGATGCTTTAGCTACTTTGTCTTTAATGTTTCAAGTGAATGATTGGAACGATGTGCCTACAATCAGAGTTATGCGCCTTGATAGACCTGCTCATGTGTTCTCAGTAGAAGAGGTTACCGACGACAAACCGTGGTTCTATGACATTAAACGTGTTCTTCAAACTCAAGAGTACCCGCTTGGGGCATCCAATAAAGATAGGAAGACGTTGAGAAGATTAGCAAGCAGTTTCTTCCTCAATGAAGAAGTGTTGTATAAGAGGAATTACGACATGGTCTTGCTCAGATGTGTGGACAGACGTGAAGCAGAAATGCTGATGCAAGAAGTACACGAAGGATCTTTTGGCACTCATGCCAATGGACATGCAATGGCTAGAAAGATGTTGAGAGCTGGTTACTATTGGATGACCATGGAATCTGACTGCTGCAAGTATGTGAAGAAATGTCATAAATGCCAGATTTATGCGGACAAGATGCACGTGCCGCCGACCCTCCTCAATGTTATCTCTTCGCCTTGGCCTTTCTCTATGTGGGGAATTGATATGATTGGAATGATTGAACCTAAAGCCTCAAATGGTCATCGTTTCATCTTGGTAGCGATCAATTATTTTACTAAATGGGTGGAAGCAGCATCTTATGCTAATGTAACCAGACAGGTGGTAGTCAGATTTATCAAGAATCAGATCATTTATCGATACCGTATCCCGAACAAGATCATCACTGATAATGGTTCGAATTTGAATAACAAGATGATGAGAGAGCTTTGTGAAGAGTTCAAGATTGAACATCATAATTCTTCTCCTTACAGACCGGAAATGAATGGGGCTGTTGAAGCTGCTAACAAGAATATCAAGAAGATTGTCCAGAAGATGGTGGTGACTTATAAAGATTGGCATGAAATGCTTCCGTTTGCCCTGCACGGATACCGTACGTTAGTTCGGACTTCAACAGGTGCAACTCCGTTTTCCCTGGTTTATGGTATGGAAGCAGTACTCCCCGTGGAGGTTGAGATTCCGTCTCTGAGAGTGTTTATGGAAGCTAAACTTTCTGAGGCCGAATGGTGTCAAAGTAGGTATGATCAGTTGAATTTAATCGAAGAGAAGAGATTGACAGCTTTGTGTCACGGTCAATTGTATCAGCAGAGAATGAAGAAGGCTTTTGATAAGAAGGTTCGACCATACGAGTTCAGGGGAGGTGACCTTGTGCTCAAAAAGATATTATCTTTCCAACCTGATTCCAGGGGCAAGTGGGCTCCGAATTATGAAGGACCGTATGTTGTTAAGAAAGTTTTCTCTGGAGGTGCTTTGATTCTCACCAATATGGACGGTGAAGAACTCCCGCGTCCCTTGAACGCCGATGCAGTCAAGAAGTATTTCGCTTAGGCAAGTTTTTGGTCATCCCGGCCGTGGCATCTGAGCACATTTTGGAATTCAAAGTTGTTAGGGAGAATAGTGATCATTGTTTTTGTGTAACCTTTTATTTCATGTACTATTTCCCAAACTTTTGTAAACTGTTGGAGGCGCATTATTAGCGAACCACCAGCTTATTAATGAAATTTGAGCATTACCTTTTGTGGGCAAAATTTTAATTTTTACGGCAATATTTGAAACAAAGTATTTAAAATATTCTTATTTTCTAAAAATGTGTCGTGAATAACGAAAGGAATATTAACAGTCGTTCCGAAGATGGTCAAGCCATGAAATGCAAAACAGTACAGTAATTTATACTTGCATGATGAACTTGTTTTCTTTCAAAATCGTCATGAAGTGTTGGCTGTGTGCGCGCTTGGTTATAGTGGTGCTAAGTTGGTGACTCCCCGGGTGTTCCAGTTAAGCGTTGTTTTGGCTACCTTTGTTTGGGAGATTTTGAAGTGCGGTACACTTCGTCTCGTGCCAGTGGTTTATTGGTATTGTAAGTTTGGATTTGGATGCTTTTGTCCTCAGAAAACTTGAGCCTTGTAGCGTTACGCTCCGACGTTGCTTTGTGTTTCCAGTTCCGGTTATCTTCCGTCTTTTCAAGATTGGCTGAGTATCTATTTTGCTGTGACATCTTATTATCTCCAAGATATTCCATTTGTCTGTGTTTGTCAGCATAATATTCATTTACTCATTTACACTCATATCAGCATGCATATCCACGTTTGCCGTTGATTTTGGGTCGTACTTTGTTTATTCGAACAATGTACATATTTCTTTCCAAGTAGAGGGTCAGCTTAGGCAGAAAATGTGCTTCCTTTCTAAATTCCCCAACTGAGCTAATCCTCGTGGATGATTTTTAATTCAGCTTACTTTGTCCATTTCTGGATAGGATGAATCCCCAGTCGAATTATTTTCTCATTGAGTAGAGTCTCGTTTGACTGTTTTTCCCTCTGGTTATTCCTAGAAAGTTGTCGCCTCTTGCATAGGCTATCTCATTGATTTTCCCCAGTGAAGTTGCGACCTAGACAGATGGTGCATTTATTTTGCACATTTGAGTATGTGATCTCCTCGGGAAAGATTGATTCATGTTTCTTTCTGACGAAGATGTTATTCTCCGCCGGTGTCATCGCAATTTCCTTCATTATGATTTTGGGAAAACGACAAGCGGCAGCTCTTCACGAGCAACTTGTGCATTATTATCTTGTGGAAAACGACAAGCGGCAGCTCTTCACGAGCAACTTGTGCGTTATTATGATTTTGGGAACACGACAAGCGGCAGCTCTTCATGAGCAACTTGTACGTATTATTACATCGGAGAACGGCAGCGGCAGCTCTTCACGAGCAACTTGTACGTTGTTTTATCTTCGGAGAACGACAAGCAGCAGCTCTTCACGAGCTACTAGTGCGTTATCATCTTTGGAAAACGACAAGCGGCAGCTCTTCACGAGCAACTTGTACTTTATTACTTTTCTGGAATACAGCAAGCGGCAGCTTCTTTATTTGAGCAGCTTGTATGTTATTGGTATTTTCTTTGGACAACAACAAGTGACAGCCTCTTTATTTGGGCAACTTGTATGTTATTGGTATTTTCTTTGGACAACAGCAAGTGGCAGCCTCTTTATTTGAGCAACTTGTATGTTATTGGTATTTTCTTTGGACGACGACAAGTGGCAGTTTCTTTATTTGAACAACTTGCGTATCTACAATATTATTATACCAGCATTAATGAGTATATCTCTGAAAATCTCGCAGAGAAGTTTGTCAGGAATCATTACCTTCAGAAATCGGTAATCCGTTATCAGCAATTTGATACCCTCTGTCTATCATTGACCTTGAGTTGCGAACTCACTATTTTGGGTCAATAATCTGCTATGGCCTATGCAAGATGCTCTCTTTGTTAGGGTCAGAGGTCGTATTCCCTCGATTTTATTCGCTGTCAAGAGTCTGTCGTTCGAAGTCGATAGCTTGTTTCCCCAATAATGTGTAATCCATGTCTCTGTGTTTTGTTGGTGTTCGATTCCTCCAACATTGTCTTGTTTCATATAACATCTTTCTTTGTGAGTTCAATCACTGCATTCATGTCAAACATAAGGGCGGCATCTTAGGACAAAATTTGCGTAATTATGTATTTAAGTACCTTCAATCTCGTCGAAACGAAGATTTTTAATCTTCATATCTCCGGATAGAAGAAACTTAAATAGGGGCAGCTGTTGTACCCCAAATTTTGACCTAAGATATCATCTCCCATCTGCATCATTACATTACAAGTGTTTTAATCTATTGATTTTAAAAAAATTCATAACTTTTTTTCAGGCCGAGAGCTATTTATTTTGAACACTAATAACCTGTTTCAGCCATTAGAAATCCTCACCAACCTGATTGAGCCATAAAACCAATATCACCATATATCAAAAACCATTTCCTAAGTCATTTTAACCTGCTACTGCATTATCAAACCTGCCTATCACCATTTCAAAACAATATATCAAAACCATAAACATATGGCCTAAACCATTCAACTGCACAACCAACATACCGTCAACCTGTCATAAACCATAAGCCTGCATATTACCAAAACCTTATGGCCTAACAACGAAAACCCATGCCCCTGTTTCCATCAACCATACACAACCAACATACCATTAACCTGCAATAAACCTACTGCATTACCATCATCAAAACCACATATCAGAACCAACATGGCCTAAAACCTTTCCTACTGTATCAAAACATTTCAAAACCCAGCATGAACACCATAACCACAATGCAACTCACATGGAATTGTCCAAACTAGAAAAGCCTCAGAACTTGTCATCATAGGCTATCATAAGGCAACAGTAACAAAGCATACAGAAGTGAGAACGAAGGAGAAGCTAGTCAAAAAAATATTTTTCAACAGTAGCAAGCAAGCATTCGAAAAACATTGAAGCATACAGTACCAAGGCTAAAGAAGAAGAGAAGGATCAAATCCAAGGTAACAGGCAAGAAGAGAAAATACAAAGTACCGGCCACCGAAGCAAGCTCGCGACGCGCCTCCTTTCCTCGCCGCCTGGCCTCCTAGCTCGCCCAACCGTCCTCCTCCGTCTCCGCCTCTAGGTAACGATTTCCTTTCCCCTTTTTACTTCCATAATACCTCCAACAACAACAATAAGAATCAAAATCAAAACATAATCAAAATCAATGCATGCAAATATAACAAAACCTAACGAATAACACATTTTACCGTAAAATCCGTCGCCCCCTTTACGTTTGGCTAGAGGGAAGAAGACAGTGGGAGCTGGTGGCCATGGCAAAGAGTTTAGAAGCGAACTCAGGGACTCAGAAGCAAAGGCATGGAAAGATGGAGCGAAGATGAAGAAGACGAACGAGAGAGTGAGCGCCGTTTCGGCCAAAACCTTAACCCTAACTTACTTTCCCTAATTTTGTTTAACCCCCTAAAGAACAAGTCTTGAAGTGGGCCTCACCCCATTTTTTGCTAAAGCCCAACGAATTGCTCAGGCCACCCCCCCCCCCCTATCCTGCTTCTAATACCATTAAGCTTGGGCCTCCTAGAACCCCTTTGGCCCATTTTGTTATTTCCTCTAGTTTGTTTTAATAAATTAGCTTAATTCACTTTTGTTTCTAATTAGGAATAATAAACAACTTTTCTATATAGTTAATTAAATATATTTTATTCTTATTGGTATTAATCATTAGTAAATAATTTTGTCATATTAATTAAGGCCTTTTATAAATTTAGTTAAAATATTCAATTTAGTATAAGACCTTAAGTCATCTTTTAATAATACTTTATATTAAAAAAGAAAAACATATTAAATGTAGAACATATGGAAATAAAAAATATTTTAATTCACTCGTTTTAATTAATATTAATACAAAATATATAAAATATAGAGACTTAAAAAACTAAAAAAATATTTTGACTCCTTTAATTAACTCTCATTTTGTTTTTATCCATATTAAAAAATGCGTAAAAATTGAAAACTATTAAAAATACTTTCTTCTCATTTATATTAATCAAAAATCCAAAATGCACATTATATCATTTAGTCTATCATTTAATTATTGTTATTTAATCATTATCCGCATAATTTTTCTGTTTATTTATTTCATATTTATTTGATTATTCTGTTTACGTTTAAATCCAAGGGAAAAACGATAAATTTGTTGACTTCATGTCCTCAAGTCTAATCGCGCGAATATTTGCATTTTCATTAAAGCTTAGGATAATTTTCCTTCAAGTATTCAATCTTTTCAAAATTTATGCCCTTTAAGCAAAAACTTCGACGTTAGGCCGTCGTATCTTCAAAAACCCGTCCGTACCCCTTTTCGGCCAAAACAATTCATTTTTCAATCAAGCGATCAATTTTTAAATAAACAGATATTTCAAAAGGTTCCTATAGAGTACTATAGATACATTGGGTGCTAATACCTTCCCATTGTATAACCAACCCCCGAACCATAAGATCTCTTTTCAAAAACGCTTTGTATTCTCATTACTATTTACATTGCATGTTTAGGGTTTTATTTCGCTCTTTTCCCTTTTCCTTTGGAAACAATAAAGCGCGGTGGCGACTCTTGCTTTTGTGAGACGAATTAATCAATAATTCGATCTCCGATTTACCCCGCTACAATTTTTATCGCTACAGGAAGGATTGGCGGAAATGGTTATTATAGCAACGTCTTCACAGGAAACAGTCGGAACAGGAGTCTTCTCAAACAGAATCTCTTTGTCATCCATCAGGCACTGAACACCTGTCTTCAACAAAGGGCAACAAGTCGTTAGAAATAAACAAAGGTGGCAACCTTCATCACATCCCGGAAATAAATCGGCCTTCAGCAAATTCCCTTTGATAGTCATGAGTGGGGTCACCAATTCTTCCACATAAGTCACAAACACATCTTCTTCAACGACATTAATACCCCGACCATGTTTCGGCATAGGGGCAGTGATAACGTTGGGAGTCTCCGGGGGATCAAATTCAATCTCCTTAGCATCAATCAGATCTTGTACTTTATTCTTCAAAGCCCAACAATCATTGGTATCATGGCCTGGACTTTCCGAATGGTAAGCACAACGAGCATTCTGTTTATAGTAGGGAGAGGTGGTGTTCGGATTCTTCGGAGCTTCCCTAAGAGTAACCAGATTGGACTTCAGCAAATGAGGTAAAACCTGAGACAACATTATGCTGATCTGAGTGAACTGTCTAGCTGGTCTTTCTGCTCTTGGCTGATTGTTTCTTTGCTGAGCAGGTGCAGGTTTGGGAATCATAACAGCCCCTACCGTCGGACGGCGCTTGGTTCGATTCTAATTCTTTTGGTTATAGATGGCACTGACTTCCTTTTTACCTGCAAACAGCTTCGTTGCAGCACTAGAAGAGGCATCCTTCTGAATTTTTCCACTTCGGATTCCAGCTTCCACTCTTTCTCCTATTAAGATCAGTTCAGTAAAACCCGCCGATGAACTTACAATCAGATGGTTGAAGAATGGCCCAGTCAAAGTTCCCAGAAACATATCCACGAGCTCCCTGTCAGTCAAGGTAGGTTGAACTCTTCCAACCAAATCTCTCCACTTCTGAGCAT
This sequence comes from Vicia faba, assembly GCA_948472305.1. Lineage (NCBI taxonomy): Eukaryota > Viridiplantae > Streptophyta > Magnoliopsida > Fabales > Fabaceae > Vicia > Vicia faba. The sequence goes on from OX451735.1 coordinate 1,000,354,767, forward strand.
AATCCTTGAAACCCTCGTTCGAACCCATAGACAGATTTTGGAGTTGTGTACGGGTGGGAGCAAGGTCTGCATTATACTGATATTGCTTATAAAATGCAGCAGCAAGGTCTTCCCAGTTACGAACATTGGCTCTTTCCAGCTGATAGAACCAATCAAGTTGTGTTCCAGACAAACTGTCTTGGAAGAAGTGAACCTACAAGTCTTTGTCAGCAGTATGAGGCTGTATCTTCCTCATATAGGAACGGAGATTCGTTTTAGGACAAGAGACCCCATCATACTTAGCAAATACCGGTGCCTTGAATTTTGGGGGGATGACAACTCCGGAGACCAGACCCAACTCTTTAAAATCCAGCCCATGAACCTTCTGGATTTCCATAGCACTCAGACGCTCTTCTAACTACTTATACTTTTCATCAGTCGGAGGGTACTGCTCCTCATTATAATCAGTTTCATTGTCAGACTCTTTAGGACTAGGGTCCCCTTCTCTTGCTTCACCCTCTTGATTCTCTCCCTCTTTAGATGAAGAAGCTAAATTAACAACCCATCTTGGCGGCCCTCTGAACCTTCTTCTCATATGTGCCACATTGGTTGTCGTCTTGGTCTTCTTAGTGTTCTTCTTAACAATCAGAGCCTTCAGCTCTTCCTGTCCTTTGGCCAGAGCCACAATCATTTGTTGGAACTGCGTATTCTGAGTCTGAAGATCTTTCACAGTTTTTTCAAGAGCCATTGCTGAAATAAATAGCGGAGGAGATGAGAAACCTGTTATGAATCCTGTTATGCAATGATATGTATGATATGTATGCAATGTTTTCAAGGGTTCTTAAAGGCTCAAATTTTCTTAAACAAAAAGGAACAAACGCGAATTGTATTAGTGAGCTTGAATTGTTACAAAGAATGTATTTTGAGAGTACAATTAAGAAAAATAAAACAAAAATAAGACTAGGTTTCCCATGAGCACGTCCTCTTTGGCGCGATGTAGGCGTTGATATTCCTCTCTTCATGAAGTAGCCTAGTGATTTCCAAGTCCTTCTTCTCGCTGGCGTAGAATTGGGCTTCAAACGTATTCCACTCCTCTTTAAGCTGAACCCTGGACTTTTGTAACTCTTCATGATTAGTTGGCATGTCTGGATGAAGAACAAGATGAGGAGTGTCTCCCTCGGCAACTAGTTCCATAATCATAGGTCGGATAGTGGGATAAGGCATCATAAGAGTTTGAGCGCAGGCTCGTACCCATCTGAGATAAGGATCGAGAGGTATGGAATTCTTACACCCAAGTGTCTTGCTGTCAACCCTATGTACCATACTCCAAGCTTGTATGAACCTTTTGCGGTAACCCTGAACATCATTATCATAGTTGAAGTCGATTCCTTGAATAAGTGTATCATGAGGACCATCCATTCTCGCATAACCAAATTGTCGTAATGCTAAGCAAGGGTTATAAGTGATTCCTTCCCTAATGCCTAAGAGAGGGACATTAGGGAATTCACCACAGTGATCGATGATAGTAACATCTTCTGAGAACTGTGAACACCAATGAATGTTTGAATGCGCAAGGGACATCAGTCGATGAGACCATCTTTTACCCTGTTCATTCTTCAAAGTAGATCTGGATAGGTGCGAAATAAACCACCTAGCCAATAGAGGAGTGCAACACTGGAGGGTCCCCCTTCTTTTTAGAGTGCGAGCATGCAGAGAGTGTAGAATATCCCCAAGTAATATAGGTACCGGATTCCGAGACAGAAAAACCTGGATTGTGCTCACATCTACGAGTTGATCCGCATTAGGGAACAGTACCATCTCGTAGACAAGGAGCGCCAAAACCTCTTCAAAAGCTTGTAGATCTAGGGTATCCAAAAAATAGTAAGCCTTCTCGAATAGAAATTTAACTGGAATTCCTTGAACACTCCCTATAGTTTCCCAATTTGTCACTATGTCGTATCGTTGTAAGGATAGAGCTTTAGCAATTTCCTCAGGTTTGGGATGTCTTTCAGTACCGCTGAAAGGTAGCTGATCAAGAATGGGTATCCCTAATAACTGAGAAAATTCCTCCATAGTAGGCACTAACTGGTAATCTGGGAATGTGAAACAGTGATGCAGAGGATCGAAAAACTGAAAAAGCACTTTCAACATTTCTTCGTCAAGTTTTGCAGTGACCAAGTTTAGCAACTGACCATGCTTTTCAGTGAAAGGAGAGCTTTCGTGAATCCTTACTTCCAAGTCCCTTAATTGGGAAGATACTTTCACTAGGTTAATCTGAATAGTGTTCCTGCGGGCGAATGCCGTATCCTACAAAACAGAGCAAAGATGAGCCCTGGAAACCCTTGAAACAGTTAGTATGATATGCTATGGTATGATGTTTATGATTTCATGATAAATCACAGTTATAGCAAACACAGACAAATCACACCAAGTCCTTAGGTTTAAGTCTTGCTTGAGTTTTAAGGTCATACCCTCTTGAAGCTGGATTGATTCAACCTGTCCTATAAATATGTAACCGGGTTCTAAAGGGATCTCAATATCACCGATCTTTCCCCCAAGCCTTGTTCAATCAACGATTGACTCGTGTGATACGGTGGGAGAACTGACTTGAAGTTTTGCGTTTGTGTTCGCAATTGTGCGGTTTAGCAAGAGTCGCCACCGACTTTTTATTTTATCCAAAGGAAAGGTCAAAAAGCACAGGAAAGACCTTCGAGATGTTTTCTCGGGTTCGGGGGGTAGGTTATGAAAAGGGAAGGTGTAAGCACCCTTTTCATCCATGGTTATCCATGGGCTCTTAGTTACTTGTTTAGATCACTTGCTTTTGCTTTTCAATTGTTTGAAATGGTGCTTTGTGTGTGTGGTTTTGAAAATTCTTTGAAAAAGAGGCCTTGTCTAGGCAACCTTTGTAATGATTCTTGTTTGAGTATATACAAAGGTATTTGTCTTTTGAAAAGATATTTCAATGTTTTGAAAGTTTGTTTTGGGAAATTGTGTTGTGAAGTGTGTTTGAAAATGGCAAGGATGTTTTGCAAGTTTTGATCAAGTAACTAAGAGTTGTCTACCCTATTTTACTCAAAGATATTTCTTATGTTTTTTAACCCTTTTGACAGTGTTATTTCACCATTGCATTTGTTGAACAACCTTGTGTTAGGATGTTAAACGGGACAGGCGCGGGTCATCGCATAAAATCATTGAAATCAACTTGTGAGACGCTCTAGCAATTTTGTAAGGGACGAGATCGTTTATTGAAGGCAACATCGAGGGACTACGATCTTTGTTTATCGAAGGGGCATTTGCTAGAGTGTCTCATATTCGAGTGACATGATTGCATTTTTCGAAGCAACAAGCGAGGTTATCCTAGAGGTGTAAGTGTGCATTGTGTTTGTCATTTTCATGCATTTAGGTCTTGTATTAGGTCATCTAGCGATTGATTTTAGATTTTCGCATACAAACCCTAATCTCTAGTCATGGCATATTTGAAAGCATAAAGTGCGAGAATTAAAATTCTAAGCTATTACAACAATATCTGGGGATGGGGGTACAAATTATTACAAATGGGGATGAATCTCACAAGGATAACAATGTCCAAATATCAAGTGTTACAACCAAATCGAATTGTCGCAATTCAATATAAAATTATAACAAATGAAGAAATCAATAATATTATGAGATGCATGTATTGATTAACTTAAAAATAAATAAATAAAATCTATTCTAAAAAAGAAAGATTAAGTATTTTATTCTTATTTTTGTGTTTTATTAATTAAAAAAAGTTTAAAGGAAGAAAAATTAATTTAATTAAATTTCTATTATTTACGTATTTTTATTAATCAATAAAAAAGGGTTAAAGAAAACCAAAATTATTTGAATCAACCTAAATGTTTTTTATAGGTATTTTATTAAATGAAACAAAACCAATTAATAAAAGAAGACAATAAAAATAACTTAAGAAAATAAATATTATTAGTGTTATTATTAGAAGGAAAACAAATTAATAAAAATGAATTAATTAAAAAAAGAGTATTTGTTACTTAACAAAAAGAAGAATGGGCTTAGGGTTTTAAGGGGAGAACATGCCCAATGTTTTAAGTGAAGACTGAAACCAGAAAGAAAAACAAAAGAGGGGGTATATTCAGAAGAAACGCTTGGGCTTTGGCTTGGATTGGCCCAAATGCACAAACTTTGTAACAATCAGAATTTAGGGTTTGAAAGGATTAGGGTTCATGTGTTACAACGACGCCGCTCTCTCCCGTCTCTTCTCTTCATCTTTTCATCTTTCTCAAACTAAGGTTTTGATCCCCCTCTAACCCTAAGCCGTCGGAGCGCCACCCCTACTCTCTATCCTCTTCCTAGCATTCAAAGGCCTTGTTCTAAAATGGTATGATTCGTCCCTCTGATTTGAGTTTTACAGTTTTGTTTGCTTTGCATGTTTTACCTTACAGTTTAGTCTTTTAACCCTTTGATGTTTACATGTCTGTGATGTAGCGAAGAATATTGGAGAAAAACGTACCGTGAGATTTTCTTTGGACAAGAGAGATGGAGGGTGAGACGGTGCTCCTCGATGGCTTAGCGGCACAAGGATGGAGGAGATGATGAGCTTCGCTTCTGGTATCTCTTTTTTGTTGTTCTTGATTGTTAATGATGAAACTGTTCTGAAACTTTGTTGTTCTTGATTTTGTTGATGATGATGTGTTCTGAAACTGTTATTGTTGTTGATGATGGATACGATTCTGAAACTTGTTGTTTTGTTTTTCACTCTCTTGATTTGATGTTGATGATGAAACGTTTCTGAGACTGATTTTTTGATGTTGAATACAGTTCTGAAACTCTGTTTTTTTTGTCGCTTCTGAAACTCTCTTCCTCTCTCTGAATGTTGATGTTTGATGATGAAAAACTTCTGAAAACTTTGTTGTTTGTTACTTCTGAACCTCTCTTCTTCTTTCTTGGCTTTGAAGGTTAATGATGATGTATTTCTAAAACTTGTTTGTATGCTTCTGAAATGCTCTTCCTCTTTCTTGGCTTTGAAGGTTAATGATGAAATCTGAAACCACTTGTTTTTTGTTGTTGGTGAATGATTTCTGGAACTTTTGGTTGATTGTTTATGATGACATGTTTCTGAAACTTTGTGTTGGTTTGTGGATTTTGTTGAAACTGAGTTTGGTGGTTGATGTTTCAAAGGTTTTTTTTTTTGGGATGGCTTGAAACAGTTTGGCTGTTTGTTACAGTTTGTTAACAGGTTTGCAAGTTTTGTGTTAGGCTTGCAGTTTGGAGAGTTTGTTGTTTTGCTGTGGTTTACAGGTTGTGGTAACAGGTTGTGTGTTTTTGTTCTGAGTTTGAAACTCTGCAGGTTTTGGAGTTTGTTTGGCAAGCTTGGCTTGTTTGCAGTTTGGCCAAACAGGTTTACAGTTTGTATGGTTGTTGCTAGCAGGCTTGGTTGTTTGTTTTTGGTGAGCTTGTTGTTGGGCTATACAGGTTTGTTGGTTTTCTGCAGCTTATACAGTTTGTAATGTTTTGTGTAGCTTGGTTGTGTTTTGTTATGCAGGTTTATGGTGTTTTGTAACTTGGGCAGGTTTGGAGAGTTTGAGTTTTCAAGCTTGGCTCAATGTTCTTTTTTTTCCTACTGTTATGCAGTTTGTTTAGTTTTATATCCTCTTTGCTATTTGTGACAGCCTCTTTTTAGCCAAGCTGTAAAACTTCACCCAAGGTGATATCTTTCTCTCTTTCTCTCTCCATGAAACAAGCATTTTTGCTTTTTTTATTATATTATGAAAAATTGCCTCTGGAAAATGATGATAGCTTATGACAAGCTTTGACTTGTAAATTGGTTTACCTCCTGCTGTTTTACTTTTTCCTGCTGCATTTTTATGTTTTCATGCTGCTTGCCATATTTGTACAGTTTGCCTCCAATTTGTTTTATAACTCAGTTTGGGCAATTTGTTTTGTAGCTCAATTTGGGACCTTGCTTGCTGTTTGTTACAGCAGGTTCCTTGCTTGTGATGCATTGTATAGTTTGACCTATGCTTTCACAGTTTGGCACCTGTTGCAATTGAACCTTTGGAACTCAGTTTGGTTCAATGTTTTCTTTAGATTGCTGCCATGTTTCGGTTGAGTTGCAATGGTATAGTTTGGCTTATGTTTGACAGCTTTGGCGCCTGTTGCATTTGAAACTCAGCTTGCTTTGTATGCTTGCATTTTTCAATTTGTATTTTTAATTTTCTCTTTGTGAACCAAGAAGAGCAATCTTCTTGTGATTTGCAAAGAGAAAAATAAAGCGTGATGAAAAATAATCATTCTGATTCCATACGGAAAATTTTAATGATGACTTTTTTTCTTTCTTTTTCATTTGAAAATTCTTTTCAATTAACTGTACTAATCCTCTTTTCTTTTGTCTTTTTCAGGTGAGCACCAATTGGATGATTAGAGGAAGCTGAGGAAGCAAGAAACCTTGAGCATGGGAGCAATGGCAGCTTAGGAGGCTTAGGCTTAGATTAGATAGACTTTTTCCATTAATTGTAACATTTATTATTTTAAATACTATAAGTTGTAAAACTTACAATATTCAAATAATTTTGTAACAACATTTGAAATGAATAAAAAAGTCTTTATCCAAAAGAAACCTTCTACTGTCAAATATCTTGCCATTCTTCCTTGCATCTTCACTTAATTATTTAAGACTCTAAAATCAAAATAATTGAAACTGCATTTCAACAATTCTAATCCATATAACTTAAATTTCAAATAATCAAAAACTTTGCAGTCTCGTAACCTTGCATCAGTATTCCAATCACAATACACATTGTATAATTAAACAAGCAAGCATTCCATTAAACGGAAAACCTTTCATTCCATTAACAAGCAGATGTCTTGATATTCCAAATAACAGTCTCAGCTCTTATTTCTTATCCCAGATAATCAGGCCTTGAGAACAATCAGTTAACCTTTCAGCAAACTTTGAAAAAGTGTGAAAACAATGTAACAGTAAACTGAATTTATATGGATTCAATTTCTTCTGAGAAATGCGAGAGAAAACATGATTCTTGATTTACTGCCAAAGAAAAGTCTGTTTGATCGATTCCTGAGCCAATCTTAAAAATCAGAGAAAACCCTAGGGTTGTGATTTCTTGTGAAAAAGGGAGGGCAAATTTTGGGGTACAACAACTGCCCCTATTCAATCTTCTTGAACCTGAGGAGTTAGATTGGCAATTTTTCCGTTCGTGACTCGAAGGTAAAAGATGATTCGACACTAGAGTGCCCATAAATTTGCACTCGTCGAAGCATAGTTGAGGGAATGGGCTTAAAGATGCCATTTGGAAATGTGATAGAATCTTTTCGGAGATGGGCTTAAAGATGCCATCCAAGAATATTTATTGAACTGTATGTTGTAGGCGAAAGAATGAGTATCAGAAAGGTATCCAGGTCTGGAACGTCTCTGAGCTGGGGGTCTGAATAAGCAATAGATTAGCATCTGTGTTTGGAGCTTCCGTAAACTGTTTTCAGTTAGCTGAATCTGAACAAGCGATACATTGACATCCATGTTTGGAAGCACCCGTAAACTGTTTTCATGGCTCTGGAGTTGAACAAGCAATGGATTAACATCCATGTTGGGAAGCATCCGTAAACTGTTTTCAAAATTCTTGAAGTTGAATAAGAAATAGATTAACATCCGTGTTTGGAGTATTCGTAAACTGTTTTCAAAAGTTGAACCTGAACAAGCGATAGATTAGCATCCATGTTGGGAAGCATCCGTAAACTGTTTTCATGATCCTTGAAGTTGAATAAGCAATAGATTAGCATCCATGTTTGGTACATCCGTAAACTGTTTTCAAAAGTTGAATCTGAACAAGCGATAGATTAACATCCATGTTGGGAAGCATCCGTAAACTGTTTTCATGATCCTTGAAGTTGAATAAGCAATAAATTAGCATCCATGTTTGGTGCATCCGTAAACTGTTTTCAAAATTTGAATCTGAACAAGCGATAGATTAACATCCATGTTGGGAAGCATCCGTAAATTGTTTTCAAAAGTTGAATCGGAACAAGCGATAGATTAACATCCATGTTGGTAAGTATCCGTAAACTGTTTTCATGATTCTGAGGTTGAACAAGTAATAGATTAACATCCGTGTTTGGAGTATCTGTAAACTGTTTTCAAAAGTCTTGAAGTTGAATAAGCAATAGATTAGCATCCATGTTTGGTACATCCGTAAACTGTTTTCAAAAGTTGAATCTGAACAAGCGATAGATTAACATCCATGTTGGGAAGCATCAGTAAATTGTTTTCATGATCCTTGAAGTTGAATAAGTAATAGATTAGCATCCATGTTTGGTGCATCCGTAAACTGTTTTCAAAAGTTGAATCTGAACAAGCGATAGATTAACATCCATGTGGGGAAGCATCCGTAAACTGTTTTCATGATTCTTGAATTCGAAGCTTGCTAATCTTATCTTGAAAAGGGTAAAATATTAGCTGAAACACAAAGTTATGTTGCATGAAATATATGATGCAATATATGTGTTTTATCAATGTTTATGATATATGAATGCAATGTATGCGCATGTAAGCTGATAAGTTGTCTTGCTGAGGAACATAAATCTTGGATAGCTGGAGATAATAAAATCTTTGACTGCTGTCAGGGAAAATAAATCCTGGACCACTGTTTGAAGAGTATATGTTTCTTCCAGTTTTTTTTTTGACAACCTTTGTGGGGAAAAGTTATACTGCTGGGGAAATCAGGAGTTTGGGTTGTATGCCAATCTACTAGGGATTCTTGTTTCGTTGTTTGAGGAGAACTCTGCTGGGGAATATCTGAAAACTCTATGGGGAAATAAGAATGATCATCTTCATTCTGCTAGGGGAATTGGTGCTGAGGAGTCAAGAACGAGAATCTTCGATCTGCAGGGGATTAAAAATTCTGACAAATTTATACTGAGAGTAAAGAAGGCTCTGGCAACTTTACTGGAGAATCAAAGATGAGAGTCTTGATTTTGTTGGGGAGTAAAAACTCTGTGGGAAATAGCTTATACTGCTGGAGAGTAAGCTCGGGACTCTGGGAAAAGCTTATTCCTGCTTAGAAGAAATTCAGGAGCTTAGGTTTTATGCAACTTTGAGAATGAGAATTCTCATTCTATTGGGAATATCAGGAGCTTGGGTGTATGCCAATCTACTGGAGAAGCAAGAATGAGAAACTCCATTTTGGTGAGGATATCAGGGGGAAACTGAATGGTTTCCGCTGGGGATTGGTAACTCAAAGTTTCCTCTCCACTGGGGGTCTTAGTGACGTGCTGATTTGATTGGTGACTTCACTGGGAAAAAGTTTTAAAAACAACTTTCTGATGAATTATCTGGTTTAAAAGCAACTCTCCGGGAGAAGGGAGGAAACTGAATGGTCTTCACTAGTGTTCACAGGTTGAAGGTTTGACTCTGCTTGGGGAAGAAAGTTTCATTCTTACTGATGGTTTATAGTTCAAAGTTTTGCTCCGCTGTTTGTTGAGAATTTGAATACTCAACTCTGATGGGGATCCTTGAAACTTAACTCCGCTGGGGATATGCCTTTCAAAGCTTTAGTTCCTCCTAGGATTTGGATGATATATCTGTAGTGGATTTCTCCTGGAATAGCCTAAAGACACTTTCCTACACTTCCATCCTATCAGTAATTATTCTTTCTCATTTTGTTTTATTTGTAAGCAGTGATTATATTCAAATGCATATGCTTATTTAATAAATCATTGGACGTTTTCAAATAAAGCATAAGTGTAAAAAAGAAAGAAAAGGCAAACAATTTTCTGTACTTTGAAGTAACTTTGTATTAACTTTGTGTAAGTATTTGTACAAAGGAGACAGACATCCCAGTAAGAGAATGTTGTCATAAAGTTGAGAAAAATTTTTATACAAAGAAAGATGGCTATGTGTAACAATTCCATGGGGTTCCCATTCTGCTATAGCCTTCACAACTCTGAGTATCTTGTCCATTCGTTGCTTCGTCCGCAGATGATTGGATAGATCAGAAGCTTGGAGCTTGTCTATGAAGAGATTGTCCTTAAAGTGATCCGATGAGACATAGTCATACGCTTTAATTCCCTAACTTTTGCCTGGATCTCCCTTTCAGGTTTTTGATCCACCGGGAAACCCTTTTTCGCCCACGTCGCCCTTTCGGGTTTTCAACTTGCCGGGTGTACAAATTTTTTTGTTTATACCTAAATTTTGCCCGAACCGCCCTTTCGGGTTTTCGATTCGCTGGGATGTTTATGCGTAGTATCTTTTGACTATGTTTGCGTTCGCAGGGTGTGGCAGGTCATCATCGTCCATGGTGGTCAGAATCATTGCCCCACCAGAAAAGATGTTCTTGACTACAAATGGTCTTTCATAGGTAGGAGTCCATTTGCCCCTGGGATCACCTTGTGGCAAGATGATTCGCTTGATTACCAGATCTCCGACCTGATATACCTGACGTCTGACTTTCTTGTTGAAAGCCTTGATCATCCGTTTTTGATACGTCTGACCATGACAAATAGCAGTAAGTCGCTTCTCGTCAATCAAGTTAAGTTGATCAAGCCGGGTCTGAATCCAATCGTCTTCACTCAAACCAGCGTCTTTCATGATTCTCAGGGAAGGAATCTGAACTTTTATAGGTAAAACAACTTCCATGTCGTATACCAGAGAAAAGGGTGTTGCCCCAGTTGATGTTCGTGTCGTGGTACGGTACCCGTGTAGAGCAAACGGTAACATCTCATGCCAGTCCTTGTAGGTGACTGTCATCTTTTGAATGATCTTCTTGATATTTTTGTTCGCAGCTTCGACATCACCGTTCATCTTTGGCCAATAGGGAGATGAATTGTGATGTTGAATCTTGAATTGCTCGCACAGAGCGGTGATCATAGTGTTGTTTAGGTTTGCGCCGTTGTCCATAATGATTCGGTCAGGAATACCGTACCGGCAAATGAGGTTCTGCTTGATGAAGCGAGCAACCACATTCTTTGTAACACATGCGAATGAAGCTGCTTCGACCCACTTGGAAAAGTAATCAATGGCCACCAGGATGAAGCGGTGTCCATTAGACGTTGTAGGCTTGATCTCTCCAATCATGTCGATACCCCACATCGCAAATGGCCAAGGAGTTGTTAGTACATTGAGAGGAACCAGAGGAATATGCACCTTGTCAGCATAAACTTGGCATTTGTGACAAGTGTGGGCGTATTGATGACAGTCAGCTTCCATGGTAGACTAGTAGTAGCCTGCCCTTAGGATCTTCTTAGCCATCATATGTACGCTCAAATGGGTGCCAAATGTGCCACTATGCAGTTCAGTCATGATCTGCTCAGCTTCAACCTTGTCCATACAACGAAGCAGAACACAATCATGGTTGCGCTTGTATAGGATACCATTTCTCAGGAAGAACTTGGCAGCAAATCTCCTTAAGAACTTTTTGTCATTGATTGAAGCTCCTTCAGGGTATTCTTGAGTCTCGAGATACCTTTTGATTTCGTGAAACCAGGGTTGCTCCACTACTTCTTCGGTATTAATCTCATGACAATGTGAAGGTTAATCCATCCGTTCGTTGGTAATTTGGGGAGCCTCATTATCCCAGTTAAGTTTAAACATGGAAGACATTGTGGCTAGAGCATCTGCTAGCTGATTTTCTTCTCGCGGGAAGTGCTCGAAGGTAATCTGCTCAAAATGAGGTAGCAATGTCAGGACATGTTCATTGTATGGGATGAGGTTAGGATGTTTAGTGTCCCACTCTCCTTTGATTTGATTGATAACCAAAGCTGAGTCCCCGAACACTACCAGAGATTTGATTCCTAAGTCAATTGCAGCATTGAGACCAAAGATACAAGCTTCATACTCGGCTATGTTGTTGGTGCAACTGAAGCAGAGTCTAGCAGTGAAAGGTGTATGGAAACCTTCTGGAGAGATAAGTACCGTTACGATACCGTTGCCAAGTGCATTTGAAGCACCATCAAAGTACAGGGTCCATCGAGATCCTTGTTTAGGTCCGTCATACGGTTCGTTACCTTCAATGTTGTCCAATGTCATAATGTCCTCGTCGGGAAAGTCGAATTTCAGGGATTGGTAATCTTTGACAGCTTGGTGAGCTAGATGGTCAGCTAGTACACTCCCCTTTATAGCTTTTTGGGTTGTGTACTGGATATCATACTCAGTCAGGATCATTTTCCATCTAGAAATTCTTCCAGATAAAGCAGGCTTTTCAAAGATATACTTGATCATATCCATTTTAGAAATCAGCAGAGTGGTATGTGTCAACATATACTGCCTTAGTCGGCGAGCAACCCATACCAAAGCACAGCAAGTTTTCTCGAGCAGTGAGTAGCGAGTCTCACAGTCGGTAAACTTTTTTCTAAGGTAATAAATGGCATGCTCTTTTCGACCAGACTCGTCATGTTGGCCCAGTACACACCCCATTAAATTATCCAAAACAGTCAGATACATGATTAGCGGTCTTCCTTCAATGGGTGGCATCAAGATAGGAGGCTCTAGCAAATACTCCTTGATTTTATTGAAAGCAGTTTGACAGTCATCATTCCATTCAACCATCTGATCTTTCTTCAACAGCTTGAAGATTGGTTCACAGGTAGATGTTAGGTGAGAAATGAACCTTGCAATATAGTTTAAGCGTCCCAAAAAACCTCTGACCTCCTTTTCAGTGCGGGGGGCAGGCATTTCTCGTATAGCTTTGACTTTAGCAGGGTCAACCTCAATGCCTTTGTTGCTGACGATGAATCCCAAGAGTTTACCAGACCTGACTCCGAAAGTGCACTTACTAGGGTTCAGTCTGAGCTTATATTCCTTCAACCTGACAAACAACTTTTGCAGATGGTCGAGGTGTTCTTCTTTTGTTTGTGAACGGTCTATCATGTCGTCTACGTATACTTCAATCTCATGATGTATCATGTCATGAAACAAAGCTACCATGGCGCGCTGATAGGTTGCCCTGGCATTCTTCAGTCCGAATGGCATTACTTTATAGCAGAAGGTACCCCACTGTGTAACAAAAGTAGTCTTCTCCATGTCTTCGGGGGCCATTTTGATCTGGTTGTACCCTGAAAATCCATCCATGAAAGAAAATACCTTATGTTGAGCTATGTTGTCGACCAAAATGTCAATGTGCGGTAGTGGAAAGTCATCTTTAGGGCTAGCCCTGTTTAAATCTCAGTAATCCATGAACATTCTTACTTTGCCATCTTTCTTAGGCACGGGCACAATGTTAGCGACCTATTGTGGATAGGAAGTAACAGCAAGAAACCCGACATTGAATTGCTTCATCACTTCGGCTTTGATCTTTTCAGACATATCGGGCCTCATTCGGCGGACTTTTTGTTTTATTGGTGGACAGTCTTCTCTTGTAGGGAGACGGTGAACCACAATATCTGTGTTGAGTCCCGGCATGTCTTTGTAGGACCAGGCGAAGATCTCAACATATTCATTCAACAACTGAACTAAGAGCTCTTTGACATTTGGCTTTAGGTTGGCACCCATTTTAACCTCTTTTTTGTCTTCGGCCGTACCCAAGTTGATAGTCTCTAACAGCTCTTCATGGGGAAGAATATCCCTCTCTTCCTGTTGTAGAAGTCTATCCAACTCTCCAGGCACTTCACAGTCGTCATCACCTTCGTATTCGGCATGATTGACCAGATCTTCAGAGTCATTGAAGGTCATAGCAGAATTGTTACCCATGGAATCCGGAGTGGATGGGTACCTGCATTTTGTGAGTGTGGGTGTGTGTAAGGGATAGCCACCTTTAAACAAAATAAAATGTAAAAAGAAGGAAAATGAACACAAAAGATTATAGATGAAAACGTCCATGATTCATTAAAAATGGCATATGAAAATGAAGGAATTAAGCCCTTACAAATGGACCTATATGCCCCGGGTAAGGCACAAGGCAAAAAGAGTGTACGAATTGTTTAATAATTATTACAGACCAACTGAAAAATGTTCAAAAGATAAATTACTGATTGATGAAAGTAATGGGAACAAAGTCTTTCGCCTCCCAGTTGTTCAGTCCTCCTTCAATGGTTGGAAAGATCCAGTCTTCAAAATTACCCTCATCTTCAGCATCTTCCAAAGCATGAACTCCGTGATGAGTGATCTTTAAGGGTGGCCCTCCAGCCCGGGAGCGACGCACAGCTTTTTGGCTAGCAGCGATGAAACCCAATCCGAACTTATGTCTTGTGAGGAAAATCTGGCAGTTGACCTCACACTGTACTTCCTCCTTCCTTGATTACAGCTTCCGCATCTTTAAGGGATGACATCCGGGACACAGGCTTGGTAATGATAGGCACATCAGTCATTGTCTTTGCTACCGCGACCTCAGGAGAAACCTCTTTAAAGTGTTGGAAAGGTGTTTCTATGAATTCACCATCTAACTCCATGTAGCGGAAAGAGTTATGGTGGCTTATCATATACTCCTCCTCACCATGAACTGTTATGATTTTACCCTGGACTGGATATTTTAGCATTTGGGGTAGAGAAGAAGTGACTGCCCCAGCGTTGTGGATCCATGGCCTTCCCAACAAGCATGAATATGAAGGATGGATGTCCATCACATAAAACGTAGAGTTGAAAATTTCCGTTCCCACCTTGATTGGGATGTCCACTTCTCCGTGAACCATCCGCTTAGAACCGTCGAAGGCTCTAACAATGATATTACTAGGCTTTAGGATCAAACCTTCACAGTCCAATCTGTCCAATGCTTTCTTTGGTAGAACATTTAAAGATGAACCGGTATCAACCAGAACGTGAGCAAGTGTGGTCCCTCTGCACTCTACCGAGACATGCAGCACATCATTATGCTTTCTTCCCTTAGGGGTCAAATCAGCATCAGAGAAACCAAGACCATTGTCGACTGTAAGGCTGGCTACACACTCTTGAAATTGATCTGCAGAAGTTTCTTGAGGCACATATGCCGTCTTTAGGAATTTGATCAAGGCTTTGGCATGAGCCTCGAAACAGAGCAAGAGAGCCAGCATGGAGATTTTTGAAGGGGTTTGCCCTAGCTGCTCTACGACATCATAGTCGCTCTTCTTGATTATCTTTAAGATTTCCTCCATTTCCTTTTGGGTGGTCTCGGGGATAACCAAAGGCTGAGCCCTCGACCTGACGGACGCTTCTTGGATCCCCTTACCCTTAACAACAGTAACAGCAGAGGGTACAACTTCAGGAGTAACAATTTCTTCAATCACTGGACCTTGCGTAGATATCTTGACTGGCACACGAGCACTTGAGGGTTCGAAGACTTCCCTTGGAGGAGCAATCTCCAAAGAGAAGATTCTTCCACTACGAGTTATCTTACTCGTCCCCGCAATATTTCCCACATCAGGAATTTCTTCATCAGAATTCTCTTTGGTGGATTCGATTTGTTTGACACCATGGTAGAAGATCTCTCCTCCATAATTCCATGGTATCGTCTTGTTGGACTTATATGGGATAGGCCCCAGCATGGTAATCTTCAGCGGTACAAACTTTAGATCAGGCGTAATCTTAACAGGCCTTTTGCAGGTCTTGGAAAGATTGTCGGAAATGGTGATTATAGCAATGTCATTGATTGGAGTAACAAAGGTAACAAGAGTAACATGACTGATAGTAGCAACGGGAGTTTTCTGAAAGAGGATCTCTTGAGTATCCATCAGGCGTTGGATGCCTGATTTCAACAGTGGGCAGTCGGTTTGCATGGTTGAACAGAAGTAACAATCTTTTTCACATCCCGGGAAAATCCCAGCTTTCAACAGATTCAATTTAATCATTGGCAACAGAGTCATTAATTCGTCAACAGCGGTAACATGACGATCTTCCACAATTGCATGGACATTATAACCATGTTTGGGCATTGGGGCATAAATCACATCCGGCTTTTCGGGCGCATCGAACTCTACCTCCTTGGCATCTATTAAGTCTTGGATCTTGTTTTTAAGGGCCCAACAGTTGTTGGTGTCGTGCCCTATGTTATCTGAATGATAAGCACATTTTGCATTGGGATGATAATATGGAGAAGCGGTATTTGTATTCTTAGGTGCCTCTCTCAAATTAGCAAGGTTTAATTTCAGGAGATGTGGAAGGATCTAAGTGGGTGTCATGTTTATCAGGGTATATTGTCGTTGTGGCCTTTCTACCCTTTGCTGATAGGTTCTAGGCTGATCATTCCTCGGTTGACTGTTTCTAGGCTGATCTGATGAAGACTTCTGAATTAACACGGCCCCCACTGTTGGTCATAGTTCCTCTCTTTCCTAATTTCTCTGGGTGTAAACAACAGAACTTTCTTTCTTGGCTGGGAAGGTCTTCTTGATAGCGGCTGAAGTAGATGCATCCTTCTGAATTTTACCACTCTTAGTACCAGCTTCGACCTTTTCCCCTGTCAGAATTAATTTAGTGAACCCTGCAGATGAGCTCCCTATTAGGTGAATAAAGAATGGACCAGACAGGGTCCCCAAAAACATATCAACAAGTTCCCTTTCAGACAATGGTGGCTGCACGCTTCCAGCCAAATCCTGCCACTTCTGGGCATACTCCTTAAATCCTTCATTAGAGACGATGCTCATACTTTGTAGTTGAGTTCGAGTAGGTGCCAAATATGCGTTGTATTGATATTGTCAGTAGAAAGCAGCAACCAAGTCCTCCCAGTTATGTACATCATCCCTCTCAAGCTGGTAGAACCAGTCCAATTGTGTACCCGACAAACTATCTTAAAAAAAGTGGACCCACAGATCCTCATCAGAAGAGTGAGGTTAGATCTTTCTGACATAAGAACGCAGATGCATCTTTGGACAAGACAAACCGTCGTATTTAGCGAATGTAGGCACTTTGAATTTAGGGGGAATGACGATCCCAACAACCAATCCCAGCTCTTCGAAATCCAGTCCAGGTACCCTTTGTACCTCCATGGCTCCCAACAGCTTTTCCAGATTTTTATACCTGTCGTCCGCAGGAGGGTACTGCTGCTCAGAGTAATCTTCATCCGCTCTAACTTCTTCCTCTTCAGCCTCAGACTCGGAAGGTACTGCAGCTCTTTTTCCTTTGTCAGTCCCTTCATCAGACGTCGAGGGGAACTCCAGAACTCTCCTAGCTTCGTTCTCAAATCTTCTTCCCAGAGTAGCTACCCTGACTCTTTTCTTTTTCTTTTTTCCTTTTTCCTTTTATTTCTTCTCTAACAGTGCTTTAAGGTCCTCTTGACCATTCGCCAAGGTCATGAGGAGTTGTTGGAATTGCAAATTATGTGCTTGCAGATCTTTGACCGTCTGATCTATATCCATCTTGCTGAAATAAACAGCAGAAAGATAAGGAAACCTGGTGTGAAGACCTGTTTATGCATATGATGAATGATATGTTTATTCATGTAATGCATCCAAGGATTCAGAAATTCAAAGTTGTTGCAGACAAAAAGAACACACGTCATATTAATAAGAAGAAATTTGTCAGTACATAAATGCCCCATGGGCAAAATATTACAAAGCTTCTTAATGTAAAAAGACGTTGCGCATCCTTTTTGGCGCGATGTAAGTGTTAAGAGTCTCCTCTTTGTGAAGTCGGCGGGTAAGTTCCAAAACCTTCTTCTCACTGGCATAGAAGCTGGCTTCAAAAGTGTTTCGCTCTTTCTTGAGCTGTATCCAACTCTTTTGCAATTCTTCCAATGATGTTGGCATGTCTGGATGTAGGAGGGTGTATGGAACCTCTCCTTCCATAACAGGCTCTTTAATCACGGGGAGAATGTGGGGGTAAGGCATCATAGGACTCTGGGCGCGTGTTCATACCCACTTGAGGTAAGGCTCAAGGGGGATGGAATTCTTGTGCCCTTGTGTCTTACTATCCACTTTGTTGGGAATCCTCCATGCTCGGATAAACCTTTGTTGAAGTCCTTGAGCGTCGTTGTCGAAGTCAAAAACCAAGTCAGGAATTAGCATATCATGAGGGACATCCCTTCGGGCATACCCAAATTGCCTCAGAGCTAAACAGGGGTTGTACGTAATGTCTCCCCTAATGCCAAGTAGTGGGACATTAGGGAATTCCCCACAACAATCAATGATGATGACATTTTCTCTGGACCGAGAACACCAATGAACATCAGAGTGTGTAAGAGTCATCAACCGTTGTGACCACCT
The DNA here is from genome assembly GCA_948472305.1 of Vicia faba. Taxonomy (NCBI): domain Eukaryota; kingdom Viridiplantae; phylum Streptophyta; class Magnoliopsida; order Fabales; family Fabaceae; genus Vicia; species Vicia faba. The sequence continues at coordinate 1,000,372,857 of OX451735.1, forward strand.
CAAGCCTTGTTCATTCTTCAAGACTGACTGGGGAAGGTGCAAAATGAACCACCTTTCTAGAAGAGGAGTACAGCACATGAGGACACCTCTTTTCCTCATTGTTCATGTGTAAAATGAGTGTAGGATGTCCCCAAGCAATGTAGGCATAGGATTCCGAGATATGAAAATCTTGACAGCATTCACATTTATAAGCTGATCAGGATTTGGGAACAAGACCAACCCATAGATGAGAAGTGCTAAAATCTCCTCAAAATCTTGTAGATCTAGAGAATTCCAGCAGTCTTGTGCCTTCTCAAACAGAAACTTTGCCAAGAAACCCTTGACGCCACTTCTGGTTTCCCAATGACCTTTAATATCAGATGGTTGCAAGTGTAAGGCTTGAGCAACATCTTCAGGCTTTGGTTCTCTTTCCGTACCGTTGTAGGGTATTTGATGGAGAATAGGAATCCTCAGAAGTTGAGAAAATTCCTCCATAGTAGGTACTAGTTGGTAATCAGGGAATGTGAAACAGTGGTGAAGGGGGTCAAAGAACTGGAAGAGGACTTTCACCATGTCTTCTTCAATGTTGGAGTTGACCAAGTTGAGAAGTCTACCATGTCTTTCACTGAAGGGAGAATTCTCGGGAATCTTGGAAGTAAGCTCCTTGAGTTGAGGAGGGATTCTCACAAGGTTGACTTGAATTCTTTTCCTGCGAAGAGATTTCATGACCTACAAAATAGGAACAAAGATGAAGATCCAAACCCTTGAAATGGTTAGTGGATGCAAATGATGCTTCATGATGTTCATGATGTATGCACAAGTATATGTACAAGCAAATCACACAAGATCCTAGTTTCAGGCTTGCATGGGGTTTCATAGGTAAGTACCCTTTTGAAGTTAGTTGGCTCAACCTGTCCTATAAATAGTAACCGGGTTCTAAGGAGCTCAATATCACCGGATTATTTTCTGTGTTCATTGTTTCAGTTTAGCCACTTTACTGGCGACCGAAATATTCCAAGAAAACAACCCTCAATGAGTGTAGTATCGAGTATCTACCAACTTTGGACTGCACCAAAGCCGGCCATCTCACTACCCTTAAAAAAGGCCAAGTTTGTCAAGTAAAGGTTCTAAAAGTCCATTAGTGCTTCATGACATCACTCAGCGGCCCCGTATTCTCTTTGATTAACTCAAAGGCTACTGGTACTCACAAATATGTCGCACTAATATAGCTATTGCTTCAACCATGTCGGTATACCCCGCACAATTTCCACAACGTATTGCTATTTACCTATGAATGTTTCCCAAATCCGGGTAGAGGATTTCAAACCCAAACAATAGAACCAAATGTAAAGCAATCAAGGCAAACAAGATAGCATGAAAAGGTGATCTAAAACCCTAAGGTAACCCCACTTTTAGAATTTTCCCCAGCAGAGTCGCCAGTTCTGTGATACGGTGGGAGAATTGACTTGAGGTTTTGCGTTTGTGTTTACAATTGTGCGGTTTAGCAAGAGTCGCCACCGACTTTTTATTTTATCCAAAGGAAAGGTCAAAAAGAACAGGAAAGACCTTTGAGATGTTTTCTCGAGTTCGGGGGGTAGGTTATGAAAAGGGTAGGTGCAAGCACCCTTTTCATCCATGGTTATCCATGGGCTCTTAGTTACTTGTTTAGATCACTTTCTTTTGCTTTTCAATTGTTTGAAATGGTGCTTTGTGTGTGTGGTTTTGAAAATGCTTTGAAAAAGAGGCCTTGTCTAGGCAACCATTGTAATGATTCTTGTTTGAGTATATACAAAGGTGTTTGTCTTTTGAAAAGATATTTCAATGTTTTGAAAGTTTGTTTTGGGAAATTGTGTTGTGAAGTGTGTTTAAAAATGGCAAGGATGTTTTGCAAGTTTTGATCAAGTAACTAAGAGTTGTCTACCCTATTTTACTCAAAGATATTTCTTATGTTTTTTAACCCTTTTGACAGTGTTATTTCACCATTGCATTTGTTGAACAACCTTGTGTTAGGATGTTAAACGGGACAGGCGCGGGTCATCGCATAAAATCATTGAAATCAACTTGTGAGACGCTCTAGCAATTTTGTAAGGGACGAGATCGTTTATTGAAGGCAACATCGAGGGTCATCGAGGGACTACGATCTTTGTTTATCGAAGGGGCATTTGCTAGAGTGTCTCATATTCGAGGGACATGATTGCATTTTTCGAAGCAACAAGCGAGGTTACCCTAGAGGTGCAAGTGTGCATTGTATTTGTCATTTTCATGCATTTAGGTCTTGTATTAGGTCATCTGGCGATTGATTTTAGATTTTCGCATACAAACCCTAATCTCTAGTCATGGCATATTTGAAAGCATAAAGTGCGAGAATTAAAATTCAAAGCTATTACAACAGTTTCCGGGGATGGGGGTACAAATTATTACAAATGGGAATGAATCTCACAAGGATAACAATGTCCAAATATCAAGTGTTACAACCAAATCGAAATGTCGCAATTCAATATAAAATTATAACAAATGAAGAAATCAATAATATTATGAGATGCATGTATTGATTAACTTAAAAATAAATAAATAAAATCTATTCTAAAAAAGAAAGATTAAGTATTTTATTCTTATTTTTGTGTTTTATTAATTAAAAAAAGTTTAAAGGAAGAAAAACTAATTAAATTAAATTTCTATTATTTGCGTATTTTTATTAATCAATAAAAAAGGGTTAAAGAAAACCAAAATTATTTGAATCAAACTAAATGTTTTTTCTAGGTATTTTATTAAATGAAACAAAACCAATTAATAAAAGAAGACAATAAAAATAAATTAAGAAAATAAATATTATTAGTGTTATTATTTGAAGGAAAACAAATTAATAAAAATGAATTAATTAAAAAAAGAGTATTTGTTACTTAACAAAATGAAGAATGGGCTTAGGGTTTTAAGGGGAGGACAGGCCCAATGTTTTAAGTGAAGACTGAAACCAAGAAAAAAACAAAAGAGGGGGTATATTCAGAAGAAACACTTGGGCTTTGGCTTGGATTGGCCCAAATGCACAAACTTTGTAACAATCAGAATTTAGGGTTTGAAAGGATTAGGGTTCATGTGTTACAACGGCGCCGCTCTCTCTCGTCTCTTCTCTTCATCTTTTCATATTTCTCAAACTAAGGTTCTGATCCCACTCTAACCCTAAGCCGCCGGAGCGCCACCCCTACTCTCTATCCTCTTCCTAGCATTCAAAGGCCTTGTTCTAAAATGGTATGATTTGTCCCTCTAATTTGAGTTTTATAGTTTTGTTAGCTTTGCATGTTTTACCTTACAGTTTAGTCTTTTAACCTTTTGATGTTTACATGTCTGTGATGTAGCAAAGAAGGTTGGAGAAAAACGTACCTTGATATTTTATTTGGACAAGAGATATAGAGGGTGAGACGGTGCTCCTCGGTGGCTTAGCGGCACAAGGAGGGAGGAGATGATTCGTCCCTTCTGGTATCTCTTTTTTGTTGTTCTTGATTGTTAATGATGAAACTGTTCTGAAACTTTGTTGTTCTTGATTTTGTTGATGATAATGTGTTCTGAAACTGTTATTGTTGTTGATTGTTGTTGATGATGGATACGATTCTGAAACTTGTTGTTTTGTTTTTCAATCTCTTGATTTGATGTTGATGATGAAACGTTTCTGAGACTGATTTTTTGATGTTGAATACAGTTCTGAAACTCTGTTTTTTTTGTCGCTTCTGAAACTCTCTTCCTCTCTCTGAATGTTAATGTTTGATGATGAAAAAATTCTGAAAACTTTGTTGTTTGTTACTTCTGAACCTCTCTTCTTCTTTCTTGGCTTTGAAGGTTAATGATGATGTATTTCTAAAACTTGTTTGTATGCTTCTAAAATGCTCTTCCTCTTTCTTGGCTTTGAAGGTTAATGATGAAATCTGAAACCGCTTGTTTTTTGTTGGTGGTGAATGATTTCTGGAACTTTTAGTTGATTATTTATGATGACATGTTTCTGAAACTTTGTGTTGGTTTGTGGATTTTGTTGAAACTGAGTTTGGTGGTTGATGTTTTAAAGGGTTTTTTTTTGGGATGCCTTGAAACAGTTTGGCTGTTTGTTACAGTTTGTTAACAGGTTTGCAAGTTTTATGTTAGGCTTGTAGTTTGGAGAGTTTGTTGTTTTGATGTGGTTTACAGGTTGTGGTAACAGGTTGTGTGTTTTTGTTCTGAGTTTGAAACTCTGCAGGTTTTGGAGTTTGTTTGGAAAGCTTGGCTTGTTTGCAGTTTGGCCAAACAGGTTTACAGTTTGTATGGTTGTTGCTAGCAGGCTTGGCTGTTTGTTTTTGGTGAGCTTGTTGTTGGGCTATGCAAGTTTGTTGGTTTTCTGTAGCTTATACAGTTTATACTGTTTTGTGTAGCTTGGTTGTGTTTTGTTATGCAGGTTTATGGTGTTTTGTAACTTGGGCACGTTTGGAGAGTTTGAGTTTTCAATCTTGGCTTAATGTTCTTTTTTTTTCTTACTGTTATGCAATTTGTTTAGTTTTATATCCTCTTTGCTATTTGTGACAACCTCTTTTTAGCCAAGCTGTAAAACTTCACCCAAGGTGATATCTTTCTCTCTTTCTCTCTCCATGAAACAAGCATTTTTGCTTTTTTTATTATATTCTGAAAAATTGCCTCTGGAAAATGATGATAGCTTATGACAAGCTTTGACTTGTCAATTGGTTTACCTCCTGCTGTTTTACTTTTTCCTGCTGCATTTTTCTGCTTTTATGCTGCTTGCCATATTTGTACAGTTTGCGTCGAATTTGTTTTATAACTCAGTTTGGGCAATTTGTTTTGTAGCTCAATTTGGGACCTTGCTTGCTGTTTGTTACAGCAGGTTCCTTGCTTATGATGCATTGTATAGTTTGACCTATGCTTTGACAGTTTGGCGCCTGTTGCATTTGAAACTTTGTAACTCAGTTTGGTTCAATGTTTTCTTTAGTTTGCTGCCATGTTTTGGTTGAGTTGTAATGGTATAGTTTGGCTTATGTTTGACAGCTTTGGCGCCTGTTGCATTTGAAACTCATCTTGCTTTGTATGCTTGCATTTTTTAATTTGTATTTTTAATTTTCTCTTTGTGAACCAAGAAGAGAAATCTTCTTGTAATTTGCAAAGAGAAAAATAAAGCGTGATGAAAAATAAGCATTCTGATTCCAGACGGAAAATTTTAATGATGACTTTTTTTCTTTCTTTTTCATTTGAAAATTATTTTCAATTAACTGTACTAATCCTCTTTTCTTTTGTCTTTTTCAGGTGAGCACCAATTGGATGATTAAAGGAAGCTGAGGAAGCAAGAAACCTTGAGCATGGGAGCAATGGAAGCTTAGGAGGCTTAGGCTTATATTAGATAGACTTTTTCCATTAATTGTAACATTTATTATTTTAAATACTATAAGTTATAAAACTTACAATATTCAAATAATTTTGTAACAACATTTGAAATGAATAAAAAAAGTCTTTATCCAAAAGAAACCTTCTACTGTCAAATATCTTGCCATTCTTCCTTGCATCTTCACTTAATTATTTAAGACTCTCAAATCAAAATAATTGAAACTGCATTTCAACAATTCTAATCCAGATAACTTAAATTTAAAATAATCAAAAACTTTGCAGTCTCGTAACCTTGCATCAGTATTCCAATCACAATACGCATTGTATAATTAAACAAGCAAGCATTCCATTAAACGACAAACCTTTCATTCCATTAACAAGAAGATGTCTTGATATTCCAAATAACAGTCTCAGCTCTTATTTATTATCCCAGATAATCAGGCCTTGAGAGTAATCAGTTAACCTTTCAGCAAACTTTGAAAAAGTGTGAAAACAATGTAACAGTAAACTGAATTTCCGTGGATTCAATTTCTTCTGAGAAATGCGATAGAAAACCTGATTCTTGATTTACTTCCAAAGAAAAGTCTGTTTGATCGATTTCTGAGCCAATCTTAAAAATCAGAGAAAACCCTAGGGTTGTGATTTCTTGTGAAAAAGGGAGGGCAAATTTTGGGGTACAACAACTCGTAATCAAACAAAACTCAGAAGTCAAACCTCAATGAGTGTAGCGTCGAGTATCTGTCGACCTTGGGCATACACCAAAGTCGGCCATCTCGCCACGTCCTACTGGCGAAGTTGTGCAATTAAAGGTTCTAAGGTCAGTTGATGCTTTATGACAGCACGTGGTAGCCCAGTACATCTCCCTGATTGACTCAAGGGTTACGGGTACCAACCAAAGTGCCACATCAACGTAGCTACTGCTTCAAATGTGTCAGTATACCCCAACACAGCTCCCTCATAGTTTATTGCTACTTACCTAAAAGGTGTTTCTCGGTTCGGGTGTAGGATCAAATAACCCAAACAGTTCCCATAAATATAAAGCAAGCAATACAATCAAGAGAAAGCAATTAAATATGACCTAGATCCTAAGGTTTACCCCACTTTATATTTTATTCCCCAGCAGAGTCGCCAGTTCTGTGATATGGTGGCAGAACCGACTGTTAATACAGGTTTGCGTTTTTTGTTTGCAAATGTCGCGGTAAGTAAGACTCGCCACTGACTTTTATTTTATCCAATCAGGAAAAGGAAAAAGAATAGAAAAAACCTTTTTCGAGATGTTTCTGAGTATGGGGGTAGATTATAGAAAGGGAAGGTGTTAGCACCCTTTCTATGCCTGGTTTTTCATGGGCTCTTAGGTACTTGCTCATTTTGAAAACTGCTTGTGTATGCTTTGTTTTGAAAAGTTTTGTTTTACTTCGTGTTAGCCCTTGTTTCTGTCCTCAAGAGTGTTACGAAGTTGTTTTTGAAAACTTTGTTTGGAAAGTGTTGGTGTGTGTTGTACCCCAAAATTTTCCCTCCCATATTTCTCAAAACATTGCAAGAAAGATCTCCAATTTGCTCAAGGTAGTCCAAGAGTTGGTCAGACAAGCTCTCTCTTAAGGCAGTCTACCCCAAATTAGGGTTTCATGTTGCATTAAGATACCTGATTCCAAATGATCCCAAGTGCTCACCAATGTCCTAATATGTTCTCAAGATCATCCATGTCAAGTTTCAAGCCTTGCAGAGGAAGTTTACTCAGTCAATTCCTCAAAGGTCCAAAAATCGATTGTGCTAGGGCAAAAGTCAACTGTGACCCACATACAGTCAAACTTCAAGATTTTTTTGTCAACATTCTCATTTTGAAGTATATTTCATCATTTGATAAAGGGTTGATCATGATTCATCAAGGATTGCTCATAATTCATCAAGATTCAAAAGTTGCTAAATTAGGGTTTTGTAGGAAAAGTCAACTCAACTTTGACCAAGCATAACTTTCTCATACTTTATGAGAAATGACCCATCCAAAGCTCATTTTTAAGAGGATGAAATTCCCTACAATCCATCTTCAGCTCCCAAGTTCAAAATATGCATTCACAAGAAGTTATGAATTTGGACATTATAGGTCATTTTGAAAAGTCAACAAAAACACCTTTTTTTCAAAGCTTCATACTTGAGAATGGAATATCAAAATGAGATTAGACCTAAAGGGTTAATTAGAGGACATCTCAAGCTTTCTAAAAAGTCCAAGAACACCTCTAAAGAGTCAAAATTGAGGAAGTTATGCATTGTTGAAGTTGACATTTTTTGCAAAATTGCCAAAAGTCAACTATCCCCCAAACTTCAAATTTTACCAAATGGGCCCATTCTTTTTCACTTGTTTTGAGTTGGCATCATAGCCCACGTGCTCTAGCCTTTGTCGCTTGTCCATATCATATTTTTGTTAATTATTTTGATTTTTATTTGAATTAATTTGATTTAAATCAAAATAAATCAAATAAAAATCCAAAACATTAATAACCAAGGATTTTGTGCTGTTTCAGGCTTCATTATACAACTATCATCCTTCCAATTCGTGCCAAGCCTTAGAGTGCACAAAAAGATTCAAAATAAGCCATATTTGGAAAGATCTTCAAAAAGGGTATTGTTGTACCCCAAAATTTGCCCTCTCATTTTATCAAGATTTCTCCTCACAAGACTCTTTGAACTCCAGACTGGATTAGGGTTTGCTCTGCTCAAGACATCTCCTTGCATTGATGACCTAAATTAGGGTTTGAGTTTGCATAGGGATTTTTGGACTTTCAATGCTCAAAGTGGCTTTCATATTTCATGTTGGACTTATAAGATTTCCCCTACCAAGTTTCAAGCCCTGAATCAAATTTTTGCCCAGTCAATTGGACAGTTGACCTAAAAATCAGTTGTATTGGGGAAAAAGTTAACAGTGACCAATTTATAGTCAAAACTCATAATTTTTTATCCACATCAACATTATAGGCTCATATGAACCATTTGATCAAGTTTGGACCACAACTCCTCAAGAAATTTGATCAGATCATCAAAAGGGCAAAATGGTCATTTTTAGGGTTTTGACTGCACAAGGGAAACTTCTGATATTTAACCTAGCCAATGGCAAATTGGGTTCAAGCATGGATTCAAGGACTCAATGGCATCATCTTTACCTATTCACAAGGTTCAAAAGATCTCAAATGCATTGGATTGACAGATGAATTTTTCAGTCAACTAATCAAAATTTGACTGTACACTGAAAAGTCAAACTTTGACTTTTTGGACAAAATCAAGTGCCAATGGGTCATTTTTCATCAAGATGTGTCAAAACATGAAACTTGTTCGTCAAGAAACCTAATTTTGCAAATTAGGGTTTAAGATTGAAAAATTTCATAACTTAGAATTTTTCTAAGTTATGAAATTCTCTTATTTTTTTCCCAACTTTGCCCAACATTTTCACCATGATGAAATTGGATTCAAACAAAACCTAAAACATGAAAGTTGTAGTCCTCCACAAAATCTATAACTTTGATTCACAAAGTTTTCTCAAAAGAATCTTGGATCTCATGTTATGAATTTTGGAACAAGGGTCCATGAAACTTTTAACTTAGTGAAATTTTGCCCTAGTTTAGGCAAGATTTTGACCTATCTTCATGACCATTTTTCACATAGTTACACTTGGAATCTCAAAATACATTTCAAAGATGGATTTTAGAGCATGAGCATGTTACAAGCTTTCCAAAATGTCCAAGAACTCTCCAAAGTCATTTATGGTTAGGGAGAATCGAAGATTTGAATTTGGCAAAAACTCACTTTGATCCATGGCATTTTCATGTTGACACAAGTTGCAAAATCTGTCCAAACTTGCTTTGTACTTGATTACAGGTCTCTAAACCCTTTCATACTCAATAATTAAATGCAAATCCAATGGTTTGAAGCTTTGTTCTGATCATTAGAGGATTACACAAGAGTTTAATCCATTTTTGGCAAAAAGTGAGCAATACCATTTACATAAAGCATGCTTTATGTCAAATTGTATTTCTTGAGCCATAAACCAAGCCTTTTGCTGAAAACAAAACTCCTTAATATCAGGAAAAGTTCAACCACTTTGAGCAGCTAGAGTACAAGCCAGTATAGCCATAGCATTGTCAATTCTCACTTTTTACTTCAAAACCAAGTAATTGTGCAAAAGGTCAACAACTTGAGCATCTGATATAATCAACTCTGGCCAACATTCCAAACAAGTTTTGCACTTTGCCTTGATCCAGAAACACGAGTTATTGAACCCTCAAGCCTTCCAAAACATAAAATCACCTTCCTCTTGCAAAAGAGGGAAACTTCTGCACTTTGAGTTCCATCTCACAAACCCCTCGTGCGTTTTGCCCCAAACCTGTTCCAACACCTTCCATATAACCCACATGAATTATCCCAACCATTGGCCATTGACTGTAACTCCATTTGCAAGCTTCACCATTTCTGTTTTCAGCTTGTGCAGGTTGAGTTCTACAAGCTTGCTCAAGCAAGTCCAAAGCAAACTAGGCATTGGGGAAGGTCAAAGGAAGTTTAAGCAAGCTCCCAAGCATCTCAGGCCTCACTGAAAAGCTCCATATTTCCATACACGAGTTCATCTGAAACAGGTATTTGGCCACTTTCTATCTCTCTATTTAGGAATCATTAGACTTAGGTCTGTGAATAAAAAATGTAGTACTCGTAGCCCTTAAGTTGTACATATGCTCAGTTTTCATTTAAGTTAAGTGTGCTAAGAGAATTTGATTGATGAACATCCTAAAAAAGTTTGGTTAAAAATTAGGGCCAGAGCAATTCTCTCTGGTCTTTGAGAGTTAGATTAAGTTTCTTATATGGTTGGAATCGTCTTGAAAAATGCTACGACTTTGGTGTTATGAGTTTTTGCTTTAGAGCACGTATGCAGGATGTCCAGGTTTGAATCAGGCGCGCATATTTTGTTTGACAAAGGTTGAAGATGAAGTTCAGTGGGCTGGGCTTTGGCTTGGCTCACTTTTGACACCCCATTGCCTTGCTAACTGCACCCCCTGGCCCATTTGTTTTATATTTTCATATTATTTTCATATTTTTTTATTTCTGACTTTACTTTATTTTTTCCAAATATAAAAAATTACTACAAATATTTTCCTTAAATTTTCACATTTTTTATTTTTTATTTTATTTTATTTTGACACAATATTTAGTTTATTAGATATACTATTTATTTTCTCAAATAAAAAACTTGTAAATAATACATAGAAATATTATATTTTTTAGTATTTATATATTTAATATTTTCTCATATATTATTATTTTCTAAATATTTGTATATATTTATATTTATTTTCTTGTACACAAAATAATTAATATAATATATATTATCTTAAAACCAAAAAAATCTAGGGTTTCCACCCTTATTAAAAATAGTTTTTTTAGTATACTTTTATTTCTTGACACATGTATATATTTTTTTATTTTTTTATTGTACATAAATAAACAATATTTATAAATATATTTTCCTAAAACAAAATTAGGGTTTCTACCCTTTCCAAAAATAAATTTTTTTATTTTCTTTTTAATACATTAAATATTATATTTTCAAATACATAAAAATAAACAAAAACATTTTTTTACATACTTATAATATTTTGCATATTCATACTTAATTTGTTTGTTTAAATATTGTTCGTTTATTATTTAATGCAAAGAATTCAATTTGGGATGTAATAGTAAATATTAGGGTTTTAATTTCTTGCAAATACTCCCCATTCAAAATTGTATCCCCCTCCCCATATCAATGTTGTAATAGCCTAGATTACTTTTACGCACTTATACTTTCAAATATGCCATGATAGAGATTAGGGTTTGTATGCAATATTCCTAAATCAAAACAAATAGTTTGACCTAAAAACAAGACAAAAATGCATGAAAATGATAACACAATGCACACATGCACCCCCTAGGGTTTCATCCACTTGTTGCCTTTAAAATGGTCATGTTATGCATGTTGAGTATCTTGGCAAAACAAAAACAAAACAAAAGATCATAGCCCCTCGATGACGCTATCTTGGTTGCCTGTACAAAATGATCTAGTCCCTCAAGAAAAAATTGCTAAAGATACTTAACATTATTGCTATCATGGTCAATATGATGACCCGCGCCTGTCTCGTGTAACATCCAAATACAAGATTGTTTACCAAATGCAATGGTAAAACAACACTATCAAAAGGGTTAAAAATGTGTAGGAAATATCTTTGAGTAGATAGGGTAGACAACTCTTAGTTACTTGATCAAAACTTGCAAAAACATCCTTGCTATTTTCAAACACACCTCACAACACAATTTCAAAACATTTCCCAAAACAAACTTTCAAACATTCAAACATTCAAACATCTTTTCAAAAGACAATACACCTTTGTATACATTCAAACAAGAATCATTACAAAGGTTGTCACAACAATGGCCTCTTTTCAAAACATTTTCAAAATCACACATAAAAGCACCATTTCAAACAATTGGAAAAGCAAAGCAAGTGATCTAAACAAGTAACTAAGATCCCATGGATAACCATGGATGAAAAGGGTGCTTGCACCTTCCCTTTTCATAATCTACCCCCCCGAACCCAAGAAAACATCTCAAAGGTATTTCCTATGCTTTTTGACCTTTCCTTTGGATAAAATAAAAAGTCGGTGGCGACTCTTGCTAAACCGAAACATTTGCGAACACAAACGTAAAACCTCAAGTCAGTTCTCCCACTGTATCACATGTATCAAATCAAATCCAAAGTCATTGAAAGAAGAAGATTTGGACTGAATAAACAACCCTAATGCATTGTGTGATACATAAGGAGGCGAGGTAGATCAAAATAGGGGTGGAAAATCAAGCATAGCGCAAGAACATAATTGGCAAAAAGAAGCAAAAAGTGTAAGATCAAAATCCCACTTAGAGGCATCCTCAAGGCTCGAGACCTCTCCCAATCGTCTCATGGCAGTCTCCACAACCTAAAGCAATCAAGACCAATCGTTTTCAAGCCCTCTAGCGCGTTGTAAGGACGTCACGGTATCACCCTTTTCTTGAATTCGATTAACATTATTCTTGCATCCATAGTGTAAAATAATTGCATATTCTTGATCACGGTGTTGTTTGTAAGATTTTTACAATAGCCAATTTCATTTATATGGACTGAATCGAAACTCACCATTGTTAGGTTTTCAAGTTTTGGTTTAGGTCTTTTTGTTTCAGGAATAATTAGCCTTCATAATGGGCATGGTTGTGATCAGGAGAGTGAGATGAACTCAACCATGGCGTTAGATTCCATTTATGTGTCCTGAAGGAGATTTTGGAATGAACATGACTTGTAGTGACGGACAGCATCCGTGGGTATAGGTTTCAGAGTTTTTAGCCACGGTGCAGAGGAAGGAGATGATGCGTTGTCACTCCCTTACTGGGCTGTTTGAATTTCGCGCGGAAAATCCCATTAATTTGTTTGTTTCTTATATTATTATTATTTCGTATTATGATAACAAATATAAACAAGTGGCGTAGTGGTTACCAGGTGTGTGTTCAAGGCGTTGAAGGCTAGAGGTCAGGGGTTCGATCCCTGCCTCCAGCATTTGTTATTTTCCCATTTCTTTTCAGGAAATCACATGCATATGCAAGCCAATCGCCCACCATGGACCTTCATCATCCATGCGCCAGATGGCCAGATCTGGTGGCCACCATTGCAAGTACACCATAAACCAAGTCAACGCGTGCGCACTGGATTGCAAAAGTCAAGTGGATCTTCATCAAATGGGCCAGAATTCCTGATTTCTACGCCCCTACTTTCAGGCCCATTCTCAACCTTTTTTATATGTTTTGTTTATATTTCATTTAATTATTTATTTACTAACCATGAAACAATTTTCTTTTTTTATCAAAAATCAAAAAACATTTTTTATCCAATTAAAGTCAGAATTTTATTTTTCATTAATAAATATTAATTAATTTAATTAGGTTCATTTTAGATAACTTTCATTTATTTTTCAAATATTTAAAATTGATTAGAAATCAATAGGTTTTTAACACTAATTTAATTATTTTATTTTCTTTCTTAAAATAATCAAAAAAACCAAAAATATGTCATTTAAATTATTTTTCATTAATTAATTTAATAACTAATTAATTTAGTATTTAATTTTAGGATTTAATTTCTTTTCTTAAAAAAATACTAAAAACAACAAAAATATTTTCTTTGAATTAAGAGAGTCAAAACCCTGGTTTCGCGTTCGATTCAAGTTTCTCGCACGCTTTATTTTCTATTTAAATTATTGTATCTGCTCCCGGTTTGTAATAGGTAATTAGGACATTTATTTTTACCGCATTTTTAATTTCAAAGGGTTTGTCTTTGGCAATGTAAATACCCGACGCCTTGTAATAGCGTAGTTTAATTTCCGCACCTTTAATTTCTGCAAATATTCAACTGCTAAATGTTTGATAATAGGGTTTGCATGACAAGAATAAATGCTTAATCTTAAAACAGTTAGATCACCCTAAACATGTGCAAAGATAAATAATCTGAAATCAACACACTCGCACATGCGCACTCCTAGGGTACACTCCCACTTGGTTGCCTTCGTGAATGGTCATTGAGTATAGGTTGTTTTAGAGGTCGCCCTCTTGTCTAAAAAATCATAGTTGCCTCGAAATGGTTGCCTCGGATATTGTTGCCTCGTACAAATGATCTAAGACATTAGGGTTACCACTAATACGTCCTAACATTGCTTTAGTGATTGTATGTCCCTCTTTTGAATTGACCCTCAAACTCCAACGACGGTGCTACCTACTCACTAATAGTAGGATAGCATTGTCTAAAGGAAATTAGCATAGAACGATTATTTTTTCGAGTAGGTAGACTAGTTCTTAGATACTTGTTCAATCAAAACAAAACTTTTTCACACTTACACTTTTACAAACAAGTTTTCAAAAACACCTCATTACACTCTTGAGGATAGAAGCAAGAGTTAAATCGAAGTTAAAACAAAAACTTTTCAAAACCCACAAACACAAAGAAAACAATTTTGAAAACAATGAGCAAGTACCTAAGAGCCTGTAGATAACTACGGATAGAAAGGGTGCTAATACCTTCTCTTTCTAGAAAGGGTACTCAGAAATATCTCGAAAAAAGAATTTTTCTGTGCTTTTTTCCTTTCCTTGTTGGATAAAATAAAAGTCTATGGTGACTCTTGCTTACCGCGAAATTTTACGAAAACAAACGCAAAACGCAAACCAGCATTCCAAAAATAGTTAGTTCTTCCACCGTATCACAGTGTGAAAAAGTTTTTGTTTGTTTGAGCAAGTACCTAGGAACTAATCTACCTACTCGAAAAAGGTCTGTTTGTTTTCCTTTTAGACAATGTTATCCCATTATTGAGAAATAGGTAGCATCGTCGTTGGAGTTTTTTAAGGACATTCGAAGGGACAAATACGATCACAAAAGCAATGTTAGGAAATGTTAGTAATCATCCTAAAGCCTTAAAGATCTTTTTCCGAGGCAACATCAGAATGGGTCATTTTAGATCTTTTGGGGCTAGAGGACAACCACTAACAAACCCTATACTTCATGATCGTTTACCGAAGGCAACCGGAGTGGAGTAAACCCTACGAGTGAGCATGTGCGAGTGTAATTTTCAGTTAATTTATCTTTGCACATTTAGGGTTATCTACCGTATTAATTTTCAGTTTGTCTTTCCATACAATCCTATTAACATACATTTAAGAAGTTTATAGTTTGCATAAATTAAAGCGAGAAAGTTAAAGTCCTAGCTATTACAGGGCTTTTGCATATACATAATTATTTTGACCTAAAATAAAGATGTGGAATTGAAACCCTAATTACTATTACAAACATGGAGCATTTACAATAATAATAAAAAGGAAACTAAAAAATGTGCGCGGCGAATTAAATGCGAGAATAATTAGCAAAACCTAAAAGATCTAATTAAAAAAATGTTTAGGTTAGTTTTTTTAGAAAAACTCAGATTATATACAAAATTAAACCCTAAGTCTAATTATTTTAAATTATGACAAAAGAATTAAATTGCCCTAATTTTAATTAAACTAATTAATTAAAGAAATAGAATATTTTATGAAAAAATGATTTTTGATGTTTTTGTGATTTTTGATTAAATGAAAAAGTAATGATTTTTGTGTTATTTTTAAAAAAAGAAAATAATTAGAAAACAATTAAAAGAAATTAAAATAAAAAAGAATGGAATGGGCCTGCATAGAAGAAAGGGGGTGCATGTTGAGTTGCTTAGGCCCATGAAGCTGAGCCCATGTCCCACACTTGATCCCATGTTGTGGCAGCCTGAGAGTGCACCGTAGTCCTTCATTGTTTGAGGTGTTGGATCTGAGTTATTGATACATCCAATGGCCAGATGGTGGTAAGCGCATGGTAGGCGTTTTGGATGATGATGCATTGAATCTGTAGAAACAAAGTAAGAAAACAAAATTTGCTGGGACCTGGGATCGAACCCAGGTCCTCCCACTCAAATCAATACGCGCCTTGCCATCTGGGCTATCTGCTTTCTTTGTTAGTATAATAAAAATAAATAATAATATATGAAAACACAAGGATAAAAACAGAAATCGTGCGCCAGCATTTGAATGGGCCAGTGACGTTGCGCCAACTCATCATCTTCCTCCTTGTCCTTCGTATTAGGTCATTACCTTTTACCTACAGACAATTTGCCACAGCTACAAACCTGTGAGTTTAAAAAATCATCAAAACGCATGATAAATTAAATGTGAACACATGGATCCATTCATCTTGAACCCACGAGTATCATGGTATCCTTTTTATTGGCCAATTTAACATGTGTAAGGAAACACTAAAACAACCAAGCAAATCCTAGCCATGGAACATATGCATACAGTCATCAAAACACAAAATTACGTAAACCAAAACATTCCAAATGATAATACAAACACAATGCTATGTTTAATAATGATTAATCGTGCGTAAATTAAGAAATCAAACTCAAGCTTAGATGTGCAAACCGTGGGTCTGTAACTCGAGATTCTGGACGTGGAAATACTTGCAATTGATTGGGACACGTTCTGGAGATGCCCAGGAGTCTATTGGTGGTGTTAGAATGGCTTGAATCCCCCTCTAGGTCCAAGAACGATCCACCACTTTCTTGCAAATTTTTTAGTTTTGTTCTTGTATTCTCATGACTGTAATCCTTCTCCTTTTGGCTTGGGCATGTTCTATATATGTAGTAGAACTGATTAGGTTAACAAAAACAAATTAAATCTTTGTGATCATGGAAATTGGATTTGATTTTTCTCTTGTATTATATCTTTCCAAAACAAGCATAGTCATGCCAATTTTGCTTCAATCATACCTTTCACGATTTGATATGATATGCCAGCCTAATTGGATTTGATTCCTACAAAAAATCAGATCAAAAATCAATCTTTTATATTTTTTACAATTTATTTGATTTAATCTAACTTTTAATAAATAAAAATCAAAATCAAATAAATAAATAAGTAAATAAAGTGTGGATGCTGATTTGGGTCGTGGCCATGTCCCCAATAAGATTCAATCATGAAAAGCTAGGCCCATTTGACAAAAAAATGCACTTTTGAGCACATTTGACTTTTGGCAATTTTGTAAAAATGGTCAACTTTGACAAGGCATATCTCCTCTGATTTTAACCCTAGAGAGGTGTTCTTGGACTTTTTAGAAATATTAGGGTGTCACCTAAACAACCCTTTTGGTTTCATCTCAATTGGGTCTTCCATGTTCATGTAAGAAGCTTTGATTCAAAAGGTGTTTTTGTTGACTTTTCAAAAGGACCTTGTAACAGAAGGTGCCCCACTGTGTAACGAAAGTTGTCTTCTCCATGTCCTCGAGAGCCATCTTAATCTGATTGTAACCAGAAAAACCATCCATAAAGGAGAAGATCTTATGCTGCGCGGGGTTGTCGACCAAAACATCAATGTGAGGAAGCGGGAAATCATCCTTGGGGCCCGCCCTGTTCAGATATCTATAGTCTACACACATCCATACCTTACCATCCTTCTTAGGCACCGGAACAACGTTGGCAACCCACTGCGGGTAAGAAGTAACAGCTAGAAACTCGGCGTCAAACTGTTTCATGACCTCAGCTTTGATTTTCTCAGACATCTCGGGGCGCATACGGTGAAATTTCTGCTTTACTGGAGGATAGTCTTCTTTAGTTGGCAGGCGGTGAACCACAATGTCAGTGTCTAAACCAGGCATATCTTCATAAGACCAAGCGAAGATCTCAACATAGTCGCATAGCATCTGTATCAACCGTTGCTTGACACTAGGCTCCAGCTTTGCACCCATCTTGACATCTTTCTTGTCTTCCTCTATACCTAAATTCATTGATTCCACTGGATCTTCATGAGGTTGTATGGCCCTCTCTTCCTGTAGTAATAGTCTAGCAAGTTCCCCAGGCACCTCACAATCATCCTCACCTTCATCCTCGGCTTGGTTGATCGGATTTTCAAAGTCATAACTGGAAGTAGCAGAGTCGTTATCAATGGGATCCAAAGAGGATGTGGATCTGCATTATGATATGTGAGTGTGTGTAAGACAATAGCTGTTTTTGATAAAGTGCGAGATAGAAAGGAAAAACAAGGAGCGCAAAATTTGTAATGCAAGAAAACGTCCAATGATTTATTGATGATATATGAAAATGACAAATAATAAGCCCTCACAAACAAATCCAAGGTGCCTCGGGCAAGGCACCGGGCTGTAAAGTTTCAAACTATCTGTTACAAATCTTAAAACAAAAGTCAATTACTGTGTAATAAAAGAAACGGGCACGAAGTCTTTCGTCGTCCATTTGTTCAAGCCACCATTAGTTGTAGGGTAGATCCAGTTGTCGACATCCGAGTTCTCATCATCAGCATCTTCTGTGGCGGAGACAAACTCAATAGAATTGATTCTCGAGTCATGCTTAGGCATGGGCGCAGTTATGACGTTGGGCTTCTCCGGAGCATCAAACTCAATCTCTTTAGCTTCAATCAAGTCTTAAACCTTATTCTTCAAGGCCCAACAGTTTTTCGTATCATGACCTGGGCTATTGGAGTGATAGGTGCAGCAGGCATTCAGATTATATAGCGGAGATGTGGTGCTGGGATTCTTCGGGGCTTCCCTCAGAGTTACCAGGTTGGTCTTCAACAATTGTGGTAGAATTTGAGACAAGGTCATATTAAGCTGAGTGTACTGTCATTGTAGTCTTTCCACCCTTTGTTGATTATTGCGTTGTGGGGCAACGGTGGGTCTTAAAATCACTACTGCATTCACTGCTTGATGGTGTTCAGGTCTACTTTGGCTCCTTGAGCCATAAACTGCACTAGCTTCTTTCTTACCGGTGAAAGGCTTCTTTACTGCATTTGACGACGTATCCTTTTGTATCTTACCACTTCTAATACCAGCTTCTACTCTCTCCCCATTCAAGATCAACTCGGTAAACCCATATGACGAACTGTCGATCAGATGATTGAAAATTGGACCAGACAACGTCCCTAGAAACATGTCAACCAACTCCCTGTCAGACAAAGGGGGTTGGACTCTTCCAGCCAAATCTCTCCACTTCTGAGCATAACCCTTAAAACCTTCACTTGCACCCATAGACATACCCTGAAGCTGAGTACGAGTGGGAGCAAGGTCGGAGTTATACTGATACTGCCTATAGAAAGCAGCAGCAAGGTCCTCCTAATTTCAGACATTAGCTCCTTCCAATTGATAAAACCATTCAAGTTGCGTCCCTGACAGACTATCTTGAAAGAAATGCACCCACAAATTTCTATCAACAGTGCAAGGTTGGACTTTTCTGACGTATGAGCGGAGATGGAGTTTTGGACAGGATGCTCCATCGTACTTGGCGAAAACCGGAGCTTTGAACTTATGAGGGATCACCACTCCAGATGCCAGTCCTAAATCTTCAAAATCCAAACTAGGGGTCTTCTGAATCTCCATAGCGCTCAGACGGTCTTCAAGTTGTTTGTACCTATCCTCAGTAGGAGGATACTTCTCCTCATCATAATCTATATCATTATCAGAAACTGCAGGACTGGGGCCCTTTTCTTCTTCTTGGTCATCCCCTCCCTTGGATGAAAAGGACAAATCAGCTTGTTGTTTCAACCTATCTCCAAACCTTTTACCCATACTCAGCAGAACAACCTTCTTCTTCTTCTTCTTCTCTTTCTCTTTCAGAATGATAGCTTTCAAGTCCTCTTGTCCTTTAGCCAAGCTTAAGAACAGCTCTTGGAATTGGGCATTTTGTGCCTGAAGATCTTTGATTGCTTGATTGGAAGACATTTCTGCTGAAATAAATAGTGAAGAAGATGATAAACCTGTAATGGTACCTGTAATGGTGTGCATGATAATGGGATGCGTATGAAATGATTTCAAAGACCATGGGAGATTTAAATTTGCAAACCAAGAAATAAAAAAACTTTATTAGATTAAATTGTAAAAAAAGTTCAACAACGCCTTTAAGGCGTTTACAAAGAAGTAAATGAAAAACAAATCTAAACTAGAAAAAGCAAAAATCAGAAATCCCATGGACGCTTCCCCTTGGTGCTGACGTAGTCATTGATTGTTCTTTCATTCTCAAGTTTCCTGGTGAGCTTCATGATCTTCCTTTCTTGCTCATGATACTTTTCCCGGTAGGTATCCCTCTCCTCTTTCAGCTGAATCTAAGATCTCTTCAATGCCCCAAGATCAGTGGGCATGTAGGGATAAAGGAATGTATAAGGAATGCCCTCTTCATTGGTAGGCTCCACAATTACTGGCAACACAGCTTCAGAAGGCATCCCAAGCTTCTGGGCTCAGGCTCGGACCCACTGGAGGTAAGACTGCATAGGGAGAGAAGTCCTTGGTCCTAACTCTTGAGGGTCAGATCTGTTCACTATGCCCCAAGCTCGAATAAACCTTTGGCGATGCTCGTCAACGTCCTCCTTGTAGTCAAATGCAATATCTGTAAGAAGTAGCTCATGAGGACCATCTCTCCGAGCACGACCGGATTGTCGCAAAGCTAAGCAAGGACTGTAGGTTATTCCCCCTCTGAATCCAAGCAATGGGACATTAGGGTATCCCCCACATCGATCAATGACAGCAATGCTTTCCATAGCCTTGGAACTCCAAAGAATGTATGTATGGGCAAGGGACATTATCCTGTAAGACCATCCTACACCTTCCTCATTCTTCAATACATACTTGGGGAGGTACAAAATAAACCACCTCGCCAGCAGCGGCATGGAACACATGAGGGTCCCTCGTCTTCGCATAGTACGAGTGTAGAGGGCATGCAAGATATCACCCAATAGAGTAGGCACAGGATTACGAGACAGGAAGATCTTAACCGTATTCACATCTATGAAAGAGTCTGGATTTGGTAAAAGAACCAAAACGTAGATAAGGAGAGCCAATATGTCTTCAAAAGCCTGAAAATCCAAGTTATCCCAGAATAATTGAGCTTGATCTGTCAGAAACTTGGCTAAGAAACCTTCAACCCCGCTTCGTGTTTCCCAATTAGATACAACATCAGCCCGTTTCAGATGTAGAGCTGAAGCAATGTCTTCTGGTCTAGGAGTATCTTCCAAACCTGTGAAGGGCATCTGCTCAAGGATGGATATGCCCAATAAGTGAGAAAACTCTTCCATAGTGGGAACTAGCTGATAATTCGTGAAAGTGAAGCAATAATGCACAGGATCGAAGAACTGGAAAAGAACACTCATCATCTTCTCATCAAACTTTGAGGTAACCAAGATAAGAAGCTGACCATGTCTCCTAATGAATGAGGAAGTATCAGAAGCTCTCGAGGATAAATCTTTGAGTTGAGCAGGTATTTGCACAAAGTTAACTCGAATGGTGTTTCTGTGCACGAAAGCTTTAATCTGCAAAACAGAACAAAGATAAATCCCCTCGATCTTTGAAATGGTTAGTATAATGAAGTATGCATGTTATGCTATGATGCATGATGTCATGATAAAACACACAACAGGTATAGCAGATAACATACATGGCAAAGGAAAACAAGTGACACAAGAGCCCTTAAGTTTCATGCTTGCATGGGGTCTAGGTACTACCCTCTTGAAGTTCAGTTGGTTTCAACCTGTCCTAATAATAGTAATCGGGTTCTAGAGGTTCTCAATATCACTGACCATCCTCCATCGGTCATGGTTTCAGCTCACACAATTTTTTCTTGCGGCCGAAACTATCTCGAGAGTATGGTCTCAATGAGTGTAGTATCGAGTATCAACCAGTTCTCAGCTTTACACTGAGGTTGGCTATCTCAATACTTCCTAATGGCCAAGTTGGTCAATTACAGGTTCTAAGGTCAGTTGATGCTTAACGACACACATAGCAGCCACGTATACTCCTCGTTTCTCCACAAGGGATACCGATACCAATCAATGTGCCACATTAACATAGCTACTGCTTCAACCGTATCGGTCTACGCTGTACAGTTCCCTCACATTTTATTGCTACTTACCTAAAAGGTGTCCCCAGATCTGGGTTAGGATCTATAGTAACTCCCAATACAAAAACCCTTAAGAGTAAAGCAACCAAAACAAATAATAGAAACAATTTATGATGAACTATTCCTAAGGTATTCCCCACTTATTACTTTCCCCAGCAGAGTCTCCAGTTCTGTCATACGGTGGCAGAACCAAGCTGTTTTAGGAAAATGTTGGTTTGCGTTTTGCGTTTTTTATTCGCAAAATGTCGCGGTAAGCAAAAGTCGCCACCGACTTTTATTTTATCCAACTGGAAATGAAAAAAGCAGAGAAAAATTCCTCTTTTGAGATTTTGAGTATGGGGGGTAGATTATAGAAAGGGAAGGTATTAGCACCCTTTCTATCCGTAGTTTTCTACGGGCTCTTAGGTACTTGCTCATCATTTTTTTTAAAAATTGCTTGTGTGTGTGTGTGCTTTGAAAAGTTTTTTCTTTACTTTGTTTTAACCCTTGCTTCTTTCTTCAAGAGTGTTACGAAGTATTTTTGAAAACTTTGTTTGAAAAGAGTGTAAGTGTGGAAGAGTTTGATTTTGAGCAAGTACCTACTAGCATCTACCTACTAGAAAAAAAGAATGTTTCTGTTCTTGTTTCCTTTAGACAATGCTATCCTACTTATTTGAGAAATAGGAAGCACCGTCGTTGGAGTTGTAAGGGTCAATTCGAAAGGGACATACGATAACCAAAGCAATGTTAGGATGTCTTAGTAATAACCCTAGTGTCTTAAGATCATATTCAAGGCAACATTTCCAAGGCAACCTTTCCGAGGCAACATTTCTGAACGGGACTTTTGATCTTTGTTTAAACAAGAGGGTGACCACTAAAATATCCTATACTTAATGATCATTTACCGAAGGCAACCGAAGTGAGAGTATACCCTAGGAGTGTGCATGTGCGAGTGATTTGATTTCAGTTATTATCTTTTCACGTTTAGGGTTTGCTAACCATTTTAAAATTAACATACATTCTTGTCATGCAATCCTATTATCATACATCTAACAGTTAATATTTGCGAAAATTAAAATGCGAGAAATAAACCTACGCTATTACAAGGCTTCGGGGAGGGGGATTAATTACATAGCCAAAAACTCGTAAAACGATAAATAAAAGAAAAATCATAATTAAATTATTACATACCATGAGCAGTTACATTAATATCGTAAAAATAATAAATGCGCGCGATGAATCGAGAACGAGAAAAATTAGGGTTTTGACCCCGTCTAAACCTAATTAAGAGAAAAAATTATTTTTGTTGTTTTTGATTATTTTGAGAAAAATAAGGTTTTTAATTAAATAAATACAAACCTAATTACTAATTAATTTAAATTAAGAAAAATA
This sequence comes from Vicia faba, assembly GCA_948472305.1. Taxonomy (NCBI): domain Eukaryota; kingdom Viridiplantae; phylum Streptophyta; class Magnoliopsida; order Fabales; family Fabaceae; genus Vicia; species Vicia faba. The sequence goes on from OX451735.1 coordinate 1,000,396,055, forward strand.
ATTAATTTGACCTATTTTTGCATTTTGGTTATTTTAAGAAAAGAAAATGAAAATTAAGTCAATCAAACCCTAATTTCTAATTTTTTTTAAATTATTTACAAAAAGGTTAAAATTACCCTAAAATTAAATTAAACTAATTATTAAATTAAATTTGATAAAAATAAAACCTAAATCTAAATTGTGGAAAATTGATTTTATGAGTTTTTTTGTAAAAAAGAATTAATTTTTGTGTGAGAAAATAATTAATCAAAATAAATAATTAAAAGAAAAAATATAAAAGAGAAAGAAATGGGCCTGGTGTCAAAGCAAAAGGGCGGTGTCCATAGCATTTTCTGAGCCCAAAATCCCTTGGCCCACGTTGACTCTTCAGATTCCGTGTTACAAGTTTGATTAGGCCTATGGTAGACCTTTATGTGTCAGGCATTGGATTTGGTTTGCTATAGATCCAATGGTTGAAAGCTGGTGACTCATGGTGGATTTATGAGAAGCCTGCGCATGGAAATACACATAGCAAAATAATATTGGAGAAACAATGGGACCTGGGGATCGAACCCATGTCCTTTAGCATCTGCCCATAGCGTGCTTGCCAGCTGGGCTGGCTGGTTCTTTTGTATCTGAAACAAGCAATAATTATTATAATGGAAAACAAGATAATGATTTATAAAATGCGCGAAGTTTGAGTGGACAAATCACACCACGCCACAACATCATCTTCTACCTCCTTCCGTTGCTAAAAGTATGGACACTTTTACCTACGGACAAAAGAGCGTAGGTACAACCCTGTGATTCTCCAAAATCTCATGCAAGCATCATAAATCAATTCCAGTGGTACCAATCAACTCGTCGTAACCTCACGAGCATCATGGTACCACTTACCATGGCCAATTATTCCTGCAAGCAAAATCCCTAAAAATGAAACCTAAACCCTAATCATAGCAAATCTCTATATGGTTAACAAAAATGCAATTAATTATTATCATTAGCTTGCAAATATCTCAAAGATTCAGAGTATATCCATAACATATGATAACAATGCCAGAATTATGAATTGCGATTTCAAAAAAGTAGGGATGTCGTGAGGTGCTTACAGTGCGTATCTGGGCACGAAAATGCTTGTTGATGATTGGGATAGAATCCTTGAATGCCCAGCAAGCGATTGAGATAGCCGGGAAGGCTTGATATGGCCTGGAAGTTGGATTTTGATTCACCACTTTTGTTGAGTTTTTGCAAGTTTTCTTTCAGCTTCTCACGCCTCCAATCCTTGTTATTTTGCTTTGGATTCATTCAATATATATCATAGACTGCATTAGGGTTACAAGTTTGCATCAAATCCTTGCAATTGTGAAGATTTGATCATTGATTCACCCTTGCATCAAATCTTTCCAAAACAAGAAAAATTCAATCTTTTTCTGTCCAAACAAGCCTTGCACTATTTGATTTCATTGCCAACTGCATAAGAGACCTAAACATGCACAAAATCTCAAGCTTTGATTAGTTTTGATATTTTCATGATTTTATTTTGATTTAATTTTATTTAATTGAAATAAAAATAAAAATAAATGACAAAAATAAAATAAAGGCAAGTGGGAAAGATCATGGGTCGTGGACCATGTTACAAACTCAATACAAGCACAAAAAGTTGGGCCCATTTGTCAAAAATTGCAATTTGAGACATATTTGACTTTTGGCAATTTTGCAAAAAAGGTCAACTTCACCAATGCATAACTCCTTCAATTTTGACCCTAGATATGTGTTCTTGGACTTTTTAGAAAGCTTGAGATGTCCTCTAAGCAACCCTTTTGGTATCATCTCAATTTAGTCTTCCATGTTCATGTATGAAGCTTTGACAAAAAAGGTGTTTTTGTTTACTTTTCAAAATGACCTATAATGTCCAAATTTATATCTTCTTGTGAGTGCATATTTTGAACTAGGGAGATGAATATGGATTGTAGGTAATTTCATCCTATTTAAAATGAGATATGGGTGGGTCATTTTTTTATAAAATATGAGAAAGTTATGCTTAGTCAAAGTTGAGTTGACTTTTCCTACAAAACCCTAATTTAGCAACTTTTGGGTTTTGATGAATTGTGAGAAATCCTTGAAGAATCATGATCAACCCTTGATCAAATGATGAATAATACTTCAAAATGACGATGTTGACCAAAAATCTTGAAGTTTGACTGTATGTGGGCCACAGTTGACTTTTGCCCTTGCATAGTCGATTTTCAGGCCTTTGAACAATTGATTGAGCAAACTTTCTCTGTTAGGCTTGAAACTTGACATGGATGATCTTGAGAACATATTAGGACAATAGTGAGAATTTGGTAGCCTTTTGATTCAAACATCTTGATGCAAACTGAAACCCTAATTTGAGGTAGACTACTTTAGGAGAGAATTTGTCTGGTCAACCCTTGGACTTCCTTGGGCAATTTGAGGACCTCACTTGAAATGTATTGAGAAATATGGGAGGGAAAATTTTGGGGTACAACAACAGCGTCTTTGAAGAAATGAACTACTATCTGGTCAGATTCCAGGTTTCGCATCACCTTATACTATTATCTGGTCGAAACTCAGGCTTCACAGCGTCTTTGAAGAAATGAACTACTATCTGGTCGGATTCCAGGCTTCATAACACCTTATACTGTTATCTGGTTGAAATCCAGGCTTCACAGTTTCTTAAATTGTTGATTGACTATTATCTGGTCGGGTTCCGAGCTTCATAGTAACTGACAGGGAAAACTGTTATCTGGTCGAATTTCAGGCTTCGCAGAACTTTATACTGTTATCTGGTTGAAATTCATACTTCACAGTGTCTTTGAAGAAGTGAGCTACTATTTGGTCGGATTCCAGGCTTCGCAGCACCTTATACTGTTATCTGGTCGAAATCCAGGCTTCCCAGTTTCTTAAATTGGAATAGAAATCAGAGAGATCTTAGTGTCGATTTGACTGAACCAAAGAAGGTCTTGGATTAACATTGACTGGAATAAAAATAAGAAGAATCTTAGCATCGATTCAACTGGACCAGACAAAAGTCTTGGAATATCTTCAACTGGAATAGAAATCAGAGAGATCTTAGTGTCGATCTGACTGAACCAGAGAAGGTATTGGGAGGACATCTTTCTGAGGAAATTGTTGAAATAGCCCTTCATCAGACGTAGCTTTTGAGAAGACTACCAGGTCATATAAGTAGCGGTGTTTGTTGATTTGATCCTTCCCTAAAAAAGGTAAAGAGTTAGTCATATGCAATGTCATGATGTATGAAATACATTATGACGAGGTTCTTAAAATAAATGAGATTATGTTGTATGTGGTGCGTATGCATATGCCATGATGTATGAAAATGGGATGTTATTGAGATGTTTCCCAGTCTAGGAAAATAAATCCCAGACTACTGCTGGAGAGTATTGGGAAACTGAATGCTTCATTTCCGCTGGGAATGGTGAATGGAGATGATTTGTCTGGGATTTCCTCTTTCTGTTTGAGGATATTCTATTGGGGATTAATTCTGCTTGAGAATTGATTCTTCTTGAAAATTGATTCTGCTTGAGAATTGATTCTGCTTGAGAATAACTCTATGGAGGGAGATGCTTGTTGGAAGATTCTGCCGATATAGAGAAATAAACTCTGGTGCTTCGTCACGGGAGGCCTCCTTCTTCTTATACTGTTTTAGGTGCCCATCTCTGATTAATATTTCGATTGCATCCTTGAGATGGATGCAATCCTCTATGTTGTGGTCGTGACTTTTATGGAACCTACAGTACTTGCTCTTGTCGGTTCCTGGCTTCAACAACATTTGTCAGGGGAAGAGCACCCCGACTTGTTTGAACCCTGAATTGGCGCATTTGGAAAGAATACACTCTCTTGAGTTTGTCAGGGGGTGTAGTCGTGAAAACGACCGTCCGGCCCCTTGTAGTCTTTAGGATCACGGGACTTGTCCTCCCGTTTCTTCTCCCCCGATGGGATGTTAAGGGATCTTCATTCTTTGAGGGTCTGGAACTCTCCCTGTGCCTGGATTCTAGAGCATTGTTAGTCGCCTCCTTCTCCTCATACTGTATGTACGCCTAGGCTTTCAGGAGAAGGGAATCGAGCGTGGCTGGTGTTTCTATGCCCATAGCCTTGGCAAATTCGTTGCGGGGATGGAGCCTGCGCTCGAGAAGGTATTTCTTCATGTTGTCTGTTGTCGGGACCTGGAATGCTTCTTTGTTGAAGAGCTCGATGTACGCTCACAGAGATTCGTCTCTGCCTTGTATGATTGCCTCAAGCGAAGCTTCTGATTTTGGATGTCGACAGGAGGCAGTGAAATGCCTTGAGAACATTTTCCCAAGCTGTTTCCACGAGGTGATGGATTCGTCGGGCAAACTTTTGTACCATGCCATCGTCCCTTTCCTGAGAGTAGTCGGGAAGAGTCTGCATTTGATGGCACCCCGAACCCCCCCGTAGTCGAGGAGCGCATTGGTATTCTCAATATGCTCGTCAGGATCTGCCGTGCCGTCGTAGGTCCCTAGAGTGGGCGACTTCTCTAGGCCGACGGGAAGTGAAGCTTCAGTGATCTCCCTGGATAGTGGGTCGTGGGGCTCATCATCCTCACTGTTGACGGGAGATGGAGAATGGGAGTGGTAATTTCTCCCCCTTCGATCATTGCGGTCCCGTCGAGGGGAGGGGCTCCTTCGCTTTTACTTTGGCTCAGGAGAGGGTAGTCGAGCATGGTCGATCTTCCTGTTGCCTTTCCTCTTCTTGAACTAAGGGGAGTCTTAATCTCGAGAAGGAGGTGTGCGATTTCTTTCTTGAAGAAAGAAACATCGCGCCTTTCCTTCTTGGGCGGTGGACTACGCCTGGGTGGTGATACACTGGGGGAACTTCGTCTTCGGGTCCTCCGGGGAGGAGATCTTGAACGCCTATTTCTAAGGCTCCTATTTGTTGCACCCCAAAATTTACCCTCTTGATTTAGGCTTATGTTTCATCATGAATATCATATTGCATTGCATGCATACATTGTGATGGGATCAAAGTACTTTGGTTATCAAGTTTTCCTCAAGCTTTGAAGGTTGATTGCATTGACAAGTTACTCAAGTAGAATCTTGTCATCTAAACCTCTAGATCTTTCAAGCTCAAAGTTATTGCATATCTCAAGATATTTTATCCATCTCTTTGGATCATCAGAGGATTGAAGTTTGTGTTTGATTACAAGAAGAATCACGTTTTTTATTCACCAGACAAATTAGGGTTTTGTTTAATCAAGGCTGTTGATCAATGTACAAGTCTTGATTTGGAGACTACAACATCTCTTTGGTATTTGAAAAGTCTTTGTACAGGAAATTGGTCAAGATGCCCAGAGGATTTGAAATTTTGGAGATGATTCATCAGTCTCCTAAGGTGTTAACCAAAACTAGGGTTTGGGATTTCATCAAGATTTCTTGAGAATTTTGAAGTGAAACTTTGAACATGGCCTCTATATATTTGGAAGATCATATGTTTGAAGTTTTGATCATCAATTTTGAAGGGAAGTGGATCAATTGATTCAAAGGGGCAAAATGGTCATTTTGGTAAAAATCAGTCAAAGTCAAGGTTGACCAAGGGAATTTTTGGTCAACCATTAATTCAAGGATTTACTTTTCATATTTCAAGTCCATTTTGATCATTGGATCAAAAAGATTGATGTTTGGGTTGAAACTTGTTCATGAAGAAACCCTAAAAGTTTCTAATTTTGGAAAATAAGGACTTAACTTCAAATAATTCATATTTTATTCACCTTTGATCAAAAAAATACAAATGAAGCATGCTTGGAAATCTAAGAGGGAGCTTTTTCACATGGTTCCATTTTTTAGAACAATGCATGAAGTGGTGATAAGTTATAAAGCTTGGAAGTCACAAAATTATGGATCATTTTCCAAAATTAGTGAGTTTCATGTCAAATTTTGAGTACCTTAATGGATTCAATTGCAAAAACTCAAAACTAAATGATTGTAGATCTTTTCAATACCTTTCTAAGTTGTACTCATTTGTGTCCAAATTCAAAATATGAGCAAATTATGGACTTTGGAATTTTGAGGCATTTTATAAAATTTTGACAAGTATGCAAAATGGCCATTTCTTAAGAACTTCATTTTCAGCTATTCTCTTCACTTCTAGTCAAGCCCATGAAAAATTTGTGACATGCTGAGGCCCATCACACTCACCATTTCGTGCCCATGTGCTTCTTGAACTTGCTTGAATGAAAAAAATACAAAACTTTCCCAATTTTGCAAATTCACCAACACTTCTTCATTTCAAACAATCATGAGCTGGAATTTTGAGAATGTATTTCTGACTTCATTTGGCTCACAAAACGGACAAAAGTCAAGCAAATGCACGAGTGAAACGGAGGCTCCATGTGCATCCTCATTTTTGGCCAAAACTACCAAACTTGCCCTCAAATAGTTTTGAGTGCCAAATACCACTTCTATCCTCTCACTCTCGTGCTGTATAACAAGAATCAAAGCTCAATTGTGAAGAAGGAGGCTCATAATCGCTACATTGCAAATCTGAAAATTTTGAAGCATCTCTGTAAATTGCTTCGAATCTCTCTTCTCCTTGGATCATTCTTCAAAGTTCTTGGTGTCTCAGCTTCAGTGAAGTAAGGAGATCAAGCCAGCACCATTGGATTGCTTCTGGAGTGAAGGAATCGTGTTTCCAGTTTTCACATCCATGTGAGTTTCTTGAACTTTGATTTATGTGTTTTAGCTTGAATTGATGATGTAAATCATGTCCATTGAGTTGCTAGTTGGCCAATCATTAGGATTGATGTATATTTGAGCTTTGATTCAAGCAGAATGGATGAAATCGTGTTCCTGGTTTTGATGTTTGCAGTGAGTTTTTTCAGTTTTTTGAACTTGATTTCTTGATCCATGCTTGATCTTTGAGATTGATTCAAATTGCATAATGAAGTATGATATGTTAGCTTTAATTTGCACTTGATTTCATGGATTTTGGTTAAGAAACGAGCATGATTGATTGATCTGAACATAGGCTCATGACCTGTTGTGTTGCATGCGTTTTGCCCTATGCTGGAGGTTGAAGATGAAGTGAGGTGGCGCGCTGTGATTAGCTTGATTTAAATTTTAATGCATTTCATATTATTTGATTTTAATTGATTTTCTGATTTTTATTTCTTGATCAAAACAATTTAAAAAATTATGAAAAAATTATCACAAGTCCAAAATAATTTCTACTATCTTGTGTAGTTTTATTGGAATTTTATAAAAATGTTTTGATTGGTTTAAAATTTCATAAGTTTAAATAATTGTTTGTTTAAAGTTTATTTTTATTTTAATAGTTCTTTTGATCTAAAAATTCAACAAAAAATGTTTTGAACTCTTAAGATTATTTAGAATTTGATTTCTGAAATTTGTTTGTTTTTTTTCTTCCTATTTTTTATTAGAAGATTAATTTGGGAGTTTTATTTGATTTCTTTTGTTTCACAATTTTATTTTAATATTTTTTCTTAATCCAAAAAATCCTCAAAAAAATCATACAAGCTTGTTTTTAATTATAGAGTCTGAATATAATTTTATTTTGACCTTTTTATGACTTTTGGCTAGGGTTTGCATTTTTGTCATTTAATAATAGTTTAATTATTTAATTGTTTGTTTGATTTTATTTTAATATTTCCTTTAATTCAAAAATTCCACAAAAAATCAGGGATGTGTGTTTTTAATTCTAATATTTGAATATAATTTTGGTTGGATATTTTTCTGATTTTTTATTAGAATTTTATTTTGAGATGTGATTATTTATTTAATTGATTAATTGTTTGAATTTGATTTTTATTTTTGACTTTTCTTTAATTCAAAAAATGTGAAAAAATATGTATTCTGACATTTAGGGTTTCCTTGTGGTCTGCATGATCTTGGTTTGAATTGTTTGAATTTTGATCTTACCTAATTAATATTTAAGATTAAAATTCAAACAATTAGGGTTTTGTAGCTTACATTGCAAGTTTCATTTTCAAAACCATTATGCCCTGGATTTTCAATGGAATTTAGGTCTTGATTATGGTTCGTGAATGTATTGAGGATCTGAAAACCATTTTTCTTGAATTATTTGACTTGGTTTGATATTTTTTCCATGAATTATTTTGAAAACTTGACTAGTTTTGATATTTTGGCCAACTAGTTTTGAACTTTGGGCGTCATTTGATCCCCTCCTCAACCATTCATGAACTTAAGACTTGCTTTCTGACTTCTACACACTTCAAAGATGCCAAGAAATTTTTGGTTTGAATTATTGAAATGCTTTTCTATTTTTGATGTATTTTTGAAGTGAAGGTACCCAATTAATGTTGCATATCTTGTTGCAATTTGCTTGATGGCCAATGAACATGAGTGAGGCCTATAATTGGGCACCTAATGGTCATGTTGGATATGTTTATCAAAATAAACTCAAGTCATTTCACTTAATACCCTATGTTTGAATGATTGAACCTTTTGATGCATTGTGTGGGATTCCTCTTCTATTATACTTGTGAGCTATGATGAAGTAATTGAGTATGATTGAATTGTGGTTGCTACTGACCTTCATGGTCTTTTATTGCATTATTCTCAAGCTCCCATGATCCTTGATTGATATTCAATTGTCAACTCAACATGGTTATAGAAAGGAGCAACATTCCTCTAATTTTTTACCAAATTGTGCAAATGCCTGTTTCTTCTTGTCTATTATATCTCATGTTTTGATAGTTGTTATCATGTTTTCTTACTTCATTATGGTGTCATTATCCATCCCTTATGAGAGTCATCATTCTATTTATGAGAATACTAACTTGGATGTTGAATGTGCGAGGTACTTTGAGAAAAGTTTTCCATTTTTGACTTAAGGCTACTGTGTTTCACTTTATTTGTGGAGCACAATTTATTGTATTGGCACTACTCTTGTGCTTGGCATATTTGATAGTCTCTGCAGGATATATATGTGATTATGAATGTTATACATCGCCCATGGGATCTGTTCATATCTGAAAATCTCAATACTTACATCCTGATGGCGTAATTTCTGACTTGATTTGTCTATTGATGCCAGCTTGCTTGAAGTTCTTTGGGTTTCTTTTATTCTTGTTCAATTGCTACAGATAGTTATCCGTTTGGTATTGCACTATTTCCTTTCTTTTATTTTCATTTTGTGCATGATGGGACCTCTGTTGCTGATATATGTCAGGAGGCCCTCTGTTTTTGTTTGATACATGTGTTATGTTTGTTTCTTTAACTTTTGATCGATGAGTCACTCAATTTAGAAATTGAGATCACGACTTTGCTCTCAGTGCATGTTCCCTATAGGATGTTTATTATTTTTTTAATTGTTGATCGATGAGTCACTCAATTTAGAAATTGAGATCACGACTTCGCTCTCAGTGCATGTTCCCTATAGGATGTTTATTGTTTTGTTTTCTCTAAATTGTTGATCGATGAGTCACTCAATTTAGAAATTGAGATCACGACTTCGCTCTCATTGCTTGTTCTCTATAGGATAGTTTTGTTAAGCTTCCTTTGACATGTTAATTAAGGTAGGAATCTATGTATGCTAACATAGGGTAGGATTTTCCTTTATCCTCAACCTTAGGGTCAATCATTGTATGATAACACTAGGGATAGTGCTAGGCTAGTTTCCCTTAGTTATTTTTCCTTCCTTTGCATTTTGCATCTTAAAACAAAAATTGTTTTTTTGGCAAATCATAAAACACCTCTAACAAACTCAAACCCTTCTTCAAGGTAAAAGATACAAATCAATCTTATTTGTTTGTGCGCCTCTTGGTTTTGTTTTTAAACTTTTTAGCCGATGTTTCTCCATCGCACATGTTTGTTATCCTACTTTGATTCTCAATATCATTGTTAGGTGTGATGTTTTGTCATCTGGTTTATCGATGTTTCGCCATCTTTGCCATGATACCTTGTTATCTTTTAGCCGATGTTTCGCCATCACACATTTGTTTGAAGCCGATGTTTCGCCATCGCACATGTTTGTTATCCTACTTTGATTCTAAATATCATTGTTAGGTGTGATGTTTTGTCATCTGATTTATTGATGTTTCGCCATCTTTGCCATGATACTTTACTACCTTTTAGCTGATGTTTCACCATCGCACATTTGTTTGAAGCTGATGTTTCGCCATCGCACATGTTTGTTATCCTACTTTGATTCTCAATATCATTGTTAGGTGTGATGTTTTGTCATCTGATTTATTGACGTTTTACCATCTTTGCCATGATATCTTGTTATCTTTTAGCCGATGTTTCGCCATCGCACACTTGTTTGAAGTCGATGTTTCGCCATCGCACATGTTGGTTATCCTACTTTGACTCTCAATATCATTGTTAGGTGTGATATTTTGTCATTCGTTTCATTTGATGTTCCGCCATCTTTGACATGTTACTATGTTATTATTTAGCTGATGTTTTACCATCTCATTTGTTTGTTATTTCATTTGATGTTTTGCCATCTTGACTGTTTTTGTTGTCTTAACTAAAAAACACAAACGAACCAAAATATATGAGCCGAACTACGGCTGCTCTGATTCCTTAAAAGGGATACGTGGGGATTAGGGTAGGGCCCGATCGAGCATAACTTTTTATTTTCCCTACATTGTTTTCTTCTTTTCTTTCGCATGCATTCCCTTTTTAGCTTTAAGCCATAGACATAGGTTTTGACCACACCCATCAGATTAGACAACAAGAGTGGATACCATAGAGTAATACGGGCATGTGGGGTGCTAATACCTTCCCCTCGCGTAACAGACTCCCTTACCCGATCTCTCGGTCGAAAGACCGTGATTTCTCCCTTTTCAGGTTTTCTCGATGTTTACCTTTCCCTTTCGGCGGGATAAAAGACATTCAGGTGGTGACTTCATTGATGTTTCATTACATCCAAATGACAGGTTCGGCTGGGTGGTTTCACTATCCTCTGATTTTGTTGAAGGATGAGGGCGTTGGTATGGTTCAGGGCAGCGAGCAGTGCTGCCATGGCCAGATCGGCATTGACGGGGATGGGGACCGATTGCAAGATTTATGGGAGTTCCTCAGTGGGATTCTTGGAATTCCCTTCGTCCAAGAGTTAATCGTCACCACACCGGGCATCAGCGGAATCAGGGGACGTAGTTTGTCCATCACGGGGGCCCAAGTTGTCCTCAAGTCGAGGGTGTTCCTAGCCTCCATCAGTCTTGCAAACGGGGGAAAGGATGGTCTTTCCGGACAGGTAGAGATCATTATGGTCGACCATGATAAGAGAGATGGTTCTTGAAAGAAGAGTTGCTTTGATCTTAGGTTCCGAGGGAAGAAAGATGGGGATCGCAGATTCCCACAGACGGTGCCACTAATCTTGCGGTTTACCAGAACCTGGAGAGTGGCCGGAGGGTGATCTTCAGTCGGGAAGAGAAGAGAGGGGGTTATACCTGCAAGGTACTCCAACGATCAAGTAAGAGTGGGAGCAAGGAGGTACTAGCAGAATATCAGGTAATGAGTAGTGAAAATGTGATACTTGGCCCTCACAGGTGTGAGGGTTTATATAATTCCCCTGGCGCATGGTCATTGGTTCCTGGTTTCCTATCTAGATATATGGGTCCAGAAAATCAGGTAACTGCCAGGACTTGGTCAAACCGGGAAGATGTGCTCATAACTGGCTGTTGGTTCTAGGGAGGAGGCTAGTTGTGGGCATCTCTCTAGTCGGTCCCATGACGCTGGTGTCGGGCAGGCTGAGAAGACGTTCGACGGGCATCTTGGATTGGTGCAAGACCAGAAGGGCAAGAGGGTGATATTTCCCGACAGGTGCAGGCAGTCCGGGTAATGGTCAGTGGGTGGCACCTATGAGATGTCTTAGACTGAGCCCACTCAAGCTTTCAGGCTAGTCCATAACACTAAGTATAAAGTCTCAAAGTCTAACAATCTTAATATTCATATAGAATTTCAAACCTTCTATAAGGGATATTATAGGATTGTCATATATTTTAAAATGGCTTTGTTAAAAACTTCACACATATTATTAACTTGCAAGTTACAATGTATATGAGTACTATAACCTAACCTAGACCACATAGATAGAGGTAATTGAGTCATTTCCTTCCATGCATCTTCATTCAACTTCTTCATATTATCCATGACATTCTCCCATTCAGAAACTGTGGTTGCACAGATAACTCTCCATAAAGATTGTTTCATTAGTTCTCCTAGATACTTCTTTCTCCAATTTCCATAAAGATATTTAACACATAATCCATGTTCGACATTTGGATCAACTTCCATCAAAGTATCAACAATCCTCAATAAAAATATAAAAAATATCAAACATTTCAAAATTTTCAAAAACATCAAACTCAATGGACAATAACTTATGAGCAACTACCTTTTGTTGGTCTGATATTTCAATTCAAGTCCACAAGATTTTTTAATCAAATATTATAAAAATCATTACAAGTTTATTTTTTAAAATTTATTCATGTAATCAAATATTAGGAACACACTTCCTTTTGCATTGGCAAAGTTTTTTGTTGCCACATTAACCATTTTTAGGCCGCGAAGTTTAGTCTACATGTCACAGGAGGATTATCAAATGCAAGGGGGAAGGGGGTAAACTGAGGAGGAAAACCAAACAATTAAAACTTAGGGGACTGATAAGTGCAAATTATAGTCATTTTTTTATATACTTTTGTTGTACTTATCGACTCTTTGTTGTTAATATAAGTTGAATAAACCCAACTTTTGTGTAAATACGTTTAGTTTATGTAAAATGTGTTTTTGTATACATAATGAATCGTTCGATTGTTTTGTATTTATTTTGTAGGTATTTGAGCATTGTTAGAGCAAGAGGAATAAAAGCTCCAAGATGCATTTTTGGATCAATAAAGGAATAAGGAAAAAAAGAGAGAGCCAAGTGAAGTTGTGCAGAGAAAGAAATCAAAGTTGTTAAACTGGTGTGTGTCGCTGGGCGATGGCCAGGCGAGGGCCATCGCGTTTGCGTCGTCCGGCGACGATGGAGTGAGAAAAATCAATTTTCCATTTGGGTTTGCCTTGCTTCGCTACTGTGTCGCCAGGCAAGGAATAAAGGTGTCGTCGGGTAAAAGAATATATTTTTCCCCAGTTGTCTGTGTGGCGTAGTTTGGGCCAATAGTTTAGGTAGTGTCATCGAGCGACGATCATAGAAAAACTTTGTCCTTATATTTCCTTTTCATTTTATTTTGTTTGCTTATGGTTTTGGGAGTGATTTTTGTTCTCTTAACTCCATCAACCTCATTTTTGTACTGGATTAGCTTAGATAACAACTATGGAGCTTGCATAGGGATGATCCGGGGTGGATTTCTCTTTGATCGGTGTTGACAAGACGGTAGATTTGTGGTTCATTTGTCTTTTTCTTTGTGTTTTCTCTTCTGGTTGGGTTTTGTATGTATATTTACTTTGATCTTATGTATATTTGTCGCCCATGGTGTTATATTTAATTTTCTTTACAAATATTTATGGATTGTTATCCTTGATTTTTGCTCTGTGCTAGGGATTTGGGTTGTTATAGACATATACTGCTTGAATTCTTATCTAGGACGATTGTCTAATAGTGTCTAGATTCTAGAGATAGATTTAGTGCTATTATTCACTTAGGGTGTCTGTGATTAATGCCTTTGTGTTGGTTGTGTTGGCCGAGAGATCGTTAACAAGAGTGACACGGTTGACTTTTGTGTTGTTGAGGTGGTTGAGAGATCGGTAATGAGGTGATACAGGGGGTGTTGTGTTTGACATGTGATGAAATTGACGAGTATTGTAGATTGAGTATAAATTGTCGATAGGTTTAAGTTTGTGAGAAGGGGATTATATGCATGCTTGATAAGTTTCTCCTTGGAAGAATGAATTTATTTTCTTGTCAATAGTTTTTACCTTTATTTATAAAAAACCCATTTTCCCCCAAACTCATTAACGAATGATTTGTATAACGGCAAATCAATACCAATCTTTGTGGACACAATACGATATAACCTATATCACCCGATAAAATTAATACTTTACTTTGCGCTTGCCGCTTTACCGCTCCAACAAAATGGTGTTGTTGTCGGGGATTGGTTTATTGTTTTGCATTACAATAATTCCTTTGTTTTTTAGTTTTGTAGATATCGTATATATTGTCCATTTTTACTTGTGTATATTGATACTTGTATATGTTTACTATACTTGTGAGTTTATTATATCATTGTTTTTTTTTCTTTCACGTTTGCTTGTGTGTTGGTTGGAAATAACCTGGTGGAAGAAACTTGGAGAAACATTCTTAAATAACAGGCGTCAAGCTTACAACGTAAGACAAGCATGTTTTATTTTTATTCATTTTGTTAGTTTAGGTAGTGTGTTAATTTTTGTTTAAACAAGTTGAAATTGGACTTGTTCTGAATTCTTTAGGACTTCCTTAGGTTAAGTTTTTGTTCTGAATCCTTGACCACTTCCTTAGGTTAAGGAAATTTTTTGTTTCGATTAACTTTAGTACTTATCCCTTGTTTGTTAACCAAGCCGCATTACAACCTTGAAAAGCCCTTGTGATTCATACCTTGGTATTTTCAATGTGAATGTTTGGATGAGCGTATAATTTAATCTTTTGTTTGCAAGGTTGTTGGATGAGTGAAATACGTCATTTTTTTTGTGTTTGTCATCTACCGATGATTGATTTTTCTTGGTGTGATTCATTTGTGAACTAGTGTTGTTTTAGAATGTTTGGCATGATTTTTGTATTTAGTATTTATTTCGTGTTGATGTTATAGTCGTAGTTTAGTGGTAAGTGTTTACTTTATGTGTATTTTTTTTCATTTGAACCATTGCATTTGTCTCCGTTTTCAGAACTTGTTGATTCGTGATTCTTTGGTTGATCATTTTCGTTTCTTTGAGTTGTTTGTTTCTTGTTTAAGAACAAACAAGTTCAAGTTGGGGAGAGTTTGATAAGTTCAAATTGTAGTTATTTTTGTATATATTTTTTGTTGCACTTTATCGACTCTTTGTTGTTAATATAGGTTGAATAAATCCAACTTTTGTGTAAATACATTTAGTTTATGTAAAATGCGTTTTTTGTGTATATCGTGTATCGTTTGATAGTTTTGTATTCATTTTGTAGGTATTTGAGCATTGTTGTAGCAAGAGGAATAAAAGCTCCAAGATGCATTTTTGGATCAATAAAGGAATAATAAGGCAAAAGAGAGAGCCAAGTGAAGTTGTGCAGAGAAAGCAACAAAAGTTGCTGATTGGGTGTGTGTCGTTGGGAGATTTCCAGACAAGGGCCATCGCGTCTGCGTCGTCAGGCGGAGGTGGAGCGATAAGTGTCAATTTTCCATTTGGGTCTGCCTTGCTTCGCTGTTGTGTCGCCAGGCGAGGAATAAAGGTGTCGCCGGGCGACGTGAGTCTATCGCTGGGCGTATCATACCCCAAATTTGCCCTACCTCGATGATTTTATTTTTCAAGATTAAAATAGGAAAAATATTTAATTAAAGGTGGTACAGCAGTATCTGATTACCCCTTTTTATCCAAGATCATGGGGTGTACTTAAATTCAGGGAAAAGGGGCTTGCTAAATCAGAAAGACCCATGTATCCGTGAACCCATTCACGAAACGTGTTGGCATATGGCCCATGCGATTCGAGAATGGAAAATTATTTCAAAAATAATAATAATTATTAAGTTTTAATCATTAAGTCCATTTAATTTGTTGTTGTTAATAAGAAGAGGGGAATGAGGTTGCAATTTAAGGCCCATTAGGATAGGATCCATTTCGTTTTGGTAAGTAAACAGAAAAGGGGAGGTATGGTTGTAAATTACTGGCCCATTAAAATAGCTCTGATAGCCTATTTGCTGCTTTGTGATTCTAGGAAATTATTATTAAAACTGTTGTTTATTTTAATAGAAATGTATAAGAAAAAGTATTGTTTTAACGGTAACTTCTTAGTTTCATTTTTATTATTAAGCAAACATTTTGTTAAATATTATTTTTTTGGTATTTATAAAAGTTTGTCTAAAAGAAAAAAAACAATTAGCATTGGGAGGTCAGTTGGGCTTTATTTTATTACAGAAAAAAAAGCCTTTTTGCTGTAGTAAAAGTAATTGTGTTGGACTGAATAAGATAGATAATACGCAAGTCCAATTGAACTGGAAATTTTTTCTTTTGCTGTAATAAAAAAAAGAGAAACAATGTTACTAGGCTAAGTAAAAACGCATATGCTGGACCAAATGGACTAACAACCTCTGTTACAATTAAACCCAATTAGACATGATTTTTGCAATAACATTTACTGTTTAGATCCTTCTATTTTGAAATAAAATGAAATAAAACAGAGATTACATCTGCAGAACAAACGTACACTAAATCAAATCTTTTAAGTCATTAATGAATCGAATCGGCAGTTAACAGAAAATCTTTACAAATAAAATCCAGAAATTTCTAAACCGAATCTATATCCATATACTACAACAAAATCTGAAATTTATATCAATTACAGTCGATCGTAACAGATTTGCAGAGATTGAATCAATTACATTGTTACAAAATTTAGCTCAATCAATTAACAGTAATGAACGAAATCCTTAATTGATTCACAATTCCTAAATCTATGCTAATCAAATTGGTAACAGTAAGAAACCCTAATCTATCCTATAAATACTAATTGGAAATACAAAGAAAAGGGACGATGGGCTAACAGAAAGGGGAGGGTTTGACAGAAAAAATAGGGACGGCGACATTTTTGAACAGAGGAAGAACAAAGGAGGCAAATCTTGGACAGAAAACAGAGAAAGGATTTCGGGGAAGGAGAGATTAAAGAAGAAAACCTTGAAGTCAGCGATTAGAGTTTCCGAATCAGAAACCATAATCGTTCGTTGCTGCCTCTTTCTGCCGTCACTCCGGTCATCACCATCCTCAAGAACCATCTCTAACCCATTGTTACCTGCAAACAAGAAGAGGCGAACAGATCAATACCCGAATCGAAAGAAGCTGGATCGGAATACAGAATCGCGAACGGATTAAAACCACTTAGCGCATTTTTTTTGTTTGATTCTGTTTGTAGGTTATGGGCAAGGAATCACCACGAGGAGGTTGAGTCGTAGGGCTAGTGAGAGAAAGGGTTTGGCGTTTACGGCAGAGAGAAAGAGAAAAGGGAGGAAGACGATTCTACTGTAAGCGTGGTGAAATGGAAAAACAATAATTGAAAATGAAAAAAAAAAGAGCAAAATCTATTATCCATTTGGATCCCATGTAGAACGTCCATCTGGGCTATCATATTCCCTCGCTTGTTATCCACTTGATTTTCATCAAACGGCCGTTAGGCCAAGTTTCGTAATAGCTACCATGCGCCTCGCAACACTCAATCAATCTGCCCCTTTAACATCCATAATGGGCCTAAGCCCAGTGCTAGGCACACCCTCCTTTCAACGATTGCTAAATGTCAAAATGAATGCCCCCCCTGTTCTGAATTCTTTCTGGGCCTAAATCAATCCAATTTCAGCACCCCCTGTTTTTACTTTACAACAGAAACTATACCCCCAGGTTTACCTAAATTACTAGTTTTTTTTAATTATTTCTTTTTATATGTTTTTTATATATTATATTTTATTAATTATTTATTCTTTCTTTTTTACTTATGATTATAATTATTACTATTAATTATTATCATATTTTTCTATTATTATTGTTATATTATTATTTATTATATGTAAATATTGTTATATTAGCATATAAATTATTTTCTCAAAAAAACTCATGTACATATATTATTTTCTCATATATTGCATTAAATCTTTTTATCACGCATTAATCAAGATTTTCGCAATTAATATAGTTAAAAACACAAATCAAGCATCAAACTATTTTCGCGAACAAATTAAGCTAATCAACAGTCTTTTTTTGCAAATGGGTTTCAAACTAATTTTGACTTACTGCGTTCTCAATCAAAATCTCCGCAATCACTACTCTCGACCGAGTGCGAACTGATTTAAAATATGTTTGCAAACCCCTAAAAGACACCAACCCATACGAACTACGAATTGGGACTTTGATTCCTCATAAGAGGATACGTAGGGATACGATCAAAAATCGTAGCGAGTTCTACTATAAAAAAATTTAAGACACTTTTCTTGCTAATTAAAACATAAAACCCTGTTTATCCCAAACCTAAACCTAGAGCTTAATATCCTTGTGAACAAGGTGGATGAAAGGTGCCTAACACCTTCCTTTCGTCTAATTGAGTCTAAAACCTAAAATCTCTGTCTGCAAATTAGGGTTTTCTGTTAGGTTCCCTTCCCTAGGATAAAAACTAATAGTGGCGACTCTTGATTAAAAAACCAGTTACTATGGCTAGAGACTCTATTGGGGACTCTTCTTAACCCTAGGTTTAGGTATTTTTGGGGTTTCTTATTTTTATTTTCTTTATTTATTTATCGCATTTATCTATTTTATCGCATTTATTTATTTACTGTCAAATTCTCTTATCATCATATATTTACCGCGTGGCGGGATTTTTTCTATCTCAAAAATATTTCCAATATAACCCTTAGAAATAAGGTTCGTCTATTAGCTTAGGGGGTACATCATCCCTGCGAGTTTATGTGACGACTTCGCCTAGAGTCGGTGAACTTCCAAAAAAGGAATACTTATCGAGAGATATCCTCTTGACGAGTAGGACTTTGGAAGGTCACCCATGACTCTTTGTAACGGCCTTAACCTAAAATCTCATGACGAGACCTTTCACGACTTTGAGACAAAAGTTTCGGTCCATAAAGAGGCTCCACCTAAGGGAGGCCCTTGTGCCTTTCCCCTCTGGTGTTATTCATGACACCCTTAAGGAAGCCACCTTTTGGGAGGGTAGATCAACTGTAGGTCAAGACTAAGGAACCTACCTTATAAGGATACTTATTACAAAAAGTCCCATCACTCAACCTTACACACACGCATTCATATATTTCCTGTTTTCGTCATACATTCATCATATATTCGTCACTCGTTTCTTTGTCTTATGCACGGGGTACCAAAAAAATAAAATCGAGATCTCGATGACTGTCTTTAAAAAAATGGACACCGAAGGAAAGAACTTGTTCGCATCAGTGCATCGAACATGTCTGAAAATCAAGGCCACAAAAGGGAAATAATGTGCTGAAGATTTTCTCAAGTTTTGTCCAGCAACAGTGGATGGTTTCAAGAGCAGATATCTGCAGGCGCACCTAGAAGACTTATTTCCTTTTTGCCTGATTTCATGTAAATAAAATTTTGGCTTAAGATTGTAATATTTTTCAATATCTGAATTACATTACTTTCAATAAAGGTGTTTTGTTTCCACACACCGTTTGCGTATCTATTTTAAAGATCGTCGCCAAGTAAAATAATAAAAGATAAACATGTACCCAAGTGAATAAGACATTTAACACAAGAAACCATTTCATGTTCATACACATCTGTTCGCACGCATGCATTCGCGAACACCTACATATCATATCAAAACTCAATTTTTTCAAAAAAATATCTCCAGCTGAACCATTGGTAGAAGGAGATCGCTGCTTCCTTGGCCTCCATATCGAACTAGGGCCTATCAATAGAAAACAATGGAGAAAATCGAGGAAACTCAGGCTACATTCAAAGAGGATCTCGACCAAGGAAAGGGCGACGTAAGTTCAATGAAAGGAGATTTGAGTCAAGTTCTTCTGGCGTTGAAGAACATTATTGACAGGCAAGACCAAATTCCCAGGGTAACTTTCGAGGAAGTAGCCCAGACTATCGGTGCATCAATCGGTCACCAACTAAGGAAAGAGTCAGAGGAAGGACTCTAGAAGTTTGTCATGGTCTAACAAGAAGCTGAAACTGAAGGGTTTGTCCCACCGCCGCCAAAAGCAGGGGCATCTCGTACCCTACAGATCCCTACCAATGATGCAGACAATTACTTGGACCTGCAATACCGAGACCATGACCCAGAGGATGCCAACCAAGCGCCCTCAAAGACAATTGGTACTCATGTTGTTGATAATCCATTAGTGATGAATCAGTACAAAGCCCTGGAGGAAAGATTAAAAGTTATGGAGGGGTTTGATGCTTTCGAAGTAGATGCTCTCGAAATGGGCCTAGTTCCAGATGTGGTGATTCCACTAAAGTTCAAAGTACATGACTTTGAAAAATACGAGGGGCTTACTTGCCCAAGAAATCATCTCCGTGTGTATTGCGGGAAGACGCATGCCCATGACCACAATAAGAAGTTGATGATTCACTATTTCAAGATAGCCTGAGTGGGGCATCTTCAGACTGGTATATGCAATTGGAGCGAACACATATTCGAACTTGGGCAGATCTTGTTAATGCTTTCCTAAAGCATTACAAATATAAACTGGACATGGCGCCTACCCGCATGCAACTCCAGAATTTGTCCCAGAAGAAAGAAGAGTCCTTCTAAGAGTATGCTCAGAGATGGAGGGAATTGGCATCCCGTGTGCAACCACCACTGTTAGAGAAGGAGTTAGTAGACACGTTCATGGGAACTTTGCACGAGCTATTTATGAGATGATGGTTGGAAGTATCTCTTCAGGGTTCTCAGGCCTAGTAACCATCGTAGAAAGAATCAAGACTGGGTAAAAATTGGGAAGATATCAGGGGGATCATCAAATGCTCCCTACAATTCAAAACGGTCGGCTTCAAACTTCACCAAAGGAAAAGAGGGGGAAATTAATGCTGTAGTATCACAACCCAGGGTACAACAACCATTAGTGATCCCAATAGAGCAGCATCAAGGCAGAAGGCCACCCAGGAAATTTGATCCACTCCCTATGCCACTTAGCCAGTTATTGCAACATCTAGTTAAGGCATCCTTAGTGGAGCTCAAGCCTCTAGCTCCTCCAGTCGGGCCACTCCCACGAAGATACGATGCCAACGCAAGTTGCGAGTATCATGCTAATTCTCCTAGACATACCATAGAATAGTGTTGGCCTTTCAAACACAAGGTGCGAGATTTAATGGATTCTCGAGACATCACTTTCGAGAATCCCAACATCACATCAGACCCTACACTGACGCATGATGGGCTGACAATAAACGCAATTGAAGTAGTCACTGACTATAGGGAGAGCAGACAAGCAAAAACCCTGATAAACTCGCTGAAAGAATATCGGTCAAGATATGGACTCCCTCTAGAACATAATGAATCTTTGGAAAGAGCTCTACAAAGGCTAAGGGACCAGTGGATAGTCCAGTTCGAACAATACCCCGGAGGAAAATATAAAGCTATTTTGAAGGGAAAAGCACATTTTCCTCCAACCCAAGAGACTTGTCAATGATGGATTAGTGCATGGCAGACATGGGGCAAAAATATTCAACAAAGCCAACACCAAAGGGGCAACTGAATTCATCCAAGAATGCGCCCCAGGAGAAAAAAACTCAAAAATGGACGACCATAGAGATTCCTGAGATCTTTTTCTTTCCTAATTAATTTTTCTTTTTTTTTGAAATAACCTATGTCAAGCCCGAGACATAGGGGTTTCTTGTAAGGGTTTCCCCGTTTTGTTTCAGACAATATTTACAATTAATAAAAGTTATGTTCTATTTTCAATCAAGATCCCTGTCTTTCTCTTGCATTTATGTCTTAAATTTTAAAAAAATTGGCAATACTTTCTCTGCACATGCATTTTCAAATATTCATATACTAAATCTGCACCAAAATATGATAAAGGTGCAAATTCATGCCCAAAACCACTGATAATGTTACTGCTGCGATCTGAAATAATTTTGATGCTCCTGTCAACCAAGCTAAAGAGGGAGATGATAAGGATTTTGAACTCTCTGAGAAAATGGCGAGGGAAATAAAAAGAAAATCTAATAATACGCAACCATATCAAGAGGCTGTTAAGGACATCAATCTGAGCACATGGGAAGACCCGCCGGATGAAACCAAGCTAAGGGGAAATGTTAGAGCAGAGCCACAAATAAGTTGATCAAGTTATTGTGCATATCTACGGAAACAAGCAAAGGACAAATACAGACATTGGTGTAAAAATAAGCAACTACGAAATACCAGGACTTAACAAAGGACCCGAGCCAGGGGCACGTTGGACATGCACGTTCGACGGGGCTTTAAATACACTGGGGCACGATATGGGGGAAATTTTGACTTCTCCAAAGAATTCTCATAATCCATATACCAAGTCAACGGCGAATGGGACACTAAACATCCAAAATTGATCCCATATCAGGATCATGTTTTGAAAACTGACTGTGAAATTCACAAAGATCACTTTCAGTCACATCCCACGAGAAGAAATTCAAATGAAAGACGCCCTGACAACAATATCGTCTATGTTCAAAGTAACTTGGCCAAACCACGAACCGTGCATCACAAGCAGACACTTCAAAGAGCCCACACATTACCTCGCTATTAAAATAATGACAATATAACAAGCCTTGGTTTTATGACATCAAGAAGTACCTCGAAAAATAAATACATCCGGAAAATGCCTCCAGCATTGGCAAACAAACCCTACGAGAATTAGCCTCGGAATTCTTTCAAAGTAACGGTATACTATACAAGATGAACCACGACATAGTCTAGTACTCAAGAAGATTCTGCTACCTCGCCTCAACTCACGGGGTAAATGGACACCCAATTACAAAGGTCCATGCATAGTCAAAACAAAATTATCCATTGGTGGTCTTATCTCCATAACAATGGATGGGGAAGAACTACCGCATCCGTCAAATTCAGACATAGTCAAAAATACTATGTATAAGAAGCTCACTAAGCTCGAACCTTAAACAGACGACTTAGGAAAAAAGGAGCGTCCCGGTGGATCGAAAACCCTAAAGGGCGGTCCAGGAAAAATTAAGGGGCATATAAACAAAAAATTATCCCAGTGGATTGAAAATTCGAAAGGGCAATCCAGGCAAAAGTTAGGGATTTCATACAAAGAAATAAGGAACGAAAAGACTGCGATCTAAGAACTGCAACCACAAACCACGAAGGGAGTGATAGATCTGAATCATTCAACTCAGAAGCAAAGGAGATAAGATCATTAAAAGGATATTGGGGAACAGCATTAGCAATTATCACTTTTCATTGCCATTTACCGTTTTAAAACTTTCTGTAATTACCTCTTTCTAGGAATTGCACTATGTACTCTCGACTATTCATAGGCATATCAATAAAACATTTGCCTTCTTTGCATCTTTCAAATTGCGTTTTTCTTTTTCTCAGACTTGTTTACAAAAGTAATATGATCATTACTTGTGAATATTGTCTTGAAATCATTTCGGGGATTAACAAAATAAGACCATTTGATAAAACATCGAAAAAAAACATTTTGGTTAGGAAAATATTGAAAGAAAATCCACGTCTACGTCCACGCACATGGCTATGACCACGTCTAAGATCACAATGTGAGGACTATACACATGTTTGTGTCTACGCCTGCGCTTACAACAAAAAAATCTATACACATGTCTACGCCTATATCTATGCTCACGGTGCAAAGAAAGTTTATGTCCACACGTACATCTGCGCCTATGCTTTCACTCAACAAAACAGAGTCTATACACATATCTACTCCTATATCTATATGTCCGTACACAAAGTCTACATCCACGTCAGCGCCTATCCTACACTTGTAACACAAAGTCTATGTTCGCACGCGTCCATGCAAATGCATACTCCTGCCAATTCTATACATACGTCTATGCTTACACATGCGCTTACAACATAAAAGGCTACACATATGCCAATACATATGTTTATGCCTGCGCCTATAACATACAAATCTACGTATATGCCATTACCTACGTCTACGTCTACACCTACGCTTGCAATACAAAATCAATGTTCGAATTTTGCTAACATTGTCCACTGTGTTCAAAGTTCAACAATGCTACGATGACACAACATACAACGCCAGGGAATTATTAACTCTAAGTTAATGGTTTAAAGGAGAGAATGCCATAAATGGTCTTCATAACATTTCAAGGCATATACACATTTTACACACATTTCACACATACATTTTGCATATCTAAAGCATATATACCCTATACATTTCAACATTCAATATGAATACACTCAGGGTTCCATATCAATGTCAAACATCATACATTTCCCATACATACAACATTCAATACGCATGTATACACATGTATCGCCTAGCAAACAGACAAATAATTTCACCCTTGATTAAACTATCTAAGGGTCAACCAACGCAATACGTATCCTACGATTTAACCCGTCACCTCAGTCTTCATGTCGTGACACATTCAGCCTATCACCTAAGTCTTCCCGTAGTGATGAGTTCCTTACAAGTCCCATTACATTGCCTCTAAGCCGCAACGTATTATCCAAGCCCATCATATTTCCTCTAAGCCGCAATGTATCCTCAAAACTCAATATGTTGCCTCTAAGCTGCAGTGTATCCTCAAAACTCAGTATGTTGCCTCTAAGCTACAACATATTCTCAAAACTCTGTACGTTGCCTCTAAGCCGTAACATTCTCAAAGACCCATTACATTGCCTCTAAGCCACAATGTATCCTCAAAACCTAACATATTTCCTTTAAGTCGTAGTGTATTATCCAAGCTGACACATTGCCTCTAAGCCGCAATGAATTCTCAAAACTCGACACATTGCCTCTAAGCCGTAATGTATTATCCAAGCCAACACATTGCCTCTAAGCCACAATGCATTCTCCAAACTTATTACATTGCCTCTAAGTTTCAATGTTTTCATAAAATCTATATCATCGCCTCAGACTTTACACAGCGATGCTCGAAAACAAAACCTAACTTATCGCCTCAGACTTCACGCAGCGATTTGGGAACTTAATCCATTGCTTCAGACTTCATGCAGCAATTTATTTCATTATGCCAAGTTCCAGACCATCGTCTCAGACTTCATGCAACAATGTTCGAAACAACACATTTAGCTTATCACATCAGACTTCACGCAGTGATTTGCAAACCCAACCCATGGCCTCAGACTTCATGCAGCAATGTATTTCTTATTTTGCGATACGGATCATCGTCTCAGACTTCATGCAACGATGTTCGAAACAAATTTAGCTTATCACATCATACTTCATGCAGTGATTTGCAAAACCTAACCCATTTCCAAAGTCTTCATGCAACAGTGCGTTCCCTTATTCTGCGACACAGATCATTACCTCAGACTTCATGCAGCAATGTGTTCCAAACTCCAGACCATCGCCTCAGACTTCATGCAACGATTTCGAAAACCAAACTTAAGTTATCGCCTCAGACTTCATGCAACGATGTTCGAAAACCAAATCTAGCTTATCGCCTCAGACTTCATGCAGCAATGTCCGAGAACCAAATCTATCTTATTGTCTCAGACTTCATGCAGCAATTTGCACAAAAAAAAACTGCAACCCATGCATCAGGCTTCAAGCAGCAATACCTTCCTTCATTCCATAAACACCGATCATCGTCTCAGACTTCATGCTACGATTAAAAACAAAACTTTTACCCATTACATCAGACTTCATGCAGCAATACATTTAGTTATTCCATAAACACCGGTCATCGCCTCAGACTTCAAGTTGCGATGCTTAAAAGAAAACAAAACTCAACACATTGCCTCTAAGCGGCAATGTATTCGCAAACTCAACACATTGCCTCTAAGCCGCAATGTATCCGCGAAACTCAGTATATTTCCACTAAGCCGCAATATATCAAACACATTGCCTCTAATCCGTAATGCATTCGCAAAACTCAATATATTGCTTTTTAGCCGCAATATATTATCCAACTCAAAACACATTTCCTCTAAGCCGCAATGTACTCGCAAACCTAAAACATTGCCTCTAAGACGCAATGCATCTTCAAAACTCAGCACATTACCTCTAAGCCTCAATGTATTCGCAAACTCAACACATTTCCTCTAAGCCGCAATGTATTCGCAAGCTCAACACATTGCTTCTAAGCCACAATGTATGATCCAAACTCAACACATTGCCTCTAAGCTGCAATGTATGATCCAAACTCAACACATTGCCTCTAAGCCGCAATGTATTATCCAAACTCAACACATTTCCTCTAAGCTGCAATGTATTATCCAAATTAACACATTGCCTCTAAGCCGCAATGCGTTCTTCAAACTCACACGCATAGCCTCTGACCCGCAATGTATTCATGCTCAAAATATCGCCTCAGACGTCATGTAGTGATTCACAAACATAACCCATGGCCTCAGTCTTCAAGAAGCCATGCATCATCAATCATTGCTATACTTACCCTCCAAATGGGAGAATAAGCCAAGGCATACAAATATGCGCTATCTGGCTCATTATCAAACCCGGGTAAGCAATATGTCATCAGCTTTGCCTACTTCCTTGAGACTTATAAGGGTATGCTACATCAGTATAACCTTATGTTTATCGGACAAATTTGGGATACTTCAAATATTCAATAAACTTTCAATCAAAACATGCAAGACTCGAGTTTTCTCACGCTATTCGATTGAAAGATAATTGAATAGGGGCAACTTTCATACCCAAAATTTGCCCTACCTCAATGATTTTATTTTCAAGATTAAAATAGGAAAAATATTTAATTAAAGGTAATACAGCAGTATCTGATGGCCCCTCTTTATCCAAGATCAGGGGGTGTACTTAAATTTAGGGAAATGGGGCTTGCTAAATCAGAAAGACCCATGTATCCGTGAACCCATTTGCGAAACATGTTGGCCTATGGCCCATGCGATTCGAGAATGGAAAATTATTTCAAAAATAATAATTACTATTAAGTTTTAATCATTAAGTCCATTTAATTTGTTGTTGTTAATAAGAAGAGGGGAATGAGGTTGTATTTTAAGGCCCATTAGGATAGGATCCATTTCGTTTTGGGTAAGTAAACAGAAAAGGGGAGGTATGGTTGTAAATTATTGGCCCATTAAAATAGCTCTGATAGCCCATTTTCTGCTTTGTAATTCTAGAAAATTATTATTAAAACTGTTGTTTATTTTAATAGAAATGTATAAGAAAAATTATTGTTTTAATGTTAACTTCTTAGTTTCATTTTTATTATTAAGCAAACATTTTGTTAAATATTATTTTTTTGGTATTTATAAAAGTTTGTTTAAAAGAAAAAAACAGTTAGCATTGGGAGGTCAGTTGGGCTTAATTTTATTAAAGAAAAAAGTCTTTTTGTTGTAGTAAAAGTAATTGTGCTAGGCTGAATAAGATAGATAATGCGCAAGTCCAATTGAACTGGAAATTTTTTCTTTTGCTGTAATAAAAACAAGAGAAACAATGTTGCTGGGCTAAGTCAAAACGCATATGCTGACCCAAATGGACTAACAGTCACTGTTACAATTAAACCCAATTAGACCATGATTTTTGCAATAACATTTACTGTTTGGATCCTTCTTTTTTGAAGTAAAATGAAATAAAACTGAGATTACATCTGCAGAACAAACATACACTAAATCAAATCTTCTAAGTCATTAACGAATCGAATCTGACAGTTAACAGAAAATCTTTACAAATAAAATCCAGAAATTGCTAAATCAAATCTATATCCATATACTACATTAAAATCTGAAATTTATATCAATTACATTCAATCATAACAGATTTTCAAAGATTGAATCAATTACATTCTTACAAAATTTACCTCAATCAATTAACAGTAATGAACAAAATTCTTAATTGATTCACAATTCCTAAATTTGTGCTAATCAAATTTGTAACAGCAAGAAACCCTAATATATCCTATAAATACTAATTGGAAATATGAAGAAAAGGGACGATGGTCTAACAGAAAGGGGAGGGTTTGACAGAAAAAACAGGGACGGTGACATTTTTGAACAGAGGAAGAACAAAGGAGGCAAATCTTGGACAGAAAACAGAGAAAGTATTCCGGAGACGGAGAGATTAAAGAAGAAAACCTTGAAGTCAGCGATTAGAGTTTTCGGATTGGAAACCCTAGTCACTCGCCGCTACCTCTCACTGTCGTCACTCTGGTCATCACCATCCTCAAGCACCATCTCCAACCCATCGTTACCTGCAAACAAGTAGAGGTGAACGGATTAGTACCCGAATCAGAAGAAGCTGGATCAGAATACAGAATCGCGAATGGAGTAACACCACTTAGTGTATTTTTTTGTTTGATTTTGTTTGTGGGTTGTGTGTGAGGAATCACCGCGAGGAGGTTGAGTCTTAGGGCTAGCGAGAGAAAGGGTTTGGCGTTTGCGGTGTAGAGAAAGAGAAAAGGGAGGAAGACGATTCTACTGTAAGCGTGGTGAAATGGAAAAATAACAATTGAAAATGAAGAAAAAAAAGAGAAAAATCTATTATCTGTTTGGATCCATGCAGCGCGCCCATCTGGGCTATCATATTCCCTCGCTTGTTATCCACTTGATTTTCATCAAACGGTCGTTAGGCCAAGTTTTGTAATAGCTACCATGCGCCTCGCTACACTCAATCAATCCGCCCCCTTTAACATCCATAGTGGGCCTAAGCCCAGCGCTAGGCACACCCCCCTTTCAACGATTGCTAAATGTCAAAATGAATCACACCCCCTGTTCTGAATTATTTCTGGGCCTAAATCAATTCAATTCAGCACCCCCTGTTTTTACTTTACAACAGAAACTACACCCCCAGGTTTACCTAAATTACTATTTTTTTCTATTATTTCTTTTTATATTTTTTTATATATTATATTTTATTAATTATTTATTCTTTCTTTTTTACTTATAATTATAATTATTATTATCGTATTTTTCTATTTATTATATGTAAATATTGTTATATTAGCATATAAATTATTTTCTCAAAAAAACTCATGTATATATATATATTATTTTCTCATATATTGCACTAATTCTTTTTATCACACATTAATCAAGATTTTCGCAATTAATATAGTTAAAAAACACAAACCAAGCATCAAACTATTTTTGCGAACAAATTAAGCTAATCAACAGTCTTTTTTTGCAAATGGGTTTCAAACTAATTTTGACTTACTGCGTTCTCAGTCAAAATCTCGGCAATCACTACTCCCGACTGAGTGCGAAGTGATTCAAAATATGTTTGCAAACCCCTAAAAGACACCAACCCATACGAACTACGAATTGGGACTCTTATTCCTTATAAGAGGATACGCAGGCATACGATCAAAAATCATAGTGAGTTCTACTATAAAAAAATTTAAGACACTTTTCTTGTTAATTAAAACTTAAAACCCTATTTATCCCAAACCTAAACCTAGAGCTTAATATCCTTGTGAATAAGGTGGATGAAAGGTGCCTAACACCTTCCTTTCATCTAATTGAGTCTGAAACCTAGAATCTTTGTCTGCGAATTAGGGTTTTCTGTTAGGTTCTCTTCCCTTGGATAAAAACTAATAGTGGCGACTCTTGATTAAAAAACCAGTTGCTACAGGGAGAAAGAAGATATTTTTCCCCAGTTGACATATATTGCTCGAATTCTTATCTAGGATGATTGCATAATAGTGTCTAGATTCTAAAGATATATTTAGTGCTATTATTCACTTAGGGTGTCTATGATTAATGCCTCTTTGTTAGTTGTGTTGGCTGAGAAAATTGTTAACATGAGCGGCAATGTTACCTTTCTTTACAAGCAACCCATTTTCCCCCAAACTCATTAACGAATGATTTGTCGAACGGAGAATCAATACCAATCTTTGTGGAAATGATACTATATAACCTATATCACCCAATAAAATTAATACTTTACTTTTTGCTTGACACTTTATCGCCCCAGCAAGAACCAAAATCAAGTTGTTCAAAAACTACAGGGTCAAAACTACTCTTAAGTCATTTTTGTATCATAATTTTCTAATTTAGGACTGTTATATAATTTATGATCATATTATGTTAGTATTGTTCTTACAATTCAAATTATAAAATGTTAAAATAGTTTTATCATAAAAAAGATTATAAAATATTTGAGATATAAAAAGATTATAAAGTGAGTTTCAACTTTATTTTAATACACTCCTTCTTCAAATAAGAGGATTGTATCTACAATAAAGACACTTTGATGTTGAAATAAGGCTACATGAATGCAAGTAGTGGATAAGTTATTTGATTGTTGAGTGGTCAAACTTGGGGTGGATCTCATATTTAGGGCATTTCTCATTGCATCCTTGTACATTCTCCCAAGATCTATGTGAACTTTTCAAAATGCCCATTTTCACCACATGTTAATTCATAGATGTATCTTTGAAGGGCATTGTAGGATGTGTTTGGAGATATATCTTTGAATACACTTTTTTTAATTCAGAAAAATATTTCGGAGATGCATCTCTGAACTAGGTGATCATATGTAAAACTCGCGCTAGACTTTCCCTCTTCTCCTTCTTCATTTTTCAGAAACTCAAAACTTCATCTCTACCTTACTATACCCATTTCTAGTTCCCACTAAAGGTCAAGTTTTGAAGCAACATTTACATGTATCTTTCCATTCCCAACTCCCTCTAACTACTGCATTCAACATCAAATCACTTTACACCATCATCAACATATTTTTGAGTAAGTTTCTCATTTAACTTATTTCAATTTTTTATTAATGTATTAGCTATAATATGTTAGTTTAAATGCATTAGATAACATTAGTATTTGAAATAGATTATGTGTAGACTCTATTTATTTGACTTGGATGAGTTTGGATGGCTATGGCAGTTGCAGAAAAGTTTCTGCCAATGAAGTTGTACGAAGCTATTTTTCAGTGATGTATTTCCGAGCTAGGATGTTTTAGGTGTTCGGAGATACATATTCTAACTCTTTCCTTCCATAATAACTAACCTATTTTCTTATCTTTTTTTCAAGGCTAATGGTTGAAAATAACCAAAGGATGAGACTCAAGCGACCCACCCTAACTGCGTCTTCTCACCGCGAGAGGGCTCGACGGCATAAGCAGGCTAGAGTTATCCCCCTGCCTCACGATAGGGAGGAGTCAACCTCTAGGAGTCGACTATCATAGGGTCGGGATCCCAGATTCATGTGCACAATGATTAGGATGCCCTGGTTGCACCATAGGTGCCTATTGCTAAGGATTCCCCACTTGCAGACCCTTTTCTATGAGGGCCCACAAACACTTCTTTACTTATTTACTTTGGAGATCATGTGGCTTCACATGTTTTGGACGGAGAGGTATATTTTTGAGTGGTATTATTTTTTATTTTGTAACCAAATTCAACTCGACTGAGATTGTTATATTTTATTTTCAACATGAACGTGGATGTCTAAAATATGTGAACCATGCAAGAAATATTCACAATCTTTATCATCCTGAGGAAGAGTGGTTCTAAAATACACTCCAGAACTCCAGGATTATAGGTCTTTATGTTTCTGGGTACACCACCATCAGCCATAGCATGTAGGCTACATTTGTTGAGAGATGGCATAACAAAATGTCATATTTCCACCTCCCCATAGGTGAGATAACTATTACATTAGATGACATAGCTTGCTTCCTACACCTTCCCATTAGAGGAAGGTTTTTTAATCATTCTAAGATCAGTAGGGCTGATGTAGTGGATATGATGGTGGTTTAATTGGGTGTTGACCCTGCAGAAGCCTTTAAGCAGTGTAGAAGCACCAGGGCTGCACATGCCAAGTTTACTTGGTTAGGGATGTTATATGGAAACAACTTGGAGTTATCCGAACACGCGGACGCCGATGATATTTGGGTTTTTTACCATAGGGAGTATGCCCTGAGGTGCTTCTTTATATTCTTGGTTGCCACATCAATGTTTATTGACAAAAGTGAAAATTACGTGGATGTGGCTTACCTCAAATATTTCAACGAGTTAGAATCTGTTCACGAGTGGAATTGGGAGGCTGCATATTTGATTTACCTGTAATCCAATCTAAGCGAAGGTTATAAATGGACGACAAAGCAAATGACAGGCTCATGCGCCCTGCTTACGCTAATTTCCACTTTTTACAAACAACTTTTTTCACCCTTATTACGAATATTTTTTTTCTTATTTGTTTTCAAGGATGGATCCTTTCCCACTATCATCGCATTCATGGGTTTAAACGTGACCTATTCTACACTGATAATTATTCATTTTCTTGTCAGTTTATCCCTAATAGATGGAATGGTGCTATCTTGTTGTTCTGGGAGTATATTGACCATAATCAAGATGATGACGTTGTCTGGATGCCATACATTACACTAAAAAAGCAGTCTACAGCCTCATGATATTCATGACACAAAGCCAAAAACCACGTCAGAAAAATAATTAGTGACAAGGGAAAATCACGAGGCAGGAGCACTTGTGGAAAATGGTTGCCACGTGATATTCACGACACAAATTTGTGGCTTGATATTCACGACGCAAAGTTTTTAACAATATGCAGATGAGTCAGAATGTTGCAGATAGATTTATCACATGGAATTCATGCCTCAAATTTGTGGCGTGATGTTCACAACACAAAATTTTAAACTGTGCATAGTGGTTCAGATGAGGTCAGATGGGTGTAGAGTTGTCCAGACTTTTAGCGTCGTGGAAAGCACGACACAAAATTGAATATTTGTCAAAATTTTGCCTCATGATTTTCATTTCAGGGAATTTTTTTAAATAAAAAAAATTAATAATTAAATACAATAATTAATAATTTTTTAAAAATAATAATTATATCCTCTAAATGAAAATAGTAATAACTAAATATGAAAATTAATAATTCTCAAAAGTATTTTCAAATATTATATAATTATATTATCCACGTGATATTCACATCACAAACATAAATAAAAATATATTAAAAAAATCAATTATTCTGATAAAACTCGTCTTCATCTTCCTCCTCATTTACTGCATCTTGGCCACCAACTACTGCATTTCCATCAAACTGTTGATTTCCACTCATCATTCTTCTTATTTACTCCTCCAAGTCAAGTTGTCTCTTCCTCGTAGCCTCCATTTGGGCATTTACTACTTCTTCACATTTTGTCGCCTCGCGTCTCACCTCAGTAAGAGCTAGTTGTCTCACTGTTTCCATCATTTCTAGTGTCAATTCGGGTGGACGTGAAGATCCTTCCCTAACTGCAACTCTTTGAAATAGAGTTCTATCTCCTTTTCTGTATTTGTAGGCCAAAGATCCAACACCAAAAAACATCCATTAGGTCCCTTTTCTCTGGTTGTTAAACTCAAAATATAAGTATCTATAACTATATATAGCAGATATCCTTCTAACGAAGCATACTGAGTATTTTCACTTAGAAATTGTGCGAGCAATTCCTGATACCTCTCCTACATATACAAAAAATATTAAATTAAATACAGTTTAACTAAATTATTTATATACAATAATAAATAAAATAATAAGATATAAACAACTTACATAAGCTTTTTTGGAACGCTCATCAACAACCCTCCCCCATCCCCCAATTTTTTGGTATGGTCTTCATAAACAACTCATTAATTCGTGGCGGTCTTCCCTTTTCTTTATCCTAATTAAAATAATTAACTTTAATTAAAATGTATAATTATTCAAAATAAAACATAAAAATAGTTGTATAATTTACCATTTGTCAAGCATGCTCGCTGATACTAATACTTTCTATTGCATTAAGGCAACCCCCCTTCAGATGCTCTTAATTTCTTTGCATTTTAAGATTTTTCCTTAAATTCCTCTAAATCTCAATAGACAAGAAGTTCTTCAAATACTTATTTTCCTATCCAATTATGACAAATTTGTTGTTCTTTCCAACGAAGTCTAGCTCGCCTAAGCATGTCAGATAGTCGGACTGATGTTCTACCTTTAAAATGTAAACCATAAGCAAAGCAGAAAATTAATCAAGAATTACACCACCATTGTTGAGGTTATATATTTCTTGTATATTAAATTATATAAAGATTACATCATTGATGATAATACATACAAAAAGTGTATCAATTATAATCTATAATGCCTCAAAAGATCCAGTAGCGTATAAATCTATAATTGGTTCAGCCTTCGACTTTTCCTTATTTGATTCTCTCTCTAGCTAGCTCAATTTGGTAAACTCTTCTATCCTCTCCAAAAATTGATCCGAACAAGTTTCCGCCTCATTTGATGAATGTTTCGTCCACTCCAATGATGTAGCTGGTATTAGACACCCAGGTTTCAAATAAACCTCAATAAAATGTAGTGATTTTGAAAGCCACCCAATGCACATGATACATCTGAAAGGGTCTTTAGGTGGACTACTTCGTAGTGGAAAAAATGTCTTCGAGAATCCATATCTTGTCAGATTGATACACACTCTATCATAAGAACTAGCTATAAGGCGGCCCATATCAGGGAAGCACATCCATTTTGAAAACTGTGCGTTACTTATAACCCAAGTGTGATACGGTGGCAGAACTGGCGGTTTTGCAATGCTGGTTTGCGTTTTGCATTTTGTGTTTGCAAAAATGTCGCGGTAAGCAAGAGTCACCACCGACTTTTATTTCATCCAATCGGAAAGGAAAAAAGTACAGAAAAAATCCTTTTTCGAGATGTTTCTGAGTACGGGGGGTAGATTATAGAAAGGGAAGTTGTTAGCACCCTTTCTATCCATGGTTTTCCATGGGCTCTTAGGTACTTGCTCATTTTTGAAAATTGCTTGTGTGTTTGTGTTTTTGAAAAGTTTTGTTTTACTTCATTTTAACCCTTGTTTCTGTCCTCAAGAGTGTTACGAAGTTGTTTTTGAAAACTTTGTCTAGAAAGTGTTTGTGTGAAAAAAAGTTTGTTGTTTTGAGCAAGTACCTAACAGTTATCTACCTACTTGAAAAAAGGCGTTATTTTCCTCCTATCCTTTAGACCGTGTTATCCTACTATTAGTGAGTAGGTAACCCTAGTCATTGGATGTGAGAGACTATCGAAAGGGACGTAATGGTAATTGAAGGCAACATGTAAGGATACCTTAGCATTTCGAAGGGACTGTCATCATATATTCATAGGCAACATCGAGGGACAAGATCATTTCTCGTAGGCAACTCGAGGGACGTTAAGGGACTATGATCTTTATGATGATTTTTAGATTGAGGGTCTTTTGCTAAGATATCCCTACGTTCGAGGGACATGACCATTGTTTTCCGAGGCAACCAAGTGAGGAGTATCCTAGGAGTGCATATGATTTGTTTCAGTTATTTAATCTTTGCACATTAGGTGATCTACCGTTTTAATTTTCCAGACATTCTTGTCGTACAATTCTATTAGCCATACATCTAGACAGTTAAAGATTACGGAAATTAAAAGCGGAAAAGTAAATCTAATTATTACAAGGCTTCGGGGAATGGGGATTACATAACCAAAACTTGGGGGGAAATTAAACAGTAAAAAAAACCCTAGTTTAAAAGACTATTACAACCTCGGAGCAATTACATAATTAGAAAAAAATGCGAGAAAAGATAAATCTATGCTATTACATTGATAATGCGACCTATACAATTTTCCTAGAAATAAAAATGTAAAAGAATAAATAAAAATAAATTAAGGAAAAATTAAAACCGAGAATTCTAAGTTAATGTTTTTGGTGTTTTTTTGTAGAAAATAATTTTAAGTTAATTAAAAAACCTAATTCTAACTAATTTTAATAAAAAAGTTAATTAACTTAATTTATTAATAAATAAATAAAAGCCAAAAATTCAGTTACTAACTGTTGTACCCCAAAATTTGCCCTCCCATTTCCTCAACATTTTCTCACCACAAGACTCTTGGAGCTCAAGATCCAGTTAGGGTTTCCCCTGCTCAAGACTCCTCCTTACACTGTTGACCCAAATTAGGGTTTGTGTTTGCACAAAGATGTTTTGACCTAAAATGTCTAAGATGACTTCCATGCTTCATTTTGGACTCACAAGTTTATCCATACCAAGTTTCAAGTCTTGATTCCAAACTTTGCCCAATCAATTGGACAGTTGACCTAGAAATCAACTGTATTGGGGAAAAAGTCAACTGTGGTCAATTGACAGCCAAACCCCATGAAATTTGACCCACATCAACATTATAAACTCATATGAACCATTTGGTCAAGTTTGGATCACAATTCCACAAGAAATTTGATCAGATCACCAAAAGGGCAAAATGGTCATTTTTAGGGTTTTGACTGCACAAAGGCAATTTTTGACTGTTTGACCTAGCCAAGGGCAAACCAAGCTCATATATGGACTCAAGGACCCCATGGAATTGTTTTGACATGTTCAACAAATTCAAAAGATCCCAAATACACAAGCTTAACAGATGAATTTTCCAGTCAATTGATCAATTTTTGACTGTATACTGAAAAGTCAAACCTTGACTTTTTGGTCAAAATCAAGTGTCAAGATTCATTTTTCATCAAAACATGCCAAATTATGAAACTTGTTCATCAAGTAATCAAAAATTGCAAATTAGGGTTTAAAATGAAGAATTTTCATAACTTAGAATTTTTCTAAGTTATGAAAATCCCTAATTTTTTCCTAACTTTGTCGCATTTTTCCACCAAGATGCATTTGGATTCAAATAAAAGTCAAAACATGAAAGTTGTAGTCCATTGCAAAATCTACAACTTTGATTCACAAAGTTTCCTCAGAAGAAGCTTGTGGCTCAAGTTATGATTTTTGGAACAAGGGTACAAAACATTCTTAACTTAGAGAAATTTTGACCTATTTTAGGCAGGATTTTTGCCTAACTTCATGGCAACTTTTCACATGCTTCCACTTGGAATTTCAATTTGCATTACAAATATGGATTGTATTACACATTCCAAGCTTTCCAAAATGTCCAAGAACACATCAAACAACCTCATGGTTAGGGAGAATCGAATTTGGCAAGTTGGGAAAAACTCACTTTGTTCATGACCAATTTACATGTCCATAACCTTGCATTTTGAACTCAGCATGTTCTAAGATGGATTACAGGTCCTTTATCCCATTCACACTCATAAATTTAATGCAAACCCCTTGTGTTCAAGCCTTGCATTATGTGTTTAAGCATTGCATACAAGATTAAGCCTTAATAAGAAAAAGCATATTATTCATTTTTGTAAAGTGTTACTTTATGTCAACTTTGCAATCTATGAGGTACAATGCAGATCTTTGAGGCACAAAGGCATAGGCATATCCCACTAATCAAGACTCAAATGTGCAGCATAGATAGAGGCTTTGTACTGGCCTAGAAACCAAGTTGATACTTTCTTGCTTAAGTGTGAAGAAACTTGCATATTACACACCAACTCTCATTTTAGCATAGAGAAGCTTAAGCAAAGTTGTTGTACACCTTCCAAATAACCTAATTGAGCTGAAGCACGAGCCCATCACCTTCAATATCACCCCATTCACAGAAACACCATAAAACTGCAAAAACAGGGCATAAGCTGCAGTTTGAAACCCATAGCTCAATCCACTCGTGCATTTTCATCCAAACCAGTTCAAACACATTCCCTACCATCCATACAAACTGTCCCAAGCCTTGGAAGCAGACTGTAACACCTCTAACCAACTTCACCATTTTCACATTTTTTGTTTTGCAGGTGGATTGCTATAGCTTGATTCACTTGGTTTCAAAGCAAACTAAAGGTTGGAATAGCATCTCTGAACTTCAAGCAAGCTGTACCAATCCTCATTTTGCCTTGAAGGTGCCTCCATTGTTAGATACGATCCAAGCTGAACAGGTAAGTTCATGGACTTCTATCTCTCAATATAGGAAGAGTTAGCTTTAAGTTTGTGAATGAAAAATGTTCTACTCAGGTCCCTGAAGCTATACATATCTTTACTTTCCATTTATATTGCATATGCTGAGAGTATTTTGAACCTGAATATTGACAAAAACTTAGGTTAAGAATTAGGGATGGAGAAATTCTCTCTCATTTCTGAGAGTTAGGTTAAGTTTTTTATATGAATGGAATCGTGGCTTGATGCTTAACATTTTTCATGTTGTGAGTTTGTGTTAAAAGTCCAAGAATCTTGAGATAGCAGGCGCGTGTTCTGGTTGTACAAAGATGCTGGAGGTTGAAGAAGACAGGGTCTTGGGCTGGGCCTGAGATTTGTTTTACTTTTCATAACATCTGTATTTAACATGCACCCCCCTGGCCCATTTTGATTTTTACTTGTCATTTTCCATTTTTTCCTTTTGATTTTATTTCCATATTTTTATTTAAGTATGAAAAAATATTAAAATCATTTTTCCCACATTTTGTTGCATTTTTTTGACATTTATTTTGTTTCATTTAGTTTGTATATAAATAAACATAAATATATTATCATTTGAAATAACTAAAAAATAATATGAACATATTTTATTTCTGATTTTTTATTTTTTATGTTATCTCTTGAAAACATTTTATAATAAATATATTTTGTTTATATAATATTAAATATTTTATTTTTTGTACATATAATATATATTTAATAAATAATGTAAATACATGTATGTTTATTAGCATATTTAGGGAAAATACAAAGAATTAATATATTTTATTTTCATTAATATTTTGACCTCAAAAATACTTTTTTATAATATACCTTCTTTTATTTATTTTTTAATTAATAAATATTACATATATTAAATAATAAATACCCTTTTATTCATAAAAATTAGGGTTTTGCCCTAAATGCATAAAAATACCAAAAACTAATTAATTTTATTTTTGTTTATTTAACCCATAAAAATACTTGTTTTCCATACATATCAAAAACCATTTTTGCATCTTGCACATTTATTATATTTGCATTTTTTATTTAATTGTTGTATATTAAATAATTTGTATAATTCAATTTGGATGTAATAGTTTAGGTTTAATTTCTTGCTAAAATATCCCCATTTGAACATTTGTACTCCCCATCCCATATATTGTGTTGTAATAACTTAGGACCTTTTATTTTTCGCATTTAAAAGCTTTCTAATTATGCCATGTTAGAATTAGGGTTTTGTATGCGAAATTAACCAAAAATAGTTTAACCTAATACAAGACAAATGCATGAAATCAATACACAAATCACACTTGCACTCCTAGGGTACTCCACTTGTTGCCTTCAAAAATGGGCCATATTGCATGTTGGGTATCTTTGGCAAAAACAAAACAATCAAATGATCATAGTCCCTCGATGACGCTTTCGAAAGTTGCCTAAAAATGATCAAGTCCCTTAAAGGAGAATTGCCCAAAGATGCTTAGCACAATTGCAATTATGGTCTAAACGATGACCCGCGCCCGTCCCGTTAACATCCTAACACAATATTGTCCACCAAATACAATGGTGGAACAAAATTGTTAAAAGGGTTAAAAACATAGGAGAAATCTTTGAGAAATTTAGGAGTAGACAAACTCTTAGTTACTTGAATCAAACTTGCAAAAACACTTGCCCATTTTCAAAACCACACCTCACAAACACATTTTCAAAACAAACTATCCAAAAACATTGAAAACTTTTCAAAAGATATACATCTTTGTATATATTCAAACATGAATCATTACAAAGGTTGCCACCACATTGGCCTCTTCTCAAAAACATTTTCAAAACCCACACACACAAAGCACCATTTCAAACAATTGAAAATCAAGGCAAGTTGATCTAAGCAAGTAAGAGCCCATGGATAACCATGGATAGAAAGGGTGCTAATACCTTCCCTTTCTATAATCTACTCCCCGAACCCAAGAAAACATCTCAAAGGTTTTTTGCTGTGCTTTTTAACCTTTCCTTAGGATAAAATAAAAAGTCGGTGACGACTCTTGCTCAACCGAAACATTTGCGAAAACAAACGCAAAACCCTAGTCAGTTCTCCAACCGTATCACAGAACTGGCGACTCTGCTGGGGAAATTTTTTAAAGTGGAGTAACCTTAGGGCTTAGATCACCCTCTTGCGTGACTAATTGTTTGTTTTGATTGCTTTACATCTTGGCTCTCTTGTTTGGGTTTGCAAACCTACACCCGGATTTGGGGAAACATTCATAGATAGCAATACATTGTGGAAACTGTGTGGGGTATACCGACACGGTTGAAGCAATAGCTATATTAGTGCGACATATTTGTGAGTACCGGTAACCCTTGAGTTCAATCAAGGAGAGTACGGGGCCGCTGAGTGATGTCACTAAGCACTAATGACCTAGAACCTTACTTGACTATCTTGGCCTTTCATTAGGGGTAGTGAGATGACCGGCTTTGGTGCAGTCCGAAGTTGGTAGATACTCGATACTACACTCATTGAGGGTTATTTTCTTGGAATATTTTGGTCGCTAGTTAAGTGGCTAAACCAAAACAATGAACGATGAAAACAATCCCGTGATATTGAGCTCCTTAGAACCCGGTTACTATTTATAGGACAGGTTTTTAAGCCAACTACACTCAAGAGGGTACTTACCTATGAAACCCCATGCAAGCCTGAAACTAGGGTTTGGTGTGAATTTCTTGTACATATGTTTGTGCATACATCATAAACATCATAAAGCATCATATGCATATACTAACCATTTTAAGGGTTTGGATCTTCATCTTTGTTCTTGTTTTGTAGGTCATGGAAATTCCTCGCAGGAAAACTATCCAAGTCAACCTTGTGAGAATCCCTCCTCAACTCAAGGAGCTCACATCCAGGATTTCGGAAAGCTCTCCCTTCAGTGAAAGACATGGTAGACTGCTCAGCCTAGTCAGCACCAACATTGAAGAGGACATGGTAAAGGTGTTGTTTCAGTTCTTTGACCCCCTTCACCACTGTTTCACATTCCCTGACTACCAGTTGGTACCCACTTTGGAGGAATTTTCTCAACTCCTGAGAATTCCTATCCTTAATCAACTACCTTTCAACGGTACTGAAAAGGAACCAAAGCCCGAAGATGTTGCTCGAGCACTACATCTACAACCATCTGACATCAAGGGGCATTGGGAAACTAGAAGTGGTGTCAAAGGCTTCTTAGCAAAATTCTTGTTTGAGAAGGCACAAGAATGTTGGAATTCATTGGACCTACAAGCCTTTGAAGAGATTGTGGCACTCCTTATCTATGGGTTGGTCTTGTTCCCAAATCCTGACCAGCTTGTAGATGTCAACACCGTCAAAATCTTCTTATCCAGAAATCCAGTACCAACATTGCTTGGGGACATTCTTCACTCATTTTACACTCGAACAATGAGAAAGAGGGGTGTTCTCATGTGCTGTACTCCTATCCTTGCAAGGTGGTTTATTTCGCACCTTCCACAATCTGTCTTGAAGAATGACCAAGGCCTAAGGTGGTCACAACGGTTGATGACCCTTACTCACTCTGATGTACATTGGTGTTCTCGGTCCAGAGAAAATGTCATCATCGTCGATCGTTGTGGAGAATTCCCTAATGTTCCATTGCTTGGCATTAGAGGAGGTATTACCTACAATCCTTGTCTAGCCTTGAGACAATTTGGATATGCACGGAGGGATGGCCCTCATGACATGTTGATTCTTGACCTAGTTTTTTACTTCGACAACGATGTGCAAGGACTTCGCCAAAGATTCATCAGAGCTTGGAGAATGCCTAACAAGGTTGACAGCAAGACACTGGGGCACAAGAACTCCATCCCACTTGAGCCTTATCTCAAGTGGGTACGAACCCGAGCCCAGAGTTTAATGATGCCTTATCCTCATGTTCTCCCTATGATTAAAGAGCCCGTTATGGAAGGAGAGGTTCCCTATACCATCCTATATCCTGACATGCCTACATCGTGGGAGGAGATGCAGAAGAGTTAGATCAAACTCAAGGAGGAACGGAACACTTTTGAAGCCAGCTTCTACGCCAGCGAGAAGAAGGTTTTAGAGCTCACCCGCCGACTCCATGAGGAAGAGACCCTCAACACCTACATCGCACCAAAGAGGATGCGCAACGTCTTTTTACCTTGAGAAGTTTTGTAATATTTGGCCCATGGGGCATTTATGTACTGACAAATTTCTTCTTATTAATATGACGTG
Organism: Vicia faba; assembly: GCA_948472305.1. Classification (NCBI taxonomy): domain Eukaryota; kingdom Viridiplantae; phylum Streptophyta; class Magnoliopsida; order Fabales; family Fabaceae; genus Vicia; species Vicia faba. Next base: position 1,000,437,890 of record OX451735.1, read on the forward strand.
CGTTCTTTTTGTTTGCAACAATTTTGAACTTTCTAAATCCTTGAATGCATTGCATACATAAGCATACCATTCATCATGTGCATAAACAGGTCTCCACACCAGGTTTCCTTATCTTTCTGCTGTTTATTTCAGTAAGATGGATCTCGAACAGACGGTCAAGGACTTGCAGTCTCATAACGCACAGTTTCAATAACTCTTGATGACCTTGGCTAAGGGTCAGGAGGATCTGAAAACCCTGCTTGGGAACAAAGACCAAGTAAAGAAGAAGAAGAAGAAGAGAGTCGGGGTGGCTACCTTGGGGAGAAGGTTTGAAGGTGAAGTCAGAAGGGTTCTTGAATTTCCTTCCGCATCCGAAGAAGAAAACAGTAAAGGAAAAGGGGTTGCGGTACCTTCCGAATCTGAAGTTGAAGAAGAAGAGGCTGAAGAAGACGAAGACTACTCAGAACAACAATACCCACCGGCTGATGACAAGTACAAGAATTTGGAGGACCGTTTAGCAGCTATGGAGCTGCAGAGAGTTCCAGGCTTGGATTTCGAAGATTTGGGATTAATTGTCGGAGTTGTGATCCCCCCGAAGTTCAAAGTGCCTATTTTTGCAAGATGTGACGGGCTGTCCTGCCCAAAAATGCACCTAAGGTCATATGTCCGAGGGATCCAACCTCACACATCTGACAGAAACCTTTGGGTACATTTCTTTCAAGATAGCCTGTCTGGCACTCAGCTAGATTGGTTTTACAAGCTGGAAAGGTCGGAGATACGTAGTTGGGAGGATCTGGCAGCTGCTTTTTATCACCAATATCAGTATAACTCTGACCTGGCACCAACCCGCACTCAGCTGCAGAGTATGGGAATGGCCTCAAGAGAGGGATTTAAGGAATACGCCCAGAAGTGGCGCGATCTGGCTGGAAGGGTGCAGCCGCCTCTTTCCGATAGAGAACTTGTTGATATGTTCCTTGGGACCCTGTCTGGTCCATTCTTTAATCATCTGATCGGTAGCTCTTCCTCGGGGTTTACTGAATTAATCCTGACTGGCGAGCGGGTAAAAGCCGGTATCAAGAATGGGAAGATTCAGAAGGATGCCTCTGCATCTACAATTTCTAAGAAACCATTTCCAGCGAAGAAAGAAACAGTTGTTGTGTATTCTCAAAGGGGAGCAGGAAGAAGTGAGCGCATGCCGACTGTGAGGGCCGTAATGATCCAGAATCCACCAAGTGATCAGCCTCGCAATAACCCGTCCAGACCTAAACAGCAATGGGGAGAACGGCCACCCCGGCAGTTCACCCGCATTAATATGACGCCCGCGCAAGTTCTTCCACACTTGTTAAAGCTGAATCTCACAAATATCAAAGAAGCGCCGAAAAATGTGAATACAACCTCACCAGCCTACAATGCCAATGCCAAATGCGCCTACCATTCTGATAGCGTCGGACATGACACAAATAATTTTTGGGCGTTGAAAAATAAAATTCAAGACTTAATAGATGCAAAAGAGGTGGAGTTCGATGCTCCAGAGAAACCAAATGTGATATCCGCTCCGATGCCGAAGCACGGTCGAAATGTCCATGCTATTGAGGAAGATTTGTATGTTTCTGATGTCGATGACCTGATAACTCCGCTGTTAACCATCAAGTTAAATCTGTTAAGGGCCGGGATTTTCCCGGGATGCAAAGAAGACTGCTACTGTTGTTACTCTCTGCCAATTGACTTCCCGTTACTGAAGAAATGCATCCAAGGCCTGATGGACAGTCAACAAATTCTGTTTGAAAAAGTTTCTGCTATTCCAACCCCTACTGAAGATGTCTCAATTATCACCATTCACGCCAATCTTTCCAAGGCCGTCAGAAAGCCTGTTAAGATTACATCTGCTACAAAGTCTGTTCCTCTGAAGATAACTATGCCAGGGCCTGTCCCCTACAGTTCTGAAAAGTCAATACCATGGAATTACGGTGGAGAAATCTACTTCCATGGTATTAAACAAGTTGAAATAACTGAAGGAAGCTCTGATGAAGAGGATGCCAGCATTGGAAACATTGTCGGCACAAGCAAGATCACCCGAAGTGGGAGGATATTTTCTCCAGAGATTGCCCCCCCAAAGGCAATCTTTGGACCCTCATCTGCTGCCGAAGTTATTCCTGCACCAATAAAACTTTCCGCTAGAGCTCCGTTGATTGAAGATTTTGATGTTCCTGTTGTTGTCCCTCCTACTTCTGCTGATAAGGGTAAAGGGATCCAAGATGAGCTCGTCAGGACGAGGTCTCAACCTTTGGTCATCCCGGAAACCTCTAAGAAAGAGATGGAGGAGATCTTGAAGATAATCAAAAGAGCGATTATGACGTGGTAGAGCAACTGGGGCAAACCCCCTCGAAAATCTCCATGTTAGCATTGCTACTTTGTTCAGAGGCGCACGCTAAAGCATTGATAAAGTTCCTGAAGACAGCCCATGTACCCCAGGAAACCTCTGCCGACCAATTCCAAAACTGTGTGGCCAGTCTTACAGCAGACAACGGTTTAGGTTTCTCTGATGCTGACCTAACCTCAAAAGGAAGAAAACACAACGACGCTTTACATGTGTCAGTAGAGTTCCAAGGAATTACTCTGGCCCATGTTCTAGTCGACACTGGTTCTTCTCTGAACGTGCTGCCTAAGAAGGCCCTCGAGTGTTTAGACTGTGAAGGCTTGGAGTTGAGGCCAAGTAATATCATTGTAAGGGCATTTGACGGGTCAAAGAGAATGGTACATGGGGAGGTAGACATTCCCATTAAGGTTGGCACAGAGGTTTTCCCCTCAACTTTCTATGTGATGGACATCCGTATGTCATACTCTTGCTTATTGGGGAGACCATGGATACACAATGCTGGGGCAGTCACCTCTTCCATACATCAAATGCTGAAGTACCCTGTCAAAGGAAAGATTGTAACCGTCCACGGTGAAGAAGAGTATATGATCAGTCACCTGAACTCGTTCCGATATGTAGAGGTAGAAGGTGAATTCATTGAGACACCATTCCAGCACTTCGAGGAAGTCTCTCCTGAGGGGGAAGTAGCAAAAGTGGTAGCGGAGGTACCAAAGCAGATGGCCAGGATGGCATCTCTAAAGGACGCGAAGGCCGCAATGCAGGAAGGGAAGAACTCAACATGGGGGCAGTTGCCGGATATTCCTCATAAAACAGACAAGTTTGGTTTAGGATTCACTGCTGCGGGGCAGAAAGCTATGCGCCTCTCAAAGGTTGAAAGAGCACCCATCAAGATCTCTCATTATGGGATCAATGCTTTGGAAGGTGAAGACGAAGAGGCCAACATTGAAGATTGGATCTACCCAACCATCGAAGGGGGACTACGCAACTGGGAGGCAAAGGACTTTGTCCCCATTACTTTTATTAATCAGTAATTATCTGTCAAACATTTCCTTTGGTCTGTAATAATTACTTTTGAACAATCCGTACACTACTTTTTCACCTCATGCCTTTCCCGGGGCATGTAGGTCCATTTGTAAGGGTTTTGATTATCTTCATATCCATATGCCATGTTTAATGATTCATTGGATGTTTTTCATCGATAAACTGCTGTGTTCATTTTCTTTCCTTTTGCATTTTTGTTTAAAGATGGCTATCCCTTACACACACCCACGCTCACAAATGCAGGTACCCATCCACTCTTGATTCTATGGGTGACCATTCTGCTATGTCCTTCAATAACTCTGAAGATCTGGTCAATCAGGCTGAGTATGAAGATGACGAAGGTTGTGAAGTACCAGGAGAGCTAGCCAGACTTTTACAGCAAGAGGAAAGGGCCATCTTGCCTCACGAAGAGTTGGTGGAAACTGTCAATTTAGGAACGGAGGAAGACCGAAAGGAAGTGCAAGTGGGTGCCAATCTGGAACAAAGTGTCAAGGAGCATCTGATACAGCTGTTAAATGAGTACGTTGAAATCTTCGCCTGGTCTTACGAAGACATTCCGGGTTTAGACACAAACATCGTGGTTCACCGTCTCCCTACAAGAGAGGATTGTCCACCGATCAAGCAAAAAGTCCGCCGAATGAGGCCTGACATGTCTGAGAAGATTAAAGCAGAAGTGATGAAACAATTCAACGCGGGATTTCTGGTTGTTACATCCTATCCATAATGGGTTGCTAACATCGTGACAGTTCCTAAAAAAGATGGCAAGGTCAGGATGTGTGTAGACTATCGGGATTTGAACAGGGCCAGCCCCAAGGATGATTTTCCGCTACCACACATTGACATTCTGATTGACAACACAGCTCAACACAAAGTGTTCTCCTTCATGGATGGATTCTCGGGCTACAATCAAATTAAAATGGCCCCCGAGGACATGGATAAAACAACCTTTGTTACACAATGGGGTACTTTCTGTTACAAGGTGATGTCGTTCGGACTGAAGAACGCAGGGGCAACTTATCAACGCGCCATGGTAGCTTTATTTCATGATATGATACATCATGAGATTGAAGTTTACGTAGACGATATGATAGCTCGGTCACAAACAGAGGAGGAACACCTTGAGCATCTAGAAAAGTTGTTTGCCCGGTTGAAAGAGTACAAACTCAGGCTGAATCCAAGTAAGTGTACTTTCGGAGTTAGGTCTGGTAAACTTCTAGGTTTTATTGTCAGCAACAAAGGCATTGAGGTCGATCCAGCAAAAGTGAAAGCAATACAAGAGATGCCTGCTCCCCGTACTGAAAAGGAGGTTAGAGGGTTCTTGGGGCGCTTGAACTACATTTCCAGATTCATCTCTCATCTGACTTCTACCTGTGAGCCAATTTTCAAATTATTAAAGAAAGATCAGGTAGTCGAATGGAACGACGATTGCCAGGCTGCTTTTGATAAGATCATGGAGTATTTGCTAGAACCTCCTATTCTGATGCCTCCCGTCGAAGGAAGACCTTTGATCATGTATCTAACCGTCTTGGATAACTCAATGGGGTGTGTTTTGGGCCAGCATGACGAGTCTGGTCGAAAAGAGCATGCTATTTATTACCTTAGCAAAAAGTTTACCGACTGTGAGACTCGCTACTCATTGCTCGAGAAAACTTGATGCGCTTTGGTATGGGCTGCTCGCCGACTAAGGCAGTATATGCTGACTCATACCACCTTGCTGATTTCCAAAATGGATCCTATCAAGTATATCTTCGAGAAGCCTGCTTTATCTGGAAGAATAGCTAGATGGAAAATGATCCTAACTGAGTATGACATCCAGTACACCACCCAAAAAGCTATAAAAGGGAGTGTACTAGTTGACCATCTAGCTCATCAAGCTATCGAAGATTATCAAACCATGAGATTTGACTTCTCAGATGAGGACATCATGAATTTGGACAGCATTGAAGGTAACGGACCGTATGACGGACCCGAAAAGGGATCCCGATGGACCCTATACTTCGATGGTGCTTCAAACGCACTTGGAAACGGTATCGGGGCGGTACTCATCTCCCCGGAAGGTTGTCACACTCCTTTCAAGGCTCGACTCTGCTTCAGCTGCACAAACAACATGGCGGAATATGAAGCTTGCATCTTTGGTCTCAAGGCTGCTATAGACTTGGGGATCAAATCTTTGATCGTATTTGGGGACTCAACTTTGGTTATCAGTCAAATCAAAGGAGAGTGGGATACCAAACATCCTAATCTTATCCCATACAAAAAACATGTCCTGACATTGTTGCCTCATTTCGAGCAAATTACCTTCGAGCATTTCCCGCGAGAAGAGAATCAGCTAGCGGATGCTCTGGCAACAATGTCTTCTATGTTTAAACTCAATTGGGATAACGAGGCTCCCCAAATCACCATCGAGCGAATGGATGAACTTGCGCATTGTCATGAGATTAATACTGAAGAAGTAGTGGAACAACCCTGGTTTCACGAAATCAAAAAGTATCTCCAGACTAGAGAATATCCCGAAGGAGCTTCCGTAAATGACAGGAAGTTCCTAAGGAAATTTGCTGCAAAGTTCTTCCTAAGCAATGGCATCCTCTATAAGCGCAACCATGATTGTGTTTTACTCCGATGTGTTGACAAGGCTGAAGCAGAGTTAATCATGACAAAGATGCACAGCGGTACATTTGGCACCCATTTGAGCGGGCATACTATGGCTAAAAAGATCTTAAGGGCGGGCTATTACTGGTCTACCATGCAAGCAGATTGCCATCAGCACTCCCGAACTTGCCACAAGTGTCAAGTCTACGCTGATAAGATTCATATTCCTCTGGTTCCTCTCAACGTGCTGACAACTCCTTGGCCATTCGCAATGTGGGGCATTGACATGATTGGAGAGATCAAGCCCACGGCTTCCAACGAACATCGCTTCATCCTGGTTGCCATTGACTACTTCACCAAATGGGTCGAAGCAGCTTCTTTCGCCTCTGTCACTAAAAATGTGGTTGCCTGCTTCATCAAGCAAAACCTCATATGCCGGTATGGTGTTCCAGACAGGATCATCACGGACAACGGTACAAATCTGAATAATACTATGATCACCGCATTATGCGAACAGTTCAAGATTTATCATCACAATTCATCTCCCTATCGGCCGAAGATGAACGGTGCTGTTGAAGCTGCGAACAAATACATTAAGAAGATCATTCAGAAAATGACAGTCACTTACAAGGACTGGCATGAGATGTTACCGTTTGCTCTGCATGGATACCGTACGACGGCACGTACTTCAACCGGGGCAACCCCATTTTCTTTAGTATATGGCATGGAAGCTGTCTTGCCCATGGAAGTTCAGATTCCCTCTTTAAGGATTATGAAGGATTCTGGTTTAAGTGAAGATGATTGGATTCAAACCCGACTTGATCAACTCAATTTGATCGACGAGAAGCGACTCGCTGTTGTGTGCCATGGTCAAACGTATCAAAAATGGATGATCAAGGCCTTCAACAAGAAAGTCAGACGTCAAGTATATCAAGTCGGAGATCTCGTAATCAAGCGAATTATCCTGCCGCAAAGTGATCCCAGGGGCAAATGGACTCCTACATACGAAGGACCATTTGTGATCAAGAGCATATTTTATGGTGGTGCAATGATTCTGACCACCATGGACGGCGACGATTTGCCGCACCCTGCGAACGCAGACATAGTCAAAAGATACTACGCATAAAATAACCCGACAAGTCGAAAACCCGAAAGGGCGGCTTGGGCAAAAATGGGCATCCCGGTGGACCGAAAACCCGAAAGGGCGGTTCAGGCAAAAATTAGGGATAAAACAAAAAAAATCTGTACACCCGGCAAGTTGAAAACCCGAAAGGGCGGCTTGGGCAAAAAGGGGTTTCCCGGTGGATCGAAAACCCGAAAGGGCGATTCAGGCAAAAGTTAGGGAATTAAAGTGTATGACTATGTCTCGTCGGATCACTTTAAGGACAATCTCTTCAGCAACCAGCTCCAAGCTTCTAATCAACCCAGTCATCGGCAGACGAAGCATTGAATGGACCGATATTCAGAGTTGTGGAGGCTATAGCAGAATGGAATCCCATGGAATTGTTTCACATAGCCATCTTTCTTTTGTATAAATTTTTCAATTTTTTACGACGGCACCCTCTTACTAGGATAACTGTCTCCTCTGTACAAATATACTTATAGAAAGTTAATACAAATACTTTTCCAAATACAAAAATTTTCGTTGTCTTCCTTTTCTCTTTTCTTTTGCACTTATGTTTTATCTGAGAAACGTCCAATGTTTTGTTAAATAGGCATGTGCATTTGAACATAATCAATTCCTTATGAATCAAGAAAGATGATTACTAATAGGTTAAAGGTACAAATAGATATCTTGATGCCCTTTCAGAAGGAATCCTCAGCAGAGTTATACTCCAAATTCCCCAGCCAGAGGGCCTTCCAGAACTCAATTCCCCTTAGAGTTAAGTTTCAGAATCCCCAGTGGAGCCTTAAAAATCTGAAAATCCAATCCCCAGCGGAGCTAAGATTTCCTGCCCTCAAATCCCTGACTAAACCAGGCTAGTGAAACTTCTCCCCACAGAGATACCTGCCACCAAACTGAAAATTCTCAATCATACCTCTCCAGCATGAGTCTATCAGATTCTGAACTTCCCCAGTAGAGATCTTCAGGAATTCTCATTCCCCGCAAGTCACCAAGGAATGTCAGTTCTCCAGCAGTGGCCCTAAGATCCCTCAACGATTGAAGATCTTGTATTCCCCAATCAGAATGAAGGTTCATTCTCAGTACCTCACAGGATAATCAGATGGTTCTCCAGTGAAGATCTCCTCAAGACAAGAATCTCCAGAAGATTGGCATACAACCCAAGCTCCTATTTCTCCAGCAGTAGTCAACAAGGATGTCTCATCCTCAGCAATCAAATTTTTGTCTCCCCCTGCAACAGTCAAGGATTCACTTTCCCAGGCAGCAGTCAAGATTCTTTATTCATCCATCCTCAGCAAGACAGCTCTTCGGATTACATACGCATTCATTTCATAAACATTGATATAACATATTTTGCATCATACATATCATGCAACATAACTTGGTGTTTTAGCTAACATTTCACCCTTTTCAGGATAAAATTAAAAGGCTATCATTAACAATTATTCAGATACAGTATGGATACACCCCAGACACGACGGTCATTTTACAATTATTCAAATTTAAGGGCACTCTGGTGTCCCATCTCCTTTTACCTTCGAGACGCGAAAGGCAAACTTGCCAATCTAACTCTTCAGGTGCAAGAAGATTGAACAGGGGCAACTGGTGTACCCCAAAATATTCCCTCCCATTTCCTCAACATTTTCTCACCACAAGACTCTTGGAGCTCAAGATCCAGTTAGGGTTTCCCCTGCTCAAGACTCCTCCTTACACTGTTGACCCAAATTAGGGTTTGTGTTTGCACAAAGATGTTTTGACCTAAAATGTCTAAGATGACTTCCATGCTTCATTTTGGACTCACAAGTTTATCCATACCAAGTTTCAAGTCTTGATTCCAAACTTTGCCCAGTCAATTGGACAGTTGACCTAGAAATCAACTATATTGGGGAAAAAGTCAACTGTGGTCAATTGACAGCCAAACCCCGTGAAATTTGACCCACATCAACATTATAAACTCATATGAACCATTTGGTCAAGTTTGGATCACAATTCCACAAGAAATTTGATCAGATCACCAAAAGGGCAAAATGGTCATTTTAGGGTTTTGACTGCACAAAGGCAATTTTTGACTGTTTGACCTAGCCAAGGGCAAACCAAGATCATATATGGACTCAAGGACCCCATGGAATTGTTTTGACATATTCAACAAATTCAAAAGATCCCAAATACACAAGCTTGACAGATGAATTTTCCAGTCAATTGATCAATTTTTGACTGTATACTGAAAAGTCAAACCTTGACTTTTTGGTCAAAATCAAGTGTCAAGATTCATTTTTCATCAAAACATGCCAAATTATGAAACTTGTTCATCAAGAAATCAAAAATTGCAAATTAGGGTTTAAAATGAAGAATTTTCATAACTTAGAATTTTTCTAAGTTATGAAAATCCCTAATTTTTTCCTAACTTTGTCCCATTTTTCCACCAAGATGCATTTGGATTCAAACAAAAGTCAAAACATGAAAGTTGTAGTCCATTGCAAAATCTACAACTTTGATTCACAAAGTTTCCTCAAAAGAAGCTTGTAGCTCAAGTTATGATTTTTGGAACAAGGGTGCAAAACATTCTTAACTTAGAGAAATTTTGACCTATTTTAGGCAGGATTTTTGCCTAACTTCATGGCAACTTTTCACATGCTTCCACTTGGAATTTCAATTTGCATTACAAATATGGATTGTAGTACACATTCCAAGCTTTCCAAAATGTCCAAGAACTCATCAAACAACCTCATGGTTAGGGAGAATCGAATTTGGCAAGTTGGGAAAAACTCACTTTGTTCATGACCAATTTACATGTCCATAACCTTGCATTTTGAACTCAGCATGTTCTAAGATGGATTACATGTCCTTTATCCCATTCACACTCATAAATTTAATGCACACCCCTTGTGTTCAAGCCTTGCATTATGTGTTTAAGCATTGCATACAAGATTAAGCCTTAATAAGAAAAAGCATATTATCCATTTTTGTAAAGTGTTACTTTATGTCAACTTTGCAATCTATGAGGTACAATGCAGATCTTTGAGGCACAAAGGCATAGGCATATCCCACTAATCAAGACTCAAATGTGCAGCATAGATAGAGGCTTTGTACTGGCCTAGAAACCAAGTTGATACTTTCTTGCTTAAGTGTGAAGAAACTTGCATATTACACACCAACTCTCATTTCAGCATAGAGAAGCTTAAGCCTCCATTTGGGCATTTCCTACTTCTTCACATTCTGTCGCCTCGCGTCTCACCTCAATAAGAGCTAGTTGTCTCACTGTTTCCATCATTTCTAGTGTCAATTCGGGTGGACGTGAAGATCCTTCCCTAATTGCAACTCTTTGAAATAGAGTTCTATCTCCTTTTCTGTATTTGTAGGCCAAAGATCCAACACCAAAAAACATCCATTAGGTCCCTTTTCTCTGGTTGTTAAACTCAAAATATAAGTATCTATAACTATATATAGCAGATATCCTTCTAACGAAGCATACTGAGTATTTTCACTTAGAAATTGTGCGAGCAATTCCTGATACCTCTCATACACATACAAAAAATATTAAATTAAATACAGTTTAACTAAATTATTTATATACAATAATAAATAAAATAATAAGATATAAACAACTTACATAAGCTTTTTTGGAACGCTCATCAACAACCCTCCCCCATCCCCCAATTTTTTGGTATGGTCTTCATAAACAACTCATTAATTTGTGGCGGTCTTCCCTTTTCTTTATCCTAATTAAAATAATTAACTTTAATTAAAATGTATAATTATTCAAAATATAACATAAAAATAGTTATATAATTTACCATTTGTCAAGCATGCTCGCTGATACTAATACTTTCTATTGCATTAAGGCAACCCCCCTTCAGATGCTCTTAATTTCTTTGCATTTTAAGATTTTTCCTTAAATTCCTCTAAATCTCAATAGACAAGAAGTTCTTCAAATACTTATTTTCCTATCCAATTATAACGAATTTGTTGTTCTTTCCAACGAAGTCTAGCTCGCCTAAGCATGTCAGATAGTCGGACTGATGTTCTACCTTTAAAATGTAAACCATAAGCAAAGCAGAAAATTAATCAAGAATTACACCACCATTGTTGAGGTTATATATTTCTTGTATATTAAATTATATAAAGATTACATCATTGATGATAATACATACAAAAAGTGTATCAATTATAATCTATAATGCCTCAAAAGATCCAGTAGCGTATAAATCTATAATTGGTTCAGCCTTCGACTTTTCCTTATTTGATTCTCTCTCTAGCTAGCTCAATTTGGTAAACTCTTCTATCCTCTCCAAAAATTGATCCGAACAAGTTTCTGCCTCATTTGATGAATGTTTCGTCCACTCCAATGATGTAGCTGGTATTAGACACCCAGGTTTCAAATAAACCTCAATAAAATGTAGTGATTTTGAAAGCCACCCAATGCACATGATACATCTGAAAGGGTCTTTAGGTGGACTACTTCGTAGTGGAAAAAATGTCTTCGAGAATCCATATCTTGTCAGATTGATACACACTCTATCATAAGAACTAGCTATAAGGCGGCCCATATCAGGGAAGCACATCCATTTTGATTACTGTGCGTAACTTATAACCCAAGTGTGATACGGTGGCAGAACTGGCGGTTTTGAAATGCTGGTTTGCGTTTTGCATTTTGTGTTTGCAAAAATGTCGCGGTAAGCAAGAGTCACCACCGACTTTTATTTCATCCAATCGGAAAGGAAAAAAGTACAGAAAAAAAATCCTTTTTCGAGATGTTTCTGAGTACGGGGGGTAGATTATAGAAAGGGAAGTTGTTAGCACCCTTTCTATCCATGGTTTTCCATGGGCTCTTAGGTACTTGCTCATTTTTGAAAATTGCTTGTGTGTTTGTGTTTTTGAAAAGTTTTATTTTACTTCATTTTAACCCTTGTTTCTGTCCTCAAGAGTGTTACGAAGTTGTTTTTGAAAACTTTGTTTGGAAAGTGTTTGTGTGAAAAAAAGTTTGTTGTTTTGAGCAAGTACCTAACAGTTATCTACCTACTTGAAAAAAGGCGTTATTTTCCTCCTATCCTTTAGACCGTGTTATCCTACTATTAGTGAGTAGGTAACCCTGGTCATTGGATGTGAGAGACTATCGAAAGGGACGTAATGGTCATTGAAGGCAACATGTAAGGATACCTTAGCATTTCGAAGGGACTGTCATCATATATTCATAGGCAACATCGAGGGACAAGATCATTTCTCGTAGGCAACTCGAGGGACGTTAAGGGACTATGATCTTTATGATGATTTTTAGATTGAGGGTCTTTTGCTAAGATATCCCTACGTTCGAGGGACATGACCATTGTTTTCCGAGGCAACCAAGTGAGGAGTACCCTAGGAGTGCATATGATTTGTTTCAGTTATTTAATCTTTGCACATTAGGTGATCTACCGTTTTAATTTTCCAGACATTCTTGTCGTACAATTCTATTAGCCATACATCTAGACAGTTAAAGATTACGGAAATTAAAAGCGGAAAAGTAAATCTAATTATTACAAGGCTTCGGGGAATGGGGATTACATAACCAAAACTTGGGGGGAAATTAAACAGTAAAAAAAACCCTAGTTTAAAAGACTATTACAACCTCGGAGCAATTACATAATTAGAAAAAAATGCGAGAAAAGATAAATTTATGCTATTACATTGATAATGCGACCTATACAATTTTCCTAGAAATAAAAATGTAAAAGAATAAATAAAAATAAATTAAGGAAAAATTAAAACCGAGAATTCTAAGTTAATGTTTTTGGTGTTTTTTTGTAGAAAATAATTTTAAGTTAATTAAAAAACCTAATTCTAACTAATTTTAATAAAAAAGTTAATTAACTTAATTTATTAATAAATAAATAAAAGCCAAAAATTCAGTTACTAACTGTTGTACCCCAAAATTTGCCCTCCCATTTCCTCAACATTTTCTCACCACAAGACTCTTGGAGCTCAAGATCCAGTTAGGGTTTCCCCTGCTCAAGACTCCTCCTTACACTGTTGACCCAAATTAGGGTTTGTGTTTGCACAAAGATGTTTTGACCTAAAATGTCTAAGATGACTTCCATGCTTCATTTTGGACTCACAAGTTTATCCATACCAAGTTTCAAGTCTTGATTCCAAACTTTGCCCAGTCAATTGGACAGTTGACCTAGAAATCAACTGTATTGGGGAAAAAGTCAACTGTGGTCAATTGACAGCCAAACCCCATGAAATTTGACCCACATCAACATTATAAACTCATATGAACCATTTGGTCAAGTTTGGATCACAATTCCACAAGAAATTTGATCAGATCACCAAAAGGGCAAAATGGTCATTTTTAGGGTTTTGACTGCACAAAGGCAATTTTTGACTGTTTGACCTAGCCAAGGGCAAACCAAGCTCATATATGGACTCAAGGACCCCATGGAATTGTTTTGACATGTTCAACAAATTCAAAAGATCCCAAATACACAAGCTTAACAGATGAATTTTCCAGTCAATTGATCAATTTTTGACTGTATACTGAAAAGTCAAACCTTGACTTTTTGGTCAAAATCAAGTGTCAAGATTCATTTTTCATCAAAACGTGCCAAATTATGAAACTTGTTCATCAAGAAATCAAAAATTGCAAATTAGGGTTTAAAATGAAGAATTTTCATAACTTAGAATTTTTCTAAGTTATGAAAATCCTTAATTTTTTCCTAACGTTGTCCCATTTTTCCACCAAGATGCATTTGGATTAAAACAAAAGTCAAAACATGAAAGTTGTAGTCCATTGCAAAATATACAACTTTTATTCACAAAGTTTCCTCAAAAGAAGCTTGTAGCTCAAGTTATGATTTTTGGAACAAGGGTGCAAAACATTCTTAACTTAGAGAAATTTTGACCTATTTTAGGCAGGATTTTTGCCTAACTTCATGGCAACTTTTCACATGCTTCCACTTGGAATTTCAATTTGCATTACAAATATGGATTGTAGTACTCATTCCAAGCTTTCCAAAATGTCCAAGAACTCATCAAACAACCTCATGGTTAGGGAGAATCGAATTTGGCAAGTTGGGAAAAACTCACTTTGTTCATGACCAATTTACATGTCCATAACCTTGCATTTTGAACTCAGCATGTTCTAAGATGGATTACAGGTCCTTTATCCCATTCACACTCATAAATTTAATGCACACCCCTTGTGTTCAAGCCTTGCATTATGTGTTTAAGCATTGCATACAAGATTAAGCCTTAATAAGAAAAAGCATATTATCCATTTTTGTAAAGTGTTACTTTATGTCAACTTTGCAATCTATGAGGTACAATGCAGATCTTTGAGGCACAAAGGCATAGGCATATCCCACTAATCAAGACTCAAATGTGCAGCATAGATAGAGGCTTTGTACTGGCCTAGAAACCAAGTTGATACTTTCTTGCTTAAGTGTGAAGAAACTTGCATATTACACACCAAATCTCATTTCAGCATAGAGAAGCTTAAGCAAAGTTGTTGTACACCTTCCAAATAATCTAAATGAGCTGAAGCACGAGCCCATCACCTTCAATATCACCCCATTCACAGAAACACCATAAAATTGCAAAAACAGGGCATAAGCTGCAGTTTGAAACCCATAGCTCAATTCACTCGTGCATTTTCATCCAAACCAATTCAAACACATTCCCTACCATCCATACAAACTGTCCCAAGCCTTGGAAGCAGACTGTAACACCTCTAACCAACTTCACCATTTTCACATTTTTTGTTTTGTAGGTGGATTGCTATAGCTTGATTCACTTGGTTTCAAAGCAAACTAAAGGTTGGAATAGCATCTCTGAACTTCAAGCAAGCTGTACCAATCCTCATTTTGCCTTGAAGGTGCCTCCATTGTCAGATACGATCCAAGCTGAACAGGTAAGTTCATGGACTTCTATCTCTCAATATAGGAAGAGTTAGCTTTAAGTTTGTGAATGAAAAATGTTCTACTCAGGTCCCTGAAGCTATACATATCTTTACTTTCCATTTATATTGCATATGCTGAGAGTATTTTGAACCTGAATATTGACAAAAACTTAGGTTAAGAATTAGGGATGGAGAAATTCTCTCTCATTTCTGAGAGTTAGGTTAAGTTTTTTATATGAATGGAATCGTGGCTTGATGCTTAACATTTTTCATGTTGTGAGTTTGTGTTAAAAGTCCAAGAATCTTGAGATAGCAGGCGCGTGTTCTGGTTGTACAAAGATGCTGGAGGTTGAAGAAGACAGGGTCTTGGGCTGGGCCTGAGATTTGTTTTACTTTTCATAACATATGTATTTCACATGCACCCCCCTGGCCCATTTTGATTTTTACTTGTCATTTTCCATTTTTTTCCTTTTGATTTTATTTCCATATTTTTATTTAAGTATGAAAAAATATTAAAATCATTTTTCCCACATTTTTTTACATTTTTTTGACATTTATTTTGTTTCATTTAGTTTGTATATAAATAAACATAAATATATTATCATTTGAAATAACTAAAAAATAATATGAACATATTTTATTTCTGATTTTTTATTTTTTATGTTATCTCTTGAAAACATTTTATAATAAATATATTTTTTTTATATAATATTAAATATTTTATTTTTTGTACATATAATATATATTTAATAAATAATGTAAATACATGTATGTTTATTAGCATATTTAGGGAAAATACAAAGAATTAATATATTTTATTTTCATTAATATTTGACCTCAAAAATACTTTTTTATAATATACCTTCTTTTATTTATTTTTTACATAATTAATAAATATTACATATATTAAATAATAAATGCATAAAAATACCAAAAACTAATTAATTTTATTTTTATTTATTTAACCCATAAAAATACTTTTTTTCCATACATATCAAAAACCATTTTTGCATCTTGCACATTTATTATATTTGCATTTTTTATTTAATTGTTGTATATTAAATAATTTGTATAATTCAATTTGGATGTAATAGTTTAGGTTTAATTTCTTGCTAAAATATCCCCATTTGAACATTTGTACCCCCCATCCCATATATTGTGTTGTAATAACTTAGGACCTTTTATTTTTCGCATTTAAAACCTTTCTAATTATGCCATGTTAGAATTAGGGTTTTGTATGCGAAATTAACCAAAAATAGTTTAACCTAATACAAGACAAATGCATGAAATCAATACACAAATCACACTTGCACTCCTAGGGTACTCCACTTGTTGCCTTCAAAAATGGGCCATATTGCATGTTGGGTATCTTTGGCAAAAACAAAACAATCAAATGATCATAGTCCCTCGATGACGCTTTCGAAAGTTGCCTAAAAATGATCAAGTCCCTTAAAGGAGAATTGCTCAAAGATGCTTAGCACAATTGCAATTATGGTCTAAACGATGACCCGCGCCCGTCCCGTTAACATCCTAACACAATATTGTCCACCAAATACAATGGTGGAACAAAATTGTTAAAAGGGTTAAAAACATAGGAGAAATCTTTGAGAAATTTAGGAGTAGACAAACTCTTAGTTACTTGAATCAAACTTGCAAAAACACTTGCCCATTTTCAAAACCACACCTCACAAACACATTTTCAAAACAAACTATCCAAAAACAATGAAAAAGTTTCAAAAGATATACATCTTTGTATACATTCAAACATGAATCATTACAAAGGTTGCCACCACATTGGCCTCTTCTCAAAAACATTTTCAAAACCCACACACACAAAGCACCATTTCAAATAATTGAAAATCAAGGCAAGTTGATCTAAGCAAGTAAGAGCCCATGGATAACCATGGATAGAAAGGGTGCTAATACCTTCCCTTTCTATAATCTACTCCCCGAACCGAAGAAAACATCTCAAAGGTTTTTTGCTGTGCTTTTTAACATTTCCTTAGGATAAAATAAAAAGTCGGTGGCGACTCTTGCTCAACCGAAACATTTGCAAAAACAAACGCAAAACCCTAGTCAGTTCTCCAACTGTATCACACTAACTAAAACAAAAACCTAATCCTAATTTGTTAAAAAAAGGTTAATTAAAGGGTTAATTACAAAGAAAACCTAAAACCTAATTGTTTAATAAAAAAATATTAATTTTGAAAAAAAGTTAATTAAAATATATAAATCCTAATTAGTTTTAATTAAAAAAAATTAATTTTGAAGAAAAAAACCTAAAACCTAAAACCTAACTAATTTTAATTAAAAAAAGTTAGTTTTGAAAACAAATATTTATGTGTAATGATTAATAAGAAAGAATTAAGTTTGCCAAAAAATAGATAGGGGAAGAAACATCAATGAAAAATAGGGTTAGAAAATAAAGATAATGCAAATGTCATGGGTGGTTGTTGAACCAAAAATTAATTTAAAACATAAAATTAAATTTAAAAAAGACCTAAAATTAATAATTCGAGTTTAGGAGGAAAAATCAAAGGTTTGTGAAAAATGTTAAGTTTTATGAAAAAAAAAGTTTTAAACAGAAAAAGTAAAAATAAGTAAAAGGATAAATATAGGAAGAAAACAAAAACCAATAGGGGTGGTTGTTGAACTCACACCCTTAACCTTCTCAGGATGTCTGCCTCATCATGCATTGGTGGTTCTTCTGTTTTGGCCATCAACTTCTGTTTTGGCCATCAGCGTTTTGTAATAATCCTGCATGGGATCCTGTCTAAATCTGCAGTGTTGAATCTCATGAACACATTAAATAAGTTACTATATCATGAAATATAAAGAAAATAAATATATAAACATTTTTTAATGTTAAAACCGATATGGGCTGTATGAATGCTTCTATGCTCTTTTGATCATGGAGATCAAACCAGTCTTATCCTTACTGGAGAAGTAGTGAGATGAATGCTTCTATGTCCTTTTGATCATGGAGATCAAACCAACCTTACCCTTACTAGAGAAGTAGTGAGATGTGGGTTTGTGACAATGATCTCAAGGTTTTAGGGTTCTTGAAAGAATTTGATATTCTGACAGGGTTGTGGCAAAGGTTTTTTTCCTCTTTTTCTTTGTGTGAAAAGAATGAGATTATATAATGGAAATTAGAGCAAAGATATGGGCTTTGAATGTGCAATTGGGCCTCCAATGTTCACTTGAGTCCGTCACGTTCCAGGCTAAATCGCAAGGGCTTAAGTGTAATTTTTGAAGTTGAAATGTGAATAAAAAAAGTATTCGACATCGAGAACTAACTCATGTCCAAAAATGGGCTCAATCGGATAAATGGTGAATTAGTTATGAATTTTTGAAGTTTTGGCTCAGACAAACTTATTTTGGGCTCTAGTGTCAACTCTGACACGTTCTTCAATAAAAAACTGGTATTGATCGGAGCATAACCCAATCTCGACTTTGGAAGAAAAGTTATAGATCTCTGAGTCAGTGACCTTGTGTAAAAAGATGGTCTCGATCCGATAAAAATTGACCGAGTTATGAATTTTCAAAGTTTCGGCCCAGATGAAATAATATTCAGCATTCAGGATTTTCGGCGCGTCACATGCACTCTGAGCAAAAAAGGAAGGCCTTTTGGATACCTTTCAAACTCAATACCTCCTGTGAAAACTTAGTCAACTCAATTTGTGAAATTTTGGCGCTAGAACCAGCTTGATACAATGAAAATCGACCAAGTTATGATTTTCTAAACATGACGCAAATAAACTTCTGTCACAAATTCTCTGTACGGAAATACTTGATAAATCCGCATTTTTGAAGATCTTCTGATCGAAATTGGCTTCCATCCGTGAGAGATGAATACGTATATGACGTCAAGACGGAATTTTGGCCACCGGAACGGGTTCAAAACAAGCCACGATCTTCAAGTTATGAATTTTTTTGTGCGTAAAAACTGCACTTTCAGCATACTTTTTCACCATATTTCTTTGAGAAAACTCACACATTTGGAGACCTTCTTTAAAGAATTGACTCTTGAGCCGAACCTGAATTTGAGAATATGTTATCATAGATATCTTGGCGAAAGAACACCTGAGTATGACGCGCCGGGTTGGACTTGTTAATCTTTGAACCCTGAATCGTTGCAAAACAGCGAACCGATCTTCAGCACAAAAAATACTCTGAGAACATCCATTTGCAAAATAAACGCCACTTGTAACCTGACGAAGCTTGATAAATATACCTTTATTACATAACCATAAAACCAATGATATGCATGTATATAATAATGAAATGTAAGCCAAAAAGGTCAAAATAACGAGGATAAATTTTGGGGTACAACAGTTGCCCCTGTTCAATCTTCTTAAACCTGAGGATGTAGATTGGTTGTCTACCTTTCGTAATCTGAAGGTGGAAGATGATTGAACACTAGAGTGTCCAGAAATTTGCACTCGTCTGAGATGGTGTTGGACTGTGTAGGTAGTATCGGGAATAAGCTTACAGATGTCATTTGGAGGAGATGACGGAAGGTCACCGGAGATGGGCTTAAAGATGCCATCTGGAAGATATGACGGAGAATTGTCGGAGATGGGCTTAAAGATTCCATCTAGAGGATGTTGATTTCCCGAGATATTCCTTTGATGAGAATTCATGTTCCTATCGTTAAGGAGGAATCTGTTAAGGAATGTTGGTATCTGTCTTGGGAGAAATAGAACTTTAGGAGCTTCAGTTGTCCGTTACTCTACTGGGGAATAACTCCGGTTTGGGGAAGCGGAAGTGAACTGCATATCTGGTCGGGGTATATGCTGCACCGCGGCCTACTAGAGAGATGCGAAACCAATCGTGTTTGATCGGGTCCCGGTCTTACAGTGTTGTGGACTGCTGTCTGGGGATAAAAGAGGAAGAACTCGTATAGTAGGGTTTTGAGAAGGAACCTAGATAGTAGGGTTACTTAGAGATGAAAGTCTGGATAGTAGGGATTGAGAAGGAACCTGGATAGTAGGGTTACTTCGATATGAAATCATGGATAGTAGGGTTGTGAGAAGGAACCTGGAGAGTAGGGTTACTTAGATATGAAAGCCTGGATAGTAGGGTTGTGAGAAGGAACCTGGATAGTAGGGTTACTTCAATATGAAAGCCTGGATAGTAGGGTTGTGAGAAGGAACCTGGATAGTAGGGTTACTTCGATATGAAATCCTGGATAGTAGGGTTGTGAGAAGGAACCTGGATAGTAGGGTTACTTAGATATGAAAGCCTGGATAGTAGAGCTGTGAGAAGGGACCTGGATAGTAGGGTTATGAAAAGGAACCTAGATAGTAGGGTTACTTCGATAAGAAAGCCTGGATAGTAGGGGTGTGAGAAGGAACCTGGATAGTAGGGTAACTTCGATATGAAAGCCTGGATAGTAGGGCTATGAGAAGGAACCTAGATAGTAGGGTTACTTCGATATGAAAGCCGGGATAGTAGGGTTGTAAGAAGGAACCTGGATAGTAGGGTTACTTTGATATGAAAGCCTAGATAGTAGGGCTGTGAGAAGGAACCTGGATAGTACGGTTACTTCGATATGAAAGCCTGGATAGTAGGGTTGTGAGAAGGAACCTGGATGGTAGGGTTACTTCGAGATGAAAGCCTGGATAGTAGGGTTGTGAGAAGGAACCTGGATACTAGGGTTACTTCGATATGAAAGCCTGGATAGTAGGGCTGTGAGAAGGAACCTGGATAGTAGGGTTACTTCGATATGAAAGCCTGGATAGTAGGGTTGTGAGAAGGAACCTGGGTAGTAGGGTTACTTCGATATGAAAGCTTGGATAGTAGGGTTGTGAGAAGGAAACTGGATAGTAGGGTTACTTCGATATGAAAGCCTGGATAGTAGGGTTGTGAGAAGGAACTTGGATAGTAGGGTTACTTCGATATGAAAGCCTGGATAGTAGGGCTATGAGAAGGAACCTGGATAGTAGGGTTACTTCGAGATGAAAGCCTAGATAGTAGGGTTGTGAGAAGGAACCTGGATAGTAGGGTTACCTCGATATGAAAGCCTGGATAGTAGGGCTGTGAGAAGGAACCTGGATAGTAGGGTTACTTCGAGATGAGTTTGGGTAAAACTGCAGAGGGAACCTGGGTAAGGTTGTTCTTGTTGTGTCGATGATTACTTTGTTTAGCTTCGAGTGTTGATCATGGACCTGCTAGAAATAGCTGATAATAATTGTCTTTCCTGAAGAAAAAAATGGGGTTAGTTATGTGCGATGCATGAGATGCATTGTATAATGACGTTCTCAAAATAAATGAGACTATGTTATATGTGATGTATGCACATGTCATGATGTATGAACATGAAATGCTGGCATAATAATCTGAGTCCGGGAAAATAAATCCCTGACTGCTATAAAAACCATGGTTCCTCTACTTCTGTTAGGGATGGTGAACAAAGATGATTATGCTGGGGATTTTCCCCTTGGCTGGTGAATATTCTTCCGGAAGAGATCCTGTCTGAGGATAACTCTGCGGGGGAATAAATTTATTGAAGAGGAGATACTCTGTTGATAGATCTGCTGATTTGGAGAAATAAACTCAGCTGGGGGATGAACTTCTGTAGCCAGAGGAATAAACTCTGTTAGGGATTGAGCTTCTGTATTCAGAGAAATAAACTCTACTTGGGAGACAACTTTACGAACCACTTTCGATTATGAAATTCGATCGGGGAATATAGATGTCGATTCTCTGAAGGAACTTTGTTGGGGAACGTAGCTCCTGTTTGGGGAAGCAGAGATCAAAACTTTGGTTGCCTCTACTCTGTGGGGAGTGTAGATGTTACTGGGACGAATGTTGAGGATATGACAATGACTTTGCATCAAGACTTTCTGCCCCTGTACCTGCTGGAGGAAGTTCCTGTGGAGGCCTTGTGAATTGAGTGTCATCCCAACTTATGAGGTCCTTGGTAATTGTCGATCGGAATGATAAGTCTTCTACTGATAGGCAAGTGACAAGATAACGAGACATAGTCGTGCGCTTTAACCCCTAACTTTTGCCTGGACTGTATTTTCAGATTTTCAGTCCACCGGGATACCCTTTCTTGCCCAAGCCACCTTTTCAAGTTTTCGACTTGCCGAGTGTATAGATCTTTTTTGTTTTTAACCCTAACTTTTGCCCGAACCCTTTTGGTTCGCCGGGATGCCCTTATTTTTGCCTAGGTTGGTCAACCTAGCGGGTCTTTGATTATGCATAGTATCTTTTCACTATGTATGCATTGACGGGGTGAGGAAGGTCGTCACCATCCATGGTGGTTAGAATCATAACTCCTCCCGAGAAAATTTTCTTAACCATAAATGGCCCTTCGTAAGTAGGGGTCCATTTGCCCCTGGGATCACCTTGCGGCAGTATGATGCGTTTGATCACTAGATCCCCGACTTGATATTCTTGACGTCTGACTTTCTTGTTAAAAGCCTTGATCATTCGCTTTTGATACGTCTGACCATAACAGATAGCAGTAAGTCTCTTTTCATCGATTAAATTCAGCTGATCAAGTCGGGTTTGGATCCAGTCGTCCTCGTTCAAACCTGTATCCTTCATAATCTTGAGAGAGGGCATCTGAACTTTGATGGGTAGGACTGCCTCCATGTCGTACACCAAAGAATAGGATGCGGCCCCTGTCGACGTCCGTGCTGAGGTATGGTACCCATGAAGAGCGAATGGTAACATCTCGTGCCAGTCTTTGTATGTCACTGTCATCTTCTACACAATCTTCTTGATATTCTTATTAGCCGCTTCAACAGCCCTATTCATCTTCGGTCGGTAGGGAGAAGAGTTATGATGTTGTCTCTTGAATTTTTTGCAGAGCTCGGTGATCATTGTATTATTGAGATTTGTACCATTGTCCATAATGATCCTCTCTGGTACACCATATCGATAGATCAAATTGTGTCAGATAAACTGTGCCACGACGTTCTTGGTTACTGTAGCAAACAAAGTTGCCTCAACCCACTTCGTAAAGTAATCAATTGCTACCAGAATGAAGCGATTCTCGTTAGACGTAGGAGGTATGATCTCGCTGATCATGTCGATTCCCCACATTGCAAAGGGCCAAGGAGCTGTCAGAACATTCATGGAAACTGGAGGTACATGCATCTTATCAGCATAGACTTGGCACTTATGGCAGGTTCGAGAGTAACAATCGGCTTCCATAGTGGACCAGTAATATCCTGCTCGTAGGATTTTCTTTGCCATGGTATATCCACTGGAATGAGTTCCGAAGGTACCTTCATGTAATTCTTCCATGATCCTTTCTCCTTCGTTCTTGTCTATGCACTGCAGTAAGGTTGAATCATGGTTACGCTTATAGAGGATACCATTGCTGATGAAGAACTTCGCAGCGAATCTTCTCAGAAACTTCTTATCGTTAGCAGATGCCCCCTCGGGGTATTCTTAAGCCTCAAGATGCCTCTTTACCTCGTGAAACCAGGGTTTATCTGCTACCTCTTCAGTCTCAATGTCACAGCAGTGTGCGGGTTCGTCCAACCTCTCAATGGTAATCTGGGGAGCTTCATTGTCCCACCTAACCTTGAACATAGAAGACATGGTAGCCAGCGCGTCTTCCAACTGATTCTCCTCTCGTGGGAAATGTTCAAAGGTTATCTCCTCAAAGTGTGGGAGCAATGTCAGTACATACTCTCGGTAAGGAATAAGATTCGGGTGCTTCGTATCCCACTCTCCTTTGATCTGACTTATCACCAGAGCGGAATCTCTGAATACACTCAAGAACTTAATCCTCAGGTCAATAGCAGCTCGAAGACCCATGATACACGCTTCATACTCCTCCATATTATTGGTGCATTTAAAACATAATTGGGCGGTGAATGGAGTATGACATCCCTCGGGAGATATGATTACAGTGCCAATGCTGTTTCCCAATGCGTTCGAGGCTCCATCAAAATACATGGACCACCGGGATCCCTCCTCAGGTCCTTCATCCAGTCCAGGTTCTTCGCAGTCGGTCACTAACATGATATTCTTGAAATTCATGGACCGATAGTCATCCACGGCCTGATGCGCCAAATGATCCGCCAATACACTCCCCTTGATTGCCTTTTGGGTCGTATATTTGATGTCGTACTCGGTTAAGATCATCTGCCATCTTGCTATCCTTCCGGAGAGAGCGGGCTTCTCGAAAATATACTTGACCGGATCCATTTTTGATATCGACAAGGTAGTGTGAGTCAGCATATACTGTCTCTGCCGACGAGCAGCCCATGCCAAAGCGCATCAAGTTTTCTCGAGCAATGAGTATCGGGTCTCACAGTCGGTAAATTTTTTGCTAAGGTAATAAATGGCATGCTCTTTTCGGGCAGACTCATCATGCTGCTCTAGCACGCACCCCCATTGAATTGTCCATCACTGTCAAGTATAATATCAAAGGTATTCCTTCAACTGGAGTCATCAGAATTGGTGGTTCTTGAAGGTATTCCTTGATTCTTTCGAAAGCGGTATGGCATTCATCATTCCACTTTACCACTTGATCTTTCTTCAACAGCTTGAAGATTGACTCACAAGTAGCAGTCAGATGTGAAATGAACCTGGCGATGTAATTCAAACGTCCCAAGAAACCTCTAACTTATTTTTCTGTGCGGGGAGCCGGCATCTCTTGTGTGGCTTTTACCTTTGTAGGGTCCACCTGAATACCTTTATCACTGCCGACAAAACCCAGAAGCTTACCAGACCTTACCCCGAAGGTACACTTGTTCGGATTCAACCTCAGCTTGTATGTCTTCAACCTGTCAAACAGTTTCTGGAGATGATCAAGGTGCTCTTCCTCGATCTGGGACCTGGCTATCATGTCATCAACATAAACCTCGATCTTATGGTGAATCATATCATGGAACAAAGCGACCATGGCGCGTTGATAAGTTTCCCCAACATTCTTCAACCCGAAAGGAATTACCTTGTAACAGAAGGTGTCCCACTGTGTAACGAAGGTTGTCTTCTCCATGTCCTCAGGAGCCATTTTGATCTGGTTGTATCCAGAAAAACCATCCATGAAAGAGAAGATCTTGTGATGCGCGGTGTTGTCCACCAAAACATTGATATGAGGAAGTGGGAAGTCATCCTTGGGGCTTGCCCTGTTCAGATCTCTATAGTCCACACACATCCGTACCTTACCGTCCTTCTTAGGTACCGGAACAACATTGGCAACCCATTACGGATAAGAAGTGAAAGCTGAAAATCCGGTGTCAAATTGTTTCATGACCTCATCCTTAATTTTCTCTGACATTTCAGGGCGCATACGGTGAACCTTCTGCTTTACCGGAGGACAGTCTACTTTAGTCGGCAAGCGATGAACCACAATATCAGTGTCCAAATCAGGCATGTCTTCATAGGACCATGCGAAGATCTCAACATAGTCGTGTAGCATTTGTATTAACCGTTGTTTGACACTAGGCGCCAGATCCGCACCTATCTTAACCTCTTTCTTGTCTTCCTCTGTCCCCAAATTCACTGACTCAACTGGCTCTTCATGAAGCTGTATGGCCCTTTCTTCCTACTGTAATAGTCTAGCAAGTTCTCCAAGCACCTCACAATCATCCCCACCTTCGTCCTCGGCTTGGTTGATCGGATTTTTGAAGTCATAACTAGAAGTATCAGAGTTGTTATCAATGAGATCCAGAGTGGATATGGATCTGCAGTATGATACACGAGTGTATGTAAGCGAATATTTGTTTTAATACAGTGAGAAACAGAAAAGAAAAACAAAGAGCGCAAAATTTGAATTGCAAGAGACGTCCAATGTTTTATTAATGATATATGAAATGACAAATAATAAGCCCTCACAAGCAGAGCCCAGGTGCCTCGGGCAAGGCACCAGGCCGTAAAGTTTCAAACAGTTTATTACAAATCTTAAAACAAAAAGTAAATTACTGTGGAATAAAAGAAACAGGTATGAAGTCCTTCTTCGTCCAGTTGTTCAGTCCACCATTGGTTGTTGGGTAGATCCAGCTGTCGGTGTCTGAATCCTCTTCACTGTCTTCAATTGCATTAACTCCTCGATTGCTGATGTGTAGAGGAGGTCTTCCGATTCGTGCGTGCCTAACAGCCCTTTGAGCCCCTGTAGTAAAGCCCAAACCAAATTTGTCAGTTTTGTGAGTGAAGTCAGGGAGCTGACCCCAATTGGTACACCCACCTTCTTCAATTACAGCCATGTTGTCTTTGAGAGAAGCCATCTTCAGCGGAGGTTTGTTGGTAGCAACTTCAGTTGATGCCGAGAACTGATGGACTTCTTCGAAATTTTAACAAGGCGTTTCTATGAATTCCCCGTCCATCTCCATGTAGCGGAAGGAACTGAGATGACTCACCATATACTCTTATTCACCTCGTACCGTGACAATCTTCCCCTTCACCGGATATTTCAGCATTTGATGGAGTGTGGAAGTCACTGCCCCAGCCTTATGAATCCAAGGACGACCCAGCAAGAAGAATACGATGGCTTGATATCCATTACGTAGAAGGTGGACCCAAAGGTCTGAGAACCCACCTTGACAGGGATGTCCACCTCCCCGTGCACCATTCTTTTTGACCCATCAAAAGCCCTTACCACAATATTACTCGGCTTTAGAATCAAACCTTCACAATCCAGACGGTCTAGCGCTTTCTTCGGTAGAACATTCAGTGAGGACCCGGTATCTACTAGTACATGGGCCATAGTGGTGCCACTGCACTCGATTGAGACATGCAAATCATCATTATGATTTCTCCCCTTAGTAGTCAGATCCGCATCTGAAAACCCTAACCCATTGTCAGCAGTCAGGCAAGCCACACAATCCTTGAACTGATCTGCAGAAGTTTCCTGCGGCACATGCGCAGTCTTGAGAAATGAAATCAAATCCTTTGCATGGGCTTCGGAACATAACAACAAGGACAACATGGAGATCTTTGACGAGGTATGCCCCAGCTGCTCGACTACATTGCAGTCGCTCTTCTTGATAATTTTCAAAATTTCCTCTATTTCTTGTTTCGAGGTTTCTACAATGATCTTCTAAGGTGCCTCCGTCCGGGCAGGCTCACCTATGATTTCTTTGCCCTGAGTCCCATATGGCTCGGCGACAGGGGTGATAACTGGAGTAGGAATTGGGAAAGTAGTTGATGCACTAGCAAACAGAATGACAACAGGTTTATGGACAGTCGGAGGGGAGATCTCAAGAGAAAAGAGTCTTCCACTTCTGGTGACCTTGCTAGCCCCAACAATATTACTGATATCCGTATCAGTTTCTTCAGCCCTCGGATCTTGCTTAACCCCATGGTAATATACATCAACACAGTAATGCCATGGGATAGCCTTATTTGAGGTATATGGGATGGGACCTGGAGCAGTGATTATTAATGGAGCAACTCTTGGAACAGGTGTAACCCTAACAGGTTTTCTCGAGGAAACCTTGGAAGGATTGGCGGAAGTGGTTATGATGGCAACATCTTCAAACGGAATCATAGTCTTTTCAAACAAAATTTCTTTATTATCCATCAGGCGCTGAACACCTGACTTTAATAAACAGCAACCGGAAGGCAGAATTAAACACATGTGGTAACCTTCACCACAGCCTGGAAATAAACAGGCCAGCAACAAATTCTTCTTAACCGTCATCAAAGGAGTAGAAATTTCTTCCACAGAGGTCACAAACGAATTGGTGTCCATAGCATTTACTCCACGACCGTGTTTGGGCATAGGAGCAGTTATAACGTTTGGCTTTTCTAGAGCATCAAACTCAATCTCTTTAGCTTCCAACAAATCTTGCACTTTATTCCTCAGAGCCCAGCAATCGTTTGTATCATGGCCTGGGCTCTCCGAATGGTAGGCGCGCCGCACGTTGGGATTGTATCTGGGAGAAGCAGTGTTTGGATTCTTGGGAGCCTCTTTCAAGGTTTCCAAGTTGGATTTTAGCAGATGAGACAGGACTTCAGCTAAAGTCATGTTGATGCAGGAAAACTGTCGTTGTGGTATTTCTACCCTTGGCTGATTATTGCATTGTGGAGCAACCGTGGGTCTTGGTATCAGTACAGCATTTACCGTTTGACGGTGTTCAGATCTGTTTTGACCCCTCGAGCTATAGACGGCACTAGCTTCCTTCTTACCAGCAAAAGGCTTCTTTACCGAACTCGAAAAGGCATCCATCTGTATTTTACCACTTCAAATGTCAGCTTCTACTCCTTCTCCAGTCAAAATTAACTCAATGAAACCAGATGACGAGCTGCCGATCAAGTGATTGAAAAATGGACCAGATAGGATCCCTAGAAACATGTCAACCAACTCTCTATCAGACAACGGGGGTTGGACTCTTCCAGCCAAGTCTCTCCACTTTTGAGCATAATCCTTAAAACCTTCACCTGCGCCCATGGACATACCCTGGAGCTGAGTACGAGTGGGAGCAAGGTCGGCATTGTACTGATACTGCTTGTAAAAAGCAGCAGCAAGATCTTCCCAATTTCGAACACTGGCTCCTTCCAACTAGTAAAACCATTCAAGCTGAGTCTCTGACAGACTATCTTGAAAGAAATGCACCCACAAATTTCTATCAGCAGTATGGGGTTGGATTTTCCTGACATACAAGCGGAGATGGAGTTTTGGACAGGATACTCCATCGTACTTGGCAAAAACTGGAGCTTTGAACTTATGAGGGATGACCACTCCTGATACCAGTCCTAATTCTCTGAAATCCAAACCAGGTATTTTCTGAACTTCCATAGTGCTCAGACGGTCTTCTAGCTGCTTGTATCTATCCTAGGCATGAGGATATTGCTCATCATCGTAATCAGTATCATTGTCAGAAACTGCAGGACTAGGGTCCTTTTCCCTTTCTTGGTTCTCCCCGTCTTTGGATGAAGAGGTCAGATCAGTTTGATGCTTCAACCTTTCTCCAAATCTTCTGCCCATATTAATAATTCTGACCTTCTTCTTCTTTTTCTCTTTCAGAATAAGGGTCTTCAGATCCTCTTGCCCTTTATCCAGACTTATGAACATCTGTTGGAATTGGGCGTTATGTTCCTGAAGATCTTTGATGGCTTGATCGAAAGACATTTCTGTTGAAATAAACAGCGAAGAAGATGAGAAACCTGTAATGGTACCTGTAATGGTGTGCATGATAATGGGATGCACATGTAATGATTTCAAAGACTTTGGGAGATTTAAATTTGCAAACCAAAAATAAACAAAACTTTATTAGCTTAACTTTAAAAGGTTCAACAATGCCTTTAAGGCGTTACAGAGAAGTAAATAAGACAAATCTAAAACTAGAAAAAGAAAAATCAAAAGTCCCATGGACGCTTCCTCTTTGTGCTGATATAGTCATTGATCACTCTCTCTTCCTCGAGCTGCCTGGTGAGATTTAAAACATTCCTTTTTTGCTCATGGAACTTCTCCCAGTAAGTGTCCCGCTCATTCTTCAGCTGAATCCAAAACCTCTGCAGCTCCCCAGGATCAGTGGGCATGTAAGGATAGAGAACCGTGTAAGGGATGCCTTCTTCATTAGTGGGCTCCACAATCACTAGTAATACGGCCACATACGGCATCATCAGCTTCTGGGCACGAGCTCGAACCCATTGGAGGTAAGGCTGCATAGGAAGGGAAGTCTTCGGTCCCAACTCTTTGGGGTCATATCTGTTCACCAAGGTGGGTACCAACTGGTAATCTGGAAAGGTGAAGCAATGATGCACAGGATCGAAGAACTGGAAAATTACACTCATCATCTGCTCATCAAGATTTAAAGTGACCAGGCTGAAAAGTTGACTGTGTCTCTTAATGAACATAGAAGTCTCGGAAACTCTTGAGGCTAGCTCTTTAAGTTGGGCAGGTATTTGCACAAAGTTGACTCGGATGGTATTTCTGCACACGGAAGCCATGATCTGCAAAACAGAATAAAGATAAATTCCCTTGGTCTTTGAAATGGTTAGTGTAATGAAGCATGAATGCAATGTTATGATGCATGATGTCATGATAAACCACAGGTATAGCAAACACAAATATTGCAAATACAGTCAAATCACACAAAGCCCTTAGGTTTAAGGCTCGCATGAGGTCAAAGGTAGTACCCTCTTGAAGTTAAGTTGGTTTCAACCTGTCCTAGAAAAAAAGTAACCGGGTTCTAGAGGATCTCAATATCACTGACCATCCTCCATCGGTCATGGTTTCAGCTCACGCAATCTTTTCTTGCGGCCGAAATTATTTCAAGAGTATGGTCTCAATGAGTGTAGCATCGAGTATCAACCAGTTCTCAGCTCTACACCGAGGCCGGCTATCTCACTACTTTCTAATGGCTAAGTTGGGCGATTAAAGGTTATAAGGTTAGTTGATGCTTAACAACACCACGCAGCGGCCCCGTATTCTCCTCGTTTCTCCACAAGGGATACCGGTACCAACCAAAGTGCCACACCAACGTAGCTACTGCTTTAACCGTGTCGGTCTACGTCGTATAGTTCCCTCACAGTCTATTGCTAGTTACCTAAAAGGTATTCCCCAGATCCGGGTTAGGATCTATAGTAACCCCAAACAAAACCCTTAAAAGTAAAACAAACAAAGCAATCAAGAGAAGCAATTATGATGAACTAGATCCTAAGGTATACCCCACTTATTACATCCCCAACTGAGTCACCAGTTCTGTGATACGGTGGCAGAACCGACGGTTTTGAAATGCTGGTTTGCATTTTGCATTTTGTGTTCGCAAAAATGTCGCGGTAAGCAAGAGTTGCCACCGACTTTTATTTCATCCAATCGGAAAGGAAAAAAGTACAGAAAAAATCCTTTTTTGAGATGTTTCTGAGTACGGGGGGTAGATTATAGAAAGGGAAGGTGTTAGCACCCTTTCTATCCATGGTTTTCCATGGGCTCTTAGGTACTTGCTCATTTTTGAAAATTGCTTGTGTGTTTGTATTTTTGAAAAGTTTTGTTTTACTTCATTTTAACCCTTGTTTCTGTCCTCAAGAGTGTTACGAAGTTGTTTTTGAAAACTTTATTTGGAAAGTGTTTGTGTGAAAAAAAAGTTTGTTGTTTTGAGCAAGTACCTAACAGTTATCTACCTACTTGAAAAAAGGCGTTATTTTTCTCCTATCCTTTAGACCGTATTATCCTACTATTAGTGAGTAGGTAACCCTAGTCATTGGATATGAGGGACTATCGAAAGGGACGTAATGGTCATTGAAGGCAACATGTAAGGATACCTTAGCATTTTGAAGGGACTGTCATCATATATTCGTAGGCAACATCGAGGGACAAGATCATTTCTCGTAGGCAACTCGAGGGACGTTAAGGGACTATGATCTTTATGATGACTTTTAGATTGAGGTTCTTTTGCTAAGATATCCCTACGTTCGAGGGACATGACCATTATTTTCTGAGGCAACCAAGTGAGGAGTACCCTAGGAGTGAATATATGCATATGATTTGTTTCAGTTATTTAATCTTTGCACATTAGGTGATCTACCGTTTTAATTTTCCAGACATTCTTGCCATACAATCCTATTAGCAATACATCTAGACAGTTAAAGATTGCAGAAATTAAAAGCGGAAAAGTAAATCTAATTATTACAAGGCTTCGGGGAATGGGGATTATATAACCAAAACTTGGGGGAAATGAAACAGTAAAAAAAAACCTAGTTTAAAAGACTATTACAACCTCGGAGCAATTACATAATTAGAAAAAAATGCGAGAAAAGATAAATCTACGCTATTACATTGATAATGCGACCTATACAATTTTCCTAGAAATAAAAATGTAAAAGAATAAATCAAAAGAAATTAAGGAAAAATAAAATCGAAAATTCTAAGTTAATGTTTTTGGTGTTTTTTTGTAGAAAATAATTTTAAGTTAATTAAAAAACCTAATTCTAACTAATTTTAATAAAAAAGTTAATTAACTTAATTTATTAATAAATGAAAAAAAGCCAAAAATTCAGTTACTAACTAAAAAAAAAACTTAATCCTAATTTGTTAAAAAAAAGGTTAATTAAAGGGTTAATTACAAAGAAAACCTAAAACCTAATTGTTTAATAAAAAAATGTTAATTTTGAAAAAAGTTAATTAAAATATCTAAATCCTAATTAGTTTTAATAAATAAAAAGTTAATTTTGAAAAAAAAAAGTTAATAAGAAAAAAACCTAAAACCTAAAACCTAACTAATTTTAATTAAAAAAAGTTAGTTTTGAAAAAAAAGATTTATGTGTAATGATTAATAAGAAAGAATTAAGTTTGCCAAAAAATATATAGAGGAAGAAACATCAATGAAAAATAGGGTTAGAAAATAAATATAATGCAAATGTCATGGGTGGTTGTTGAACCAAAAATTAATTTAAAACCTAAAATTAAATTAAAAAAATACCTAAAATTAATTATTCGAGTTTAGGAGGAAAAATCAATGGTTTGTGAAAAATGTTAAGTTTTATGGAAAAAAAAGTTTTAAACAGAAAGAATGAAAATAAGTAAAAGAATAAATATAGGAAGAAAACCAAAACCAATAGGGGTGGTTGTTGAACCCACGCCCTTAACCTTCTTAGGATGTCTGCCTCGTCGTACATTGGTGGTTCTTCTGTTTTGACCATCAACTTCTGTTTTGGCCATCAGCGTTTTATAATAATCCTGCATGGGATCATGTCTAAATCTGCAGTGTTGAATCTCATGAACACATTAAATAAGTTACTATATCATAAAATACAAAGAAAATAAATATATAAACATTTTTTAATGTTAAAACCGATATGGGCTGTATGAATGCTTCTATGTCCTTTTGATCATGAAGATCAAACCAGCCTTATCCTTACTGGAGAAATAGTGAGATGAATGCTTCTATGCTCTTTTGATCTTGGAGATCAAACCAGCCTTACCCTTACTGGAGAAGTAGTGAGATGTGAGTTTGTGACAAGGATCTCAAGGTTTTAGGATTCTTGAAAGAATTTGATATTCTGACAGGGTTGTGACAAAGGTTTTTTTCCTCTTTTTCTTTGTGTGAAAAGAATGAGATTATATAATGGAAATTAGAGAAAAGATATGGGCTTTGAATGTGCAATTGGGCCTCCAATATTCACTTGAGTCTGTCACGTTCCAGGCTAAATCGCAGGGGCTTAAGTGCAATTTTTGAAGTTGAAATATGAAAACAAAATGTAGCTGACATCGAGAACTAACTCCTATCCGAAAATGGGCTCAATCGGATAAACGGTGAATTAGTTATGAATTTTTGAAGTTTTGGCTCAGAGAAACTTATTTTGGGCTCCAGTGTCAACTCTGACACGTTCTTCAATAAAAAACTGGTATTGATCAGAGTATAACCCGATCTCGACTTTGGAAGAAAAGTTGTAAATCTCTGACTTCGGCGCGTCACACGCACTCTGAGCAAAAAAGGAAGACCTTTTGGATACCGTTCGAACTCAATACCTCCTGTGAAAACTTAGCCAACTCAATTTTTGAAATTTTGGCTCCAGAACCAGCTCGATATAATGAAAATCGACCAAGTTATGATTTTCTGAACATGATGCAAATAAACTTCTGTCACAAATTTTCTGTATGAAAATACTTGATAAATCCACATTTTTGAAGACCTTCTGATCGAAATTGGCTTCCAGCCGTGAGAGATGAATATGTAGATGACGTCAAGACGGAATTTTGGCCACCGGAACGGGTTCAAAACAAGCCACGATCTTCAAGTTATGAATTTTTTTTTTGCGTAAAAACTGCACTTTCAGCACACTTTTTCACCATATTTCTTCGAGAAAACTCACACATTTGGAGACCTTCTTTAAAGAATTGACTCCTGAACCGAACTTGAATTTGAGGATATGTTATCAAAGATATCTTAGCGAAAGAACACCTGAATATGACACGTCGGGTTGAACTTGTGAATCCTTGAACCCCGAATCGTTGCAAAACGGCGAACCGATCTTCAGCACGGAAAATACTCTGAGAACATCCATTGGCGAAATAAACGTCACTTGTAACTTGGCGAAGCTTGATAAATATACCTTGATTCTATAACCATAAAACCAATGATATGTATGTATATAATAATGAAATGTAAGCCAAAAAGGTCAAAATAACGAGGGTAAATTTTGGGGTACAACACCAAGGAATAAGTACATCTTAAACTGAATCAAAATGTTTTTTGTCCTGTATAACTTTGTGTAATTTCTCTAGTTTTAGGATTGACATTAATTTTTGTAAAAAAAGTAAGACAGGAATATGTTAGATAAGAGATGTTAACTTGCTAATAGGAACATGTTGAGAAAAAAGTCATATCTTATGTTGAGACATGTTGAGATGAGAAGTTCTCATCATTTGGAACAACATATTATATAAGATGTCCTATGAAGGAGGCGGCTGAGTTTAAGTGGACAGCTAGATTCCATTATGATTTAACTAATGTAGAATATTCTGGGAATATTATGTAATCCTATGTGGTGTTGTTTTGCAGGCAATAAGAATCAATTTAGAATATTGAAGAATATGCAGTTTCTAAATATGGAGATATATTAGGAAACTAATGATAGAAGATCTTGTTTATAGCAGAAGTTTATGTTGATGTGTAACAGCGAATGTGATGTGTTTTGAAGGCCCAAATCCAATTGGGTATAGGTTATAAATAGAAGTGTTGTAACCTAGGATTTGTTCCAATCGAGAATCGAAAAGATGTAATCATTAGGGATGAGTCTATAGCCACTCTCTAGGAGAGTTGGTGTAAGTGAACCACTCGGGTTGTGAGATGGTCACTGTATTCTCACTCAGAAGCTGTGAAGTAATAAGTTGATTATGGTTATTGGAGGAAGATTTTAAGAAACTCTAAGTTTTTTATTCTTAGTTAGGAGAGAAGTTGTAAACGTGGGAGTTTAACTTTGAGTCTTAGCTAGGTATTGTCAAGGAACTTTGTCTTCCTATTTGTTCATAATTGTTTTAATCCAATCGTTGTCTGTGATTGAAGAGGGATTGAGGAGGGCCTCATATCTAGGTGAATATTATATAGAAGTATAACAAAGGTAGTGATTAAGTGATTATACTGTAAACTGGTATGTTTACTATAAGGTCTATGAATTGATAATATCATAGTAGACTTGTCCCTGGCTTGGTATTTCCCTAGAGTAGGAGAGTTGCTCCGAACTGGGTTAATAATTATGGTGGGTTGTTTATTCTTTTTGGTATTGTTTTCAATGTTTATACCTTGCCTATGTTGTTATGTTCACATTAGATGTCTCGACATTCTATAGGACATTTGAGTTTTATTATACTAGAATTTCAATCGGTATCAGAGCAGACATCATGTTCTGTTTCTGAGTGAGATCTTAGGAGGATACTTTCTGGTCATGGGCAAGGAAGGAGGTTATTACTAAAAAGTTGTTTGAACTTGAAAGTTCGTATTGTGTTTTAACGGTCCCTAGAAGTGGAGGATGTACAGTTCATGACAAGGTGTGTATTGGACTTGTATGTGCTATTTTAAGGTGTGTAGCTTTGGTGGCAAGCTACTGTGTTGAGGGTTTGATTTATTGTTAAACCTAGGTTAACCAGTTACACTTGGAGTATGGTGTATTTGTGCAAAGGTTTATGTTGTGCCTGAAGGTTGTTGAGGAGTTTTCTGGTTTGTATTTTGCTGCATATATATCTTATGGAAAACTCCTGATGGTTTTATGTGTTGAGTCTGCAACACTATATTCTCCTCTGAAGGTGTATCCCATGGTGTGGTGATACTTGAGGATATGTTCAACTAGCTTATTTGAGTTTCTAAAGATACTTGAGGTTCATCCCAAGTCCACACATAAAGGCACTCTTATATGAGTTTATTGAAAAGAGATCTGGTAGAATCAATTTAATTTTGCTTCCACTGCTAAAAGGCCAATCTCCAGGACTTGATAGAGGATCTCTTGGTGTGTTTCTTGTGAAGGGAACTGATGTCCTACCAGATATTGGAACATCAAACCAGTAGATTATGCAGAATCTTGTTGGATAAAGGTATGACATAACATATGCTTAGGCGATAAACAAATGTGTATTGATCACTTATGTTTAGAACCTACTCCTGGTCTAGAAGAGGGGGCATCTATGTCTAAGAAGTTCCTAATTTATAACAGATCTTAGGTAAGTTTTTGGCCAGAACACGATCAACATATGATTACTTGTTAGGTAAGTTTATCTATGATTCAAGCAAGATGAAGTGAAGAGGTTGTGCGTTGTTCTCCTGCGGAGGATTTATAAAGTTATCTCATCCATATCCTTTATGTGTGGAAGTGAAGCTTAGATGTCAAGGAAATTTTCTCTAACATATAGAAGATCCTTCTAATCAAAGGAGACATTTATGGAGTCTTGTTTATAGCCATGGAAAATATTATGTTTAGAGAAGAGTTATTGGCATGTACCAACCATGGGATGCACGACTATTGGAAGGGAAGATGTATGATTCTCAAGGAATTCTTAGCAGTTAATAAGGGGGAGTCCTTAATCTGAAGCTAGAAGATATTGAAGAAATGTCAGACATAATGTCTTGACATCCTTGGTTTGAGAATTTATTTTTCTCAATATGACGAGTGATATTTCTCATTAATAGGATTGAGGTTATTTACTATAAATTGATATCTCTTATCAAATCTATGAGAGCATGGAACTCTTGTTCTACTATAATGAGAAAGTCATCCAAGGGTTGTGTGCATTGGAGTTGTTTCAATCTGAGTTAAGAGGTTGATTGTTATCTGAACTGGTTAAATATCATCTAATTCACCTAGGATGGGAATTTCAGTTGCTGGAAGCAAGGAAGAGTTATTATTTTGTACCAAATGATTATAGTTCCCTAGTATCTATAGGAAGTTCCTATCTTTGTTAGGGTTCAGTTATGTGGTGTCCTCACATAATGGAACACGTGTTTTGTAAGGATTGAAGGGTATCCTTGTGTGTTGGAAAAGTAGATTTATTTTGAACAATCTATTTCGTGATGACCAGTAAATGCCATTATTATTGAAGTCTGCTCCAGATACCTGTTAGAGGGAATCTCCTCTTTAGGTGCATAAGGATGGCATCTAACACCTCAAAGTCAGACATGAATTCTGAACATTGTGCTTATAAGAAGAAATCTTCTTGAGGTATGCATGCTCTGCATGTATTGGTTTGAGTTTGAAGGTTAATCAACTACTGATGGTTGATCCTCTTGTATCCCTTACAAGAGTTACGGCTTATTATGGTGTCTCCAGACCATAGTTAATGCCTAAATCCATGTGTTTGAGACTGATGTCGGATCTGATGTTGAAACATCATCTCAAAGTGTGTTTTATTCCTTCAGCCAAGGAAGTTGTTGTTGTCTAGAGTGGAGTTTAAGGTCAAGCCATTGACCTAATCTGGAATATTTTATGGTGTGAATGAATGTCATCAACTGGTGCCAGATGTGTGCAGAAGAAGATTGTCAGACCAAATGTCCTACCTTGTGTGAGAAGATAATCTTATTTGACCTATGATAAATACTTTGACGGGAGCTGAGTATTTGTTTATCCTCTAAGGAGGTTGTGCATGAGACTGATGGTGAATACTTTGACGAAAGACAATATTTGTCTGAAGAGTTATGAAATTCTGCATTCTGAACACTGTGTTTCAGAGAGTATGTGAGAGTTTATTTCTCTTCATAGCATTTAGGTGTTTAGAATAACCTGAGTAAGTTGCACTGGCTGTGTGTTCTATTGGGATCTTCGTAAAGGATTTCTATGCATAATGAGTCCTTTGAATTGATTTAAGAACCAAAGTATTTTGGGTTCTGTATTAAGAAGCAGATGTCCCAAATGATGTTGTAACATCATGATCGTTGATGGTTATGTTCTTTTTTGCTTAGGATTATGCATGTGAAGTTGGATGCTCAAGCATTATTGTCAGAAGTGGCATTTCTGACTTTGTGGATTAGAATATGGATAATTTGGTCCTGTCTACATTAGTATGCTTGGTGAATGCATGACTACTTTGTTGAAGACTCCACTAGTATCAGCAACTACTAGTGGATGTTAGGGCAGAAGATTGCTGACAGATACTGAGGTCTGAGCAAAGTGTTTTGAGGAGGTGTTTTTCTTCTGCTGCAAGTCACTCCAGATGAGTGTTGATAATCTGGAACTTAGTAAATCTTTTAAGCAAACTATGAATTTTTGGAGTTTGTGAGTGACTTCACACCTAGTATGCATGACATCTTGCATATTCAAAAGGTCATGATACTGAGTGTGGTTATGAAAAGACAGTGATCAGATGTGTCCTTGTGTTGTGAAGGAGTCAGAGTTCTTGGATGTATTCTCAAGGAGTGATAGTATCTGACTCTGTTTTGACTCTACTAAGGGAGTTAGGGTTCAGCATATGTGGGAAAGCGTTGTTCTTCAACATTAAAGCATGAAGTCTTTCGTGTGTTTTCATCTAGTGATCAAGTTTT
Organism: Vicia faba; assembly: GCA_948472305.1. Lineage (NCBI taxonomy): Eukaryota > Viridiplantae > Streptophyta > Magnoliopsida > Fabales > Fabaceae > Vicia > Vicia faba. The sequence goes on from OX451735.1 coordinate 1,000,476,256, forward strand.
CATCTTCAGTTGGAGCATTGGTTATTCATGGCAGGGTGAGTCATATATTTGTCTGTGGATTGTTGCTGCAATGGTACAACTAGTTTTTGCATGTTGTTCAAACTTGTGGAGATCTTATGCTTCTTATAAGAGTGTGATGTCAGACAACATTTTGTGACATTATGTAGTTATTGGTGGTCTTGACAAGGCATGGTTGGTTTTATCCATGTGAAGATGGGTGTTTAAATCAAGAATTCACATATCTCTCTAGTGTTTAAATGGTTATGTATGAGAGAATTTATTTTTCTCTACAGATTTTGTGAAGGACTCTCTAAGGGTCTTTATTATTGAGAGATATCACAAATGTGATATTCTGATGTCTTGGTGTGTGTTACTAAGTCTAAGTGAAAGGAGAACACTTTGAATCCAGTGGAAGACAGTATGGTTGAAGATGTGTTGGTCAATGTGCGAGCAAAAAAGACAATGTATGACTGGATGTAAGGACATTATTTCGGACATGTTTCTTGTATGATCAACAAAGGAGTTTTGGTGGAAAGTTTGATCAAACATGTGTTATAAGGTGTGTTTGACTATGCATGTGCATATATTGGGATCAGTTCTTTTCAGCAGAAATAATCCAGAGTTATTAAAGACGCTCAAAGTTGTTCTTGGACGGTGCACATTGTTTTTGGTGGCAGTTTCTCCTGAAATAACATTTCCGTTGACCAATATTATTGCTACATTCAAGGATCGTTATTTCCCAAGTAAATGACCAGTTATTTATAGAGTTTTCTCCTTTCCTCTTTCACCCTGAGAGTAATTGATGTGTCCATAATTCTTATGGATTTTGTTCGGGTTTGGGTGAGTTGTGCTTGGGTTTGGTTTTGTGAAGGCCTTCTTTGTCAATTTTGGGCCAAAAAGGGGGAGAAAGGGTTTGATCAGATGGACAGTTTGGAGATTGTTCTCACAAGTAACTTTCAAAGATGTCGGATAAGAAATTAGATCTTGTGTCTGGTGCATTACTTTGTGACTTATGATCTGAGTTATGAACACAATTGTGACATGTGTTCTGAGTTACCCGGGGTGGTGGTTGGATACTTCTTGGTGGTTGGATACTTCTTTAGTTTCCTCTTATGCCACAGATTAACTGGTGGTTGCTTCATGGTTCTCTTATGGCACCAGTTGGTAGGAAGATCTATTCATTTGTGACAAGAATAGGTTCCTGGGTTAAGGGGGAATATAGACTATTATCTTCCTCGTCTGGATCGGTTGTATCAAATATCTTCAGGACCTTCCTTCCTTTTATCCTGAGGTTGTTGTTTTTTGATGTTGAAGTTAGTACTGCAATAGGGCTCATTCAAAATGCTGGAAAGAAGATGTCGAACAAGATGTCCTGACATCTTGTCTGAAGCTTAACTCCATGGTGTTGTACTACTAAGATCAGTAGTTGCTGAAGACTACTGTTGAAGAATTTTTTTTCTTATTGATGTAATATTGGATTGTATTTTTATTTATTTGTTTTATCCAAAATTTTCCAAATGGGGAGATTATAAGTTCTCTAGTTTTAGGATTGGTATTAATTTTTGTAAAACAAATAAGATAACAATATGTTAGATATGAGATGTTAACTTGCTAACAGAAACAGGTTGAGCAAGAAGTCTTATTTTTATGTTGAGACGTGTTGAGATAATAAGTTCTCATCATTTGGAACAACATGTTGTATAAGATTTCTTATGAAGGAGCGTACGACATTGCGCCTGAGCTGAAGTGGACAGTTAGATTTTGTTATGATTTAACTGATGAAGAATATTTTGGGAATATTATGCAATCCTATGTGGTGTTGTTTTGTAGGTCAAGAAGAATCAATTCAGAATATTGAAGAATATGCAGTTTCTAAATATGGAGATATATTAGGAAACTAATGATTGAAAACCTTGTTTGTAGCATAAGTTTCTGCTGATTTGTAACAGCGAATGTGTTGTATTTTGAAGGCCAAAATAGAGTTGGGTATAGGTTATAAATAGAAGCATTGTAACCTAGGATTTGTACCATACGAGAACTGAAAAATGTGTAATCATTAGGTCAGAGTCTGTAGCCACTCTCTAGGAGAGTTGGTGTAAGTGAACCACTCGGGTTGTGAGATGGTCATTGTGTTCTCACGCAGAAGCTGTGAAGTAATGAGTTGAATATGGTTCTTAGAGGAAGCTTTTAAGAAACTACAAGTTTTTTTTCTTAGTTTGGAGAGAAGTTATAAACATGAGAGTTTAACTTTGAGTCTTATTCATAATTGTTTTGATCCAATCGCTGTTTATGATTGAAGAGGGATTGAGGAGGGCCTCATTTCTAGGTGAGTCTTAAATAGAAGTATAGCACGGGTAGTGATTAAGTAAGTAGACTATAAACTGGTATGTTTGTTGTAAGGTCTATGAATTGATACTATCATAGTGGACTTGTCCATGGCTTGGTATGCCCCCAAAATAGGAGAGTTGCTCCGAACTGGATTAACAATTATGGTGTGTTAATTATGCTTTTTAGTACTGTTTTCAATGTTTATACCTTACATGTGTTGTTATGTTCAGATCAGATGTATTGGCATCCTATAGGACATCTGAGTTCGGTTATACCTGAATTTCACTTTGTGTAGAATTTCCTATGCGTCGTCAACTCTTTAAAAATGGATATACAGGCAAGTTTGTGATTCTCCTCTCCTTTACCGAGCAATCCATATATGCCTAAAAACCGCAATTATTGTCATCCTTAACATTTACAATCCACTTAATGTGTTTGTGCATAAGAGTTGTATTTCTTCAATGAATTCAATCTTCGGCACCAGTGGTGAAGGAGGTTGTTTGCTAATGCAAGCACCCCCTTGTACACACTTTTTGGAGATTTTGAAGTTGGAGAATTCGAGAAATGTGAATCAGCATGTGTGATACGGTAGCAGAACCGACGGTTTTGAAATGTTGGTTTGCGTTTTGCGTTTTGTGTTTGCAAAAATGTCGTGGTAAGCAAGAGTTTCCACCGACTTTTATTTCATCCAATCGGAAAGGAAAAAAAGTACAGAAAAAGTCCTTTTTCGAGATATTCTGAGTACGGGGCATAGATTATAGAAAGGGAAGGTGTTAGCACCCTTTCCATCCATGGTTTTCCATGGCCTATTAGGTACTTGCTCATTTTTTAAACAGCTTGTGTATATGCTTGCTTTGAAAATGTTTTTCTTCGTGATAACCTTTGTATCAATCCTCAAAGGTGTGACGAAGTTGTTTTAAAAATTGTTTTGAAGTGTGTAAGTGTGAAAAGCTTTGATTTGAGCAAGTACCTACTAGCATCTACCTACTCGAAAAAAGATCGTTTTTATTCTTGCTTCCTTTAGACAGCGCTATCCCACTATTGAGAAATAGGTAGCACCATCGTTGGAGTTGTAAGGGTCAATTTGAAAGGGACGTACGATCACTAAAGCAATGTTAGGGCATCTTAGTAATAAACCTAGAGTCTTAATATCATATTCGAGGCAACATTTCCGAGGTAACCTTTCCGAGGCAATATTCTGAGGCAACATCTGAACGGGACATTTGATCTTTTTTAGACAGAACGGTAACCACTAAGACACCCTATACTTAATGGTTGCTTACCGAAGGGAACCGAAGTGAGAGCATACCTTAAGAGTGATATGTGCGAGTGACTTGTTTCAGTTATTTATCTTTGCACATTAGGGTTTTCTAACTATATTAAATTATCATGCAGTCTTGTCATATAATCCTATTAACATATATCTAGACAGTTAAATATTTGCAGAAATTAAGATGCGAGAAAGTAAATCTACGCTATTACAAGGCTTCGGGGTGGGAGATTAATTACATAGCCAAAAACCCGGGAAAAAAACGATAAATAAAAAAACCCTAGATTAAACTATTACAAACCATGCACAGTTACAACAATATTGACAAAAAATAAATAATATGTGTGCGGTGAATCGAATACGAGATAATTAGGGTTTCGACCCTTGCCTAAACCTAATTGCGATTAATTAAGAAAATGTTTTGGTTTTGTTTTGTTATTTTAAGAAAATAAAGAAATTGTTAAATTAAAATAAAGAAAAGCCTACTTCTAATTAATTTTAATTTTAATAAAAAAATGAATTAATTAATCTACAACCTATTTTTGTATTTTTATTTATTTGAGACAAAGAGCAAAATAAAATTAAATCAAAAGTTAACCTAATTTCTATTTTTTTTTTATTTTATTTATGAAAAAAACAAATTACAATTTCCCTAAATTAGACTAAATTAAATTAATAAAATTAATTTTGATAAAAAAAGTCGAATTCTAATTTTTTTGTGAATTATTGATTTTATGATTTTATGAAAAAAGATTAATTAGTGAATTAAAAATAATTAAAGAAAGTATTAAAAGAATTAAAAATAAATAAATAAAGAAGGATGAGATGGGCCTGCATTTAGCAAAAGGGGGGGTTGGAATGTAAATTCCTGGGCCCAAATGGACAGAGGCCTGTTTGACTTCGCCCCAATCCAATGTGCATGCTTGATTGAGGCGCATGGTGGTCCTCCCATGGTGGTATGTTGATCTAGGGACATTGATGAATTAGAGGGCCAGATCCTGATGGTGCACGGTGAGCATCTTGACTTGCAAAGCATGGGATTACCTGTTAAAAAATATTAAGAATGAAGGTTGGGACCTGGGAATTGAACCCAGGTCCTTTGCACTTTCCCCCTGCACGCTTACCAACTGAGCCAAGTGTTTTGTTTGTATATGCAATAAGACATAAATATTATATAATGAAAACACTAAATCCTGGAAAAAAAAACACGCTAAATTTAAATGGCCCAACCAAAGGATGACACGCATCATCATCTACCTCCCATCCGTCGTTTTAGGTAAACAAACTTTTACCTACAGACACAGGTTGTAGGTATATCTCTGTCCATCTCCAAAATCGTGTGCGCTCAAGATAAATGGCCATGGCTGGTACCATTCTACTCGTTTCATCCTCACGAGTCTCATGGTACCAGAATCAATACTCAATTTTGCCTATCCTACAAAGCCCTAATCAAGAATACAAAACCCTAGCTATGGCAACTTCCTGTATAGGCGTTAGAAATACAATTAAATGGTACCAAAAGTTTGCAAACTCAATGACAAACACGAATATATCATCAAAATATGCAATGAATGAGTAAATCAATGAAACCGAATTTGAATTTGGAAGCAAGTCATGATACCTATATCACATAATTCCAAGCGTGAGAGAGCTTGCAAATGGGTGGAATTCCTTCTGGAGATGTCCAAGAACCTGTTGGCGTCGTGAGAATGGTATGAATTGGCCTCTAACGTGGAGATTAAATCACCACTTTTCTTGCAATTTTTTGAGTTTTGTTTCACCTCTACACGACTGCTTCTAACCTCTTCATGCCTTGGTCTTCTTCTGTATATGTAATACAAACTATTAGGTCAACAAAAACAACCTCAATCTTGCTCATCATGGAGATTTGATTTGATCTTTCAATGCATATGATTCCTTTCTAAGTTTTCTCAAATCCAATATTTTTCAACCAAATTGACTTTGCACAAGTTGATCTTCAATTGACAGCATATCATATCTTCTTTCAATGCAAAAGATCATCCCTAAAATGCAATATATGATTTATTAGGATTTATTTGATTTTATTTGAATTTTAAATGAATAAAAATAAAAATAAATTGGATAAATGAATAAATAAAGCATGTAGGGTCCCATAGGTCTTGGACTATGTTAGGAATGAGATTCAAGCATAAAAACTTGGGCCCATTTAGCAAAAGATGCATATTTGAGCATATTTGACTTTTGGCAATTTTACAAAAAAGGTCAACTTGGCCAATGCATAACTCTCTCAATTTTGACCCTAGAGAGGTTTTCTTGGACTTTTTAGAAAGCTTAGGATGTCCTCTAAACAACCCTTTTTGTATCATATCAATTTAGTCTTCCATGTTCATGTATGAAGCCTTGACCCAAAAGGTGTTTTTGTTGACTTTTCAAAATGACCTATAATGTCCAAATTCATATCTTCTTGTGAGTGCATATTTTGAACTTGGGAGATGAAGATGAATTGTATATAATTTAATCCTCTTAAAAATGAGATTTTAATGAGTCATTTCTAATAAAGTATGAGAAAGTTATGCTTGGTCAAAGTTGAGTTGACTTTTCCTATAAAACCCTAATTTAGCAACTTTTGGGTTTTGATGAATTGTGAGCAATCCTTGATGAATCATGATCAACCCTTGATCAAGTGATGAATGATACTTCAAAATTATGATGTTGACCAAAAATCTTGAAGTTTGACTGTATGTGGGCCATAGTTGACTTTTGACCTAACACATTCGATTTTCAGGCCTTTGAACAATTGACTGAGCAAACTTCCTCTGCAAGGCTTGAAACTTGACATGGATGATCTTGAGAACATATTAGGACAATGGTGATAATTTGGGATCCTTTGGACTCAAGCATCTTGATGCAAAATAAGACCCTAGTTTGAGGTAGACTACTTTAGGAGAGAGTTTGTTTGGTCAACTCTTGGACTTCCTTGAGAAATTTGAGGACCTCACTTGAAATGTATTGAGAAATATGGGAGGGAAAATTTTGGGGTACAACAGCTGCCCCTGTTCAATCTTCTTAAACCTGAGGATGTAGATTGGCTCGTCTTCCTTACGTGATCTAAAGGTGGAAGATGATTGAACACTAGAGTGCCCAGAAATTTGCACTCGCATGAAGTGATACTTGATTTGTGATATCGGGAATGGGCTTATAGATTCCATTTGAAAGTTGCTAAATAATTGTCGGAGATGGGTTTAAAGATGCCATCCGAAGAAGCATTGATCGCATAAGAGATTCCTTTGCGAGAACCCGTATACCTGTTGTTAAGGAGGACTTCGCTGGGGAATGATGGTCTTTGTCTTGAGAGAAATAGAGTTTTAGGAGCTTCAGTTGTCCATTATTTTACTGGGGAATAATTCCGGTTTGGGAAACGGAAGCGAACTGTGTGTTTAATCGGCGTATATACTACACCCCGACTTACTGGCGAAATGTGAAATCAATTGTGTTTGATTGGGTCCCGGTCTTACAGTGAAGTGGACTGTTGTCTGGGGATAAGGGAGGCCGAACCCGGATAGTAAGGTTAGGAGAAGGAACTTGGATAGTAGGGTTACCTCGGTATGAAAGCCTGGGTAGTAGGTGTTGTACCCCAAAATTTGCCCTCCCATTTCCTCAACATTTTCTCATCACCAGACCTTTGAAGATCAAGATCCAATTAGGGTTTCCTCTGCTCAAGATTTCTCCTTGCACTGATGGACCCAAATTAGGGTTTGTGTTTGAACAAAGATGTTTTGACCTAAAATGCCTAAGATGACTTTCATGCTTCATATTAGACTCCCAAGTTTATCCATACCAAGTTTCAAGTCTTGATTCCAAGTTTTGCCCAGTCAATTGGACAGATGACCTAGAAATCAGCTGTATTGGAGAAAAAGTCAATTGTGGCCAATTGACAGTCAAATCTCATGAAAATTGACCCACATCAACATTATGAACTCATATGGACCATTTGATCAAGTTTGGATCATAATTCCACAAGAAATTTGATCAGATCACCAAAAGGGCAAAATGGTCATTTTTAGGGTTTTGACTGCACAAAGGCAATTTTTGACTGTTTAACTTAGCCAATGGCAAACCAAGATCACATATGGACTCAAGGACCCCATGGAATTGTCTTGACATTATCAACAAGCTCAAAAGATCCCAAGTACACAAGATTGACAGTTGAATTTCCCAGTCAATTGATCAATTCTGACTGTATACTGAAAAGTCAAACTTTGACTTTTTGGTCAAAATCAAGAGTCAAGATTCATGTTTCATCAAAACATGCCAAATCATGAAACTTGTTCACCAAGAAACCAAGAAATGCAAATTAGGGTTTAAAATGGAATTTTTTCATAACTTAGAATTTTTCTAAGTTATGGAAAACCCTAATTTTTCCCAACTTTGCCCCACTTTTTCACCATGATTCATTTGGATTCAAACAAAAGTCAAAACATGAAAGTTGTAGCTTGTTGCATAATTTACAACTTTGATTCACAAAGTTTTCTCATTTGAAGCTTGTATCTCAAGTTACAAATTTTTGAATAAGGGCACTAAACCATTCTTAACTTAGTGAATTTTTGACCTATTTTGACAAGGTTTTCTACCCCACTTCAAGGCCATTTTCCATATACTTCCACTTGGAATTTCAAATTTCATTTCAAAGATGGATTGTAGTACACATTCCAAGCTTTCCAAAATGTCCAAGAACTTCTCAAACAACCTCATGGTTAGGGAGAATCGAATTTCACAATATGGCAAAACCTCACTTTGTTCATGACCAAGTTACATGTCCATAACCTTGCAATTTGAACTCAGCATTGCTTTAGGCTAGATTACAGGTCCTTAAACCAAGTTACACTCAATAATTTAATGCATATTCTTTGTGCCAAGACCATGTTTTTTAAGCTAAAGCATTGTATGAAGGTTTAATCCATTTTTAGATAAAGCAAAATAACCATTTTTGAAAAGTCACACTTTATGTCAAATTGAAAATCCAACAAGTACATTGCAAATCTGATTGGCACAAGATTATGAGCATAACACACTGATCAAGGAGGGATTATGCAGCACATTAGGGGCCCTCTACATGCCTAGAAACACAAGTTGGCATTTGTTGCTTAAAGTTGAAGAAACATTGCATAACTCTTACCAACTTCCATCTCAGCTTACACACACTTAAACAAAGTTATCAAACACATTTCACACAACACAACCAAGCTAATACACGAGCCCTTAGCCTTCAAAACACCCTCCATCTCAGAATCACTCTCAAACTGCAAAAACAGGGCAGGCCCTGCAGTTTGAGTGCTATCTCTCATTTCTCTCGAGCTCTCTTGTCCAAATCAGTTCACACACCTTCCATACCATCTATGCAAGCTAACCAAAAGCAAAAGCATGACCTGTAATCACTCTAATCACTTCCACCATTTTCACATTTCTGACTTGCAGGTGAAGTTCTCTAGCTCGATTCAGAAGCTTTCAAGACAAAGTAAACATTGGAATAGCATCCCTGGACCTCAAGGAAGCTTTTCCAATCATCACCTTGCACTGAAAGTTCCTACATTTCCAGATAGAACTTCAGCTGAACAGGTATCTTGGTGAACTCGTATCTCCCTTATTATGCATCATTAGCTTTAAGTTTGTGAACAAACAAGGTTCTACTCATGCCACTGAACATGTACATGTTTTTACTTTTCATTTCTTTTGCTTGAGCTGTGAGAATTTGAGGTTTGAAAATGGCAGAAAATCTAGGTTAGGATTTGGGGGAGGAGAAATTCTCCCTCATCTTAGAGAGTTAGATCAAGTTATGCATATGGTTAGAATCGTCTCTTCATGCTGAACATCTTTTATGTTATGAGTTTGCATTGAAAAGCCAGGAATCAAGAGTTGGAAGATGAAGAACAAGGCGCGCGTATTTTCAAACATTGTTTGCTGGAGGTTGAAGACAGGTCTTCTGGGCTGGGCCTGGAACATTTTTCTTATTTGCACCACATAATTGCTTTTACACCCCCAAGGCCCCTTTGCTTATTTCTTTGACTTTTTGACTTTTTTCTTTTTTGATTGACTTTGTTTATTTTTTCTCATGACATAAAAAATATAAAAATATTTTTTCTCACCATTTTTTAATTTATTAGGTATTTATATGATTTTCTTTTGATTAATACTTAGATAAATAAATATATACATTTCATTAAAATATTGAGAAATAGGTAAAAATACTTTTATTTTCACTTTTATTTTATTATACCCTCTGAAAATATTTTACATAAAAAAATACCTTTTTTTTGCAAACATTAAAAATTATTATTATTTATATATATAACACATATTTAAAATAATACATATATACATATATGTATTAATATATTTAAGATAAATACAAAATATATACCCTTTTATTTTTATTATTAATATTTAATATAAAAATGCATTTTTGACAAAATACTTCACTTTATTTTATTTTGTACATAATAAATAAATACATGCACATATTAAATAATTAATGCATTTCATTTAATAAAAATTAGGGTTTTGCCCTAAATTCAAAAATACTCCAAAAATAATATCTTTTTATTTTCTTTTTATTTTACATAAATAATCCTCTTTTTTTCATACATATAAAAAACCCTTTTTTGCATTCTTGCATATTTGTTCTATTTTTATTTTATTTATGCAATTAAATTACCTTGCAAATATTCAATATTGATGTAATAGCTTAGATTCAATTTCCTGTCTAAATACCTCCCCATTTGAACATTTGTACCCCCCTCCCTATATTATTGTGTTGTAATAGCGTAGGAGTTTAAATTTTGCACTTTATCGCTTTCTAAATATACAATGTTAGAATTAGGGTTTATATGCGAATAAAAATGAACAAAATAGTTATGACCTAATCTCAAGACAAACAAGCATGAAAATGGACACACAAATCACACTTGCACCCCCTAGGGTATTCCACTTTGTTGCCTTCAAATAAATGGGCCATATTGCACGTTAGGTCTCTTTGGGCAAAACAAACAAATTGAATGATCATGGTCCCTCGATAACACTTTTCAAAATATTGCCAAACAAATGATCAAGTCCCTTAAAGAAAATGCCCAAAGATACTTGGCACCATTGCAATTATGGTCCAAACGATGACCCGCGCCCGTCCCTTTCACATCCTAACATGAGATTTTCCACCAAATACAATGGTGGAACAAACTCATTAAAAGGGTTAAAACATAGCAATAAACTTTGAGAAATTTAGGAGTAGATAAACTCTTAGTTACTTGAATCAAACTTGCAAAACAAAACACTTGCCTATTTTCTAAAACACACCTCACAACACTTTCAAAACAACTTTCAAAAACAAATGAAAACCTTTTCAAAAGACATACACCTTTGTATACATCCCCACATGGATCATTACAAAGGTTGCCACCACATTGGTTTCTTTTCAAAATATTTTCAAACCCACACACACAAACACCATTTAAAACAATTAAAAAAGGCAAGTGATCTAAGCAAGTAACTAAGAGCCCATGGATAACCATGGATAGAAAGGGTGCTAATACCTTCCCTTTCTATAATCTACTCCCCGAACTCAAGAAATCATCTCAAAAGGTTTTTGCTGTGCTTTTTAACCTTTCCTTAGGATAAAATAAAAAGTCGGTGGCGACTCTTGCTCAACCGAAACATTTGTGAAAACAAACGCAAAACCATAGTCAGTTCTCCCACCGTATCACAGAACTGGCGACTCTGCTGGGGAAAATTTTAAAAGTGGAGTAACCTTAGGGCTTAGATCACCCTCTTGCATGACTAATTGTTTGAATTGTTTGCTTTATATCTTGGCTCTATTGTTTGGGTTTGCAATCCTACACCCGGATTTTGGGAAACATTCATAGATAGCAATACGTTGTGGAAACTGTGCGGGGTATACCGACACGGTTGAAGCAATAGCTATATTAGTGCGACATATTTGTGAGTACCGGTAACCCTTGAGTTCAATCAAGGAGAGTACGGGGCCGCTGAGTGATGTCACTAAGCACTAATGACCTAGAACCTTACTTGACCATCTTGGCCTTTTATTAGGGGTAGTGAGATGACCGGCTTTGGTGCAGTCCGAAGTTGGTAGATACTCGATACTACACTCATTGAGGGTTGTGTTCTTGGAATATTTTGGTCGCTAGTTAAGTGGCTAAACCAAAACAATGAACAATAAAAACAATCCAGTGATATTGAGCTCCTTAGAACCCGGTTACTATTTATAGGACAGGTTTTTAAGCCAACTACACTCAAGAGGGTACTTACCTATGAAACCCCATGCAAGCCTGAAATTAGGGTTTGGTGTGATTTGCTTGTACATATGTTTTGTGCATACATCATAAACATCATAAAACATCATATGCATTCACTAACCATTTCAAGGGTTTTGGATCTTCATCTTTGTTCTTGTTTTGTAGGATATGGAAATTCCTCGCAGAAATACCGTTCAAGTCAACCTTGTGAGAATCTCTCCTCAACTCAAGGAGATCACCTCAAGGATTCCGGAAAACTCATCCTTCAGTGAAAGACATGGTAGACTGCTCAGCCTAGTCAACACCAACATTGAAGAAGACATGATGAAAGTGTTATTCCAGTTCTTTGACCCTCTTCACCACTGTTTCACTTTCCCTGATTATCAATTGGTACCCACTTTGGAGGAGTTTTCTCAACTCCTGAGAATCCCTATCCTTAATCAACTACCCTTCAACGGTACGGAAAAGGAACCAAAGCCGGAAGATGTTGCTCGAGCATTACATCTACAACCATCCGACATCAAGGGGCATTGGGAAACCAGAAGTGGCGTCAAAGGATTCTTAGCAAAATTCTTGTTTGAGAAGGCACAAGAATGTTGGAACTCATTGGACCTACAAGCCTTTGAAGAGATTGTGGCACTCCTTATCTATGGGTTGGTCTTGTTCCCCAATCCTGACCAATTGGTAGATGTCAATGCTGTCAAAATCTTCTTGTCCAGAAATCCAATACCGACATTGGTTGGGGACATTCTTTACTCATTTTACACACGAACAATGAGAAAGAGGGGTGTTCTCATGTGCTGTACTCCTATCCTCGCAAGGTGGTTTATTTCGCACCTTCCACAATCTGTCTTGAAGAATGACCAAGGTACAAGGTGGTCCCAACAATTGATGACTCTTACTCATTCTGATGTGCATTGGTGTTCTCGGTCCAGAGAAAATGTCATCATTGTCGATCGTTACGGAGAATTTCCTAATGTTCCTTTACTTGGAATTAGAGGGGGTATCACCTACAACCCTTGCCTAGCTTTGAGGCAATTTGGATATGCACGGAGGGATGGCCCTCATGATATGTTGATTCCTAGCCTAGTTTTTGACTTCGACAACGATGCGCAAGGACTTCGCCAAAGATTCATCAGAGCTTGGGGAAAACTCAACAAGGTTGATAGCAAGACTCTGGGACACAAGAACTCCATCCCTCTTGAGCCCTATCTCAAGTGGGTACGAGCCCGAGCCCAAAGTCTAATGATGCCTTATCCTCATGTACTCCCAGTGATTAAAGAGCCCGTCAATGAAGGAGAAGTTCCCTACACCATCCTACATCCAGACATGCCTACATCGTGGGAGGAAATGCAGAAAAGTTGGATTCAGCTCAAGGAGGAACGGAATACTTTTGAAGCTAGCTACTACGCCAGTGAAAAGAAGGTTCTAGAGCTTACCCGCCGACTCCACGAACAAGAGGCCCTCAATACCTACATCGCGCCAAAGAGGATGCGCAATGTCTTTCTGCCTTAAGAAGTTTATTTTGTAATATTTGGCCCATGGGGCATTTATGTACTGACAAATTTCTTCTTATTAATATGACGTGCGTTCTTCTTTGTCTAAAACAATTTTGAATGTCCTAAATCCTTGAATGCATTGCATACATAAGCATACCATTCATCATGTGCATAAGAAGCTCTCATTCCAGGTTTCCTTATCTGTCTGCTGTTTATTACAGTAGAATGGATCTCGAGCAAACAGTCAAGGACCTACAAGCTCAGAATGCACAGTTCCAGCAACTCCTGACAACCTTGGCTAAAGGTCTGGAGGATCTCAAGACCTTGCTGGGGAATAAGGACCCAGTAAAGAAGAAGAAGAAGAGGCTCGGGGTGGCTACTTTGGGGAGAAGATTTGACGGAGAAGCTCGAAGAGTGCTTGAATTTCCTCCTACTTCTGATGAAGGAACCAGTAAAGGAGGTGGACCGGCGGTACCTTCCGAATCTGATGCGGAAGAAGAAGAGGTTGAAGAGGATGAGGATTATACTGATCAACAATACCCTCCAACTGATGATAAATACAAAGGGTTAGAAGACAGATTGGCCTCCATGGAACTACAAAGGGTACCAGGTTTGGATTTTGAAGACTTGGGTTTGGTTGCCGGCATTGTGATTCCCCCAAAATTCAAAGTGCCAGTGTTTGTGAGGTATGATGGGCTGTCCTGTCCCAAAATGCATCTTAGGTCCTACGTGAGAAAAATTCAACCCTATACGGCAGATAAAAACCTCTGGGTTCACTTCTTTCAAGACATCCTTTCGGGAGCTCAGTTGGAATGGTTTTATCAGCTAGAAGGAACCAGTGTCCGGAATTGGGAAGATTTGGCCACCGCTTTTTACAAACAATACCAATATAATTCTGATCTTGCTCCTACTCGTACCCAACTTCAGGGTATGTCACTAGGAACAAGTGAGGGATTCAAAGAATACGCGCAAAAATGGAGGGATTTGGCTGGCAGGGTGCAGCCTCCTTTAACTGATCGTGAACTTGTTAATATGTTTTTAGGGACCCTATCTGGGCCATTTTTCAATCATCTGATTGGTAACTCTTCCGCGGGGTTTACCGATTTGATCTTAACGGGCGAAAGAATAGAAGCTGGCATCAAGTCAGGAAAGATTCAGAAGGGTGTTGCTACAAGTACTGAGAAGAGGCCTTTTAAGAAAGAAGCAAGTGTCGTCTATGGTCCTAGAAGACAAGTCAAGCCCGAAAGTCGCCAAGCCGTCAATGCTTTGGTCATTTCAAAACCTGTTGCTGCTCCTCAGCAGTACAATCAACAAAGAAGTGAAAGGCCCAAGAGGCAGTATACTCGGCTGAGTATGACCTTATCTCAAATTTTACCCCAACTGTTATCAACCAATTTGGTTACCACCAAAGAAGCTCCTAAAGTCGTGAATACTGCGTCTCCTAAGTATAACCCAAATGCCCGGTGTGCTTATCATTCTGATAGTCCCGGGCACACTACTGACGATTGCTGGGCCTTGAGGAACAAAGTGCAAGATCTTATCGACGCGAAGGAAATTCAGTTTGAAGCGCCTGAGAGACCAAATGTTGTAACTGCTCCTATGCCCCAGCATAGAGTAAATGCCATTGAGGAAGAGTTGTATGCTGTTTCGGTGAATGAAGTTGTTACCCCTCTTTTGAATGTTAAGAGGAACTTACTACTAGCCGGTTTATTTCCGGGTTGTAGTAAGGGTTGCCTCCTGTGTGCTGTTATCCCCACCGGTTGTCCACTGCTGAAATCAGGCATCCAAAGCCTGATGGATAGCAAGGAGATTATGTTCAAGAAAACTGCTGTTCCGTTTGTTCCCATTGAAGAAATATCTGTTGTCACAATCTACAATCCTGCCAAAGCTCCCGTAAAGAAACCAGTCCAAATTATGTCTGTTGCACCCATCACTATTACTGTCCCGGGGCCTCTCCCGTATGAGTCTGATAAAGCTGTTCCATGGCATTATGGAGCCGACGTGTATGTGCTTGGGGTGAAGCAGGAGTTCAACACCAATACCAGTATCAGTAACATCACTGGTCCCGCCAAGATTACCCGCAGTGGTAGGCTCTTCTCGCCTGACATTGCACCGCCAGTTATCTGAAAACCTCTCACCATCACACCCGCAAGTGTGCATGTTCCAGTTCAAGTTCCTGTGTCTACTACTGCCGCCGAGTCTTCTGATACTCGGGGCAAAGAAATTGCTACCGATTTGCCTGCCAGGACGGAGGCACCAAAGAAGACTGCTGTGGAAGCCTCCCAACAAGAAATGGAGGAAATTCTTAAAATTATCAAAAAGAGTGACTTTAATGTTGTTGAACAATTGGGGCATACTCCCTCCAAAATCTCTATGCTATCATTGCTGTTATGCTCAGAGGCCCATGCAAAAGCCCTGATTTCATTTCTGAAAACGGCCCATGTGCCGCAAGAGACCTCCGCGGATCAATTCACCGACTGTGTGGCTAATTTGACGGCTGACAATGGCTTAGAGTTCTCAGATGCTGACCTTACCGCCAAAGGGAAAAATCACAATGATGCCCTGCACGTCTCTATAGACTGTAGGGGCACTACTCTCGCACACGTGTTGGTGGATACCGGTTCTTCCCTGAATGTTTTACCCAAGAAGGCATTGGATCGCTTAGATTGTGAGGGTTTGGAGTTGAAACCTAGTAACATCATTGTTAGAGCCTTCGACGGTTCTAAGAGGATGGTGCACGGTGAGGAAGACATCCCTATTCGTGTGGGTTCCCAAGTTTTCGGCTCAATGTTCTATGTAATGGATATTCGTCCATCTTACTCCTGCTTGTTGGGTCGACCCTGGATTCATAAAGCTGGGGCAGTAACTTCCACTTTACACCAAAAGCTCAAATACCTTGTCAAAGGGAAGATTGTTACTGTGCAGGGTGAGGAGGAATACATGGTGAGTCACTTGAATTCATTCCGGTATATCGAGATGGACGGGGAGTTTATTGAAACCCCCTTTCAGCATTTCGAGGAAGTACCTCCAGTGTTGGCATCAACTGAGGCAGTGGTTGAAGAAGATTTTCCGTTGAAGATGGCGTCCTTGAAGGATGCCCGGGCTGTAATCGAGAAAGGCAATTGTGCGAACTGGGGTCAGCTTCCTGACTTCACTTAA
Source organism: Vicia faba (assembly GCA_948472305.1). Taxonomy (NCBI): domain Eukaryota; kingdom Viridiplantae; phylum Streptophyta; class Magnoliopsida; order Fabales; family Fabaceae; genus Vicia; species Vicia faba. The sequence continues at coordinate 1,000,492,800 of OX451735.1, forward strand.
AAGAATGACAAGTTTGGGCTGGGCTTTACTGCAGAGGCTCAGAGGGCTGTGCGCAAGGGAAGGATCGGAAAGGCTCCGGTGTTTATCTCCAACCCAAGGGTGAATGCTATTGAGGAGGATGTGGAGGAAGCAGAGTTTGATAGTTGGATCTACCCGACTACCAGCAACGGACCAAGCAACTGGACGGCAAAGGATTTTACACCTATCACATTTGTCACGCAGTAATTAATTTCTTTTGATTTCCAATTTGTAACAAACAATGTGTTAAAACTTTTATTGGCTCGGTGTCCTACCCGGGGCATCGTATCTCCATTTGTGAGGGCTTTTTGTATGACATTTCCATATATCATCAATCAAAACATTGGACGTTTGTTGCATTTCGAATCTTATGCTCCTTTTTCTTTCTGTGTTATATATATTGCAAAACAGCTATATTTACACACACTCACTTATACAGGTTTCAATCCACTCTGGATCTCACTGGTAACAGCTCTGCTACCGCCAGTTATGACTTCGAGAATCCGATCAACTTGGCCGAGGACGAAGGTGAAGATGATTGTGAAGTGCCTGGTGAACTCGCAAGACTGCTACTCCAGGAAGAGAGGGTTATTCAACCACATGAAGAGCCGGTGGAAACAATTAACCTGGGTACTGAGACAGATAGGAAAGAGGTCAAGATTGGTGCCAATCTAGAGCTCAGCGTGAAGCAACGATTGATCCAGATGCTACAGGATTACATGGAGATATTTGCTTGGTCCTATGAAGATATGCCTGGTTTGGATGCCGACATTGTAGTTCATCACCTGCCAACCAAGGAAGACTGCCCTCCGGTAAAGCAAAAGGTCGGCCGTATGCGCCCAGAGATGTCTGAAAAGATCAAGGCTGAGGTTATGAAGCAATTCGATGTCGGGTTTCTTGCGGTAACTTCTTACCCTCAATGGGTTGCTAATGTGGTGCCAGTACCGAAGAAGGACGGTAAAGTCAGGATGTGTGTCGACTACAGGGATTTGAACAGGGCAAGCCCCAAGCATGACTTCCCCTTACCTCACATCGACGTTCTTGTCGACAATACTGCTCAACACAAGGTTTTCTCCTTCATGGATGGTTTTTCAGGGTATAATCAGATCAAGATGGCTCCGGAAGATATGGAAAAGACCACCTTTGTGACTCAGTGGGGCACTTTCTGTTAAGAGGTCATGCCATTCGGATTGAAAAATGCTGGGGCAACCTATCAACGTGCCATGGTTGCCTTATTTCATGATATGATCCATCATGAGATTGAGGTATACGTTGATGACATGATTGCAAGGTCTCAAACTGAGGAGGAGCACCTTGACCATCTGAGGAAGTTGTTTGACCGACTCAAGTTATACAAGCTGAGGTTGAATCCCAACAAATGCACCTTTGGGGTAAGATCCGGAAAATTGCTAGGTTTCATTGTAAGTGATAAAGGTATTCAGGTGGACCCTGCCAAGGTAAAAGCCATACAAGAGATGCCGACTCCAAAGACAGAGAAAGAAGTCAGAGGCTTCCTGGGACGACTGAATTACATTGCCCGATTCATCTCACATCTAACTGTTACTTGTGAGCCAATCTTCAAATTACTAAAGAAAGATCAAGTAGTACGTTGGAACGATGAATGTCAGGCTGCCTTTGAAAAGATAAAGGAGTACCTCCAAGAGCCACCTATTCTTATGCCACCAGTAGAAGGGAGACCTCTGATACTATACTTGACAGTACTTGATAACTCAATGGGGTGTGTGTTGGGGCAGCATGACGAGTCTGGCCGAAAAGAGCACGCTATTTATTACTTGAGCAAAAAGTTTACCGACTGTGAGTCCCGTTACTCACTGCTTGAGAAAACTTGTTGCGCTCTAGTATGGGCTGCTCACCGGCTGAGACAGTATATGCTGACTCACACTACTCTATTGATTTCAAAGATGGATCCCATCAAGTACATATTTGAAAAGCCTGCTCTGTCTGGAAGGATAGCGAGATGGCAAATGATCTTGACAGAATATGACATTCAATATACAACTCAGAAAGCCATTAAGGGAAGTGTACTGGCAGATCATTTGGCACACCAACCTGTGGACGATTACCAATCATTGAACTTTGATTTTCCGGACGAAGACATCATGGTGGTAACTGACTGTGAGGTACCTGGACCGGATGAAGGACCTGAGGAAGGGTCCCGATGGTCTATGCATTTTGACGGAGCCTCCAATGCTTTGGGTAACGGCGTCGGCGCTGTAATCATATCTCCCAAAGGAACTCATACTCCACTCACCGCCCGATTGTGTTTCAACTGCACCAACAACATGGCAGAATATGAAGCATGTATCATGGGTTTACAAGCTGCAATCGACTTAAGGATCAAGTTTCTGAGTGTCTTCGGAGATTCCACTCTCGTGATCAATCAGATCAAGGGCGAGTGGGATACGAAACACCCAAATCTTATTCCTTACAGGGAGTATGTGTCAACCTTGCTTCCCCACTTTGAAGAGATAACTTTTGAGCACTTCCCAAGAGAGGAGAATCAGCTAGCGGACGCACTAGCTACGATTTCTTCAATGTTCAAAGTTAAATGGGACAATGAGGCTCCCCGGATCATTATCTGGAAGTTGGATGAACCGGCATACTGCTGCGAGCTTGAGGCTGAAAAGGTGACTGAAAAATCCTGGTATCATGAGGTGAAGAGGTACTTAGAAGCCCAAGAATACCCTGAAGGTGCATCTGCCAATGACAAGAAGTTCATGAGGAGGTTTGCGGCAAAATTCTTCCTCAGCAACGGCATTCTCTACAAACGGAATCATGATTCAACTCTACTGCGTTGTGTGGATAAGGCTGAAGCAGAGAAGATCATGATAGAATTGCACGAAGGTACATTTGGAACACATTCCAGCGGACACACCATGGCTAAGAAAATCCTTCGGGCAGGATATTTCTGGTCCACAATGGAAGCTGATTGTTACCAACACTCTCGAACTTGTCATAAATGCCAAATCTATGCTGACAAGGTGCATATTCCTCCAGTTCCTCTGAACGTCCTGACGGCACCTTGGCCTTTTGCAATGTGGTGGATTGATATGATCGGTGAGATCCGACCGACGGCGTCCAATGGGCATCGCTTCATCTTGGTGGCGATCGATTATTTCACGAAGTGGGTTGAGGCAGCTTCCTACGCCACGGTAACCAAGAGCGTCGTGGCACGTTTTATCCGGCATAATCTGATCTGTCGGTACGGCGTCCCGGAAAGAATCATTACGGACAATGGTACCAATCTCAACAACAAGATGATCACTGAACTCTGTGAACAATTCAAGATACAGCACCATAATTCTTCTCCCTACCGGCCGAAGATGAATGGGGCTGTAGAGGCAGCCAATAAGAATATCAAGAAAATTGTGCAGAAGATGACAGTGACCTATAAAGATTGGCACGAGATGTTGTCGTTCGCTCTTCATGGGTACCGTACCTCAGCAAGGACGTCAACCGGGGCAACTCCTTTCTCTTTGGTCTATGGCATGGAGGCAGTCTTGCCAATTGAAGTCCAGATACCCTCTCTTCGAATAATGAAAGATGCAGATCTGAGTGAAGATGACTGGATCCAGACTCGACTTGATCAATTAAATCTGATTGACGAAAAGAGGCTCACTGCTATCTGTCATGGTCAGACGTATCAAAAACGCATGATCAGGGCATTTAACAAGAAAGTCAGACCGCAAGAATATCAAGTTGGAGACCTGGTAATCAAACGCATCATCCGTCCTCAAAGTGATCCCCGGGGCAAATGGACCCCCACATACGAAGGGCCATTTGTGGTTAAGCATGTGTTCTCAGGAGGAGCCGTGATCCTAACCACCATGGACGGTGACGACCTTCCTCACCCCTCCAATGCAGACATAGTGAAAAAATACTATGCATAAATAAAAGACCCGCTAGGTTGACATACCTAGGCAAAAATAAGGGCTTCCCGGCAAACTAAAAGGGTTCGGGCAAAAATAAGGGATGAAATGAAAAAAATCTGTACACCCGGCAAGTCGAAAACCTAAAAAGCCGGCTTGGGCAAAAATGGGTATCCCGGTGGACTGAAAACCCGAAAGGGCGGTCCAGGCAAAAGTTAGGGATAAAGCGTAACACTATGTCTCATTGGATCACTTCGCATCCGGAATTCGGCATCAACTATCTGGCTCAGACTTCGGCATCGACCAATCGGCTTCATCTTCAACTAGGCAGCAAAGCGATGAGACGCTTGGAGACATAAAGGCGATAGCAGAGATGGAACCCAGTAGGATTGTTCACATAGCTGTTTTGTTTTCTTTTCAAAATTGTAAATTCTGTGATTAATATGGCGGCATTCTCTTACTAGGATGTCAGCCTCTTGTACAAAAAACGCCTATTCACAGGCAAAATTCAAATCAATACAAATTCACTAGTCCATACAAATTGCCATTGTTTTTCCTTTTTCTGTTTTGTCTTGCGAAGAACGTCCAATGTTCATTTTTGATATATGCATTTGACATTAAATTGCTGATTCATAAATATTTGCACATGAAACGAAAGATTAATTACAGGTGACATCAGAAACAGGGGCAATGTGAAATTGTCTGATGCAGTCTGGTTGCTTTGTCCGTCAAGGTACCAAGGTGGATTCGACTGAAGAATGTGACCAAACGATCTCAGCTCCCCGCAGAGTAAGGTGAGATTCAGCAATACTTTCCCCAGTGAAGTCACCAACTTTCCCCGACAGGTCTAAAAGCTTATCCCCAGTAGATTCTGGAAGCTTATTCCCTGCAGAATACGGACGTCTCTCCCGAGCTTTATTCAGAGTTATTCCTCACAAGGGCTTATAACTGGGTTATCCTCAGCTAATTGCCATGGAAGATCGCCCTCGGCAAGGTTCTTTCATTCCCCAAGCAGAGTTTATCATCATTATCCCCAAGCAGAGTTTATCATCATTATCCCAAGCAGAGTTTATCATCATTATCCCCAGCGGAGTTTATCGTCATTATCTCCAGCGAAATCCATCATCAAAGTCCTCAGCAGGACTCCCATCAAAACTTCGGCAAAGTATCTCTTCCACAGAGCAATTCTCCGGTTGATCGTCAAGGATCTATTTTCCTACGACGAAAATAAATTCATAAACATTTCACATTTCATACATCTTGCTTACATACATGATAAAGTGCATACAACACTATCTCATGTGAACATCATGACATCATGCATATCATACATCATGACATTGCATACAACTTATGTTTTTGCTTTTTCAGAAGAAAAAAAAAGACAATCCTAAAGACAACTTCCTTCAACTGTCACAAATTCCAGATTCGATACCTATATCTAGCCAGGGCACATCTGAGAGTGATCAGTTTCCAGACTCGATTCCTGTATCTAGCCAGGGCACGTCTGAAGAGTTTCAGATTCGATTCCTGTATCCAGCCAGGGCATATCTATTGACAACTATTTCCAGATTCGACTCCTGTATCCAGCCAGGGCATATCTGTTGACCATATTTCCAGACTCGATTCCTGTATCTAGCCAGGGCACGTCTGGAGAGTTCGAAGATTCGATTCCTGTATCCAGCCAGGGCATATCTGTTGACAACTATTTACGGATTTGATTCCTGTATCCAGCCAGGGCACATCTGTGAGCAACCATTTGTAGACTCGACACCTGTATCTAGCCAGGGCATATCTGCATAAAGAGATGGAAGATCAAACACCTGTAACAAGCCAGGAAACATCTGTCTTTCTCAAATACACAAGTTCTCACTAAGGAATCTCTTATGCGATCAACACTTCCAAATGGCATCTATAAGCCCATTCCCGACAAGGTTCTGTCACACCTTCAGATGGCATCTATAAGCCCATCTCCCTATCCACCACATCTTCAGATGGCATCTATAAGCCCATCTCCCTATCCACCACATCTTCAAATGGCATCTATAAGCCCATTCCCGACATCACATTGTTGATACTCCAACATGCGAGTGCAAATTTCCGGGCACTCTAGTGTCCAATCTCCTTTTACCCTCAAGTCACGAAAGCCAAACTTACCAATCTAACTCTTCAGGTCCAAGAAGATTGAACAGGGGCAACTGTTGTACCCAAAAATTTGCCCTCCCATTTCCTCAACATTTTCTCATCACCAGACCTTTGAAGATCAAGATCCAATTAGGGTTTCCTCTGCTCAAGATTTCTCCTTGCACTGATGGACCCAAATTAGGGTTTGTGTTTGAACAAAGATGTTTTGACCTAAAATGCCTAAGATGACTTTCATGCTTCATATTAGACTCCCAAGTTTATCCATACCAAGTTTCAAGTCTTGATTCCAAGTTTTGCCCAGTCAATTGGACAGATGACCTAGAAATCAACTGTATTGGAGAAAAAGTCAACTGTGGCCAATTGAAAGTCAAATCTCATGAAAATTGACCCACATCAACATTATGAACTCATATGGACCATTTGATCAAGTTTGGATCACAATTCCACAAGAAATTTGATCAGATCACCAAAAGGGCAAAATGGTCGTTTTTAGGGTTTTGACTGCACAAAGGCAATTTTTGACTGTTTAACTTAGCCAATGGCAAACCAAGATCACATATGGACTCAAGGACCCCATGGAATTGTCTTGACATTCTCAACAAGCTCAAAAGATCCCAAGTACACAAGATTGACAGTTGAATTTCCCAGTCAATTGATCAATTCTGACTGTATACTGAAAAGTCAAACTTTGACTTTTTGGTCAAAATCAAGAGTCAAGATTCATTTTTCATCAAAACATGCCAAATCATGAAAATTGTTCACCAAGAAACCAAGAAATGCAAATTAGGGTTTAAAATGGAATTTTTTCATAACTTAGAATTTTTCTAAGTTATGGAAAACCCTAATTTTTTCCCAACTTTGCCCCACTTTTTCACCATGATTCATTTGGATTCAAACAAAAGTCAAAACATGAAAGTTGTAGACTGTTGCATAATCTACAACTTTGATTCACAAAGTTTTCTCATTTGAAGCTTGTATCTCAAGTTACAAATTTTTGAATAAGGGCACTAAACCATTCTTAACTTAGTGAATTTTTGACCTATTTTGACAAGGTTTTCTACCCCACTTCAAGGCCATTTTCCATACACTTCCACTTGGAATTTCAAATTGCAATTCAAAGATGGATTGTAGTACACATTCCAAGCTTTCCAAAATGTCCAAGAACTTCTCAAACAACCTCATGGTTAGGGAGAATCGAATTTCACAATATGGCAAAAACTCACTTTGTTCATGACCAAGTTACATGTCCATAACCTTGCAATTTGAACTCAGCATTGCTTTAGGCTAGATTACAGGTCCTTAAACCAAGTTACACTCAATAATTTAATGCATATTCTTTGTGCCAAGACCATGTTTTTTGAGCTAAAGCATTGTATGAAGGTTTAATCCATTTTTAGATAAAGCAAAATAGCCATTTTTGAAAAGTCACACTTTATGTCAAATTGAAAATCCAACAAGTACATTGCAAATCTGATTGGCACAAGATTATGAGCATAACACACTGATCAAGGAGGGATTATGCAGCACATTAGGGGCCCTCTACATGCCTAGAAACACAAGTTGGCATTTGTTGCTTAAAGTTGAAGAAACATTGCATAACTCTTACCAACTTCCATCTCAGCTTACACACACTTAAACAAAGTTATCAAACACATTTCACACAACACAACCAAGCTAATACACGAGCCCTTAGCCTTCAAAACACCCTCCATCTCAGAATCACTCTCAAACTGCAAAAACAGGGCAGGCCCTGCAGTTTGAGTGCTATCTCTCATTTCTCTCGAGCTCTCTTGTCCAAATCAGTTCACACACCTTCCATACCATCTATGCAAGCTAACCAAAAGCAAAAGCACGACCTGTAATCACTCTAATCACTTCCACCATTTTTACATTTCTGACTTGCAGGTGAAGTTCTCTAGCTCGATTCAGAAGCTTTCAAGACAAAGTAAACATTGGAATAGCATCCCTGGACCTCAAGGAAGCTTTTCCAATCATCACCTTGCACTGAAAGTTCCTACATTTCCAGATAGAACTTCAGCTGAACAGGTATCTTGGTGAACTCGTATCTCCCTTATTATGCATCATTAGCTTTAAGTTTGTGAACAAACAAGGTTCTACTCATGCCACTGAACATGTACATGTTTTTACTTTTCATTTCTTTTGGTTGAGCTGTGAGAATTTGAGGTTTGAAAATGGTAGAAAATCTAGGTTAGGATTTGGGGGAGGAGAAATTCTCCCTCGTCTTAGAGAGTTAGATCAAGTTATGCATATGGTTAGAATCGTCTCTTCATGCTGAACATCTTTTATGTTATGAGTTTGCATTGAAAAGCCAGGAATCAAGAGTTGGAAGATGAGGAACAAGGCGCGCGTATTTTCAAACATTGTTTGCTGGAGGTTGAAGACAGGTCTTCTGGGCTGGGCCTGGAACATTTTTCTTATTTGCACCACATAATTGCTTTTACACCCCCAAGGCCCCTTTGCTTATTTCTTTGACTTTTTGACTTTTTTCTTTTTTGATTGACTTTGTTTATTTTTTCTCATGACATAAAAAATATAAAAATATTTTTTCTCACCATTTTTTAATTTATTAGGTATTTATATGATTTTCTTTTGATTAATACTTAGATAAATAAATATATACATTTCATTAAAATATTGAGAAATAGGTAAAAATACTTTTATTTTCACTTTTATTTTATTATACCCTCTGAAAATATTTTACATAAAAAAATACCTTTTTTTTGCAAACATTAAAAATTATTATTATTTATATATATAACACATATTTAAAATAATACATATATACATATATTTATTAATATATTTAAGATAAATACAAAATATATACCCTTTTATTTTTATTATTAATATTTAATATAAAAATGCATTTTTGACAAAATACTTCACTTTATTTTATTTTGTACATAATAAATAAATACTTGCACATATTAAATAATTAATGCATTTCATTTAATAAAAATTAGGGTTTTGCCCTAAATTCAAAAATACTCCAAAAATAATATCTTTTTATTTTCTTTTTATTTTACATAAATAATCCTCTTTTTTTTCATACATATAAAAAACCCTTTTTTGCATTCTTGCATATTTGTTCTATTTTTATTTTATTTATGCAATTAAATTACCTTGCAAATATTCAATATTGATGTAATAGCTTAGATTCAATTTCCTGTCTAAATACCTCCCCATTTGAACATTTGTACCCCCCTCCCTATATTATTGTGTTGTAATAGCGTAGGAGTTTAAATTTCGCACTTTATCGCTTTCTAAATATACAATGTTAGAATTAGGGTTTATATGCGAATAAAAATGAACAAAATAGTTATGACCTAATCTCAAGACAAATAAGCATGAAAATGGACACACAAATCACACTTGCACCCCCTAGGGTATTCCACTTTGTTGCCTTCAAATAAATGGGCCATATTGCACGTTAGGTCTCTTTGGGCAAAACAAACAAATTGAATGATCATGGTCCCTTGATAACACTTTTCAAAATATTGCCAAACAAATGATCAAGTCCCTTAAAGAAAATGCCCAAAGATACTTGGCACCATTGCAATTATGGTCCAAACGATGACCCGCGCCCGTCCCTTTCACATCCTAACATGAGATTTTCCACCAAATACAATGGTGGAACAAACTCGTTAAAAGGGTTAAAACATAGCAATAAACTTTGAGAAATTTAGGAGTAGATAAACTCTTAGTTACTTGAATCAAACTTGCAAAACAAAACACTTGCCTATTTTCTAAAACACACCTCACAACACTTTCAAAACAACTTTCAAAAACAAATGAAAACCTTTTCAAAAGACATACACCTTTGTATACATCCCCACATGGATCATTACAAAGGTTGCCACCACATTGGTTTCTTTTCAAAATATTTTCAAACCCACACACACAAACACCATTTAAAACAATTAAAAAAGGCAAGTGATCTAAGCAAGTAACTAAGAGCCCATGGATAACCATGGATAGAAAGGGTTCTAATACCTTCCCTTTCTATAATCTACTCCCCGAACTCAAGAAATCATCTCAAAAGGTTTTTGATGTGCTTTTTAACCTTTCCTTAGGATAAAATAAAAAGTCGGTGGCGACTCTTGCTCAACCGAAACATTTGCGAAAATAAACGCAAAACCATAGTCAGTTCTCCCACCGTATCACAGTAGGGATGTGAGAAGGAACCTGGATAGTAAGGTTACTTCGATATGAAAGCCTGGGTAGTAGGGTTGTGAGAAGAAACCTGTATAACCAAACTCAGATGTCCTATAGGATGCCAAGACATTTGATATGAACATAACAACACATGTAAGGTATAAACATTGAAAACAGTACTAAAAAGCATAAATAACACACCGGAATTGTTAACCCAGTTTGGAGCAACTCTCCTACTCTGGGGGCATACCAAGCCATGGACAAGTCCACTATGATAGTATCAATTCATAGACCCTACAACAAACATACCAGTTTATAGTCTACTCACTTAATCACTACCCGTTCTATACTACTATCTAAGACTCACCTAGAAATGAGGCCCTCCGCAATCCCTTTTCAATCATAGACAGCGGTTGTATCAAAACAATTATGAATAAGACTCAAAGTTAAACTCTCATGTTTATAACTTCTCTCCAAACTAAGAACAACAACTTGTAGTTTCTTAAAATCTTCCTGTAAGAACCATACTCAACTCATTACTTCACAGCTTCTGCGTGAGAACACAATGACCATCTCACAACCCGAGTGGTTCACTTACACCAACTCTCCTAGAGAGTGGCTACAGACTCTGCCCTAATGATTACACATTTTTCAGTTCTCGTATGGTACAAATCCTAGGTTACAATGCTTCTATTTATAACCTATACCCAACTCGATTTTGGCCTTCAAAATACAGCACATTCGCTGTTACAAATCAGCAGAAACTTATGCTACAAACAAGGTTTTCAATCATTAGTTTCCTAATATATCTCCATATTTAGAAACTACATATTCTTCAATATTCTGAATTGATTCTTCTTGACCTACAAAACATCACCACATAGGATTGCATAATATTCCCAAAATATTCTACATCAGTTAAATCATAACAGAATCTAACTGTCCACTTCAGCTCAGGTGCAATGTCGTACGCTCCTTCATAAGAAATCTTATACAACATGTTGTTCCAAATGATGAGAACCTATTATCTCAACATGTCTCAACATAAGAATAGGACTTCTTACTCAACCTGTTTCTGTTAGCAAGTTAACATCTCATATCTAACATATTGTTATCTTATTTGTTTTACAAAAATTAATACCAATCCTAAAACTAGAGAACTTATAATCTCCCCATTTGGAAAATTTTGGATAAAACAAATAAATAAAAATAAAATCCAATATTACATCAATAAGAAAAAAAATTCTTCAACAGTAGTCTTCAGCAACTACTGATCTCAGTAGTACAACACCATGGAGGCAAGCTTCAGACAAGATGTTAGGACATCTTGTTCGACATCTTCTTTCCAGCATTTTGAATGAGCCCTATTGCAGTACCAACTTCAACATCAAAAAACAACAACCTCAGGATAAAAGGAAGGAAGGTCCTGAAGATATTTGATACAACCAATCCAGACGAGGAAGATAATAGTCTATATTCCCCCTCAACCCAGGAACCTATTCTTGTCACAAATGAATAGATCTTCCTACCAACTAGTGCCATAAGAGAACCATGAAGCAACCACCAGTTAATCTGTGGCATAAGAGGAAACTAAAGAAGTATCCAACCACCAAGAAGTATCCAACCACCACCCCGGGTAACTCAGAACACATGTCACAATTGTGTTCATAACTCAGATCACAAGTCACAAAGTAATGCACCAGACACAAGATAGAATTTCTTATCCGACATCTTTGAAAGCTACTTGTGAGAACAATCTCCAAACTGTCCATCTGATCAAACCCTTTCTCCCCCTTTTTGGCCCAAAATTGACAAAGAAGGCCTTCACAAAACCAAACCCAAGCACAACTCACCCAAACCCGAACAAAAGCCATAAGAATTATGGACACATCAATTACTCTCAGGGTGAAAGAGGAAAGGAGAAAACTCTATAAATAATTGGTCATTTACTTGGGAAATAACGATCCTTGAATGTAGCGATAATATTGGTCAAAGGAAATGTTATTTGAGGAGAAACTGCCACCAAAAACAATGTGCACCATCCAAGAACAACTTTGAGCGTCTTTAATAACTCTGGATTGTTTCTGCTGAAAAGAACCGATCCCAATATATGCACATGCATAGTCAAACACACCTTATGACACGTGTTTGATCAAACTTTCCATCAAAACTCCTTTGTTGATCATACAGGAAACATGTCTGGAATAATGTCCTTACATCCAGTCATACATTGTCTTCTTTGCTCGCACATTGACCAACACATCTTCAACCATATTGTCTTCCACTAGATTCAAAGTGTTCTCCTTTCACTTAGACTTAGTAACACACACCAAGACATCAGAATATCACATTTGTGATATCTCTCAATAATAAAGACCCTTAGAGAGTCCTTCACAAAATCTGTAGAGAAAAATAAATTCTCTCATACATAACCATTTAAATACTAGAGAGATATGTGAGTTCCTGATTTAAACACCCATCTTCACAGGGATAAAACCAACCATGCCTTGTCAAGACCACCAATAACTCCATAATTTCACAAAATGTTGTCTGACATCACAATCTTATAAGAAGCATAAGATCTCCACAAGTTTGAACAACATGTAAAAACTAGTTGTACCATTGCAGCAACAATCCACAGACAAATACATGACTCACTGTGATCGGTGGAAATAGAACTGATTGTTTTGAAATGCTGGTTCGCGTTTGCGTTTTGCAAAATGTCGCGGTAAGCAAGAGTCGCCACCGTCTTTTATTTTCTCCAACAAGGAAAGGACAAAAGCACAGCAAAATTCCTTTTCGATATGTTTCTCGGGTTCGGGAGGTAGATTATAGAAAGGGAAGATGTTAGCACCCTTTCTATCTGTGGTTATCCACGGGCTCTTAGGTACTTGCTCATTATGTTTTCAAAATGTTTTACTTTTCTTGTGTTTGTGGGTTTTGAAAAAGTTTGTTTGAAAACTTCGATTTAACTCTTGTATCTGTCTTCAAGAGTGTATGAAGTGTTGTTTGAAAACTTTTGTTTGAAAAGTGTAAGTTCGAAAAGTTGTTTTTGTTTTGAAAGAGAAAGTACCTGAGACCCTCTACCTACTCAAAAGAAATTAAGATGTGTAAATGTCCTTTAGACAGTACTATCCCACTATTGAGAAGTAGGTAGCACCGTCGTTGGAGTTTTTCGGGTCAATTCGATTATAGGGACATGTGGTCACCAAAGCAATAGTAGGACGCCTTAGCGGTAACCCTAATGTCTTAGATCGTTTTATCCGAGGCAACCGTTTCGAGGCAACTTTGATCTTTAGACAGGAGGGCGACCTCTAAAACACCCTATACTCAATGACCACGTCGAGGCAACCAAGTGAGGCGTACCCTAGGAGTGGCATGTGCGAGTGTGTCAGGATTCAGTTAATATTATCTTTGCACATGGATTATGGTGAGCTACGGGTTGGTTTTATTTTTCAAGCAAGTCTTGCATGCATAATTAACAGTTAATATTTGTGCGGAAAATAAATTGCGGAAAGTGAATCTACGCTATTACAAGGCGTCGGGTATTTACATCGCCAAAAACATAACCCTTTGGAAAATAAAATTGCCAGAAAATAAAGAAAGCGATAAAGCCCTAATTATCTATTACATTCTCGGAGCAGATACATAAATATAATCAAAATAAATAATAATGCGCAAAAGAAATTGAATCGGGACGTCCTTAGGGTTTTGACCCTTTTTTGAGAAAAGAATGGAATTGTGGTCCTTTTTGCAATTAATTAATATTAAACCTAATTTACTAATTAATTAAAAAATTAAAAGGAAAAAAGTATTTTTGTGTTTTTTATGTTTTAATGAAAATAAAAATAAAATAAAATAAAGTTGTCAAAACCCTAATTCTAGATTAATTTTACTTATTGTGAAAAAAGATTAAAGTTAACCTAATTTAAAAGACTAAATCAATTTTGTTAGCATTTATTTACAAAATAATAATTAATAGTGAAATTAATAAATAATAAAAATAAAAATATTTATATTTTTTAATTGTCTGAATTTATTATGAAAAATATCAATTAAGTGAGTTAACTAAATAATAATAATAATTAATAATAATAATTAATAATAATAATTAGTAAAAGAAAATAAAAAGAAAATTATGAAAGAACCAGGGGGGTGATGGGCCAAATATGGAGGTTTGCTTGGCAATTCTGGCCCATTTGTTGGCCAGTCCGTTTGACCTTGATGATTGCCCAGAGCATGGTTGACTAGGGAGCATGGTGTTCCCTCTCTCATGGCCTTTGGATCCAGGCTTGGGGCCATATGGCACGCTGATGCGTGAGGTGTATGATGAGCCTTCTTGTGAGACCTGCACATGATCATATGAAGAAAAATGCGAACAAATATTTTGGGGGACCTGGGAATCGAACCCAGGTCCCAATGGTTACATGCCAGCACGTCTTCCACTAGGCCATCTGAACGCATTTGTTAATAGAATGACTAATGAAAATAATATATAGAAAACAAATAACATATTGGAAAACAAACAAACCGCGCGTAATTTTGAATCGTCCAACCAGGAACTAACACGTCCTTCGTCTTCCTCAGATTCCCTGTAAAACAAAGTTAAATAGCGGGGGTTTTTAACCCCCACAATATAGAACAAGGAATAATAGCGATTAGCTCCCTAGGCTATATAAATATGGCGCGATATGTCCTTTGAATTCGTATGATTCTCACGAGTTCAGTCATGTGCATTAGGGGTTCCAATTTTTCCTGAATAATAAAGACCCAATTTGGAAGCTTGGAAACCCTAAGATTCGTTCATGGTGATTTGTGATTCAGGGCGTTTCAGTCCAATTAACCTATGCCAAAAGCTTTGCCTGAGTTCTAGCAATGTAAAGCACACAAAAAATCACGTTAATGATGCATGAATAACGAGTTGCGATTATAGAAAAAATCACCAAACCGTGAGTCTGTTCTGGGTGATTCATGTAGCTTTAATGCTTGTTTTTTATTGCTACACGCTTCTGGGAATCCCTGTAATATATTAGAATCAATAGAAAGCTTTGAATCGTGCTGGAATGCCAAAAACAGTTTTCACTTTTTCTTGGATTTTTTCAATGTTGTTATGGCTTTTTATGCAGCAATTTCACGTCCATGGCATTAGGTTTAGCTTGAGTACTTATAGGAGACTGGGTTTAGGTTACAATCTTGCAAGGAAATCCATAAAATTGATGTTTCAATATTTGATTGAAAATCAAATATTTTTCAATCTTTTTGATTGAGAAAACTTGCCAAACTTGGAGATTTTTGTCCCCTTGATGTGCACACGAATTTGCCAGCTCTTGTAGGTCATATTTGCTTCATGAAAAGATTGAAAAACCATATCTTGATATTTCCTACAATTTAAATTAATTAAATGATTTAAAATTGATTAAAAATCCAATTAATTAATAAGAAAATAAATCAATTTAAGCTTGACGGGTCGTGCATAGGCCTTGGATAAAGTTTCAAGAAGGAATTTGAGGCCCATTAGCAAGAACAAAGTATTTTGAGCAAAGTTGACTTTTGCAAATTCACAAAAATTTCCCAACTTCTCCAATGCATATCTTGCTCAGTTTTGATCATATGAACATGTTCTTGGATATTTTGTAAAGGTCTTGAAGTCCTCTAACCAATTCCTTTGGTCCCATGTCATTTGGATTTACCAATCTCAAGTTATGGTATTTGACTTAAAATGCCTTTTTGTTGACTTTTGAATTTGACCTATAATGTAGAAATTGATAACTTTTTGTGAGAGCATTTCTTGGACTTGGAATGTGAAGATGGATTGTAGGAAATGTCATGCCCTTCAAAATGAGCATTGGATAGGATTTTTCTGATGAACCATGAAAAAGTTATGCCCTGGTCAAGATACAGTTGACTTTTTCTACTGTCCAAAAATAGTAACTTTTGCATCTTGATGATTTTTGAGCCATGCTTGAGGAATCATGATCAAGACTTGATCAAATGATGATTGTGGACTCAAAATAAGATGTTGACCAAAATTTATGACTTTTGACTGCAAAATAACCATTTTACCCCTGTAGTTGATTGTGAAGCAAATGGAGCTTTTGACTGTGCAAACTGGCATTGTGAGTCTTGAGACTTGACATATAGATGCTTGACAATGTATATGGGCCTATGAGACTTGATTGAGCCATTGAAAACCTCAAATTCCTTGAGAGAAACAAAACCCTAATTTTGGCTGGCTTAGGAGGCATCTGGATTGTGCAATCCTTGAGGAATCTTGAACCATTTGAAGATGATCCTTGACAAACCTTGAAGAATATGGGAGGGAAAATTTTGGGGTACAACAGTTGCCCCTGTTCAATCTTCTTAGACCTGAGGATGTAGATTGGCTTGCGTTCCTTTCGTGATCCGAAGGTGGAAGATGATTGAACACTAGAGTGCCCAGAAATTTGCACTCGCATAACATAGTATTAGCAATGTGATGTCAGGAATGGGCTTACAGATGCCATTTGGAGATATGGTGAATAGGAGGATGGGCTTATAGATGCCATCTGGAGATGTGACAGAATCTTGTCGGGAATGGGCTTATGGATGCCATTTGGAGATTGTTGGTAGATAGTTTTGTCTTTGCTGACGAGTTTTTTGAGAGAGTGACAGAATGATATCCGAATCTGGATCATATCTGGACTTTATTTGAGATTGAGATGTATGAGTAGCAGAATGACATCCGAATCTGGATTGTATCTGAACTGTACCTGGGATCTGGATAAGTGACAAAATGACTTCCGTATCTGGAGTATATCTGTACTTGAAGTTGATAGTTGAATCTGAATGCGAAATAGAATGGCTTCCGTGTCTGGAGCATATCTGCTCTGTGTCTAATTGCTGACATCTGAACGAGTAGTAGAATGACCGCCGTGTCTGGGGTATATCCATACTGCATCTGAATGAGTGGCAGAATGTCATCCGAATCTGGATCGTATCTGGACTGTCTTTTGAATGAATATGGAATAAACAATAGAATAGCATCCGGGTCTGGAGCATCTCTAAGTTGTCTTTAGAAGTTGGAATATGAATAAACAATAGAATAGCGTCCGGGTCAGGAGCATCTCTAAGCTATCTCTGAAAGGAAATCTGAATAAGCAAAAGAATAGCATCCGAATCTGGATCATCTCTATGCTATCTCTGAAAAGAAAATCTGAATAAGCAAAAGAATAGCATCTGAATCCGGAGCATTTCTAAGCTATTTCTGAAAGGAAATCTGGAATAAGTATCAGAATATCGCCATGCCTGGGTCACAACTGAACTATATCTAGAAGGAATCTCTGAATAAGTATCAAAATGTCGCCATGCCTGGGTCGCAACTGAACTATATCTAGAAGGAATCTATGAATAAGCAATAGAATAGCATCCGGATCTGGAGCATCTCTAAGCTATCTCTGAAAAGAAACTCTGAATAAGCAAAAGAATAGCATTCGGATCTGGAGCATTTCTAAGCTATCTCTGAAAAGAAACTCTGAATAAGCAAAAGAATAGCATCTGGATCTGGAGCATCTCTAAGCTATCTCTGAAAAGAAACTCTGAATAAGCAAAAGAATAGCATCCGGATCTGGAGCATTTCTAACCTATCTCTGAAAAGAAACTCTGAATAAGAAAAATAATAGCATCCGGATCTGGAGCATCTCTAAGCTATTTCTGGGAAGAAAATCTGAATAAGCAAAAGAATAGCATCCGGATCTGGAGCATTTCTAAGGTATCTCTTCAATCTCTTCAATGTAGATAACTTTCCTGGCTAGATACAGGTATAGATCTACAATCAATCACTCACAGATATGCCCTGGCTAGATACAGGTATCGAATCTGGAACTTCAAAAGGTTGGTCGAGATAGCTTTCCTGGCTGGATACAGGTGTATACCTCTGACCTGAGAATGAAAGATAATTTCCTGGCTAGGTGCAGGTGTTGATCCTCGAACTCTTCATGCAGATACTTTCCTGGCTAGATACAGGTATAGATCTACAATCAATCGCTCACAGATACGCTCTGGCTAGATACAGGTATCGAATCTGGAACTTCAAAAGGTTGGTCGAGATAGCTTTCCTGGCTGGATACAGGTGTATACCTCTGACCTGAGAATGAAAGATAATTTTCTGGCTAGGTGCAGGTGTTGATCCTCAAACTCTTCATGCAGATACTTTCCTGGCTAGATACAGGTATAGATCTACAATCAATCGCTCACAGATATGCCCTGGCTAGATACAGGTATCGAATCTGGAACTTCAAAAGTTGATGGTAATATCTTTTGATTGACTTTTCCCTGAAAAAGTCAAACATTAGTCGTATGCAATGTCATGATGTATAAAATGCATGGTGTCATGATGTTCTCAGGAATAAATGAGATTGTGTCGTATGCACTTTATCATGTATGTAAGCAAGAGATGTGAAATGTGAAATGTTTATGAATATATTTTCGTCTGGGAAAATAAATCCTTGACGAATGCCGGGAGGTTAGTTGAATCCTGGGCTGATGTTTGAAGAGTAGAGTTCTCCGTTTCCGCTGGGGATGATGAACGAAGATGATTGCAAGAATAACCGGTAGGAGAAGATGACTCTGTTGGGGAATAAACTTGTTGAAGAGATTACTCTGCGGGGAATTACTCTGCGGGGAGAGATGCTTCGCTGAGATTTTAGCGATAACTCCGCTGGGGATACCGTTCATAAGCTCTGTTGAGGGATTTGATGAACTCCGCTGGGGGTAGGAAGAACTTTGCTGAGGACGATCTTTCCGTTGTAATTTGCTGAGGATAACCCAGTTAGACTCTGGTGGGGGAATAACCTTTGAATATGGCTAGGGAGAGATTTCGTACTCTGCAGGGGATAAGCTTCCAAAATCTACTGGGGTAAGATGATTCAACTCTCCTGGGGAAACTTTTGAGGACATGGCTCCACTGGGGAATGGCTCCCCTGGGGTGTCTGGTATTCCGTCGGGGAACGATCTTATATTTCCGTTGGGGAATGTTAAGACTGCCGAGGATGCTTGCTTAGGAACATTTGCATACTCCGCTGGGGAATGTTGAGATCTTCTGGGGATACCCAACTTCCTTAAGGCTGACAGTAGGCTAACTCTGCTTGGGGAGAGTATCGCTGACTTTTGTCTTGCTCTGCGGTGAGTGAAGGTATTCTGGTTACATCCTTCAGCCGAACTTACCTTGGTACCTTGGCGGACAGAGCAACTTGTACAGTTCAAACAACTCTTATTGCCCCAGCTTCTGTGGGGGAAGAAGGCCTATGAGGAGCTTGATAACTGCCGATTGACAAATCTTCTTCTGGTAGGTAAGTGACAAGATGACGGGACATAGTCCTGGATCAACTTTTGTGACGAGATGACGGGACATAGTCCTGATTACAGTCACCTGGATCAACTGAGAGAACTACCCTGCCCCAGGTTATAATTAAGGGTTTTGATTTTTGAAAAGAAAAACTCCAACTTCTTTGGCTCAAAGGGGTTGACTAGCGATTATCTTCCTTATAACTCCACTGTTTAGGATTTGAAACAATGCCTGTACCTCATCAGCGGGGTTTGTCCAAAAGCATACTGTAAAGATCATGGTATCGTTTTCGTCATCCTCCCTCAAAAGGTTTAGAATTTTTAATCGAGAGTTGATCATCACAAAAAATGAAAGCAATTTGAATATAGTGAATACGAATGGATTGATTCAAAACAGACATATGCGATGCATTAATGAAATAAAAGAGTTTGCTATGACAATAGTTGTTTGAATAAGCAAAGAAAAATACAACTTGAAAATTCCAATAAAACAAAAATCCTTCAATGATTTGGCAAAGGAGCAGTGGTTATGTTTGGAGTCTCTGGTGCTTCAAACTGGATGTCTTTGGCATCAATCATGTCTTGAACCTTGTTCTTCAGGGCCCAGCAGTTGTTTGTGTCATGTCCCGGACTATCAGAGTGGTATGCACACCTTTCATTGGGATGATAGTTAGGAGCGGAAGTGTTTGGATTCCGAAGAGGAGCCCTTAAGGTAATCAGCCCTGCCTTCAACATTTGTTGTAGTGCTTGAGCCAGTGACACGTTGATCTTGGTGAATTGTCTTTTAGGTGCGACCTCCTTACGTTGCTGCCCCTGTCCTTGTTGAGCAGGCATAGGATTAGAGATCTGGGTTTCCCCCACCTGTTGATCATGACGACTCTTTTTTCCATGCACAGCATTGGACTCTCTTTTTCCATGGTAAGGCTTTTTATGAGTATCAGAATGTGTAGCTTCTTGAATCTTCCCACTCTTGATGCTAGCTTCAATTCTCTCACCAGTCAAGATCAGATCTGTAAACCCAGCAGAAGAATTTCCAATCAGATGGTTGAAGAACGGACCAGACAGGGTCCCCAGGAACATATCCACAAGTTCACAGTCAGTTAATGGTGGCTGCACCCTTCCAGCAAGATCTCTCCATTTTTGAGCATATTCTTTAAATCCTTCACCCGTCCCAAGTGACATACCCTGAAGTTGGGTACGCGTAGGAGCGAGGTCGGAATTATATTGATACTGCTTATAGAACGTCGTAGCCAAATCCTCCCAGTTACGGATATTGGCTCCATCCAGGTGATAGAACCATTCGAGTTAAGTCCCTGAAAGACTATCCTGGAAGAAATGGATCCACAAATTCTTGTCAGTTGTATAAGGTTGGATCTTCCTTACATATGATCTGAGATGCAGCTTAGGACAGGAAGCCCCGTCGTACTTTGCAAAAGCAGGTGCCTTGAACTTATGTGGGATCACCACCCCAGAGGATAAGCCTAGGTCTCCAAAATCCAACCCGGGCACATGTTGAATCTCCATAGCACTTAATCGGTCCTCCAGTTGTTTGTACCTATCCTCAGCGGGAGGGTACTGTTCATCATTGTAATCAGTCTCGTTGTCGGAGACCACGGGACTAGGAACCCTTCTCTCTTGGGGACTGTCTTTGCCTACAGATGAGGTAGTCAGCTCAGCCTCATTCTGTAGTCCACTCCCAGATCTACGTCTAGTGTTGAACAAAACAGTCCTCTTCTTCTTCTTCTTCAGAATCAGAGTCTTCAACTCCTGTTGACCCTAGGCTAAGCTCATGACCAACTCTTGGAACTGGGCATTCTGGGCCTGGAGGGCCTTGATAGCTTGTTCAGCGGAAGGTTCGGTAGACATGATGATTGCTGAAATAAACAGCGAAGAAGATAAGTGACCTGTAAAAGGGTACCTGTAATGCAATGATATGTATGATATGCATGCAATGTTTTCAAGGATCTCGCGGGGTAAACCAAGAAACTTGTTAGAATTTGAATTTGGGAAGCTTGATTGAAGGAACTTCATGTTGTTGAGAGTCCTTCTTCAAGAGTCAAGGCTCACCATATCGAGTGGGTCATAGCCCCTGACTCAAGTCATCACGTTTTGATCTCCAAACAACCTTGGCTAAAGGAAGATAAATCCCCTTTGCCCCTTGCTAGACATTTGATCCATCATGACCTGCATCACAAACCCTTGAGATCCTTGAAATGGTTAAGGACATGCTATGGTATGATGTTATGATGCGTATGATGTTATGTACGTGGATGCAAAGGTGTGAGGTGTAAGTAAGCCCTGTAATAAGTCCAGATTAAGGACTGTAAACAAAACCTGCAAGGAACTCATGTGTCAGATAACAAGAATGTGCAAGTAGTTCAGATTTGAAGGCACACAAGTCACACAAAAGAGCCCTTAGATTTCAGGCCAGCATGAAGTTTAGGTACTACCCTCTTGAAGTTAGTTGGCTAAGACCTGTCTTAGAAAATAGTAACCGGGTTCTAGAGGATCTCAATATCACTGACTACCCTCAATCGGTCATAACTCCAGCTTCGCAATCTTTTCTTGCGGCCAGAACCATCGCGAGAGTTTAGCCTCAATGAGTGTAGCATACTGCTACTGTTCTATGGCCAAGTTGGGTCAATTTAGGGTTCTAAGGTCGGTTGGTGCTTAATGACTCCTCAGAAGACCCATATTCTCCTCGTTCCAACACAAGGGATATCGGTACAGACCAAGGTGTCACACCAACGTAGCTACTGCTTCACCCGTGTCGGTCTACGCCGGACAGGTCCCTCACAGCTTTTTGCTACCTAAAGGGTATTCCCCAGATCCAGGTTAGGATCTATGAAACTCCGATGCAAACCCACAATATAAAAGCAAACAAAGCATACAATCGAAAACATAAAACGATCTAATCCTAAGGTACACCTCACTTTTATATAGTCCCCAGCAGAGTCTCCAGTTCTGTGATCGGTGGAAATATAACTGATTGTTTTGAAATGCTGGTTTGCGTTTGCGTTTTGCAAAATGTCGCGGTAAGCAAGAGTCGCCACCGTCTTTTATTTTCTCCAACAAGGAAAGGACAAAAGCACAGCAAAATTCCTTTTCGATATGTTTCTCGGGTTCGGGAGGTAGATTATAGAAAGGGAAGGTGTTAGCACCCTTTCTATCTGTGGTTATCCACGGGCTCTTAGGTACTTGCTCACTATGTTTTCAAAATGTTTTACTTTTCTTGTGTTTGTGGGTTTTGAAAAAGTTTATTTGAAAACTTCGATTTAACTCTTGTATCTGTCTTCAAGAGTGTATGAAGTGTTGTTTGAAAACTTTTGTTTGAAAAGTGTAAGTGCGAAAAGTTGTTTTTGTTTTGAAAGAGAAAGTACCTGAGACCCTCTACCTACTCAAAAGAAATTAAGTTGTGTAAATGTCCTTTAGACAGTACTATCCCACTATTGAGAAGTAGGTAGCACCGTCGTTGGAGTTTTTCGGGTCAATTCGATTATAGGGACATGTGGTCACCAAAGCAATAGTAGGACGCCTTAGCGGTAACCCTAATGTCTTAGATCGTTTTATCTGAGGCAACCGTTTCGAGGCAACTTTGATCTTTAGACAGGAGGGCGACCTCTAAAACACCCTATACTCAATGACCACGTCGAGGCAACCAAGTGAGGCGTACCCTAGGAGTGGCATGTGCGAGTGTGTCAGGATTCAGTTAATATTATCTTTGCACATGGATTATGGTGAGCTACGGGTTGGTTTTATTTTTCAAGCAAGTCTTGCATGCATAATTAACAGTTAATATTTGTGCGGAAAATAAATTGCGGAAAGTGAATATACGCTATTACAAGGCGTCGGGTATTTACATCGCCAAAAACATAACCCTTTGGAAAATAAAATTGCCAGAAAATAAAGAAAGCGATAAAGCCCTAATTATCTATTACATTCTCGGAGCAGATACATAAATATAATCAAAATAAATAATAATGCGCGAAAGAAATTGAATCGGGACGTCCTTAGGGTTTTGACCCTTTTTTGAGAAAAGAATGGAATTGTGGTCCTTTTTGCAATTAATTAATATTAAACCTAATTTACTAATTAATTAAAAAATTAAAAGGAAAAAAGTATTTTTGTGTTTTTTATGTTTTAATGAAAATAAAAATAAAATAAAATAAATTTGTCAAAACCCTAATTCTAGATTAATTTTACTTGTTGTGAAAAAAGATTAAAGTTAACCTAATTTAAAAGACTAAATCAATTTTGTTAGCATTTATTTACAAAATAATAATTAATAGTGAAATTAATAAATAATAAAAATAAAAATATTTATATTTTTTAATTGTCTGAATTTATTATGAAAAATATCAATTAAGTGAGTTAACTAAATAATAATAATAATTAATAATAATAATTAATAATAATAATTAGTAAAAGAAAATAAAAAGAAAATTATGAAAGAACCAGGGGGTGATGGGCCAAATATGGAGGTTTGCTTGGCAATTCTGGCCCATTTGTTGGCCAGTCCGTTTGACCTTGATGATTGCCCAGAGCATGGTTGACTAGGGAGCATGGTGTTCCCTCTCTCATGGCCTTTGGATCCAGGCTTAGGGCCACATGGCACGCTGATGCGTGAGGTGTATGATGAGCCTTCTTGTGAGACCTGCACATGATCATATGAAGAAAAATGCAAACAAATATTTTGGGGGACCTGGGAATCGAACCCAGGTCCCAATGGTTACATGCCAGCACGTCTTCCACTAGGCCATCTGAACGCATTTGTTAATAGAATGACTAATGAAAATAATATATAGAAAACAAATAACATGCTGGAAAACAAACAAAACGCGCGTAATTTTGAATCGTCCAACCAGGAACTAACACGTCCTTCGTCTTCCTCAGATTCCCTGTAAAACAAAGTTAAATAGCGGGGGTTTTTAACCCCCACAATATAGAACAAGGAATAATAGCGATTAGCTCCCTAGGCTATATAAATATGGCGCGATATGTCCTTTGAATTCGTATGATTCTCACGAGTTCAGTCATGTGCATTAGGGGTTCCAATTTTTCCTGAATAATAAAGCCCCAATTTGGAAGCTTGGAAACCCTAAGATTCGTTCATGGTGAATTGTGATTCAGTGCGTTTCAGTCCAATTAACCTATGCCAAAAGCTTTGCCTGAGTTCTAGCAATGTAAAGCACACAAAAAATCATGTTAATGATGCATGAATAACGAGTTGCGATTATAGAAAAAATCACCAAACCGTGAGTCTGTTCTGGGTGATTCATGTAGCTTTAATGCTTGTTTTTTATTGCTACATGCTTCTGGGAATCCCTGCAATAGATTAGAATCAATAGAAAGCTTTGAATCATGCTGGAATGCCAAAAACAGTTTTCACTTTTTCTTGGATTTTTTCAATGTTGTTATGGCTTTTTATGCAGCAATTTCACGTCCATGGCATTAGGTTTAGCTTGAGTACTTATAGGAGACTGAGTTTAGGTTACAATCTTGCAAGGAAATCCATGAAATTGATGTTTCAATATTTGATTGAAAATCAAATATTTTTCAATCTTTTTGATTGAGAAAACTTGCCAAACTTGGAGATTTTTGTCCCCTTGATGTGCACACGAATTTGCCAGCTATTGTAGGTCATATTTGCTTCATGAAAAGATTGAAAAACCATATCTTGATATTTCCTACAATTTAAATTAATTAAATGAATTAAAATTGATTAAAAATCCAATTAATTAATAAGAAAATAAATCAATTTAAGCTTGACGGGTCGTGCATAGGCCTTGGATAAAGTTTCAAGAAGGAATTTGAGGCCCATTAGCAAAAAACAAAGTATTTTGAGCAAAGTTGACTTTTGCAAATTCACAAAAATTTCCCAACTTCTCCAATGCATATCTTGCTCAATTTTGATCATATGAACATGTTACTTGACATTTTGGAAAGGTCTTGAAGTCCTCTAACCAATGCCTTTGGTCCCATGTCATTTGGATTTATCAATATCAAGTTATGGTATTTGACTTAAAATGCCTTTTTGTTGACTTTTGAATTTGACCTATAATGTAGAAATTGATAACTTTTTGTGAGAGAATTTCTTGGACTTGGAATGTGAAGATGGATTGTAGGAAATGTCATCCCCTTCAAAATGAGAATTGGATGGGATTTTTCTGATGAACCATAAAAAAGTTATGCCCTGGTCAAGATACAGTTGACTTTTTCTACTGTCCAAAAATAGTAACTTTTGCATCTTGATGATTTTTGAGCCATGCTTGAGGAATCATGATCAAGACTTGATCAAATGATGATTGTGGACTCAAAATAAGATGTTAGCCAAAAATTCTGACTTTTGACTGCAAAATGACCATTTTACCCCTGCAGTTGATTGTGAAGCAAATGGAGCTTTTGACTGTGGAAACTGGCATTGTGAGTCTTGAGACTTGACATATAGATGCTTGACAATGTATATGGGCCTATGAGACTTGATTGAGCCATTGAAAACCTCAAATTCCTTGAGAGAAACAAAACCCTAATTTTGGCTGGCTTAGGAGGCATCTGGACTGTGCAATCCTTGAGGAATCTTGAACCATTTGAAGATGATCCTTGATAAACCTTGAAGAATATGGGAGGGAAAATTTTGGGGTACAACACTCACCTTGCCATGAATAACCAATGCTCCAACTGAAGATGAAAACTTGATCACTAGATGAAAACGCACGAAAGACTTCATGCTTTCATGTTGAAGAACAACGCTTTCCCACATATGTTGAACCCTAACTCCCTCAGTAGAGTCAAAACAGAGTCAGATACTATCACTCCTTGAGAATACATCCAAGAACTCTGACTCCTTCCTAACACAAGGACACATCTGATCACTGTCTTTTCATAACCATACTCAGTATCATGACCTTTTGAATATTCAAGATGTCATGCATACTAGGTGTGAAGTCACTCACAAACTCCAAAAATTCATAGTTTGCTTAAAAGATTTACTAAGTTTCAGATTATCAACACTCATCTGGAGTGACTTGCAGCAGAAGAAAAACACCTCCTCAAAACACTTTGCTCAAACCTCAGTATCTGTCAGCAATCTTCTGCCCTAACATCCACTAGTAGTTGTTGATACTAGTGGAATCTTCAACAAAGTAGTCATGCATTCACCAAGCATACTAATGTAGACAGGACTAAATTATCCATATTCTAATCCACAAAGTCATAAATGCCACTTCTGACAATAATGCTTGAGCATCCAACTTCACATGCATAATCCCAAGCAAAAAAGAACACAACCATCAACGATCATGATGTTACAACATCATTTGGGACATCAGCTTCTTAATACAGAACCCAAAATACTTTGGTTCTTAAATCAATTCAAAGGACTCATTATGCATAGAAATCCTTTACGAAGCTCCCAATAGAACACACAGCCAGTGCAACTTACTCAGGTTATTCTAAACACCTAAATGCTATGAAGAGAAATAAAATCTCACATACTCTCTGAAACACAGTGTTCAGAATGCAGAATTTCATAACTCTTCAGACAAATATTGTCTTTCGTCAAAGTATTCACCATCAGTCTCATGCACAACCTCCTTAGAGGATAAACAAATACTCAGCTCCCGTCAAAGTATTTATCATAGGTCAAATAAGATTATCTTCTCACACAAGGTAGGATATTTGGTCTGACAATCTTCTTCTGCACACATCTGGCACTAGTTGATGACATTCATCCACACCATAAAATATTCCAGATTAGGTCAATGGCTTGACCTTAAACTCCACTCTAGACAGCAACATCTTCCTTGGCTGAAGGAACAAAACACACTTTGAGACGATGTTTCAACATCAGATCCGACATCAGTCTCAAACACATGGATTTCGGCATTAACTATGGTCTGGAGACACCATAATAAGCCGTAACTCTTGCAAGGGATACAAGAGGATCAACCATCAGTAGTTGATTAACCTTCAAACTCAGACCAATACATGCAGAGCATGCATACCTCAAGAAGATTTCTTCTTATAAGCACAATGTTCAGAATTCATGTCTGACTTTGAGGTGTTGGATGCCATCCTTGTGCACCTAAAGAGGAGATTCCCTCTAACATGTATCTGGAGCAGACTTCAATAATAATAGCATTTACTGGTTATCACGAAATAGATTGTTCAAAATAAATCTACTTTTCCAACACACAAGGATACCCTTCAATCCTTACAAAACACGTGTTCCATTATGTGAGGACACCACACAACTGAACCCTAACAAATATAGGAACTTCCTATAGATACTAGGGAACCATAATCATTTGGTACAAAAGTAATAACTCTTCCTTTCTTCCTGCAACTGAAATGCCCATCCTAGGTGAATTAGATGACATTTAACCAGTTCAGATAACAATCAACCTCTTAACTCAAGTTGAAACAACTCCAATGCACACAGCCCTTGGATGAATTTCTCATTATAGTAGAACAAGAGTTCCATGATCTCATAGATTTGACAAGAGATATAAATTTATAGTAAATAACCTCAATCATATTAATGAGAAACATCACTCGTCATATTGAGAAAAATAAATTCTCAAACCAAGGATGTCAAGACATTATGTCTGACATTTCTTCAATATCTTCTAGCTTCAGATTAAGGACTCCCCCTTATTAACTGCTAAGAATTCCTTGAGAATCATACATCTTCCCTTCCAATAGTAGTGCATCGCATGGTTGGTACATGCCAATAACTCTTCTCTAAACATAATATGTTCCATGGCTATAAACAAGACTCCATAAATATGTCTCCTTTGATCAGAAGGATCTTCTATATGTTAGAGAAAATTTCCTTGACATCTGAGCTTCACCTCCACACATAAAGGATCTGGATGAGATACCTTTATAAATCCTCCGCATGAGAACAACGCACAACCTCTTCATTTCATCTTGCTTGAATCAGAGATAAACTGACCCAACAAGTAATCATATGTTGATCGTGTTATGGCCAAAAACTTACCTAAGATCTGTTATAAATTAGGAACTTCTTAGACACAAATGCCCCCTCTTCTAGATCAGGAGTAGGTTCTAAACATAAGTGATCAATACACATTTGTTTATCGCCCAAGCATATGTTATGTCATACCTTTATCCAACAAGATTCTTCACAATCTACTAGTTTGATGTTCCAACATCTGGTAGGACATCAGTTCCCTTCACAAGAAACACACCAAGAGATCCTCTATCAAGTCCTGGAGATTGGCCTTTTAGTGGTGGAAGCAAAATTAAATCGATTCTACCATATCTCTTTTCAACAAACTCATATAAGAATGCCTTTATGTGTGGACTTGGTATGAACCTCAAGTATCTTTGGAAACTAAAATAAGCTAGTTGAACATATCCTCAAGTATCACCACACCATGGGATACACCTTCAGAGGAGAATATAGTGTTGCAGACTCAACACATAAAACCATCAGGAGTTTTCCATCAGATATATATGCAGCGAAATACAAACCAGAAAACTCCTCAACAACCTTCAAGCACAACATAAACCTTTGCACAAATATACCATACTCCAAGTGTAACAGGTTAACCTAGGTTTAACAATAAATCAAACCCTCAACACAGTAGCTTGCCACCAAAGCTACACACCTTAAAATAGCACATACAGGTCCAATACACACCTTGTCATGAACTGTACATCCTCCACTTCTAGGGACCGTTAAAACATAATATGAACTTTCAAGTTCAAACAGCTTTTTAGTAATAACCTCCTTCCTTGCCCATGACCAGAAAGTATCCTCCTAAGATCTCACTCAGAAACAGAACATGATGCCTGCTCTGATACCGATTAAAATTCTAGTATAATAAAACTCAAATGTCCTATAGAATGTCGAGACATCTAATGTGAACATAACAACATAGGCAAGGTATAAACATTGAAAACAGTACCGAAAAGAATAAACAATCCACCATAATTATTAACCCAGTTCGGAGCAATTCTTCTACTCTGAGAAAATACCAAGCCAGGGACAAGTCTACTATGATAGTATCAATTCATAGACCTTACAGTAAACATACCAGTTTATAGTATAATCACTTGATCACTACCTTTGTTATACTTCTATCTAATATTCACCTAGATATGAGGCCTTCCTCAATCCCTCTTCAATCACAGACAACGATTGGATTAAAACAATTATGAACAAATAGACAGACAAAGTTCCTTGACAATACCTAGCTAAGACTCAAAGTTAAACGCCCACGTTTACAACTTCTCTCCTAACTAAGAACAAAAACTTAGAGTTTCTTAAAATCTTCCTCCAATAACCATAATCAACTTATTACTTCACAGCTTCTGAGTGAGAATACAGTGACCATCTCACAACCCGAGTGGTTCACTTACACCAACTCTCCTAGAGAGTGGCTACAGACTCAGTCCTAATGATTACATCTTTTCAATTCTCGATTGGAACAAATCCTAGGTTACAACACTTCTATTTATAACCTATACCCAATTGGATTTGGGCCTTCAAAACACATCACATTCACTGTTACACATCAACATAAACTTCTGCTACAAACAAGATCTTCTATCATTAGTTTCCTAATATATCTCCATATTTAGAAACTGCATATTCTTCAATATTCTAAATTGATTCTTATTGACCTGCAAAACAACACCACATAGGATTACATAATATTCCCAGAATATTCTACATTAGTTAAATCATAATGGAATCTAGTTGTCCACTTAAACTCAGTTGTGATGTCGTATGCTCCTTCATAGGACATCTTATAAAACATGTTTTTCCAGATGATGAGAACTTCTCATCTCAACATGTCTCAACATAAGATATGACTTTTTTCTCAACATGTTCATATTAGCAAGTTAACATCTCTTATCTAACATATTCCTGTCTTATTTTTTTTACAAAAATTAATGTCAATCCTAAAACTAGAGAAATTACACAAAGTTATACAGGACAAAAAACATTTTGATTCAGTTTAAGATGCACTTATTCCTTGGTGTTGTACCCCAAAATTTACCCTCGTTATTTTGACCTTTTTGGCTTGCATTTCATTATTATATACATACATATCATTGGTTTTATGGTTATAGAATCAAGGTATATTTATCAAGCTTCTCCAGGTTACAAGTGACGTTTATTTCGCCAATGGATATTCTCAGAGTATTTTCCATGCTGAAGATCGGTTCGTCGTTTTGCAATGATTCGGGGTTAAAGGATTCACAAGTCCAACCCGGCGTGTCATATTCAGGTGTTATTTTGCCAAGATATCTCTGATAACGTATCCTCAAATTCAGGTTCAGTTCAAGAGTCAATTCTTTAAAGAAGTTCTCTGAATGTGTGAGTTTTCTCGAAGAAATATGGTGAAAAAGTGTGCTGAAAGTGCAGTTTTTACGCAAAAAAAAATTCATAACTTGAAGATCGTGGCTTGTTTTGAACCCGTTATGGTGGCCAAAATTCTGTCTTGACGTCATATTCATATCTCACGAATGGAAGCCAATTTCGATCAGAAGGTCTTCAAAAATGTGGATTTATCAAGTATTTTCGTACAGAAAATTTGTGATATAAGTTTATTTGCGTCATGTTCAGAAAATCATAACTTGGTCTATTTTCATTGTATCGAGCTGGTTCTGGCGCTAAAATTTCACAAGTTGAGTTGGCTAAGTTTTCATAGGAGGTATTGAGTTCGAACAGTATCCAAAAGGTCTTCCTTTTTTGCTCAGAGTGTGTGTGACTCTGGTTATGATGGCAACATCTTCAAACAGAATCATAGTCTTTTCAAACAAAATTTCATTATTATCCATCATGCGCTGAACACCTGACTTTTAATAAATAGCAATCGGAAGGCAGAATTGAACACATGTGGCAACCTTCACCACAGCCCAGAAATAAATGGGCCAGCAACAAATTCTTCTTAACCGTCATCAAAGGAGTAGAAATTTCTTCCACAAAGGTCACAAACGAATTGGTGTCCACAGCATTGACTCCACGACCATGTTTGGACATAGGAGAAATTATAACGGATGGATTTTCTAGATCATCAAACCCAATCTCTTTAGCTTCCAACAAATCTTGCACTTTATTCCTCATAGCCCAACAATCATTTGTATCATGGCCTGGGCTCTCCAAATGGTAGGTGCACCGCACGCTGGGATTGTATCTGGGAGAAGCAGTGTTTGGATTCTTGGAAGCCTCTTTCAAGGTTGCCAAGTTGGATTTTAGCAGATGAGGAAGAACTTCAGCTAAAGTCATGTTGATGCGGGTAAACTGTCGTTGTGGTCTTTCTACCCTTCGTTGATTATTGCATTGTGGAGCAACCGTGGGTCTTGGTATCACTACAGCATTTACCGCTTGACGGTGTTCAGGTCTGGTTTGGCCCCTCAGGCCATAGACTGCACTAGCTTCCTTCTTACCGGTGAAAGGCTTCTTTACTGCACTTGACGAAGAATCCTTCTGTATCTTACCACTTCGGATACCAGCTTCGACTCTATCTCCAGTCAAAATCAACTCAATGAAATCAGATGACGATCTGCCGATCAAGAGATTGAAAAATGGACCAGATAGTGTCCCTAGAAACATGT
The DNA here is from genome assembly GCA_948472305.1 of Vicia faba. NCBI lineage: Eukaryota > Viridiplantae > Streptophyta > Magnoliopsida > Fabales > Fabaceae > Vicia > Vicia faba. The sequence goes on from OX451735.1 coordinate 1,000,524,944, forward strand.
CAACCAACTTCCTATCAGACAAAGGGGGTTGGACTCTTCCAGCCAAGTTTCTCCACTTTTGAGCATAGTCCTTAAAACCTTCACTTGCACCCATAGACATACCCTGGAGCTGGGTACGAGTGGGAGCAAGGTTGGTGTTATACTGATACAGCCTATAAAAAGCAGCAGCAAGGTCTTCTCAGTTTCAGACACTGGCTCCTTCCAACTAATAAAACTATTCAAGCTGAGTCCCTGACAGACTATCTTGAAAGAAGTGTACCCACAAATTTCTATCAGCAGTGTGGGGTTGGATTTTTCTGACGTAAGAGCAGAGATGGAGTTTTGGACAGGATATTCTATCGTACTTGGCAAAAACCGGAGCTTTGAACTTATGAGGGATCACCACTCCTGATACCAGTCCCATTTCTCCGAAATCCAAACCAATGATCTTCTGAATCTCCATAGCACTCAGACGGTCTTCTAGCTGCTTGTACCTATCCTCAGCAAGAGGATATTACTCATCATCGTAATCCGTATCATCTCTAGAAACTGCAGGACTAGGGTCCTTTACCCTTTCTTGGTTCTCCCCGTCCTTGGATGAGGAGGTCAGATCAGCTGGTTGTCTCAACCTTTCTCCGAATCTTCTACCCATGTTCAGAATACCGACCTTCTTCTTCTTCTTCTCTTTCAGAATAAGAGTCTTCAGATCCTCTTGTCCCTTAGCCAGACTTATGAACATGTGTTGGAATTGTGCGTTCTATGTCTGAAGATCTTTGATGGCTTGATCGGAAGACATTTCTACTGAAATAAACAGCGAAGAAGATGAGAAACCTGTAGTGGTACCTGTAATGATGTGCATGATAATGGGATGCATGTAATGATTTCAAAGACTTTGGGAGATTTAAATTTGCAAACCAAAAATAAACAAACTTTATTAGATTAACTTTGAAAGGTTCAACAATGCCTTTAAGGCGTTACAAAGAAGTAAATAAAACAAGATCTAAAACTAGAAAAAGCAAAATCAAAAGTCCCATGGATGTTTCCTCTTGGTGCCGATGTAGTCATTGATCACTTTTTCTTTCTCGAGCTTCCTGGTGAGCTTCAAAATCTTCCTTTCTTGTTCATGGTACTTTTCCCGGTAAGTATCTCGCTCATTCTTCAGCTGAATCCGAGACCTCTGCAACTCCCCAAGATCAGTGGGCATGTAAGGATAGAGAACTGTGTAAGGAATGCCCTCTTCATTAGTGGGCTCCAAAATCACTGGTAATACGGCCTCATACGGCATCCCAAGCTTCTGGGCACGAGCTCGGACCCATTTGAGGTAAGGCTGCATAGGAAGGGAAGTCTTTCTCCCTAACTCTTGGGGGTCAGCTCTGTTCACCATGCCCCAAGCTCGTATGAATCTTCAGCGGTGCTCCTTAACGTCCTCCTTATAGTCAAATACAATGTCCTCAAGAAGTAATTCATAGGGACCATCTCTCCGAGCACAACCAAATTGCCGCAAAGCTAAACAAGGATTGTAAGTTATACCCCCTTTGATTCCAAGCAATGGGACAATAGGGTATCCCCCACAACGGTCAATAACAGCAGTGTCTTCCATAGCCCGAGAACTCCAAAGAATATTTGTATGGGCAAGTGACATTATCCTGTAGGACCAACCCAAACCTTCTTCATTCTTCAGCACAAATTTAGGGAGGTGAGAAATAAACCCCCTCGACAGCAGCGGCATGCAACACATAAGAGTCCCTCTTCTCATCACGGTACGAGTATAGAGGGCATGCAAGATATCACCCAGCAGGTTAGGCACAGGATTGCGAGAAAGGAATATCTTGATAGCATTCACATCTATAAAGGAATCCAGAATAGCTGAGCCTGGTCTATCAGAAATTTGGATAGAAAACCTTCGACCCCGCTTCGTGTTTCCCAATTGGATACTACATCAACCCGCTTCAAATGCAGAGCTGAGGCAATGTCTTCCAGTCTAGGAACTTCTTCCATACCTGTGAAGGGTACCTGTTCAAGGATGGATATGCCCAATAGATGAGAGAACTCTTCCAAGGTGGGTACCAGCTGGTAATCTGGAAAGGTGAAGCAATGATGCACGGGATCGAAGAACTGGAAAAGTACGCCCATCATCTACTCATAAAGATTTGAAGTAACCAGGCTGAGAATTTAACCATGTCTCTTAATAAACATAGAAGTCTCAGAAACTCTTGAGGCTAGCTCTTTAAGTTGGGCAGGTATTTGCACAAAGTTGACTCAGATGGTATTTCTACGCACGGAAGCCATGATCTGCAAAACAGAACAAAGATAAATTCCCTTGGTCTATGAAATGGTTAGTATAATGAAGTATGAATGCCATGTTATGATGCATGATGTCATGGTAAACCACAAGTATAGCAAACACAGATATTGCAAACACAGTCAAATCACAAAAAGCCCTTAGGTTTAAGGCTTGCATGAGGTCAAAGGTAGTACCCTCTTGAAGTTAAGTTGGTTTCAACCTGTCCTAGAAAAAGTAACCGGGTTCTAGAGGATCTCAATATCATTGACCATCCTCCATCGGTCATGGTTTCAGCTCCCGCAATCTTTTCTTGCAGTCGGAACTATCTCGAGAGTTTGGTCTCAATGAGTGTAGCATCGAGTATCAACCATTTCTCAGCTTTACACTGAGGCCGGCTATCTCACTACTTTCTAATGGCCAAGTTGGGCGATTAAAGGTTATAAGGTCAGTTGATGCTTAATGACACCACGCATTAGGCCCATATTCTCCTCGTTTCTCCACAAGGGATACCGGTACCAACCAATGTGCCACATTAATGTAGCTACTACTTCAACTGTATCGGTCTATGTTGTACAGTTCACTCATAATCTATTGCTACTTACCTAAAAGGTGTCCCTAGATCCGGGTTAGGATCTATAGTAACCCCAAACAAAGCCCTCAAAAGTAAAGAAAACAAAGCAATCAAGAGAAGCAAATATGATGAACTAGATCCTAAGGTATACCCCACTTATCAAATCCCTAGCAGAGTCGCCATTTTTGTGATACAGTGGCAGAACCGACGGTTTTGAAATGCTGGTTTGCGTTTTGTGTTTTGTGTTTGCAAAAATGTCGCGGTAAGCAAGAGTCGCCACCGACTTTTATTTCATCCAATCAGAAAGGAAAAAGTACAGAAAAAAATCCTTTTTAGAGATATTATAAATATGGGGGGTAGATTATAGAAAGGGAAGGTGTTAGCACCCTTTCCATCCATGGTTTTCCATGGGCTCTTAGGTACTTGCTCATTTTTTAAATTGCTTATGTATGTGCTTGCTTTGAAAATGTTTTTCTTCGTGATAACCTTTGTATCAGTCCTCAAAGGTGTGACGAAGTTGTTTTGAAAACTGTTTTGAAGTGTGTAAGTTCGAAAAGCTTTGATTTGAGCAAGTACCTACTAGCATCTACCTACTCGAAAAAGGATCGTTTCTATTCTTGCTTCCTTTAGACAGCACTATCCCACTATTGAGAAATAGGTAGCACCGTCATTGGAGTTTTAAGGGTCAATTCGAAAGGGACGTACGATCACTAAAGAAATGTTAGGACATCTTAGTAATAACCCTAGAGTCTTAAGATCATATTCGAGGCAACATTTCCGAGGCAACACTTCTGAGGCAACATTTTGAGGTAACATTTGAACGGGAGATTTGATCTTTTTAGACAGAAGGGTAACCACTAAGACACCCTATACTTAATGGTCGCTTACCAAGGCAACTGAAGTGAGAGCATACCTTAAGAGTGATATGTGTGAGTGACTTGTTTCAGTTATTTATCTTTGCACATTAGGGTTTTCTAACTGTATTAAATTATCATGCAGTCTTGTCATATAATCCTATTAACATACATCTAGACAGTTAAATATTTTCAGAAATTAAGATGCGAGAAAGTAAATCTACGCTATTACAAGGCTTCGGGGTGGGGGATTAATTACATAGCCAAAAACCCGGGAAAAAAGTGATAAATAAAAAACCCTAGATTAAACTATTATAAACCATGCACAGTTACAACAATATTGACAAAAAATAACTAATATGCGCGCGGTGAATCGAATACGAGATAATTAGGGTTTCGACCCTTGCCTAAACCTAATTGCGATTAATTAAGAAAATGTTTTTGTTTTGTTTTGTTATTTTAAGAAAATAAAGAAATTGTTAAATTAAAAGAAAGAAAAGCCTACTTCTAATTAATTTTAATTTTAAGAAAAAAATGAATTAATTAATCTACAACCTATTTTTGTATTTTTATTTATTTGAGACAAAGAGCAAAATAAAATTAAATCAAAAGTTAACCTAATTTTTATTTATTTTTATTTTTTTTATGAAAAAAACAAATTACAATTTCCCTAAATTAGACTAAATTAAATTAAATTAATAAAATTAATTTTGATAAAAAAGAAGTCTAATTCTAATTTTTTTGTGAATTATTGATTTTATGATTTTATGAAAAAACATTAATTAGTGAATTAAAAATAATTAAAGAAAGTATTAAAAGAATTAAAAATAAATAAAGAAGGATGAGATGGGCCTGCATTTAGCAAAAGGGGGGTTGGAATGTAAATTCCTGGGCCCAAATAGACAGAGGCCTGTTTGACTTTGCCCCAATCCAGTGTGCATGCTTGACTGAGGCGCATGGTGGTCCTCCCATGGTGGTATGTTGATCTAGGGACATTGATGAATTAGAGGGCCAAATCCTGATGGTGCACAGTGAGCATCTTGACTTGCAAAGCGTGGAATTACCTGTTAAAAAATATTAAGAATGAAGGTTGGGACCTGGGAATCGAACCCAGGTCCTTTGCACTTTCCCTCTGCACGCTTACCAACTGAGCCAAGTGTTTTGTTTGTATATACAATAAGACATAAATATTATATAATGAAAACACTAAATCCTGGAAAAAACGCGCTAAATTTAAATGGACCAACCAAAGGATGACATGCAACATCGTCTACCTCCCATCCGTCATTTTAGGTAAACAAACTTTTACCTACAGACACAGGCTGTAGGTATATCCCTGTCCATCTCCAAAATCGCGTGCGCTCAAGATAAATGGCCATGGCTGGTACCATTCTACTCGTTTCATTCTCACGAGTCTCATGGTACCAGAATCAATACTCAATTTTTCCTATCCTGCAAAGCCCTAATCAAGAATACAAAACCCTAGCTATGGCAACTTCCTGTATAGGCATTAGTAATACAATTAAATGGTACCAAAAGTTTGCAAACTCAATGACAAACACGAATATATCATTAAAATATGCAATGGATGAGTAAATCAATGAAACCGAATTTGAATTTGGAAGCAAGTCGTGATACCTATATCTCACAATTCCAGGCGTGAGAGAGCTTGCAAATGGGTGGAATTCCTTCTAGAGATGTCCAAGAACTTGTTGGCGTCGTGAGAATGGTATGAATTGGCCTCTAACATGGAGATTGAATCACCACTTTTCTTGCAATTTTTCGAGTTTTGTTTCACCTCTGCACGACTACTTCTAACCTCTCCATGCCTTAGTCTTCTTCTGTATATGTAATACAAACTATTAGGTCAACAAAAACGACCTCAATCTTGCTCATCATGGAGATTTGATTTGATCTTTCAATGCATATGATTCCTTTCCAATTTTGCTCAAATCCAATCTTTCCAACCAAATTGACTTTGCATGAGTTGATCTTCAATTGGCAGCATATCATATCTTCTTTCAATGCAAAAGATCATCCCTAAAATGCAATATATGATTTATTAGGATTTATTTGATTTTATTTGAATTTTAAATGAATAAAAATCAAAATAAATTGGATAAATTAATAAATAAATCATGGAGGGTCCCATAGGTCGTGGACTATGTTAGGAATGAGATGCAAGCATAAAAAGTTGGGCCCATTTAGCAAAAGATGCAAATTTGAGCATATTTGACTTTTGGCAATTTTGCAAAAAAGGTCAACTTGGCCAATGCATAACTCTCTCAATTTTGACCCTAGAGAGGTGTTCTTGGACTTTTTAGAAATCTTAGGATGTCCTCTAAACAAACATTTTGGTTTCATCTTAATTGAGTCTTTCATGTTCATGTATGATGTCTTGACCCAAAAGGTGTTTTTGTTGACTTTTCAAAATGACCTATAATGTCCAAATTCATATCTTCTTGTGAGTACATATTTTGAACTTTGGAGATGAATATGAATTGTATATAATTGCATACTTTTCAAAATGAGCTTTGAATGGGTCATTTCTGATAAAGTATGAGAAAGTTATGCTTGGTCAAAGTTGAGTTGACTTTTCCTGCAAAACCCTAATTTAGCAACTTTTGGGTTTTGATGAATTGTGAGCAATCCTTGATGAATCATGATCAACCCTTGATCAAATGATGAATGATACTTCGAAATGAGGATATTTACCAAAAATCTTGAAGTTTGACTGTATGTGGGCCGCAATTGACTTTTAACCTAGCACAGTCGATTTTCAGGCCTTTGAATAATTGACTGAGCAAACTTCCTCTGCAAGGCTTGAAACTTGACATGGATGATCTTGAGAACATATTAGGAAAATGGTGAGAATTTTGGATCCTTTGGACTCAAGCATCTTGATGCAAAATGAAACCCTAATTTGAGGTAGACTGTTTTAGGAGAGAGTTTGTCTGGTCAACTCTTGGACTTCCTTGAGCAATTTGAGGACCTCACTTGACATGTATTGAGAAATATGGGAGGGAAAATTTTGGGGTACAACAGCATGTCCAAAGTATGATGGAGACCACTTTGTTGAATTGTCATCTTGATTCGGTTTTACCTTTTTAGGGGATGTCATACCCTAAATTTTACCTTTAAGATTCCACCTATCATATCATTTGCATCTAACCAAGAACACAAGCATGACATCTTCCTAACTTTCACCTCTTTGATCTAACCTTTGTGAGAGATCACCAAGCACCCTTTGTGTGTATTTTTTGCATTTATACTTGTTTACATTTTAACTTTGCTAACCTTATTCAAAATCCAAAAAATATGTGTTGCTTTATATCCTTATTATACAAGGCAGGAACTTGCAATCAAAGGATCAATCTTGGTTTCTAAATTAGGGTTTGGGTTCCCAAAGTTTTGGTCAACAAATGATCCACAAGAGCTTTTACTTCAAGGTATGACCTATAATCTTAGGTCATTCAACATCATTTGATAAAGGGAAGTACAAACTTGGTGCATGATTTCAAAGTTGATTCAAGTATCGTTCATGTGTTTATTTTCATGCCATCTTCATCCAATTCTCAAGCAATTATCAAGATTATTCAAGGGACAATAAAGATTCTTTCAATTGGTATTTAAGTGTTCATCATTGGGCCTTTGGATGCAAGGAGAATAATGGTCATTGTATTTCAATGTAGCTTTTCCATTTACCATTTTCCAAATGTTGTAATGATCCATGGGTTTACGTATTTTGCAGACTACCATTCTATCAATAAAATTCTAATCTTTTGCCAATTAATTTCAATTCTTATATATTTGTTTCTTTATCAAAATGTTATTTTTTACTTTCTATGATAATTTTTTAAACAAAGGTTTAATAATAAACATGTTATGAAAATTACAAAATGTTTTTCATTGACCTTTGAATAATCTAAAGGGAAAGTCTGTGGCTGTTAGAGGTTGATCAAGTCTCAAGTGCAGAACTCAGATTCCCCAGTATAATAGTTCGTGATATTTGATAATCATGATTTCTCCAATGGATTTTTGGCCGGATAGTGGATTTCCTCCAGCCAGTTTATTGTTATAGTGTTGATTTGGGTTCTCCCATAACAAAGCCAGTAAAAGTTTCTACGCCCTCAGAGGAATGTTAATTTATGAATATTTGTTTTAAGTTTCCCCATCAGGATCTTTTTGTCTCCAGAGAATGATCATTTGTCCTGGAAGATATTGTAGAATACAAGCTTTGTAGAAGGGTCTCTATCTAGATGAGATTTGGCCGAGTACCTAGTTCATTGATATTTTGGTTTCCCAGTTTGTCCAGTGTGGTGTTTTGTCAGCATAAACTTCACATTACATAAATTTAACATTCATAAGGTCATCACCATGCATAATCAAAGGAAGATTCATGCTCATTTGCAATTCCTTGAGTCTGGTAGGAATTACCCGTTGGTACCTTGGTGTCTATAAATCCATTTTCACCGGTGGTATATTCCCCCAAAGAGAGTTTATTTTATAGCTCCCCACTGAGATTGTGCCTTAGGGAAAGAGTTGTGTTTCAATTTTCCTTCCCAGCTAATTGTCTAAATGGAATAAATCCACAGTCGAGTTTATTCCCCGTCGAGTAGAGTCTTGTTTGACTATTTCTCTCCAGTTCATTCTAGGATTGAACTTTGGTCTCCTGCAACACCTTTTGATTTCTCTAGGCTGGAAACCTACATGGTGAAGAAGGCATGTTTTACACCTTTTTGGCTCATGTTTTCCTCAGTAGAGAAGAATCCTTCAATGGATGAAGAATCTTATTTGAGAAGCTTGTCTATTCATGTCATATCAAATCCTTATTTCTACAACAAGTGGAAATCTCTTCAGTCAATCCTCGGTAGAGAAGCTTGTTGTGATTCAACAAATCAAAGTTAATAGAGGTTCGTTGTCTCTTTATTTGAGAAGCCTGTTACGATCTCCGATCAGAGTTTAGATTTAAATCTCCTGCAAGTGAAGACTACTTCGGGCTGAAGACCGAAAGTCATGGGAAGTTTGTTACCCTTTCCAGGTGGAATACTTGGTCAAAGAAGAAACTAAGACCCGTTCCTGGTGGGAGACCAAAAGTCATGGGAGTTTGTTACTCTTTCCATGTGGAATACTTGGTTAAAGAAGAAGCTGAGACTCGTTCTAGGTTGAAGATTGGAAGTCATGAGAGGTTTGTTACCCTTTCCAGGTGGAATACTTGATTAAAGAAGAAGGTGGGACATGTTTCAGGTTTAAGACCATAAGTCATGGGAGGTTTTTTACCCTTTCCAGGTGGAATACTTGGTTAAAGAAGAAGTCGAGCCCCGTTCCAGGTGGAAGACTAGAAGTTATACAAACATTTTTTGCTATTTTCTTTCTATTTTCTTTTTAATTTTCATTTAGCAATTAATTTTCATGCCATTTTGAAACATTTTTCTCTCCAGATTTTGAGATTCAATTATTTGGAATATTTATGACTTTCTCAATTTTTTTGGCAATTTATTTGATGTTTTGATGCTTCTTTTGAATTTTCCATTTAATTTCTCTTTTAGATCGTTTTTAAAATCATTTTTAATATTTTTTTAATCATATTTTAATCCATTTCTACTTTGAATTTTGTTGACTTGGATCATGACTTGGTTAATCAATGCTTCATCAATTTCAATTGGTCTTTGGATGATGGTTTGGTTGCATGAACTTTCACCATTTCAATCTTATCATTTAAATTATCATTTGATCATTTTTGGTACTTTGAATTAATGATAAGTTTATCCCATTGTATTATGAGCTTGGATGATTGAAATTGATGATAGATGATCCCTTGTTACATTTCAAATATGCTTGATCATCTCTCCCCCTCCATCTTCTTCTTTTTGCTTTTGTTTTGACCATTGTGTTACGTTGTTCTAGGAGGAGGATTTTGTATCGTTCCTCTAACATGTATGACACATAAATTGCTATTGACCAACCTCACATATGTTTGAATTCTACATAATTCAACTTACAATTGCTTAGCATAGCGCTAAATTGTCCTAACTCGGTTGATTCCTCATTAACACTAACACTGACATATTAATTGTGCTAACATCTAACTTTTACTTTTATGCTCTTTACTTTTATTTTGATTTATGTTCATGCCCTTTACATTCTTGCCATTTTCATTTTGACTTTTACTTTATGCCTTTTATCTCTTACTTTTCTTGTTGTATTCCTTCAAAAGAACAAAAACATTATAAAATGGATAAAACCCTAAAAAACTTTCATCTGATCTTGTGGACTTTGTGTTACTATCCATTGCTTGAGGAGTATTTTGGACTTTGGACCTTAGGACATAGTATTTATCTTTGCTTGGAGTGGTTGTATATAAGGCTTTGTGGTTCATCTGGATCTTTAAGATTTAATTCAAGACTTGGCCTTATTCTGGGAAACTTTGATCTTTACTTGAAGACTTGGAAATCTCTTTATGGCTCTGTGCCCTTGACTATTCATTTAGACCTTTTGGTGTTCATCTGCTTCCATTGCTTGCTCTTGATGATTCATCGGCTTATGTGCTTGCTCATGTGATTTTCTTATCTTGTGGCTTAATCCAAATGGAAAGGGATGTTCATTTTAACGAATGTCAAATGCTTGCTCTATCTTGTGGTTAGTACACTTGCACACACAAACTCTTTCTCTTAGGCTACCTTACAACGAGACCTTTTATTCCATGTCATTTACTTTGTTATTTAGGATAATATCTTCATCTCCTACCCACTTCTTCAATTTTCAAAACTTCTCCCTATTTTCAAAAACTTCTTTCTTCAAACTTCAAACCTTTTCTTAATAAACCTTGACCTTGTCAAGTGATGCCAAAAATATTTTTTTATTAATAAATGCTAAAACATATAAGCATATTTAAAATCTTTTCAAAACTTATAAAAAAGACAAACCTCATCAAATTTATTTTTGTGCCTTTCTGCACTTTTCTTTTAAAAAGTTTTCAAAATATTATATATTGGTCTATTCGAGTAGCGATGAAAACCACTATACTTCTACAGTATGTTATGAAGTGATTGACATTTTCCACTTGAATGTTGATATATTCTAGTGAGAAAGTCCAAATAAAAGTTCTCCATGTCAAGATGATACAAACACTCACTTTCTCATACTTGTGAGTAGTAAGTTGTGTTTTCCACTCAAATACGACAAAATGTATTTTTAATTTAAAATCAATCAACAAACTTTCATGGTTATTTTTACCATGAACTACGAGGCTCTGACTTCTTCGTTGCACATGGAGGATACGTAGGGACAGGACTCTTGAAGTCTTGGTGAACACAAAAAAAAAACTTCTTTTCTCATCACCCCCAATATTTTTTTGAACAACCCAATTTAATCATAACACATATTTGCAAGAGGTTTCTATGGAGTACCATAGATGTGAGGGGTGTTAATACCTTTCCCTTTTATAACCAACCCCTGTATCCAGATCTCTCTTTTGTTTTATTTTCGCGTTGGGTTTTCTCAATATTTTCCCTTTCCTTTGGAAACAATAAAGTTCGGTGGCGACTTTTTTTCGAGTTAAGTTAATCAATAGCTTAATATCAATTTTTCCCGCCACGACAGGGGCATATTTGGTTTTAGTCGGTTCTGAAGGAGGTTTCAAATTTGTGGTTTCTAGATATCAAATCTTCTTCAACTGCTCTTTTATGTGCAATTTCATGGTGCCATTTGCCTTAGAAAATCTATCTTGGATTATTTCTCACTCGGTCTGAATAGTTATACCTGCTTTACGATCCTTGATCACACCATCATCATCAAACCAAAGTTTTTTCCAATTATTCTAAACTTCATCCATACGTATCAAGGAATTAATCTTTATTTTTTGCAATGAGACAAGTACATGGAAGATTGTAAGTCTTCCTAACTGTGCATCCATAGTTTTCCTTATTCGTACATGTCTGTTCTGCTCGCTTCGCTTCATGAAAGATGAAATTCAATGTCAATCGAGCTTTGTTTGAAAGGCATGGTTATGTATCTTAGAAATCACATTAAATTTCCATATTTCATATATCTTACAATATCTGCTCAATTTAAATGGACAACCACATTTTCTTATTTCGGTGTCATCACGTTTCAACTTCTGAATTGGGGGAACATATGTGCCACTTCTCTCGCATCTCATGGTTACAAACAACTGTTTTATATTTGAACCATTGTCGGATCTTCCGATTACAATACCAATCCCAGATTTCTGGATACCATGCAGACCCATTGAAGCATATGTTCACGACTAGTATATAGTTGTTCATTTATGAAACATTGACCAACATAAATCTCGAAAAGAACCAATTTAGTATCATGCTTCACTTCATCTGATTTAACATCGTCCTTCTCTACATCCAATTTTACATCATTACTTACAGCAACTTTAGAAACATATCTGAATGCACCGTATCTAATAAGAACCAAAATAAAACAAAAATGCTTAAAAATCAGTAACAGAAAATTTAGGATATACACATCCGAAATTATAGTAGGTGAATTCGGATATGTATATCTAGACAAAGCGCATATTTTTTCAGCTCAAAATAAAGATTAATGCACAAAATTAGGGATTAAATGAGTGAACTTTACCTTAAATCGTAGCTTCTTTTGCTCCCTTTGATGTGATAAAATCCAAAAAAGCTGGTTTGGAATTGAAAAGTTGGTGAAAATGAAATTTTTTAAGGGTTTTAGGTTATGGAAGACGTTTTAAGTGTGAGAGAGAGATGACCATGCAAGGTGGTCATATATTCAATTTCTCGTTGGAGATTTTGGAGTTTTCAAAGGTGTGTCCCACTCCATAAGGGCGGAAAAATAAATTACCAAAAAACTAAGGCTAACTTAGGCACATAAATTATGCTTAATGTTTGTAATTAGGAGAATAAAGAAGGTACTTTGTTGTCTCGATGTAGGTTACTTGTCTCTTTACATACTAGTTATAATTTAATTTTTATTTGAAGAGTCGATCATTGTCACGTGTGTATTTCAGTCAAGGTCGAATATATTTTACACCCCCCTCCCCTTCATTGTATTGCTTCTGTGTTCTTGGATGAAATGAAATAAATTAATTTTCGTAAAAAAAAGGTATGTCCAAGGTTGTTTGAGTTTTTTATTTTATTTTGATGGTGATGACTCGTGAGATTTTAGTTTTTGATTTTGAAAATCATTTTTAAAATCAAAATCTGTTCGGAAAAAATGGATTTGGGTTTACTTTTTAACTCAATTCAAAATAGTTTTTCACTAACACTTTAATAAAAAAATGTAGGTTTTTAAATTCCAGTTTTTGTTTTATATCGAAGACATCTCATCAATAATGACTCACTATTCCCACAACTATTATGACCATCATCATTATGGATGGCCATAGTACCTATATTTGATGGGTACCTATAAAAAATATCCATAACGAGTTAGGTAAAAACCCGCAAATGAGTATGGGCACGAGCACAAGTAATTATCCACTAAAATAAGTGGATATGAATGCGGGTAAAATACTCACTCTGCCCCCATACCCTCACAATGTATATTTATATATTTTAATTTATATTATCATATAAATATGTATGTCTATCACTTTTAAATAATATATCACTATTAAACTATTACACATTTTAGTATAAGTGTTAATTTATTATAGAATTCAACAATAAAATCTTTGAATATTTTGTTAAAAATGTTGTTAAAATTTTAAATGATATGATTTTTAATTGACCAATTTATTTTATTAGAAGTGTGGGTAACGGGTACGGGTATGGGTACTTAGGCACCCATATGACACTGGTACAAGTATAAAAGTTAATGCATATGCAGGTATGAGCTTGGGTACAAGTATAACAGTTAGTGCCCATGCAGGTATGAGCTCGAGTACCAGTATAAAAGTTAGTGTCCAAGTGGTTATGGGCTCAGGTACGAATATATTTTCAAACCACAAATATGGGTACGAGAATTATAGTACACTGCCTAAACCATACTCTTTATCATCATTGACAACCATTTTATCCACGAGTCTGTCCATTATTATGACCATCACTAACCACTAGTACATCCACCTCTAACCACCCCGACCACCACCAAACATCACCGACCACTTCATACCACCACCTTTAATCACCTTAGATCACCACTTTTTCCATTATAATTTATAATTTGACCACCCTTAACCCCCATGATCGAGACTTTATAAGTCTATCGGGATACTAACTGCAAGTATACAGTTTAGTCGTTCTAGTTTTAAATGATTATCGAACCCACGGAGACTGAGGATCAATCGCATACGATCTAATGTTACAATTGTTTAACTAAGTGATGAATATTTGGTTTTGGGGGAAAAGGATTTTAATTAAAAACAATAGTAATAGTTATACCGGTATGTGATAGTCGGACTTCGGGAACTCGGTGAATCACTTGGCATATAAAGTATTTCGGTAAAAACGAATTGTTTAAAAACCTGAGACATACACTCTCGTGTTCATGAAATAAGTTATGCTACTAAACCTAGTGTATGCACTTTAAATTTAATAACACTTTTTGAAAACGACTCGAGTTTAATTAATTTTTTAAAACACTCTCGTGTATTTAAAATTAATGTTTCGTTACCACTATCTGGGTCGAACCTCAGCTCTCGCATGCAGGTTCTTGCCTTAATTAATTTCCCACTCTCATGGCAAAATCGTGTTAAATATCCTTTCACTCTCGTGACAAGGGTAGTTAAATTAAATATGAAAATTAGAAACCAAAAATTATTTATAAAAGTTTTAAGCCAAGTTATCACCGAATTCCTTCGGTGCTTAGGAGTCACATACCGGTACAAACGAAATTAGATAGACATAATATATTTAGTAACCATGCAACGTAAAATAGAATTCATAAAAATAATTAACATAGCATAAGAATAATAAAAACCAATTGCACAAAAAAAAACTGTAATTATGTTGATGTGGTAATCTTGAGTGCGTACAGTTTCCTTGCGATTAATTTAAATATATGACCGTGTTAATCTTTAGATGAAGAATTAACACTTTTGGAAACTACTTTTGGAAACTGAATGTTACAGTGGCTATAATAGTTCAAAAGTAAATAAAACAGAATAATGCAGGAAGGCAAAAGTTTGGCTCTGTAGCAAAATCTCCGACCCCTTGAAAGTGAATTCTTCAAGATATATATAAGCCTTTGGTTGTAACTGCCTTCTTCCATTAATTTCGTACGTGCCTATATTCTTGGCTGGTGGAACGAGGTGCCAAAAACTTCGCGTGGACTTCGTGTGGCTGCTTCGTGTGTTACTGCATAGACTGAGTATTAAGAGTGTTACGTTCGTAATGGAACTCATTACGTTCGTAACAGCATAGGATTTTGTTACGTCTGTAACGCGCTGTGTTACATTCGTAATGGCGTTGGCTGGGTGTTGCGTTCGTAACGCTAGGCATTGCGTTCGTAACACCCTTTTGGAGTGAGCTTCTTAACAGACTGCCATTTTTCTTCTTTCTTCTTGCCATTTCCTATCTTGTATTGCTCTTTTTAACTAATTCGCCATTTTATGCCTTGGAAAATATAGTTTACCTGAAACAAATAAAAATACCTTCGTGATGCATATTATTCCATAAAAATGTACAAATAACTCGTGTAAATTAGACCTAAAAAGCGATACGTGAGAAGTGAAGATAGAATAGCAATCTTTGTCGTGAAATTCCCAAGTAAGTTAGGTGACCCTCACCCGGTCATTTAGCCCAAAGGATGTAATTCTCGCAAGATAAAAGAAAACTTATTGCAAATTGGTTCAGAAGTATCTGGTACTGAACTTGGTAGGGCGGACTACGGACCGATCCCCCGCAATTTACAATTAAGTTATAAAAAGGGGTTACCACTTATAAGTGCCAGAACCCCAAGAATCAGCGGATCATAGTCGCTAACCGGTTACTTTTCTTCGTTTATGGGAACACTCTCGGTTTGGATACCATCCAATCTTGATAAATGGTCTGCTACCACATTTTCAGTTCCCCTTTTGTCTTTTATTTCCAAGTCAAACTCTTGTAGGAGTAAGATCCATCTGAGTAGTCGTGGTTTGGCGTCTTTCTTACTTAGCAAGTATCAGATCGTAACATGATCCGTGTAAATAACGATTTTGGCGCCTACTAAGTAGGAACGAAATTTGTCCAACGTGAATACAACGGCTAAGAGTTCCTTCTCCGTAGTGGCATAATTCATTTGTATGGGATCAAGTGTTCTGCTTGCATAGTAAATAATGTGAAGCTTTTATCCTTGCGTTGTCCTAGGACTGCGCCTACAGCATAATCGCTCGCATCGCACATTATTTCAAATGGTTGGTTCCAATCAGGAGGTTGCATTATAGGTGTTGAAATTAAGGCTTCTTTAAGCGTCTCAAATGCGTTTAAGCATTTATCATAGAAAATAAACTCGGCTTCTTTCATCAATAGTTCAGTTAGTGGCTTAGTGATTTTAGAGAAATCTTTTATAAAACGTCGGTAAAAACCAGTGTGTCCTAGAAAGCTTCTTATTTCTCTAACTGCTTTGGGTGGTTGAAGGTTTTTGATAATTTCGATTTTTGCTTTATCTACTTCAATCCATCTGTATGATACAATGTGACCTAACACAATTCCTTGTCTCACCATGAAGTGACATTATTCCCAGTTGAGCACTAGGTTGACATTGACACAGTGTTTCAGTACTAGCTCAAGATTTGATAAACATCCGTCAAAACTTTCTCCGCAGACAGAAAAATCGTCCATGAATAATTCCATAATTTCGTCCAAAAAGTCTGTGAAAATTGCCACCATGCATCGTTGAAAAGTTGCAGGTGCGTTACATAGTCCAAATGGCATTCTTCGGTATGCAAAGGTACCATAGGGGCATGTGAACGTAGTTTTCTCTTGATCATTAGGATGAATGGGAATTTGGAAGAATCCTGAGTATCCATCAAGATAGAAAAAATGGGAATGTTTAGCTAAGCGCTCGAGCATTTGATCAATGAATGGTAATGGGAAATGGTCCTTGCGTGTAGCTTTGTTTAGTTTTCTGTAATCAATACACATTCTCCATCCTGTTTGGGTACGTTGTGCCACCGATTCGCCTTTTGTGTTTGTTATAACCGTAACACCTCCTTTCTTAGGTACTACGTGAACTGGACTGACCCAGTTGCTATCTGATATTGGGTATATGATGCCTGCCTCTAGTAGTTTCTGCACTTCTTTCTTTACGACTTCACTTAGGATAGGATTTATTCGTCTTTGATGTTCTCTAGAAGTCTTGCAGTCCTCTTCTAGCATAATGCGGTGCATACAAAGAGAAGGGCTTATTCCTTTTAGATCTGATATATTATATCCTAACGTGGTTGGATACTTCCTTAACACATTAATAAGTTTTTCGGTTTCGATCTTCCCTAAATTGGCATTGACTATAACTGGCCGTTCGAGTTCTTTATCTAAAAATTCATACCTTAGATCTTTAGGTAACGTTTTAAGTTCTATACCAGTTTTCTTATCATTTAGGGTAGGATCGGGTGTTAAGGCGAAACATTCGCTTAGGTTGGCATCGTGATATTCCCGTCTCCAGTCACCATCCTCGAAGATAGTTGGCATCAGAATTTTCAATATCCCAGAATAGGTGTCTTCTTGACTTTCTAGTTGTTTGACACATTCATCGATAATATCTAGGAAACAGCATGAGTCATCTATAGCAGGGGCTTTGAAGAATTGGGAAAGAATAAATTCTACTTTTTCTTCTCCTACCTCGAAGGTAAGCTTTCCTTTCTTAACGTCGATAATGGCTCCTGCAGTGGCTAAAAATGGCCTTCCTAATATGATGGGAATATTTGAATCTTCCTTTATGTCCATTATTATAAAGTCAGTAGGTATGTAAAATTATCCTATTCGGACAAGAATGTTTTCTAGCATACCAACAGGGAATTTGACTGATCTGTCGGCTAGTTGTAGGGACATCTTGGTAGGTCTCATGTCGCCTAGTTTGAGCTTCTCGCAAATAGATAAGGGCATTAGACTAACACTTGCTCCTAAATCGCATAGAGCTTTGTCTATGGCAGATTTTCCAATTACACATGGTATGGAGAAACTACCAGGATCCTTTAGCTTTGGGGGAATGTTATTTTGAATTATGGTGCTACACTCGGAAGTTAGCATAACGGTTTCGTTTTCAACAATTTTTTTCTTGTTAGACAGTATTTCTTTTAGGAATTTAGCATATGACGGCATTTGAGTTATAGCTTCTGTAAACGGAGTAGTGACGTTTAATTGTTTCAGAAGTTCTACAAATTTCTTGAATTGCCCCTCGTTTTTGGATTTTGCCAGTCTTTGAGGGTATGGAATTGGTGGTTTATATGGCGGTGGAGGCACGTAAGGTTTATCTGAAACCTCTCTGCTCTCGTTTGCGTCTTCCTCTACATTCTCAGATTGTTCTTTCGATTTCTCAGTTTCCTTTTCAGGTTTTTGATACATGGTCGGGTTTTGGAGTCTAGGATCTACCGGTCCATCAAGTGCTGTCCCACTTCGTAATGTGATAGCATTAGCATGTCCGTTAGGATTGGTTTGTGGTTGTCCTGGAAACGTACTAGCAAGTGCGGTAAAACTAGCTTGGTGTTGTGCTACTTGGGAGATCTGGGTTTCTAACATTTTATTGTGAGTTGCTAGGGCATCTACCTTATTTGCTAATAGCTTCAATTGTTCACCGGTGTGAACGTTTTGATTGAGAAATTATTTGTTTTGTTAAGCTTGATTAGCGATAAAGTTTTCCATTAGGATTTCAAGGTTAGACTTCCTAGGAATGTTAGGAACATTAGCAGCGGGTTTTTGATAACCTGGAGGTACAGCGGGTGCTTGGCCAGGTGCATATAAAGCATTATTGTTCTTGTACGAGAAGTTAGGATGGTTCTTCCAACCAGGGTTATAGGTATTAGCATAAGGATTACCTTGAGCGTAATTCACCTGATCAACTGATATTCCTGCTAGGATTTGACATTTGGTTCACACATGACCAGGAACCCCACAAACTTCAGAGTTTAGGGTTACGGCAGCCACGGTGGCTGCAGGTGGTAAGGTCAGGCTTTCTATCTTTTGGGTAAGAGCATCTACCTTAGCATTAACTTTATCTAGGCTACTGATCTCGTACATCCCACTTTTGGTTGGAGTTTTCTCCACGGGTGTTCTTTCTCCTCCCCACTGATAGTGGTTTTGAGCCATATTTTCAATGAGTTAGTTAGCTTCGTCGTAAGGCTTGTCCATCAGTGTACCACCTGCGGCGGCATCTATAGAGAGTCTTGTGTTGTACAAGAGTCCATTGTAAAATGTGTGGATAATCATCCAGTTTTCTAATCCATGATGTGGGCACATTCGCATCATATCTTTGTAGCGTTCCAATGCATCGAATAGTGATTCAGTATCCTTCTGCCTAAATCCGTTGATTTGAGCTCTTAATGCAGCAGTCTTGCTTGGGGGAAAGTATCGTGCCAAAAATACAGTCTTAAGTCCTTCCCACGTAGTGATGGAATTTGACGGCAAGGATTGCAACCAAGCCCAAGCTCTATCTCTTAGCGAAAAAGGAAAAAGACGTAATCTTATTGCATCTTTACTAACACCATTTGCTATAACTGTGTCGGCAAATTGAACGAATTTTGTAAGATGTTCATTTGGATCCTCGGTAGGATTTCCAGAGAATTGGCGTTATTGGATAGCTGATATCAATGAGGGTTTCAACTTAAAATCGTTTCGTTTAATTGCTAGAGCAGCAATGCTATTATGGGGTTCTTGTTGTGATGGAGTTGCGTACTCCTTCAGTGGACGAGTCCTTCGTTCTTCGGCCATGTCTACTTCTAGATTGATTTCGGTTTCAGAGGAAGAATTAGAATCTGTTTCGGAATCAATCTTGATTTCGGGTTTTGGTAAAGGAATAGCTTGATTTAAACAGTAATCCCTGACTGTTCGTCTTATGGAAAGGATGCGTTCAGGTTCGTCCATCGATTTGTCAAGTGGTTCGCCTTGTGAACGAGTCATTGGCATACAAATCGAAAAAGGGTTTATGTTTCCTAGTCTAAACGCGCAACAAAAGAATCGTACTTAATTGACTAATCAGTCCCCGACAACGGCGCCAAAAACTTGATCGGGACTTTATAAGTCTATCGGGATACTAACTGCAAGTATACAGTTTAGTCGTTCTAGTTTTAAATGATTATCGAACCCACAGAGACTAAGGATCAATCGCATACGATCTAATGTTACAATTGTTTAACTAAGCGATGAATATTTGGTTTTGGGGGAAAAGGATTTTAATTAAAAACAATAGTAATAGTTATACCGGTATGTGATAGTCGGACTTCGGGAACTCGGTGAATCACTTGGCATATAAAGTATTTCGGTAAAAACGAATTGTTTAAAAACCTGAGACATACACTCTCGTGTTCATGAAATAAGTTATGCTACTAAACCTAGTGGATGCACTTTAAATTTAATAACACTTTTTGAAAATGACTTGAGTTTAATTCATTTGTTAAAACACTCTCGTGTATTTAAAAATTAATATTTCGTTACCACTATCTGGGTCGAACCCCACCTCTCGCATGCAGGTTCTTGCCTTAATTAATTTCCCACTATCGTGGCAAAATCGTGTTAAATATCCTTTCACTCTCGTGACAAGGGTAGTTAAATTAAATATGGAAATTGGAAACCAGAAATTATTTATAAAAGTTTTTAGCCAAGTTATCACCGAATTCCTTCGGTGCTTAGGAGTCACATACAGGTACAAACGAAATTAGCCAGACATAATATATTTAGTAACCGTGCAACGTAAAATAGAATTCATAAAAATAATTAACATAGCATAAGAATAATAAAAACCAATTGCACAAAAAAACCATGTAATTATGTTGTTGTGGTAATCTTGAGTGCGTACAGTATCCTTGCGATTAATTTAAATATATGACCGTGTTAATCCTTAGATGAAGAATTAACACTTTTGGAAACTACTTTTGGAAACTGAATATTACAGTGGCTATAATGGTTCAAAAGTAAATAAAACAGAATAATGCAGGAAGGCAAAAGTTTGGCTCTGTAGCAAAATCTCCGACCCCTTGAAAGTGAATTCTTCAAGATATATATAAGCCTTTGGTTGTAACTGCCTTCTTCCATTAATTTCGTACGTGCCTATATTCTTGGCTGGTGGAACGAGGTGCCAAAAACTTCGTGTGGACTTCGTGTGGCCGCTTCGTGTGTTACTGCATAGACTGAGTATTAAGAGTGTTACGTTCGTAATGGAACTCATTACGTTCGTAACAACATAGGATTTTGTTACGTCCGTAACGCGCTGTGTTACATTCATAACGGCGTTGGCTGGGTGTTGCGTTCGTAACGCTAGGCGTTGCGCTCGTAACACCCTTTTGGAGTGAGCTTCTTAACAGACTGCCCTTTTTCTTCTTTCTTCTTGCCATTTCCTATCTTGTATTGCTCTTTTTAACTAATTCGCCATTTTATGCCTTGGAAAATATAGTTTACCTGAAACAAATAAAAATACCTTCATGATGCATATTATTCGATAAAAATGTACAAATAACTCGTGTAAATTAGACCTAAAAAGCGATACGTTTTCGTGTTATCAAACTCCCCTACACTTTAACCTTTGTTTGTCCTCAAGCAAAAAGATAAGGCGGTTTATAAAAACGGCGAATTAAACACACGAGACAATGTTTGCAAACTAGCTAGTTTGTAAATTTTGATTAGGCCAAGAGATTTAGATGCAAAAGAGGTACGGTGACGACATTAGAGTACTCCAATTGTGCATACCGTTCCGAGTCATGATGTTATAGCACCAATCAACCCTTTAAACTATATTTCACCTGTGTTCATTCAGGCGCAATCACATTAAGCCCTTTATCTCCACACGCACATAGCAAAGTAACCGGTTAGCGACTATGATCCGCTGATTCTTGGGGTTCTGGCACTTATAAGTGGTAACCCCTTTTTATAACTTAATTGTAAATTGCGGGGGATCGGTCCGTAGACCGCCCTACCAAGTTCAGTACCAGATACTTCTGAACCAATTTGCAATAAGTTTTCTTTTATCTTGCGAGAATTACATCCTTTGGGCTAAATGACCGGGTGAGGGTCACCTAACTTACTTGGGAATTTCACGACAAAGATTTCTATTCTATCTTCACTTCTTTCGGATCATTCACTTATATTCATCGGTTCCTTGCGTAGTTTGTGTTTTGACGGTGTCGACTGCTAGATAAACTACTAGGGGCTAATTTAAGGTAAAATTCACGGTTGGCGGTATAATAAGTACCCAAAATGGCATCACATAAGGTGGAGTTCTAAAATGTCAGAACCGTAACGATTTTGTCAAACTTCCTCAAGTGGCATAAGCTTAATTGAGTATTTGTTTTTAGCTAGCCGTTTGGAAACATCGCGTTGTATGATAATCGTAAAAATTTTCGTTATGGCTCAAGAATTGTAAATTTTGGGGAATTCCAATAATGCACGAAAAAGAACTTAAGAACTTAGAAATTAAGGATTTAATTTTTCATGAATTTGTTTTGTTGAAGGGAAAGTACAAGAAAGGAAAATGATGCGAAAAATTAAATCTAATCTAGAAAGCAAAATAAAACGATAGAGTTTCCTCCCCCACGCTTAAATCTAACATTGTCCTCAATGTTTTGAAATAAGGTGAAGGAGGTAAGGATGGAAGGAGATGTCTTCATTCGGGTCCTCTTCCTCTGGCTCTTCCATGACCTCTTCTCTGTCCATCAAAACCAGGAAATCCAATATGGCGCAGGCTCTCCTGAAAATCGTCCATGTGGACATTCAAACCCCCCATTTCTGTTGTCAAAGTATCCATACGGGCCTCATGCCTAGCTCCTTATTCTATTTGTTGTTGCTGCATCTGTTGCATGAGTTGCATCATTGTAGTTTGATGAGCTTGGATATCCGTGACCTGTTGGGATTAGCGGGTAAGCTAGGCATTCATGTCTGTCATCCTTTGGGTTTGGTCCATTATTGCCTCATAAATATCTTCAGTAGTCGGGTTACGAGGCCTTCTTCTACGCCTAGTAGAAGTGCTTGGCATATCCTGTTGAGGTGCGGTTTATTGTTGTGCATCCATTTCTTCTTCTACCTCATCAACAGGTCGAGAAGCTTGGTCGGGTTCAGGGGCGTTTAGATCATAAATCCACTTATCCATGTTTGCCACATTTGTAAGCAACCTGTTTGGCATAATCACACTTGGAACAATTTTGTTCCTCACCATCAAATTGTACCTGCCATCATCTTGGTTCCTAATCAGACGCATGTATTTGCAGTTATCTAAATCCATGAGAAGCGGCGGTAAAGCATTGAGAGTCTCCAGTTGGCTTTGCAAGTTAAGCCCATGAGCTAATGTGGTTATCAGCCCTCCGATCAAAATGGTTGATGTCCCCTTGCACAAAGGGATTCAAAATGACGAAGAAGAAATGGAGTAGTATTTACCTTGGTATTCCCAGCCAAGCAGCAATGAAGGAAAAATACCTCCTTTGAGTTGACTTTGTTGCTATTAGCCCGTCCGAAGATGGTGTTGGAGAGAATCTTGAAGAAGTATCTGGTGGTGGGGTTGTGAACGTGAGATGCCAAACACTCATCCCAATTTCCTGTCGAGACATTTGTGAGTTTCTCCCACAATTCGAACAAAACAACGGCCCAATATTCGGTAACGGGGACCTTGTGGTGCACCGTCTCGAAGTCATCTTCCTTGGTTAAAAATCTGAGCAGCTCCGTGATTTTTTCTTGGTTTAACATATATTCGGTATTGAACATACGAAAAGATGCAGTGCCCGTGAGGAACATGCCGTCATCACTCGGTGTCGAATATGAGAACGAGCTAAGGAACTCGAGCGTCGGTTTGGGGTATGTCGGGTGATGTTGTGCGCATACGAATGCGAGGCCAGAGAGACGGAGCAGCCAATCCACTCCATCAAATATTCCTAATTTGTGGAGACAATCATTGTCGGGGTATCTCGTGGCCAAGAGTCCCCTACTGTGAAACTTTAAATACTGCTCCCGTTGGTGTCCTCCGTCTTGATTCCTGAAAATGATTCCACCCATGTCGGCTTCTTTGTTCTCCATTGACAGCTTGTTGGTTTAAGCAAGGTTTTACTATTAAAGTGGTGAGGAAGAGATTTTTGTAGAGAGTGTTTGAATGGGATGGATTTGGGACTATGTGAAGCTTTTGTAGGATGCAAATATGGTTGCTCTAAAATGGAGTGGATGCAAGTTTGGAAAATGGGTATGGTGACGAAATCTGGAAAATGGGTGAGAGGAGGCGGCTGCATTTGAAATTGAGAGAGGAAGACAGAATGCAGCATTAGCGCTTCTGTTTTGTTTCTGTTCGTAACATCTAGCCCTGTTACGTTCGTAACACAAGGGTGTTACGTTCGTAATGCGGAAGGGGGGCTGTTACATTCGTAACAGCTGTGTTACGTTCGTAACACGTTATTTGTGGGGAAAAATAACTTTCATACACCACTATACTATTTCTGGATTTTTGGGGGAAATTAGGCAACAAAATAGTAGTGTATTAATATAGTAGTGTAAAGGAGTAATACTAACACTAAAATATAATGACAGTAATAACAAAAAAATAATAACAGTAAAGACAGTAAAATTGAAACTTGATGAATAATTTAAATATCATTAACTAATAAAATTGTTTAAAATTTGAAACAAATAATAACTAAATGCATGGAATAATAATAATAAAAGACTAAAACTAAGTTCCTCCCCCATACTTAAATTAAACAGTGACCTCACTGTGTACATAAATGCAAGAACGGAACAAATTAGCATAACGATGGCAACTCCTAGCCACGATGAGTAGAGAACAGATGTTGGTGAATGAAATCCAGTTGTTCAGTTACCAAATCCATAAAAGCAATGAAATCCACATGTAAAGATGTAAGTTTGTCCCGCATTCTGGTTATTTCTGCATTCAAAGAGTCGGGGGTGACAGTAGGTGGAGGTGGTGGTGGTATCTCAGGAGCTGGGAAGGTGGACGCAGTGGAAACTACAGGATGATCCCATGGGTCAGGAAATTGGTGGTATCCAGGTGGTGTTTCAGGATCGGATTCTTCAGCAGCTGGAGAGGTATTTGGGACTTCATAAATGTCAATAGAGGAAGGAGACGAAGGCGGTGTAGGAGGATAGTGGAGATTAAAAAGCCAATTTTCTCTATTGTGGACACTAGTAATAGGATTTGGGAGTACAAACTGGTGAACAGTTTCATGGTTAATCAGCAGCTCAAATTCATTCGGCCCAAGGTTTCCTATGAAACTAGTGTTGAAGCAAAATTCAATATTCATCGGCTTAATCCCATAGTGAGGATTTGATCCTAACATAGGTCTTCGGAGTCCAATGGCATTGCAGATCATAGTAACTAACCCACCTATGAGGATTGGAGCATTTGCTATTTGGATAATACGTTCCATATTAGCAAGCATATAGGTGGCACCATTTACTGGACGGTTCTGCAAAGCACAATGCATGATGAAAAGCTCATCACGTGACACAGATGTAACATTCTGCTCTTTTCCGAAGAGGGTGTGGGCAATGATTTTATGGAAGTACCTAATAGCAGGGTTATGGATGGACTCCGAGTAAAGGTCATGTGGCTCAGGATGGTTGTTTCCAGCAATACTACCCCAGAAGTAATCAAGGTCAGTATCTAGTAATAGGTCTTCTTGGGTCATGGTGATAACATCAGGTCCATTAGGGAATCCTAACATATTGGCAAACTCCCTATGATTGTAGCGGTAGTCCATATTAAACAATCTGAAGGTGATCAGCCCGCGGTTGAAACCTAACCCATGGTTTGGCAGATAGCTCAGTGTGCTCAAGAACTCAAGGGTCAACTTACGGTAGGTACAATAGCGTCTCCGAATAGGAGCAACGTCCCAGCCTATTTGGTTAAGCAGATACATAACGCTCTCACGAATGCCTAAGGCAGTCATAGCATGGTCGTCAGCATAAATGGTTGGACATATCTATCGCTCAACTAGATCCTCAAAGCGCCTTCTCTGATGCCTACTTCTCAGGGTTATGTTCATGTAGTTCATATGTGCCATGGAGCTAAAAAAATAAAGCTAATGAATTACCCTGAAAATATTTAATAAATGTATGAAAAACTAAGTTAGTATTTTCAGGTTAAAATGCCGAAGTTAAGCAAAATAAAAAGAAGTTTAAATAAAAAGGAGTAAGGGATGCAACATGAAAATTTGAAAGATTAAAACAAAGTTAAAAATAAATAAAAACATATCAAAACAACAAAAATAATTAAAAGTAAACATGGGTTGCCTCCCATGAAGCGCTTTTGTTTTATGTCGATGGCGCGACAGACAGTACCTATTCAGTTAGGTATCAGGGTAGGTGGCTCACTTAACTGCAGATAAGCCGAATAGTTTAGATTTTCGATGTTAAAATAATGCTTTAAGCGCTGGCCATTGACTATAAATGGTTCGATGGAAATTCCTTTAATTTCTACCGCACCACTTGGGAAAACTTTATTAATTTCGAATGGTCCTGACCATCTGGAACGTAATTTACCCGGGAAGAGTTTCAGTTTAGAGTTGAATAGGAGTACAATGTCTCCTTCCTTAAATTCTTTCCGCGAGATACGCTTATCATGCCATTTTTTTGTTCTCTCCTTATAGATTCTAGAATTTTCATAAGCGTCTAAACGCAATTCTTCTAATTCATGGATATCTAATATTCTTTTCTCGGCAGCAGTCTTGTAATTTAAGTTAAGATTTTTAATGGCCCAGTAAGCTTTATGTTCTAATTCTACTGGAAAATGACAAGATTTTCCATAAACTAATTTAAACGGCGTTGTTCCTATAGGGGTTTTAAAAGTTGTCCTATACGCCCAAAGAGCATCATTTAGCTTGGAGGACCAATCCTTTCTGGATGTGGCTACGGTTTTCTCAAGGATTTGTTTAATTTCCCTATTTGACACTTCTACTTGTCCACTTGTTTGAGGATATTATGGTGTGGTTATGCAATGTTTAACGCCATATTTTGAAAGTAGTTTTTCGAAAATTCTAGAGATAAAATGGGAACCTCCATCACTAATTACTAGTCTTGGTATACCGAATCTTGAGAAGATAACATTTTTGAATAATTTAAGTACCACTCGTGTATTGTTTATGGGTGCAGCAACGGCTTCAATCCATTTTGATATGTAGTCAACAGCTACCAATATATACTTATTTCCAAAAGATGCGGGGAACGGTCCCATGAAATCAATTCCCCATACATCGAAAATTTCGACTTCGAGAATCCCTTTTTGCGGCATTTCGTCACGTCTAGATATATTTCATGTGCGCTGACATCTGTCGCAGTTCATAATTGCTACGTGGACGTCTTTCCATAAAGTAGGACAAAAGAAAACAGCTTGAAGTATTTTTGCACAAGTTTTCGAAGTACTAGCATGTCCACCATAAGGGGCGGAATAGCAATGAGCAATGACGTCGTCCACTTCATCGTTAGGGACACAGAGACGGTAGATACCATCGGCGCCTCTTTTAAAGAGTAGTGGTTCATCCCAAAAGTAGTGTCTAAGATCATGGAAGAATTTCTTCCGCTGTTGGTACGTTAAATCGGGTGGTAGAACACCGGCGGCTAAGTAGTTAACGAAATCAGCGTACCATGGTAATGTGGTGTTGGTACAAATGGCTTCTACTACCCCAGTTGTTAAATGTTCATCGCATTGATCTAAATTGACGGTAGGAGCTATCTCTAGTTTAGCAATAAGGCGTTCATATGGGAAATCTTCGTTTATAGGAACACTCTCGGTTTGGATACCATCCAATCTTGATAAATGGTCTGCTACCACATTTTCAGTTCCCCTTTTGTCTTTTATTTCCAAGTCAAACTCTTGTAGGAGTAAGATCCATCTGAGTAGTCGTGGTTTGGCGTATTTCTTACTTAGCAAGTATCGGATCGCAACATGATCCGTGTAAATAACGATTTTGGCGCCTACTAAGTAGGAACGAAATTTGTCCAACGCGAATACAACGGCTAAGAGTTCCTTCTCCGTAGTGGCGTAATTCATTTGTGTGGGATCAAGTGTTCTGCTTGCATAGTAAATAATGTGAAGCTTTTTATCCTTGCGTTGTCCTAGGACTGCACCTACAGCATAATCGCTCGCATCGCACATTATTTCAAATGGTTGGTTCCAATCAGGAGGTTGCATTATAGGTGTTGAAATTAAGGCTTCTTTAAGCGTCTCAAATGCGTTTAAGCATTTATCATAGAAAATAAACTCAGCTTCTTTCATCAATAGTTCAGTTAGTGGCTTAGTGATTTTAGAGAAATCTTTTATAAAACGTCGGTAAAAACCAGTGTGTCCTAGAAAGCTTCTTATTTCTCTAACTGTTTTGGGTGGTTGAAGGTTTTTGATCATTTCGATTTTTGCTTTATCTACTTCAATCCCTCTGTTTGATACAATGTGACCTAACACAATTCCTTGTCTCACCATGAAGTGACATTATTCCCAGTTGAGCACTAGGTTGACATTGACACAACATTTCAGTACTAGCTCAAGATTTGATAAACATCCGTCAAAACTTTCTCCGCAGACAGAAAAATTGTCCATGAATAATTCCATAATTTCGTCCAAAAAGTCTGCGAAAATTGCCACCATGCATCGTTGAAAAGTTGCAGGTGCGTTACATAGTCCAAATGGCATTCTTCGGTATGCAAAGGTACCATAGGGGCATGTGAACGTAGTTTTCTCTTGATCATTAAGATGAATGGGAATTTGGAAGAATCCTGAGTATCCGTCAAGATAGCAAAAATGGGAATGTTTAGCTAAGCGCTCGAGCATTTGATCAATGAATGGTAATGGGAAATGGTCCTTGCGCGTAGCTTTGTTTAGTTTTCTGTAATCAATACACATTCTCCATCCTGTTTGGGTACGTTGTGCCACCGATTCGCCTTTTGTGTTTGTTATAACCGTAACACCTCCTTTCTTAGGTACTACGTGAACTGGACTGACCCAGTTGCTATCTGATATTGGGTATATGATGCCTGCCTCTAGTAGTTTCTGCACTTCTTTCTTTACGACTTCACTTAGGATAGGATTTATTCGTCTTTGATGTTCTCTAGAAGTCTTGCAGTCCTCTTCTAGCATAATGCGGTGCATACAGAGAGAAGGGCTTATTCCTTTTAGATCTGATATATTATATCCTAACGTGGTTGGATACTTCCTTAACACATTAATAAGTTTTTCGGTTTTGATCTTCCCTAAATTGGCATTGACTATAACTGGTCGTTCGAGTTCTTTATCTAAAAATTCATACCTTAGATCTTTAGGTAACGTTTTAAGTTCTATACCAGTTTTCTTATCATTTAGGGTAGGATCGGGTGTTAAGGCGAAACATTCGCTTAGGTTAGCATCGTGATATTCCCGTCTCCAGTCACCATCCTCGAAGATAGTTGGCATCAGAGTTTTCAATATCCCAGAATAGGTGTCTTCTTGACTTTCTAGTTCTTTGACACATTCATCGATAATATCTAGGAAACAGCACGAGTCATCTATAGCAGGGGCTTTGAAGAATTGGGAAAGAATAAATTCTACTTTTTCTTCTCCTACCTCGAAGGTAAGCTTTCCTTTCTTAACGTCGATAATGGCTCCTGCAGTGGCTAAAAATGGCCTTCCTAATATGATGGGAATATTTGAATCTTCCTTTATGTCCATTATTATAAAGTCAGTAGGTATGTAAAATTGTCCTATTCGGACAAGAATGTTTTCTAGCATACCAACAGGGAATTTGACTGATTTGTCGGCTAGTTG
The DNA here is from genome assembly GCA_948472305.1 of Vicia faba. Lineage (NCBI taxonomy): Eukaryota > Viridiplantae > Streptophyta > Magnoliopsida > Fabales > Fabaceae > Vicia > Vicia faba. Next base: position 1,000,554,486 of record OX451735.1, read on the forward strand.
TAGGGACATCTTGGTAGGTCTCATGTCGCCTAGTTTGAGCTTCTCGCAAATAGATAAGGGCATTAGACTAACACTTGCTCCTAAATCGCATAGAGCTTTGTCTATGGCAGATTTTCCAATTACACATGGTATGGAGAAACTACCAGGATCCTTTAGCTTTGGGGGAATGTTATTTTGAATTATGGTGCTACACTCGGAATTTAGCATAACGGTTTCGTTTTCAACAATTTTTTTCTTATTAGACAGTATTTCTTTTAGGAATTTAGCATATGACGGCATTTGAGTTATAGCTTCTGTAAACGGAGTAGTGACGTTTAATTGTTTCAGAAGTTCTACAAATTTCTTGAATTGCCCCTCGTTTTTGGATTTTGCCAGTCTTTGAGGGTATGGAATTGGTGGTTTATATGGCGGTGGAGGCACGTAAGGTTTATCTGAAACCTCTCTGCTCTTGTTTGCGTCTTCCTCTACATTCTCAGATTGTTCTTTCGATTTCTCGGTTTCCTTTTCAGGTTTTTGATACATGGTCGGGTTTTGGAGTCTAGGATCTACCGGTCCATCAAGTGTTGTCCCACTTCGTAATGTGATAGCATTAGCATGTCCGTTAGGATTGGTTTGTGGTTGTCCTGGAAACGTACTAGCAAGTGCGGCAAAACTAGCTTGGTGTTGTGCTACTTGGGAGATCTGGGTTTCTAACATTTTATTGTGAGTTGCTAGGGCATCTACCTTATTTGCTAATAGCTTCAATTGTTCACCGGTGTGAGCGTTTTGATTGAGAAATTATTTGTTTTGTTGAGCTTGATTGGCGATAAAGTTTTCCATTAGGATTTCAAGGTTAGACTTCCTAGGAATGTTAGGAACATTAGCAGCGGGTTTTTGATAACCTGGAGGTACAGCGGGTGCTTGGCCAGGTGCATATAAAGCGTTATTGTTCTTGTACGAGAAGTTAGGATGGTTCTTCCAACCAGGGTTATAGGTATTAGCATAAGGATTACCTTGAGCGTAATTCACCTGATCAACTGATATTCCTGCTAGGATTTGACATTCGGTTCACACATGACCAGGAACCCCACAAACTTCACAGTTTAGGGTTACGGCAGCCACGGTGGCTGCAGGTGGTAAGGTCAGGCTTTCTATCTTTTGGGTAAGAGCATCTACCTTAGCATTAACTTTATCTAGGCTACTGATCTCGTACATCCCACTTTTGGTTGGAGTTTTCTCCACGGGTGTTCTTTCTCCTCCCCACTGATAGTGGTTTTGAGCCATATTTTCAATGAGTTAGTTAGCTTCGTCGTAAGGCTTGTCCATCAGTGTACCACCTGTGGCGGCATCTATAGAGAGTCTTGTGTTGTACAAGAGTCCATTGTAAAATGTGTGGATAATCATCCAGTTTTCTAATCCATGATGTGGGCACATTCGCATCATATCTTTGTAGCGTTCCCATGCATCGAATAGCGATTCAGTATCCTTCTGCCTAAATCCGTTGATTTGAGCTCTTAATGCAGCAGTCTTGCTTGGGGGAAAGTATCGTGCCAAAAATACAGTCTTAAGTCCTTCCCACGTAGTGATGGAATTTGACGGCAAGGATTGCAACCAATCCCAAGCTCTATCTCTTAGCGAAAAAGGAAAAAGACGTAATCTTATTGCATCTTTACTAACACCATTTGCTATAACTGTGTCGGCAAATTGAACGAATTTTGTAAGATGTTCATTTGGATCCTCGGTAGGATTTCTAGAGAATTGGCGTTATTGGATAGCTGATATCAATGAGGGTTTCAACTTAAAATCGTTTCGTTTAATTGCTGGAGCAGCAATGCTATTATGGGGTTCTTGTTGTGATGGAGTTGCGTACTCCTTCAGTGGACGAGTCCTTCGTTCTTCGGCCATGTCTACTTCTAGATTGATTTCGGTTTCAGAGGAAGAATTAGAATCTGTTTCGGAATCAATCTTGATTTCGGGTTTTGGTAAAGGAATAGCTTGATTTAAACAGTAATCCCTGACTGTTCGTCTTATGGAAAGGATGCGTTCAGGTTCGTCCGTCGATTTGTCAAGTGGTTCGCCTTGTGAACGAGTCCTTGGCATACAAATCGAAAAAGGGTTTATGTTTCCTAGTCTAAACGCGCAACAAAAGAATCGTACTTAATTGACTAATCAGTCCCCGACAACGGCGCCAAAAACTTGATCGGGACTTTATAAGTCTATCGGGATACTTACTGCAAGTATACAGTTTAGTCGTTCTAGTTTTAAATGATTATCGAACCCACAGAGACTGAGGATCAATCGCATACGATCTAATGTTACAATTGTTTAACTAAGCGATGAATATTTGGTTTTGGGGGAAAAGGATTTTAATTAAAAACAATAGTAATAGTTATACCGGTATGTGATAGTCGGACTTCGGGAACTCGGTGAATCACTTGGCATATAAAGTATTTCGGTAAAAACGAATTGTTTAAAAACCTGAGACATACACTCCCGTGTTCATGAAATAAGTTATGCTACTAAACCTAGTGGATGCACTTTAAATTTAATAACACTTTTTGAAAATGACTCGAGTTTAATTCATTTGTTAAAACACTCTCGTGTATTTAAAAATTAATATTTCGTTACCACTATCTGGGTCGAACCCCAGCTCTCGCATGCAGGTTCTTGCCTTAATTAATTTCCCACTATCGTGGCAAAATCGTGTTAAATATCCTTTCACTCTCGTGACAAGGGTAGTTAAATTAAATATGGAAATTGGAAACCATAAATTATTTATAAAAGTTTTTAGCCAAGTTATCACCGAATTCCTTCGGTGCTTAGGAGTCACATACAGGTACAAACGAAATTAGCCAGACATAATATATTTAGTAACCGTGCAACGTAAAATAGAATTCATAAAAATAATTAACATAGCATAAGAATAATAAAAACCAATTGCACAAAAAAACCATGTAATTATGTTGTTGTGGTAATCTTGAGTGCGTACAGTATCCTTGCGATTAATTTAAATATATGACCGTGTTAATCCTTAGATGAAGAATTAACACTTTTGGAAACTACTTTTGGAAACTGAATATTACAGTGGCTATAATGGTTCAAAAGTAAATAAAACAGAATAATGCAGGAAGGCAAAAGTTTGGCTCTGTAGCAAAATCTCCGACCCCTTGAAAGTGAATTCTTCAAGATATATATAAGCCTTTGGTTGTAACTGCCTTCTTCCATTAATTTCGTACGTGCCTATATTCTTGGCTGGTGGAACGAGGTGCCAAAAACTTCGCGTGGACTTCGTGTGGCCGCTTCGTGTGTTACTGCGTAGACTGAGTATTAAGAGTGTTACGTTCGTAGTGGCACTCATTACGTTCGTAACAGCATAGGATTTTGTTACGTCCGTAACGCGCTGTGTTACGTTCGTAACTGTGTTGGCTGGGTGTTGCGTTCGTAACGCTAGGCGTTGCGCTCGTAACACCCTTTTGGAGTGAGCTTCTTAACAGACTGCCCTTTTTCTTCTTTCTTCTTGCCATTTCCTAGCTTGTATTGCTCTTTTTAACTAATTCGCCATTTTGTGCCTTGGAAAATATAGTTTACCTGAAACAAATAAAAATACCTTCGTGATGCATATTATTAGATAAAAATGTACAAATAACTCGTGTAAATTACACCTTTACTGAAGTAAATCTCTTCTCATATCGGGGAGTCCTTCCTAACGAAGATGATAATATGATTTGCAATAATTATGATGGGTATGTCATCCTTCTCCATGAATTCTTATTTTCTTTGATGGGTCTTTGTATCCCATTTGACAAATTTGAAGTGAACATTCTAAATCATCTAGTAATTTCTCCTTCATAACTACATCCAATGAGATAGATTATATCAAAGTCCTCCTATATTTCTGTGATTATAAGAAAAATGTGTCATCTTTGACACTCTTTTTCAACCTCTTTAAAGCCCAACAAGTTTATAATGGTTCACCCTGGGGTCAAGGTCTGATCACTGTTAAACATAATACCAAGATGTTTGAGATTTATTCCGAGAATGTGAAGAACTTCAAGGACCAATACTACCTAGTTAGCCTACTTACCGAGAAGGCTCGTGCTAACATGTGTAAAATAGACTTCGAGCCTCCTTATTAGTTTTTGGACAAATTCTCAAAGTTCTGGATCCAAAGCCATTTGATGGCGGATGTTGGATGTTGGTGGATTTCGGCTACGTTAACAATGGTGTTTCTTCAGGGGAGGCGCTAAAAACAAAAAGTGGTTTATATAGATGCACTTGTTAGTGGAAGTTTCTACAAATGAGGATATGAAAGTCATATTCGGTGAGTAATGCAGAAGACTTCTTCTTTTCTTTGATACTTATGAAAAAAATCATTATTGTCTTGTCTTAATTAATATATGGTATATAAGATGAAATGATATAACACAATGCTTTAGATGAAGAGGACACGTAAGGTTTACTCGTTACCTAAGGTTGTTGATGATGGACAAGCTACTAAAGGCATCCCATGTACGAGGTCCTCTGCCATCAAGCAATAGTTAACCTTCTTGTTCTAGTCCAAGTGGAAGTCTGGGTTTCTCTTGATAGAGTCATGGTAGAGGGATCTCTACATTCATCGCGGATCATGACATCATCCAGCTTGTTTCTGGAGCCCCCAATGAGGAGATGCCATTTGTTAGACTACTTCATTCGTCCAAAAATTAGGTAGACCTGGCCCTGGTGTATGCTTGACATCGAATAAGATTGCTTTACCACCTTCATTTTTGCCATGTCCTGATACACAGACGGCTGAGGAGTTTTGGTCTTCTTTTTATAAGGAGGATTACACATACTTTTCAAGAAATTTTGATGTTTTCCTTCAAGAGAAGTTGATTGATTTGACGTACTAAACTCGTCAGGCGTATATGGATCGGGGTCGTCGTTCTCCATCATCTATGCGACAATTATTATCTTTTTCTTTTGTTCGGCCATACTTGAGGTTTATCGTTCCTTGTTTCTTTTCTTCAACTAAGAGTTCTAGTTCATCCTTAATATAGAGTTGGGCCTTATTCAGCAAGTCACTTAACAAGCTCCTTCCAATCATAGTTTCTCTCAGAACATGAAATCTGGCCTCAATCTCTTTTTGAATATCTAGCATTTTTATCCATCATAAGTACCTCCTACTTTCACTGCTACCTTGTTAAATCAGTCGATGTACTTCCCCTTGGTCTTTTCCTTCTTCTGCATGATTCCACTGAGTACGAACATATTGGTTGGTTGTCATTTTCGAATGGTAAACGAGTAACATATTTATTTCCATGAATTTATGCTTCCATATGGGAGGGTTTTAAGCTAGGTCATATTTGATCCCTTATGGGTTAATACGAAGAGTTTGTATTTTGCAGCTTTTTGTGCATGGTAATAATCCAATATATTATTCACATGTTCAATGTGTTCGTCTGGATCCTCCGTATTGTCATAACTTTCTAAATTTTAGATCTTTTTGAGGGACCTCAAGATCCTAATGTCAAGAATGTGTATGCAATATTGTTCGCCTCGATCCATGAGAATGGAGAATCTTCGGTGGAGTATGAATTCCATATTTCTTCATAGTTAGTTGTGGGAGTATAATGACTTATGTTTTGGTTAGGGCTTGTGATCTTGAAATTACTCTGTGCATCGAGACTGCTATATTGAAGCTGACTGCAATATGATTTCTTAGTTATTACACCAAGTTGCCTTGCGCGTGGTCATGGTTCTTGGAGGAGCATAGTGCATGTTCCCTTCAATTATGAGTATCATGTCTACCAAGACTTGGGAGTTTTATTACTATTCCAAGTTATAGACATTGTTCAATAGGTCGACAACTCTTTGTATACCTAAGTTGGCTTGTAGTTGTTAAATATTCTGAAGCATTTCTTGTTCGGGTATTAATGTCTCTAAAGGATATTGATGCGAAGGTTGGCCTTTGCAAGCCTGTTGTAGAGGTTGAAAAAACAGAAGGGCTTCGAATATTCAGTGGTTAACTCTTGGAGGATCAAGATCTTTTTGAGCAAGAATGAACAAAGATAACATTTTAACAGGTTCAATGGCCGCAATAGCGATGTGGCGTTGAGCGAATGATCTAGTAATCTTTGAAGTCACCATGGCTTCACGAGTTTGATATTTGATCTGTTCGGCGATGGTTTTCATGGAAAAATTGAAGGAATCAGCAGTCAATTCTCCTAGATAAGAGTGGAAATAGGTTGGGCCGAGCTAGGCTTTGTCAAGCCTAAGCATGGTCTGTCAAAAAACTGAAGCCTAAGTCTAGCTTGTAGCCTGTCATAGGCTTATTTTTTAGGCCTGAGTCTGGCCTTTTCGAAGGTCCGGTTAGCCTACGTAAAAGCCTATTTATTTTAGATATATGTAACTAACAAATTCAAATAGTATTTAAATAAACTAACAAACTAAAAGATCAATGAGACTAAAAATTTATTTTCATTTACTTATTTTAACTTACCTATGGGTATAAGTTTTGTGAGACTATTTCTTTAAGAGAAATTATGAAAAAACAACTTATGACATTGTTCATAAGGTGTTTTCATCTTATTTTCACAAGTTCTCCAAAATAACCAAGTTTTATTTATGTATTTTAATTCAAAGTACAAAATATAACATAATGATAATAAAAATATTCATATTTATTTAAATAGACCGGTCTGATATGCTTAAAAGACTTTTTTTATGGCCTGAGGCCTAACCTTTTTAACTAAATAGACTTATAAAAAAACATATACATTTTCTATTTAAAGAAAAAATATGGTTTGGCCTGAGCCTTTGTAGGCTAGGTCGTAGGTCCCTGTTAGCGGCATGACCTATTTCCACTCCTACTCACAGACAACACCATTGTTCTGCTCAAGAAACCCAGTGTTAAAGTGATGGAATAGAGCTCAGACAAGTTGGATCTGATTTTTGGTGTGGTTGATCAAACTTTTGATGCGATGGAGAAATAGTGGACATGTAAGATTATCACTTTAACACATAAGTAGGTGGTTGAGTGAAAAGTAGTTTGAGAGTGAGAATGAGTTGAATATATAAAATGGTGCAATATGATCTTTATATAGTATGGGCGGTTAAACCCGCCTGCACCTAATTTAGTGTCTTGTGCGGGTTGTCGTTTGATTAAATCCAATGGTGAGTGTGATAAAGGGTGTGATCTTGTGTATTGAGTAAAGATGAAGATCCACCTGTTCGACACATCTTTTTCTTCAACTCTTAATTTTGAGTCATCTTCGTGGGCATTGGGGATAACTCAATAGATTATAATTATGCATGTTACAACTAGTGGAATACCCGTGCGTTCTCACGAGTACTGGTATGTTACGCTGTAATGTCATCATTTTTATTGATTATTGAAAAGAAATTATTTGAATGCATAATTAATGGAAAAATATTTTTATCAATAACTTCATGTTCTCACTAATATTCAATATTTTAATCAGTAACTTCATATTCCCGTTAATATTAAATATTTTGATCAGTAACTTCGTGTTCCAATTAATATTCAATATTTTGATCAGTAAATTCATGTTCCCATTAATATTCAATATTTTAATCAGTAACTTCGTGTTCCCGTTAGTATTAAATATTTTGATCAGTAATCTTATGTTTCCGTTAATATTCAATATTCTGATCATTAAATTTATATTCCCATTAATATTCAATATTTTGATCAGTAACTTCGTGTTTCCGTTAATATTAAATATTTTGATCAGTAACATCATGTTTCCGTTAATATTCAATATTTGATTAGTAACTTTATGTTCCCGTTAATATTCAATATTTTGATCAGTAATTCTATATTTTTGTTATTCAATATTTTGATCAGTAACTTAATATTTCCGTTAATATTCAATATTTTGATCAATAACATCATGTTTCCGTTAATATTCAATATTTTGATCACTAGCTTCATGTTCCATAATTTAGTATTTATGTTTTTATTAAAAAAAATATAATATCAAGTTAATATTCTAATATTTAAAAAATAATAATTTAGCTTCAATATTCTATATGATAGAATATATATCTTTTGTCAAAGTTTACTATTTTTTTCAATATTCTATATAACCTAAAAATTTACTATTTTAAATTATTAAATAATGTCTTTAAAAAGCTACATTTAAAACTATTTTAAATTTACTATTGGAGAATAAGCTACATTTAGTTTTATATTGGGTTTCATATTAAAGAAAATTAAAATATATTTTTTATTTTATTGATTAATTTCTTGTGTCACTTCTCTTTATTTTTATTTTTTATATATATTTTTAAAAAATATTTCTATCTTATATTTATTTTTACTATTTCTTCTGCTCTAAATTAAAAATTTAAAAATTATAAATATAAATTGAAGATTACTATATTTTAACATTGGGTTCTTTTATTGAATAATGGATATTATTATTGCAAAAATTTGCAACAATTATACTACTTTATCAGTCATTGATAGTTGTCACAAACTAAAAACAATGTAACTAGATGATAAGTTTAAAACAAAATTGAAATCTAGTCATAAAAAAACATATGTGATAAGTTTGAAACAAATTTAAAATCTAGTCATAAAAAACACAAAAAAAAAACGACAGGGGGTTACCAAATTGGAGATTTGTTGAAGAAGAACATCAAAATCTAGCTGAGTAAGGTCATGGTCGCAAACCAATCCAATAAACCTTCTCTCATGCTTTTCACTCCTAAGCTAAACCAAAAATAAGAACAAAATCTACCTGGGTTTGGATAAAGTGAATGAAGAAGAAGAGTTTGGTTGGGTTTCAGCGGAAAACATCGAATAGTTGGAAAATTGGAGAAAAAGACTCAATTTACCCCTAAATTGATGAGGTGTTAGAAGATGAGGAAAAGGTAAAAAGAGCTTTTCCAGATGCTTCGATTTTTTATATGGTACATTCCATAAACTAGAGATAAAGTAAACACCAAGATAATATTCTGTGTGTTAACATTCCACAAACTAGAGATAAAGTACACTTAACTATATAATAGTAAGTTTCTGTGTTTGTGCAAATTGAATTTGTTTTCATAAAGTATTATGAGATTGGTTTAAGAGAAGATCTTCAAAGTATCTAATATAAATATATAAAGACACTACTCACCGATTAAAATCTTTAATTTTACTAATTGTAAGGATAAAATTAACCTTTTGAATTACTCATATCACTTTATTATTTTGATATTTAACGTCGCTGATGTGTCAACGCAATATATTTTGTTATGTAACTCTTTCGAATGGTCAATTACTGCAGCGTGTTATCTTAACAAATTTTGTTCTTACTTCTCTGAATCTGCTGCTAATATTTGTTCTTCTTCCGAATCCATGACTCATATTGAATCTGTTTTAGTGATGTTTGTGTTTGTTTTATGTTTTAGTTATATTGAATCTTGCAGATATGATAGTTAGTATGATAATTAGTGAAAGACACTTTTCACTGTCAAAATAACCGATTCAGATCTGACCACTGCCAGATCCAGGTAATAAAGCAGAGAAATTCCCAAAAATTTACTACCTTTTCAAGGTTTTTGTTTCAAATGCTGGTTTTATTTAAATTTAGGTAATACAAAGTTACAAAGCTGAATTTCGGTGATACAATATTTTTCTGAATAATAAAGCAGAGAAATTCCCATAACAACATATTTTATGCTCTGGAGTTATGAAGTCCAGGAGTAGAAAGAGAGGACTATATGAGTTTCATAACTAAAGATGCATTAAACTGTATTTTATGCTCATTGAAGTTAAATGTATCAAATAAATTATTCTATACTGGTACATGGTTATATTTCATACTCTATCAGATAAAAAAGAAATATTTTTAATTAAAAATGCAACCAAAAAATATCAGTATGCTCATTGAAGTTAAATGTATCAAATAAATTATTCTATACTGGTACATGGTTATATTTCATACTCTATCAAATAAAAAAGAAATATTTTAATTAAAAATGCAACCAAAAAATATCAGTATGTACATTATTTTTAATTAAAAACATAAATATAAGACTAGTTATGGGTTTCTCTAATTTTTAGTGGCTTTATCTAAGTTGTGTTTGTATTTAACTATTTATGTTGATCGAGTTTGAGATAAAAAAACTAGTTTCTAAACATTGCCTAATGTTCAATATTAAAAGGATTATATAACAATTAATTTGTGCCTAATTTTATTTATAAATACTTTTTATGCTTAAATGCACTTTTGCATAAATTGTATATAAAAATCATTAATTAATATTGTTAAAATAATTAATAAATAAAATAGTATGTTTTTAATTTATAACTATATCTTAATAGTCTTCATCTTCTCCAATTCAATCCATTTCAGAGTCAAATTTTTTCCAAATTTTATATGAAACATAATTATACTATATACAAAGTTTTCTTCTAAAGGCATTTCTCATGCATATGTTGTGGTGGTTACAGAAGAAAAAAATACTAACCTTTTTAGTTTTTTTTGACTAAAAAATGATTTTTTAACTAACTTCTAAGGCATTTCTAACTTCCAAATTATTTTATTTTTTACTAAATTATAGAATCATTTTTAACTAAATTACATAACCTTTTTAAAAGTTAGTATAAATTATTAGTCTATATCAATAACTATGTGAATGTTAACTAATTAAATAATAAATTAAAACGTTATAAATGATGATTTTGTAGAGATGTGATGTGAATCTAAACGAGACTCATGCGGTAGCACGAATTTCTTATTAATTTCTTAGCACAGATTTCTTACTAATTTCTTTTTATTTATAGTGTTGTTTCGTTCATATACTTGTTACACTTATTTATTTTCCTACATATTACTATATTATCATTTCTATTTTGTTTGATACATATTGGAATATTTTTAATTCTAATGTTGATCTTTTTTGTTAAATACTGTCAAGTTTATTTGGGAATCTTCCAACAAAAACAATGTTTACAAATTACAGTACGCAAGTGGTTTGCAAGAGAAAAATCATTGGCCCAAAAATTGTAATATCTTTTTTTAATGAACCACAATTTTTAAGTTAACGGAAAAGTGAGGATTAAAATAGTTTAAATTAAAAATAAAATTAATTTCGTGAATTAGATAAAACAGAGAAATCAAAATAGTAATTAATTGATTTTGTAATTAAGAAACATTTAAATAAATTTATTTAATTAAATAGAATTATGCATTTGATTTGAAAAAACTTACTTAGTATCACCTGTCATAAATCTGTGTAGCTTTTAAAGTTCCGGATTCATTATAAAATTATTATTCCTTTTATAATTTTTTGCTCACTTTCTAATATTAGATGTTACATTTAGGCTCTACAAAGATCTTAAGAACATAATTAATAATAAATTAGTATTATTTACTAAAACATTTTCACTTTTATTAATTATAATTAGTAGAGACTAAAACTCAATTTAATATAGTTTCTTCGTCAAAATTGGTTCCTTACACCATTCTGATACTTGCAATTTTAACTATGGGGGTGTACGAAGTAATAACGGGTTGAAACAAATGGAGCTCCTTAAGAAGTTTTTCAAAAGTCTGTTTGAAAGATAATTTTGGAGAAGGCTTTGAAAAATTATCTCAATAACTGCATGAAATCCATTTTCATACCAGCCATCAAATTTACACAATCATATCCATTTTGTCTGCATAAATTTATTTCTACTTAATTTCCTAATTCCTAAATTTCAAACTAGCTGATATTTGTTTTTTAACTAATATTACCGTTGTTTTTCTCTCCACAACAAATTAAAAACTAACACACTAGTGTAAATCCTAAACAATTTGTTGGCTGTGATTTCTCATAACCTTCAAAATTGACGAGCATTCAAAGTCGACCTAAAACAAACAGGCAATAAGAATGGGAAGGTCCCAAAAAATAATTGTACAATTTATCATTACAAGCTCTGTGTTCGATGCTTTCCTAACATTACAGGGCTATGGGATTTCAACCCATGTTAATGCATCATCAAGCCATAGCTTTTTCAATTACCCAACAAAAAAATTAAGTTAGACTGTTGCAGTTGCAGGCTCTTGAAGCTTAATCTCAAGATTCGACGCCACAGCATCAATAAATTCCTCAGTGTTCAAGTAAAATTCCCTTGATACCCTGCACACATTCCAATGTCAAAGCAATTAGAATACACTTTACATGCAAATATTGATTCTAACATTGGCTAAAACAAACCCTCTGCCCAGGCGTAATAACAGGCTAAGAAGATATATGATACATGAGGGAAAATAATACTGCAACAAAATAATAAGTAAAAAGATTTTAGTAAGAGTAATATAATGATGTTTTAATAGAATTTCCGGACAACAATGAATGTTAGGTTGTAGTCATTGTCTCCGTTTCAAGATCTAAACATTTCATAGTAAAATCTTAAAACAAATAGTTGCTTTGAAGCAGGACACTAGAATGACAGTTAAATTAAAACTTGAAATACAAAGTTCAGAAGATCTTTGCAAAACCAAAATATTCAAATAACGGGCTAAAGGAGATTCACTTACTTAGGCCCGTGAATCAGAAGGGCAAGATCTTTGGTCATCTTTCCTGACTCTACCGTCTCAACACATGCAGCCTCCAACTTCTTAGCAAAATCCAGTAATTTTTCATTATTATCCAGCTTGGCTCTGGTACATAAGAACATATTCATTCATTTTAATAACAGATTCAGAAAATGGGACAAAAAGGAAAGTAGAAAGGTTTTAAATAGAATATAACTTAATATAGAGAAATCAAGAGATGGTTATCCACTTTCAGGAATATTCATACACAATATATATAATACTGAGTTTAGAAGTAATACTGTCTGCAATTGACAAGGGGAAAGTTCAACAGAACATCAAAATGCACAAGAATTTGAAACAAGCAACAGAGTACCTATGTTCCAGTCCTCGTGTCCATGCAAATATGGAAGCAATACTGTTTGTACTGGTTTCTTGTCCTTTTTGATGAAACCGGAAATGCCGAGTTACAGTTCCATGAGCTGCCTCAGCTTCTAATGTCTTGCCATCAGAAGATAACTGCAATTTTTTGTTGCAATTGTAACATAAGACATCAAAAAACAAAATATAGAGATACAAAGTTGATGAAAAATATTGTAGCAAGAATAAGAATCTAATGCGTACCAGCACAGAAGTCATGAGGCCCAATGAGCCGAATCCTGCACACATTCAGAATTATTCATTACACAAATTTCAAATGCTTTCTTTTGCATTTCACAAATACATTCAACTAATGAAAATGAAATTAACAACCAGACCATAACAGTCACATTCACAAGGATAATCGGCTACATAAGCTGACAATCCAAGACATACAAATTTCAAGATTAAAGTAACAACTAATCAGAAACGAGGACAAATGTTTCCCCCTTGCCTAGCTACTTTACGCTATACATCATTTTGTTGTTCAATTCATGTTGAAAAGTAACAATTTTTTCTTTAGGCACAGATGTATACCAAGATAAACTTAATGCAAAAGGCAGTAGTGTCACTTGTTTGTAAAACATAGCACTTGAAACACTTGGGTAATTGCTTATTTTCCTAACAAACTTTTTTCTCACGGACATTTCTCATATTTTTTTACAAACCCATAATAACAAAAAAAAATATCATACTAATAATGCCTTTGTCAATTTATGATAATCAGATGTCAATAAAATAGATCCAAACAAAACAAATTACAATGTTGTGGTCTATATATAGTTTTATTATCCTGATGCACCGCCAGCTGAGCTAAATCGGTTAGATAAGCATACAATATGTTTCCCGGTATTTGAAAAAAGTTGCCACTTTCCAAGGTTTGGGTCCAAGAATTGATCTATAATCAGAAACCTTGGTCGGGGTTACTTCTAACTGACATCATACATACAATCACCATGCTTCAATATAAACAATAAGGTCCCCCTATATTACCTTGAGCAAGTAAATCACTTTGAACATCACCATCATAATTCTTACAAGCCCAAACATATCCACCTTCACTCTTGAGTGCATATGCCACCATGTCATCAATTAGCCTATGCTCATACCTGAAGCCACTCAAATGTCAACCATCAATGTGCATAAAAGTAATGAATAAAAATGTATTGGCTCATAAACATCAAAACAAACCATATTGAGTGTTCTTCAAACTTTTGCTGCCACCTTTCTTCATAAACCTCCTGAAATATGTCTTTAAATCTGTAATAATATCAAACTGTAAATCATCTCTATCAAATTTAGAATAAATAATATTGTTGTTGTATTATTATGAGGTCACTGGACCTGTATATATACATGAGCTTGTAGTCTATTTTAGGGAATTGGACAGCTAGTTCTAAGGAAACAAATCCTTGTGATTATGGGATTGATCCTAAATAAATAAACCTAATAATTAGCAAGATATACAGCTGTTACAGAATTACTGCAAATATAAACCTTCCTAAAATACATAAAGACAATAACTGTTTTGACACTCCCCCTCAAGCTGGTGAATAGGTGTTTTCCATTCCCAGCTTGGATATAATTCTTTCAAAGTTACTGCAATTCAGCCCCTTGGTGAGTATGTCTGCAAGTTGATTCTGAGTGGATACAGATGGTGTGCAAATCATGCCACTGTCTAGTTTTTCCTTGATGAAGTGTCTGTCAACCTCGATATGTTTAGTTCTATCATGCTGCACCGGGTTGTGGGCTATACTAATTGCAGATTTGTTGTCACAATATAACCTCATAAGTTCATCCCATCTTATCTTCAAGTCTTCCAATATAATCTTCAACCATAGAAGTTCACATATTCCTTGGGCCATTGCTCGAAATTCTGCTTCTGCGCTCGATCTAGCTACTACACTCTGTTTTTTGCTCTTCCAAGTCACGAGGTTTCCACCAAGGAAGGTGCAGTCTCCAGTAGTTGATCTCCTATCTACCACTGACCCCGCATAGTCCGCATCCGTATATGCTTCAAGACTTACACTCTTGTTTCGTTTGAACAAAATCCCTCTTCCTGGGGTCCCTTTCAAATACTGGACAATTCTAAGAGCAGCTTGTAAATGTGCTTCCTTTGGTTGGTGCATAAATTGGCTGACTAGACTTACAGCAAAAGCAATGTCTGGTCTAGTGTGAGATAAGTAAATAAGTCTTCCCACAAGTCTTTGATACATTTCCTTGTCCACTGCAATATCCTCCTCCGCACTTCCCAGCTTTATATTTGGATCAACTGGGGTACTTGCTGGTCTACAGGCTGTCTTACCTGTTTCTTTAAGCAAGTCAGTAATATACTTTTGTTGAGATATGAAGATTCCTTTCTTGGAATGGGCCACTTCAATTCCCAAAAAATATTTAAGTCTCCCTAATGTCTTGATCTCGAATTCCGTGGCAAGGCATTCACTTAACATTTGTTGCTCCTTTTTGTCATCCCCACTTACTATAATATCATCTACGTACACCAATAAAATTGTTACTCCCCCTGAAACTGAATGTTTGATAAATAATGTGTGATCCCCTTGGCTCTGTTTGTAGCCCAGACCTAACATAACCTTGGTGAATCTTCCAAACCACGCTCTTGGGGATTGTTTCAGCCCATATAGAGCCTTTCTTAGCTTACAAACAGTTCCAGCAGCAACCTGCCCATTGTAACCAGGGGGCAACTCCATGTATATTTCTTCTTCAAGGTCTCCATGTAAAAAAGCATTCTTCACATCGAACTGTTGCAGGTCCCAACCATAATTTGCTGCTAATGACAATATTACTCTGACCGTGTTCATCTTAGCAACCGGGGAAAATGTTTCCAAGTAATCAATTCCATAGGTTTGAGTGAAGCCTTTGGCCACTAATCTTGCCTTGTAACGTTCAATGGTCCCATCAGCCCTGTACTTTACTGTATATACCCACTTGCATCCTACTGTTTTTTTTCCAATTGGTAGGGTGACAAGTTCCCATGTTCTATTCTTGCTTAACGCCTCCATTTCCACATCCATGGCTTGTTTCCATTTCATATTAGATAATGCTTCAGATACAGAGGAAGGTGTGTGTGTGGAGTTGAGGTTTGTGAGGAAGGTTTTATGGGTAGGTGAGAATTTTTCAAAGGATAAGAAATTTGATAGTGGGTAAAGTGGTTGTTGGGTGCATGCTCTAGTTCCCTTTCTAAGGGCAATGGGTAGGTCTAGATTTTGGTCCATCTGTGCTTCTAAATTTTCAAAAACAAACTCATTAGAATCATTGGAATTTATAGGATTCGGAAGTGTTACCTCATGCAGTGATGATGGGCTGGACTCTTGGACATTGCCAGATTCTAGAATGGCCTTTTCTCTCCTTGAATATACCAGATTTTTCCCAAATTTTCCACCATTAGGTGCAGGTTCAGGTGCAGGTCTTGCTGTTGGTTCAGGTACAGGTGTAGGTGCAGGTTCTGCTGTTGGTTCAAGTGCAGGTCCTACTGTTGGTTCAAGTGCAGGTCCTGCTGTTCTCTCAGTTTCAGGGACAGCAATGCCATTTGTCCCAATTTCAGGTCCAAATGTCATATTTGGAAGCATGAGAGTCTCATCTTCCTCTCTTACATTCTCCCCCTGAAGATGAGGCTGCCCAAAGTAGCTCTCTCGTTCGTTGAAGGTGACATCTCTTGACACATAGAATTTTTTTTGATAGGGGGTGAAAACATTTGTATCCTTTTTGTGTGGTAGAGTACCCTAAGAATACACATTTGACAGCCCTAGGGTCCAATTTCCTCCTTTCGTTACTATGAACATGCACAAAGGATACACACCCAAATATTCTAGGTTGGAGTTTATTTGTAGGATCCAAGTGTGGGTAGAATGAGGATAGGACTTCCATGGGGCTTTTTGAGTCTAAGATTTTAGTGGGCAACCTATTGATGAGATAGGTGGCAGTAAGAAGGGCTTCCCCCCAAAATCTCTTAGGAACATGGTTTTGAAAAAGTAGAGCTCTAGTTTGATCTAATAGGTGCCCATTTTTCCTTTCTGCAATCCCATTCTGTTGGGGTGTGTTTACACATGAGGACTCATGGATTATCCCTTCCTTTTGGCAAAAAGAGTTTAGTACAAGGTTAAAATAATCCTTGGCATTATCAGACCTAATTCTTTTGATACCGACCCCAAATTGATTTTTAATCATTGAGACAAACTGAAAAAACACAGAGCTAACTTCAGATTTTTGTTTTAAAAGAAAAACCCAAGTCACCCGGGTACATTCATCTATGAAGGTTAAAAACCATTTAGCACCTGAGATATTAGGAACGTAAGCAGGACCCCATACATCAGTGTGAACAAGAAAAAATGGGCAAGGACTCATCTTATTGCTAATGGGAAAAGGTACACGCTTGTGTTTAGCAAACTCACACACATCACAGTGGAGACTCTCCACATTTAAATTTTTAAACAAGAAAGGGAAAAGCACTTTTACAACTCGAAATGAAGGGTGTCCTAGCCGGCAATGGTATAGTTGAACTTTCTCTATGTTGGTCATGGTGGATTCAGATATGAGAGAGCGGCTATTGGTAGGCAGATTAGGATCCTCCATGTAGTATAGGCCATTCCATTCTCTAGCATGTCCAATCGTCTTCCCCGAGTTCTTGTCCTGCAGTATACAAGAGTTGTTATGAAAAACAGCATTACAGGAGAGATCTTTTGTGAGTTTTTGTATAGAAATCAGATTGGTGGATAATTTAGGGACATGAAGGACATTTTTTAATGTTATGGATGGGTTTATTTGGACCTCTCCTTGTCCTGCTGCAGTCATAAGAGTTCCATCTGCTGTGGAAATTTTCTTGCTGCTAGGACATGGGGAATATGTGGAGAAATATTTGGGTAGAGGGGTCATATGGTCAGTGGCTCCAGAGTCTAATATCCAGTAATGTGTAAATGGTGTATCTGAAACATTAAGCCCAAAAGAAAGTGGAAACTTACCAGAATATGTTAAGGAGCATGTACCTGTAGGCTTCTCCAATTTACTAAGGAAGGATCTTACCCGCTCTATCTCTTCATGATTCAGCTGGCCAGATCCTTCACTTTGTCCATGACTGATGTGTGCTTGCCCTTGCGCTCCTTTTTTGGGAGGACCTCCTTTCGGCCCCCATTCTCGGCTTGGGGGTTTCCCATGTAATTTCCAGCACTTCTCCCTTGTGTGACGCGGCTTGTTACAGTGGGTACACCAAATATCCTCATGTTTTTTCTCCATGTTGGGAACTCCGCTTCTCCTTTGGTTAGCAACCATGATTGTTCCTCCTTCAGCTATCATTGCCGAACTTTCAGTTATTGAGGTCTCGAGCATCAATCCTCTTCTGCTTTCTTCACTCCGGATAATGGCTACCACTTCATTAAGCCCTGGGACTTTCTCTTTTCCCAGGATTTGGATTCGGACCTGGTCATATTCAGGATTTAGGCCTACCAAAAAATCATAGACTCTATCTTGTTCAATATACTCCTTAAGGATTGCTGAGTCTTCTGAACATTTTGCTTTTATAACTCGATAGTGGTCCAATTCCATCCATAGAGACTTGAGTTGATTAGCATATTCTGTAACAGATCTGCTTCCCTGTTTGGCAGCCACAGTTTTCACCTTTACATCATAAATTTGGGCAGCATCCTTGGCCTTAGAATACGTTTGTTCTACTGCCTCCCAAATTTCCTTTGCTGATTTAAGAAACATGCAGGTATCACTAATTTCTGGGACCATTGAATTCCACAGCCACGCCATGATCATGGAGTCTTTTTCTTCCCATGATTTGAAGTTGGGATCTGTTTCATCAGGTGCACTATCAGTTAGGTGACTGACCTTTCTTTTTCCTTTCAAGATGGTCCTAATAAGTTGAGACCATTTGAGAAAATTCTTCCCATTTAACCGATAAGCAGAATGAACATTCTGCAATTCTCCGGCAGTCTGGGATCTGTCCCCAGTTTCCAGAATAGGATCCACAATCTCAGCCATGACCAGGTGCGATCAAGGTAGAGAAGGTTGCGCTGCAATGAAATCGGCGACAAGGTATAAAGGTAGTGCAGCAATGAAGGCTGCAACTTAGGGTTTACAAGCACGGTCAGAGACTCCCAAGGATCGGGAGCTCTGATACCATATCAAATTTAGAATAAATAATATTGTTGTTGTATTATTATGAGGTCACTGGACCTGTATATATACATGAGCTTGTAGTCTATTTTAGGGAATTGGATAGCTAGTTCTAAGGAAACAAATCCTTGTGATTATGGGATTGATCCTAAATAAATAAACCTAATAATTAGCAAGATATACAGCTGTTACAGAATTACTGCAAATATAAACCTTCCTAAAATACATAAAGACAATAATTGTTTTGACAATCTCCAATAGAAGCAAATGAAAAGAAAGGCTGTCTAAATTAAGGAGAAGTTTAGCATACGAAAGCAACAATTGAAAACATGAACTCGCACATAGATATAGCAATAATCACCTGCCATCATATTTCTTGAGAATTGTGTTTTTGGTGCTTAAGTAAAGTGGCCACTTCTTTGTAAATGCTAGTGACATGGATGATTCAGCAAATGCTCGAATGGACTGGCATATTAGAAAAACAAGTGTTTGAACATAATAAAAAAGAAACAAAAGCAAGTTTTTAAACATTTAGTTAGCATACACCGAAAATATAAAATGAACAAACCTCATCAATATTATACATAGCAAGAGCTACACCAGGGCCTTTGAAATTATGAACATCAAGCTCCACTGGAGTGTTACCATCTTCTGGGACTGAATTCAAGATGGGAAACAAATGTAAACTACATGTGATGTCTATAAATGATAATTTGACCCCCCAAAAAGAACAACTCCATCAGAAAGCAGGTCTTCGGAAACTAACATACCAAATACCAGCTTAAGCTTCCCCGGTCTGTTGATTACTGTATCAGTGGCACGATACTGATCACCAAAAGCATGCCTGCCAATACAGATGGGTTTTTTCCATCCTGATAACCGAAAAATAAGTTTCAAATGGTGCACTGTAGTATTTTAACTTCATTAAGAATCAAACTACAGCTAAGAAATTACCAGGAATAATTCTGGGTATATTGCGGCATATTATGGGCTCACGAAATACAGTACCTAGAAGGAAAGGGAAAACATCATAAGCAAAAATTTAAAGCTATCACAGGACTTTTTTTCAGATAGTAACATTCCCTGTGTATTTTACAAAAAATAAGTAATCAGATGTGAAAATCCTGCAAGTAAAATAGACAACTACACAGAGCTGTATTTCTAATCTCTATGCATACTAATATCTCTTCCACTATAGTATATATGTACATAAATGCACCTAAAATAAAACATATGGGAGAACTGACATTGGCACACAGTAAGGAAAAGGGCTAACATCACTAATTTTGATGCACGCATTCAATAATATGTGCATATAACAAACCATTTAAAATGTTCCTTATTGTGCCATTGGGGCTTCTCCACATAGACTTCAGTCCAAATTCTTTGACCCGGGTCTCATCTGAAAATTCAAAATAGAGTTCAGAACTTCAGATACTATTATTTTGTTACAAAAATTATAAATGAATCAAGAGTGTGAACTAGTCCACTTGCCATGCACTATGTAGGATGTTAATAATATGATTTAATTTGCAAGCATGGCACTTAGTCAAATGACTCATGATAGAGAGCATTACATCTATTTAAAGCCCAGTACAACTTACCAGGAGTTATGGTTGCACATTTCACAGCAACATTGTACCTGAAGCAAATAGAAGTTTCAATTAACAAATGGGAATGTAGTTTTATTTTGTTTATAAAACTGAGAGGGAATGGCAGCCGGATAAGAAACCCTCCGAAGTAAAAAAGGAACAAGAGATACATTAGGGCTATGTTTGGGAGTTTGGAGGGAAGGGAAAGGGAGGGCTTCAAAAAATGATATTTTAAAAAAATATAGAGAAATTTTCAACATTTTTTGAAAAAAAAGATTTAGTTTAGAATGATAAAATAATGTTTATTATTAATGTATTTTTAATTTTTGAAATACTACAACCAGTGTAAGCAGAATCGCGAGTTAACTCACAAAAACATACGATTTAACATTTCATTCTCGTGTCTTCGTGCTGCGATCCAGCCTCCAGGTAACATCGTATATCACAAACTCGGTAAACTCGACCGAGTCGAAATTCGGAATTGTCTTGGATTTCTGAAAGCAGCGCACAAATTCTGAAGCAGTGCATATGTTTTTTTTTTTTTTTAAAAACTAATTTTCTAAAACGGGCCTGGATCCGGGTTGGATTTTATTTTATTCTGATTTATTATTATTTTTTAAAAAGAGAATTATGTGACACGATTGAAATTCCCATTAAACTAAAATCTTTTCATTCAATTCCACCCTTGGTAAAACGAGAATTCAGCAACCTTCTTCATCAATTCCGCAGCCTTCTTTCTTCCTCAATAAACTATCACCAACCGTTACAATTTACAACCAATTATTCAGCATAAATTCTATTCTCTCATTCACGATTCTTCCTCAATAAACTCATTCACGTTTATTGACTTTGAACTAATGAATTTATGGGTATGACTTTAAACTTATTATTTTTATATATGATCATTTTGGAGCATATGCATGTAATTCTACATATAAAAATATATTTTTCTACTAGTAGTAGAATCTTTCGATCCGTGTTATGATTCTCGAGTTACGATTTTTGAATCCTCTAACGATTTTGAGTAAACTCTCGTTTTCTTAAACATCGACTACAACAACAAAAATTATATTTGAACAAATTGATCAAACCCTCCAAAATCCTGCTCCAATACAAATTTTGAGATCCCCCAAATTAGGGTTTTTTTGGTGTTATGAAGAAAAACAAACCCTCCCAAGCAAAATCTTTTTATTCTTTTCACCCAATTCTTCTTATTTTTCAAAGCCCTTCCCCCTCCAAATTCTCAAACAACGCCTAGGTGAAAACAAAGGTAAATTTGCAGTCAAGCTGCATAATACAAGCATGTAACTAATGGCGAATTTCTTGAAACAGACATTGTCAGAGCATCACATGCTTGCGGGAGAAAACATAATTCTACGCCAAAGTTACATGAAGGGAAAAGACATTAATATGCAAGTTCTTCACTACAACAAAATGAACCAACAGATTACACAAAACAAACACTGGCATAACTTTTTTGGTTCCCCCCTTTTGGTAAATGGTCAAAACAAAACCAGTAAAACTAACCTGCAAAATGCAGCTAAAGTAGGAGGACAGATACAAAGCTTATCAAGGACCCCAAACAAATCATCTAAAAAGATATGAATTACGGCATCAATCACCATAATGGAAAAACCAATAAGGAAAAAAACCTAAACAAATAGTCTAAAAAGATATAAGACATCAATCACCATAACTAAAAATACAACAAGGCAGCCTTGTTATATTTTTAGTTATGGTGATTGATATCGTAGACGATTTGTTTAGGGTCAAAAGCAAAAACCCTAAAAAAATTGTCTAAAAGTATATACAACATCAATTACCATAACAGAAAATCCAACGAGGCAAAAATCGTAACAGCTTCCCCGGTCAAACCATAACTTGACGTCTCAAACAACTTCAATGAAACTAAATAAGTAGCATTACTTGGCTATCAATTCTCACCATATCAAGAAAGTCTATCTACTTAAAATCTAACATTCCTAAATAAGTAGCATTTTTTATACTTTTCTAGTTAACAGACCTAGCTACACCTTCTAATCTAACATTCTCAGCTAAAACACAAACCACTAATAGTAAAATAAAAATAAAAATTTAAATGCCAATGAATGTTATGTTATCATGCTTTGATGTTTCCATTCATGAAAAAAAAATCACTGACTTGAGAGTAGCTTCCGCGCTTTCGACAGTCACTCTGTCGTCAGTAGCATCGCGATTTTCAATCCCCAAATCAAAATACTTTATGTTCAGATCCAGGTAAGGAAATATAAGCTGCATTCACATTTTTAAAAAAAATCACTCGTTAATGTAAAAAGCAAATCACAAATAGTCTATCTAGCACGAATTTGGATTGCCGGTAGTCACAATCCACACATTTATGTAGTCGCTGCGCCGGTTATTGGACCGTCCAAATTTCAATGCACATTTAAATTACCGAATTTAAATGTTGGACAGTCTTATCTCGATTTAACTGTCACCTATGCGTTTAGGGCGTAAATGTGTAGGACTGCTAACTGTAGGCAATCCAGACTCATCTAACACTGACACTTAGGATTGAAGGTGTGTTCAGGTGTCGTACACAAACAAAACATAAACACATATATATATACATTTAATCACTTACATTTTCTTAGTCAATTACCAGTACCAAATGTCTATGTATGTGCTTTTTAGCCGATAGAAAACCATCAAATAGTCTATCCAGCACAAATTTGGATCGCCCGTAGTCACAATCTCACACACATTAAAACAGTCAACGCATCAATGGTCTTTGGATCGAGATTGAACTATCTAAATTTCAATGTAGATTTTAATTTTCTTTTAAATCCAAAACACCGAGCTTGAACGCAGGACCATCTGATCTCAATCCAACTGTCACAAATTTGCTGACAAGTTAATGTGTGGAATTACTAACAGTAGGCAATCTAAATCCATCAAGCCCTAACCCGTCGGATTAAAGATGTGTCAGGCTGGGGTACACATACAAAACATTAACACCAGAAACACGACACCGACACTGATACATCTAAACACAAAACACTAACGCGTATAAATACATTAGAAAGCACACGGACACCATAAACATAACACCATAAATATACGTCTAAATACAAAACATTAACGCATATAAATACATTAGAATTCATACTTTATCCTTTATCATCGTCCATATAATCCTGGTCATTTCATCACCTGCTCAGCAAAACAATGATATTAATAAATCAATAAATATAAAATGGTGTGAAGTGAATTAACGAACTGTGAAGAAAGAGAAAGAGAGGTTAGAGAGGTTACCGTCCATTTCGACGATGGGATTGACGACATGAATTGGCCGAGAAGCGAAGCATCGAAGGGAGATGCGATTGCGATTGTTGGAAAACGAAAGAGAGTGAGAAAGAATGGAGAATTTTGAAGCATGCGGTGATGAAGTTGAAGCGAAGAGGAAGTTAGGGTTTTTGAGAGAGGAAATGGAAGAAGTAGAAGAGAACATGGTGGCGGTGGTTAATCGGAATAGTGATGGTGATGCTCTCAACATAACTTTCTCTATGGGTTTTGACTTTCGTTAACCCCTTCTACTTTATGCGACTTACGGCGTGTTTGGATTTGCGTTGTAAAAAAATGATTCGAGTAGAATTGAGTTGATAGAATTGATTTTAATATAATTGAATTTATTTATGTTAGAGTCAAAATCAATTTTAATTTTGATAAAATAAACACATTAAAATTATTTAAAATCAATTATACATCTCTAAAATATTAATTTTGAATCTTCTAAAAACTAATCTAAACATGCTATTAAATGATATCTCATCTTTCATGAAAACATCCAACGCATCGATTTGATTTCATAATTATAAGTATTTTTTATTTACTCTTTAATCTTGTTAATAATTAGTGTATTTATTTAAAGAGAATAAAAGATAGGCATAATAAAATAATTGTACACGATAAATCACAACTATATTAAATTTTAAATTATTCTGTTATTTTTAAATAAATAATATGGTAAAGATTAGTGATAATATTAAATTATTTTGTTATTTTTAAATAAATAATATGACATAGATTAATGATAATGTCAAATTATTCTGTTATTTTTAAATAAATAATATAACATAGATAAATGATAAATTTTCATTAAATAATAGTGTAAAAAGTTATGGTATCAATTTTTTTACGTAGAAAATATTTATACTTTTTTATAAGTCTATTTAATTAAAAAGACTATGTATAATACCTTAAATCTCGTACATAATTTATTAAAAAATTTAATCAAATAAATTACAACCACTTAAGATGTAATACACAACAAACATAATGGATTACAAAAGAATATTTAATACATATAATTGTATCTAGGATGTTTAAAACTCATGTGATTTATAACACATACTTATAAAATATTCTAGGTGCAATTATGTGTATTAAATATTTTGTTGTAATCCGTGTTAAAGAGTCAGTTATGTTTGTTATGTATAGGGGTGGATAGCAGTCGGTTATGGGTGGGTTTGGGCCCGAAACAGCTCACTCGAATTAACCTACGGTTAGAAAATTTGAAACCAATTTCACCCAAAACAAAGTTCGGTTTTATCGGTTGACAGATTGTCGGTTTAAACAATTCATTTGATTGGGTTGAATCGGTTTGAATTAATAAATGACCAATTATATTTTTTTTTTAAATAAAATTCCGACCAATAAATTCTAATCCAAATTTTATCATTCTTGTACATTCATCACATTACTACTTATTAAACTTCATTTATATTTTATATCATTAAAAGAACTATTGAACCACAAACTATTATCATTATATTGTATTTTCATCATCATTCAAGTGATAAACTATTAACATTATATTACAATTCCATCATCATTCAAGTAATAAAATAATATATTATATTAAATTCATCATAAGTCAGCATATCCTCGACAGATTCATGAAAAGTGAACTACATCGCCATCATAGCATCATCATTCCATCCATTAACAAGTAAGAAACCACATCATCATCATTCCATCCATCAATAAGAAACCATGTAACAAGTTCTACATTGGTTTGTACCTGAAACCATGTAACAAGTTTAGCATTGTTTTGCACATGTTCAAATTAAGTTATGATAACAACACTGGCTAAACAAATTAAGTTATATTAACAACTAATACTTAACAAGAAGCTAAACATACAAGAATGAGAGTTATCTCCCTCGGTCTCCTCTTTATTTCATCATCAAATGGATAGTTGTCAACAAGCTCCAAGGAGCATCCCCCTACATCACCAGGACTACAACAT
This sequence comes from Vicia faba, assembly GCA_948472305.1. NCBI lineage: Eukaryota > Viridiplantae > Streptophyta > Magnoliopsida > Fabales > Fabaceae > Vicia > Vicia faba. The sequence continues at coordinate 1,000,580,414 of OX451735.1, forward strand.
GAGCTAGAAGTTTATATGTCACCAACTCCTTCATTGACATAAATATGACAGCACGAGTTTAAACAAATTATACAAAAAGATAAATTTCAACCACACAAAAATGCAACATCTTAATGTGTGCATTTAGTGATACCTCCTAAACAATAGTTCACCATCAGTGTGTTATGCCAATCAAAAAGATTCATACCCTATTGAACAACATTTGAATGATCATGTAAATCCATTTTTGAGTTTTGAAAATGACAATGAATCTGAAAGCCTTCTATAGATGATTTTGTGCCAGCAACATACTTCTGTCAAAATAAATTGAATTTAGAACCTGGAGCTCAGCAGAAATTAAGATAATAATATACTAAATAATAAGCAGATAACATTAAATTCAGGACACATGTAACAAACTTAACACTTAAACAATAATTAAGAGAAAAGATGAACTGGAAGGAGAAAAGTTTAATAAAGAAATTGTAATTTTACAAAGCAGTGGCGAAGCTACATACTGAAGTATTACATATCTGAGACATCATCAATGTCAAAGATCTATTATCACCAAAAAAGTGAACTGTTGAGGATATTGGCAGATAGGTATCATACTTCATTCCAAAATATAGTTAATAAGTTGATTATCCATAATAATCATCGGCACAAAATAAGATTATTTTCACAAATGACTCCAAAAAACAAACTGAAACGGATCAAAAAAAGTATTAATACCTTTAATAAACACACACACACACGCACACACACGCGCGCGCGCGCACACACACACACACATAGATATAGATATATATATATATATATATATATATATATATATATATATATATATATATATATATATATATATATATATATATATATATATATATATATATATATATATATATATATATATATATATATATATATATATATATATATATATATATATATATATATATATATATATATATATATATATATATATATATATATATATAAAAGTTGTCATACCCCAAAATTTCCCTATCACTACAATAAGTCTTATTGTTATTAAGTTTCTATATAAGTGCATCATATCTATAAGTTTATTTCTATGGGGTCTAAAACAAGAAAGAGAGGTGTATTGATCTAAAATGGACTATCAATATCTGATGGCCCATTAGGGTTTCATTCATTTTTTTTGGAGAGGGGTGTATCGTTATGGAGAGAGGTATACGTTTTAAATCAATTGAGACTCATATAGGGTCACGTTCTTGAAAGCTCACTATGGTATTAGGGTTCATTTTTAAGAAGGGGGTGTGTTAGTTAAAGTTGTTGGGCCATTTCTAAATCAGATGGCCCATTTCATTTTAGTTTATTGGTTTCAGCCCATCTCAAAACTTGAAGATTTTATCTCATTAAGAATTTTTGGGCCTTTAATTCCAGCCTAATTTGAATGTTGAAGAGGGGGGTTCACCTATTGAAGAGGTCTTGGGCCATTTCTAAATCAGAATGACCCATTTAGATTTTGATTTAGGTTAAGAGGTGTATAGGCAATTCATTTTTTAGGTGGCCCAATAAGTTAAAACATTTGGCCCATTTCAGGATTTAATTTGTATTTTGTTATTAAGATTATTATTTATAAAACATCACAGTAATCAAAACCATCATTTTGTAATTAAATAATGGTTTTATTGGAGAAAACGTTTGATTAAGAAGGCCTATAGCAAATCATTTTTCAAGGCCCAATAAGTTAAACGTGCAAGCCTAATTCAAGCCCAAAACAAAGAAACGTGTACTATTTGGTTTAAGGAATAATAATGTTTTAGGCTAGGAACCGTTATTGTTTAGATTAGTGGAAAATAATGCATGTTTTAAGTTGAAAACCGTTACTGTTTAGATCATACAGAAACCGAATTAAATCTTGCAAAACTTATCAAAATAAATCTTTATTTCATCAAATCATTAAACTTTACAATAAAATTGAATCAAATCTCTGTATAATCAAAAACAAAATCAAATATCTTTACATTCAATTGTCCAAGGCATAATAGAGTCAATACAAGATACAAAATCGTAATTGACTTAATATAGAATCAAATCCCTAAAATTACAACTTATACAAACCTGTATCAAATCAATACAATCAAATCCCTAATTCTAAGAGTAACGACAAACTCATAGAACTATTTCTTAAATAATCTAATAAAAAAACCTATAAAAAATCCTAAAATCAAAACAGAGGGGGGGGAAGATTGAACGGAAAAAGTTTACAGAGAGGGAAAGTGTTTTGAAGAACAGAGGGAGCTTGTCTTCATCGCCGCTGCAAACCCTCGTATCCACCGCTCCAACTTAGGGTTTCAATATTTGAAAACCTAGCTCTTTTTAATTGTCGTTACCATCATCATCATTATCCATCGTTGCCATCCTCACCATCCGCTATCGTCACCTACCAAATAAACAAAGAAGATCAGTAAAAAGCACTCATTGGAACAGACGTGAATAATACGTAGGTAAGGTACCAAACTACTCAGCTTTAGGGGCATGTGATTTTTGTGTGTGTATTGTTTAAAGATTTAGGATGTAGGGTTATAATTGAAGCTTGGGGCTTGGTTTTAAGGTGAGGAATGATGGGTTTGGGTTGTGCCACTGCTGGGATTAGGGTTTGTTGTTTAGGGTTGGAAGAGAGAAAACAAAGAAACAAGGTGAGAGAAGAGAGAAGAAGGGTCAGAGGGATGAAGAACGAAAAAAATGGAGAATAATGTTTGTAAAACAAATATATTATGTCTTTTTATCCAGTGCAACGCCCCTTACATTGCACTCTTCATCACATTCGTAGGATCCTCACTAGACGCTCCTAAAATGCGCCTCCATGGTAACCCCGTATACTCGCCCGCAGGCTACCCAAACAGACTCTCCTAAAACAGTGTCTTTGGGCCAGGCACACCCCTCTATTTTTTTTGTTTTTACTAACCAGCGCAAACATACCCTCCCTGTAACGCCCGTTAATTTAATTAATCATTTAATTAAATATTTTCGAATTATTTGTTGAAATGTTCTGTCATGTCGGTTAAGTTGCGGTGTTGTTATTAGTCAGTTAAATTAAGTTGATTAATAATATTACTAAATAATATTAGAAAGTATAGAATATTAGTAGAATATTAGTTGGACCTATTTTGATGGTTAGGAGTAGTAATATGTGAGGTGTGTAAGTTGAACCCATTAGGAATAATAATATTATTATTAGGTTTAGTTATAATAATAAGAAATTAGGTTAATTAGAAAGATTAAGAAAGTCTTGGAGCAGTAACATAGGAAGTTGCAGAGAAGAGGAAGAAGGAAAATAGGCAAAGCTAGGTTCGATCGGAAAATTGTAGAGCGACCTTTAATCCAAGGTAAGGGTTGGTTCTAGCTATATAATAGGGTATATGATTAATAGTATATGGGATTTGGGTTCGTATAAAAATTGTTATGGTGTGCGAATGGTGTTGAGAGTTATATCGAATTCCTGTTGTTTTTATATTTGTTGTTGTCTCTATAAAACCGTGTTTTCTATGAAAAATTAAGGTTTTCTGCAATTATATATTGTTATGATATGAAATTGGTATTCGAAGGAAAATTAGTTGGACTCTGCATTGAAATTAGAAGGGACTGTGTGAAAGTATACGGTGCCGAGGGGCACACAAATATTGAGTGTGCCGAGGGGGGGGAGGATTGGTGTCGGTCGGCACCATAAGTGAGAGAGAGAGAGAGAGAGAGAGAGAGAGAGAGAGAGAGAGAGAGAGAGAGAGAGAGAGAGTGTCGAGTGGCACACCACCTGTGCCGAGAGGCACATTACCCATTTCTCTTAATTATATTCCTTTTATTTTGCCATGAATTAATAATTTTGATAGTAGCATCCTGGTAAATGATTTACACTTGAGTAGTAAATTAGTAGGAGACAAAGTACTTCATATGGGTATAATTAATAGATATTTGAATTAATTAATTTAATTAAGTTAGTATATGTATATGTATAGTGGAGATATTAAAGTAGCAAGATTAATTTATATAACAGAGTTATAATACTTAGCAGTAGCAGAGTTAGCAATAAAAATAATAGAGTAGTATTAAATAGCGGTAATAGTAATATAATAGCAGTGAAGGATAATCTTGCAGGAAAGTCATTAAAAGTAGCCTAGCTTGTAAAGTAGTAGTACTGAAATAGTCTTGATAATATTAATACAAAGTAGAAACATTAGTAATTTGAGCAGAAGAATAATTAGTCGGTTTTGGTAGAATTGTGTGGATAATTTCGCAGAGAGTTTGTAATGTATTTTGGTCGAGACCGGGAATTGAATGATTTGCTGTAATACATGAATTTGTAGGTGATGATGATTTTTGTTGAAATGCCTATCATTATTTGTAATATCAAGTTGTAGGCTTATGGACAATGTTGAATTGTGTTAAATCGTTGTTGAATTAATTGTTGTTGATTGTTATTACATTCATACTGTTGTCGGATACATAGCATATCAAGTTGGGAGCTAACGCTTGGTAAGTTGGCCTGGATTGGCAAGATTTGAAGTTGAAGGTGTTGTACCCCAAAATTTGCCCTCCCATTTCTCTCAACATTTTCTCACCACAAGACCCTTGGAGCTCAAGATCCAGTTAGGGTTTCCTCTGCTCAAGACTTCTCCTTGCACTGTTGACCCAAATTAGGGTTTGTGTTTGAACAAAGATATTTTGACCTAAAATGCCTAAGATGACTTTCATGCTTCATGTTGGACTCCCAAGTTTATCCATACCAAGTTTCAAGTCTTGATTCCAGATTTTGCCCAGTCAATTGGACAGTTGACCTAGAAATCAACTGTATTGGGGAAAAAGTCAACTGTGGCCAATTGACAGTCAAATCTCATGAAAATTGACCCACATCAACATTATGAACTCATATGAACCATTTGGTCAAGTTTGGATCACAATTCCACAAGAAATTTGATCAGATCACCAAAAGGGCAAAATGGTCATTTTTAGGGTTTTGACTGCACAAAGGCAATTTTTGACTGTTTGACCTAGCCAATGGCAAAACAAGCTCACATATGGACTCAAGGACCCCATGGAATTGTCTTGACATACTCAACAAGTTCAAAAGATCCCAAATGCACAAGATTGACAGTTGAATTTCTCAGTCAATTGATCAATTTTGACTATATACTGAAAAGTCAAACTTTGACTTTTTGGTCAAAATCAAGTGTCAAGATTCATTTTTCATCAAAACATGCCAAATCATGAAACTTGTTCATCAAGAAATCAAGAATTGCAAATTAGGGTTTGAAATGAAGATTTTTCATAACTTAGAATTTTTCTAAGTTATGAAAAACCCTAATTTTTTCCTAACTTTGTCCCACTTTCTCACCAAGATGCATTTGGATTCAAGGAAAAGTCAAAACATGAAAGTTGTATTCCATTGCAAAATATACAACTTTGATTCACAAAGTTTCCTCAAAAGAAGCTTGTAGCTCAAGTTACAATTTTTGGAACAAGGGTACCAAACCATTCTTAACTTAGAGAAATTTGACCTATTTTAGGCAAGGTTTTTGCCTAACTTCAAGACCATTTTTCACATACTTCCACTTGGAATTTCAATTTGCATTTCAAAGATGGATTGTATCACACATTCCAAGCTTTCCAAAATGTCCAAGAACTCATCAAACAACCTCATGGTTAGGGAGAATCGAATTTGGCAAGTTGGGAAAAACTCACTTTGTTCTTGGCCAATTTACATGTTCATAACTTGGGCAACTTTTCAAATCAGCATGCATAAGCTAGTTACAGGCCTCTAATCCCATTTGCACTCAATAATTAAATACCAATCCATTGTGTGTTAGCATTATTTTGTGCATTTGGACATTACATGTTAGATTAAGCCTTAATTAGATAAAGCATTTTTGCCATTTTTGAAAAGTAGAACTTTATGTCAATTAGCAATCCAAGCAAGTACAGTGCAAATCCTTTTGGCACAAGTTTATGAACAAAACACACTGATCAAGGGGAAGGTTAGCAGCACATTAGGGGGCCCTTTATCAGTCTAAAACTCAAGTGGACACTTTGTTGCTTAAAGTTGAAGAAACATAGCATAACAACACACAACTCTCATTCCTGTAAACCAGAGCTTAAGCAAAGTTATCAAATACTTTCTAATCATCAAACCTAAGCTGAAACACAAGCCAACCAAGTTCTACACCTTCTCAAACACAGAATCACCCTCAAACTGCCAAAACAGGGTACCTGCTGCAGATTGAGTTCCATAACTCAATCCATTCATGCATTCTTGCTAAAACCACTTCAAACATATCCCACATCATCCCTGGAAACTATTCCAAGCCTCAAACACGACCTGTAACACTCCCAAGTAACATCACCATTTTCATTTTCTTGTTTTGCAGTTGAAGTTCCATAACACGATTCACTAGGTTTCAAAGCAAACTAAAGCTTGGAATAGCATCCCTGGACATCAAGGAAGCTGTACCAATCATCACCTTGCATTAAAAACACCTCCATCACCAGATACGATTCCAACTGAACAGGTAAGTTCATGAACTCGTATCTCTCTATCCAGGCATTGTTAGCTTTAGGTTTGTGAAGAAATTATGTCACATTCATAGCCCTGAACATGCCCATATAATTAGTTTTCATTTATGTTATGTGTGCTATGAGAATTTGATGTCTGAACATGGAACAAAAACTAGGTCAGGAATTGGGGGAGAAGAAATTCTCTCTCATTTCTGAGAGTTAGATCAAGTTTTTGGTATGTATGGATTCGTTGTTTGATGCTTAACATTTTTGATGTTGTGAGTTTTCATTAAAAGTCCAGGAATCAGGATGTTTGAATCAATGTACAAAACGCGTATTTTTTGAACAAGTTTGGCTGGAGGTTGAAGAAGCTCCACGTGGGCTGGGCCTGATTTGTTATTTCTGTTTACACCCCATTTTTACTTTTACACCCCCTAGGCCCATTATGCTTATTTTTATGATTTTTTGACCTTTTCTTTTTTGTTCTGACTTATTTATTTTTTCTTATAATATTAAAAATATAAAAAATATTTTTCACACCATTTTTGAATTTATTAGGCATTTATTTGTTTAAAATAATGTTTGTACATAAATAATACCTAGATATACTTTTATTTAAAAAATACTAAAAATAATGCAAATACATTTATTTTCTGATTTTTATTTCATTTTATCTTTTGAAAGTATAATAAAAATATACTTTTTTTTTGTAAATATTAAATATTATTATTTTGTATATATTCAATATATTTAGTAAATAATACAAATGTATATATATTTATTAGAATATTTAGGACAAAAATACAAAATATATACATTTTTATTTTTATTAATATTTAACATTAAAAATACCTTTTTGACAAATATACTTCATTTTTATTTTATTTTTGTACATAATTATTAAACATTGTACATATTAAATAATTAATACTTTTTACTTAATAAAATTAGGGTTTTGCCCTAAATATATAAAAACTCCAAAAATTAATACTTTTTATTTTGTTTATTTGACATATAAAAAACACTTTTTTTCAATACATATAAAAAACATTTTTTACATCCTGCATATTTATTCCATTTTTATTTAATTATTGTATATTAAATAATTTGTATAATTCAATTTTGATGTAATAGTTAGGTTTAAATTCCTTGTCAAAATACCCTCCATTTGAACATTTGTACCCCCTTCCCATATATTATGTTGTAATAACTTAGGAACTTTATTTTTCGCACTTTAAAGCTTTCTAATTATGCCATGCTAGAATTAGGGTTTGTATGCAAATCAATTAACCAAAATAGTTTGACCTAATTTCAAAGATAATCAAGCATGAAAATGGACAACACTAATCACACTTGCACCCCTAGGGTATTCCACTTGTTGCCTTCAATAATGGGCCATATTGCATGCTAGGTCTCTTTGGGCAAAACAAACACAATTCAAATGATCATAGTCCCTCAATGACGCTTTCGAAAGTTGCCTAAAAATGATCAAGTCCCTCCAAGGAAAAATTGCCCAAAGATACTTGGCACCATTGCAATTATGGTCTAAACGATGACCCGCGCCCGTCCCTTTCACATCCTAACACAAGATTATCCACCAAATGCAATGGTGGAACAAAATTGTTAAAAGGGTTAAAAACATAGGAGAAATCTTTGAGAAATTTAGGAGTAGACAAGCTCTTAGTTACTTGAATCAAACTTGCAAAACAAAACACTTGCCTATTTCCAAACCACACATCACTACACTTTCAAAAACAACTTTCAAAAACAAATGAAAACCTTTTCAAAAGACATACATCTTTGTATACATCCCAACATGGATCATTACAAAGGTTGCCACCACATTGGCCTCTTTTCAAAACATTTTTCAAACCCACACACACAAAAGCACCATTTCAAACAATTGAAAATTAAGGCAAGTTGATCTAAGCAAGTAACTAAGAGCCCATGGATAACCATGGATAGAAAGGGTGCTAATACCTTCCCTTTCTATAATCTACTCCCCGAACCCAAGAAAACATCTCGAAGGTTTTTGCTGTGCTTTTTAAACCTTTCCTTAGGATAAAATAAAAAGTCGGTGGCGACTCTTGCTCAACCGAAACATTTGCGAAAACAAACGCAAAACCTCAAGTCAGTTCTCCCACCGTATCACAAAACTGGTGACTCTGCTGGGGACAAATTTAAAAGTGGAGTAACCTTAGGGCTTAGATCACCCTCTTGCATGACTAATTGTTTGTCTTGATTGCTTTATATCTTGGCTCTCTTGTTTGGGTTTGCAATCCTACACCCGTATTTTGGGAAACATTCATAGATAGCAATACGTTGTGGAAACTGTGCGGGGTATACCGACATGGTTGAAGCAATAGCTATATTAGTGCGACATATTTGTGAGTACCGGTAACCCTTGAGTTCAATCAAGGAGAGTACGGGGCCGCTGAGTGATGTCACTAAGCACTAATGACCTAGAACCTTACTTGACCATCTTGGTCTGTTATTAGGGGTAGTGAGATGACCGACTTTGGTACAGTCCGAAGTTGGTAGATACTCGATACTACACTCATTGAGGGTTGTTTTCTTGGAATATTTTGGTCGCTAGTTAAGTGGCTAAACCAAAACAATGAACAATGAAAATAATCCAGTGATATTGAGCTCCTTAGAACCCGGTTACTATTTATAGGACAGGTTTTTAAGCCAACTACACTCAAGAGGGTACTTACCTATGCAACCCCATGCAAGCCTGAAACTAGGGTTTGGTGTGAATTGCTTGTACATATGTTTGTGCATACATCATGAACATCATAAAGCATCATATGCATTTACTAACCACTTCAAGGGTTTAGATCTTCATCTTTGTTCTTGTTTTGTAGGTCATGGAAATTCCTCGCAAAAAAACCATCCAAGTCAACCTTGTGAGAATCTCTCCTCAACTCAAGGAGCTCACCTCAAGGATTCCGGAAAGCTCATCCTTCAGTGAAAGACATTGTAGACTGCTCAGCTTAGTCAACACCAACATTGAAGAGGACATGATGAAAGTGCTATTCCAGTTCTTTGACCCTCTTCATCACTGTTTCACTTTCCCCGACTATCAGTTGGTGCCCACTTTGGAGGAGTTTTCTCAAATCTTGAGAATTCCTATCCTTAATCAACTACCTTTCAACGGTACGGAAAAGGAACCAAAGCCGGAAGATGTTGCTCGAGCATTACATCTACAGCCTTCTGACATCAAGGGGCATTGGGAAACTAGAAGCGGCGTCAAAGGTTTCTTAGCAAAATTCTTGTTTGAGAAGGCACAAGAATGTTGGAATTCATTGGACCTACAAGCCTTTGAAGAAATTGTGGCACTCCTTATCTATGGGTTGGTCTTGTTCCCAAATCCTGACCAGCTTGTAGAGGTCAACGCCGTCAAAATCTTCTTGTCCAGAAATCCAATACCAACATTGCTTGGGGACATCATTCACTCATTTTACACACGAACAATGAGAAAAAGGGGTGTTCTCATGTGCTGTACTCCTCTCCTTGCAAGGTGGTTTATTTCGCACCTTCCACAATCTGTCTTGAAGAATGACCAAGGCTCAAGGTGGTCCCAACGGTTGATGACTCTTACTCACTCTGATGTACATTGGTGTTCTCGGTCCAGAGAAAATGTCATCATCATCGATCGTTGTGGAGAGTTCCGTAATGTTCCATTACTTGGAATCAGAGGAGGTATCACCTACAACCCTTGCCTAGCTTTGAGGAAATTTGGATATGCACGAAGAGATGGCCCTCACGACATGTTGATTCCTGACCTAGTTTTTGACTTCGACAACGATGCGCAAGGACTTCGCCAAAGATTCATCAGAGCTTGGAGGATGCCCAACAAGGTTGATAGCAAGACACTGGGACACAAGAACTCTATCCCTCTTGAACCTTATCTCAAGTGGGTACGAGCCCGAGCCCAGAGTCTAATGATGCCTTATCCTCATGTTCTCCCTGTGATTAAAGAGTCCGTCAAGGAAGGAGAGGTTCCCTACACCATCCTACATCCTGACATGCCTACATCGTGGGAGGAGATGCAGAAGAGTTGGATCCAACTCAAGGAGGAACGGAACACTTTTGAAGCCAGCTTCTACGCCAATGAGAGGAAGGTTTTAGAGCTCATCCGCCGACTCCATGAGCAAGAGGCCCTCAACACCTACATTGCGCCAAATAGGATGTGCAACGTCTTTTTACCTTGAGAAGTTGTTTTTGTAATATTTGGCCCATGGGGCACTTATGTACTAACAAATTTCTTCTTATTAATATGACATGCGTTCTTTTTTGTCTGCAACAATTGTGAATTTCTAAAATCCTTGAATGCATTGCATAGATAGCATCTCATGCATCATGTGCATAACAGGTACCCTTTTTTCTACAGGTTGCTTAATCTTCTTCACTGTTTATTTTGAACAGTCATCATGAATCCAGAATCATCCAGTGAACAAGCAATCAAGGCCCTCCAGGCCCAGAGTGCCCAGTTTCAAGAAATGGTCATGAGCCTGGCCCAAGGTCAGCAAGAGTTGAAGGCTCTGCTCCTAAAGAAGAAGAAGAAGAAGAGGACTGTGTTATTCAATACTGGACGCAGGTTTGGGAACACACTCCATAACGAGGCTGATCCAACTACTTCCTCTGCAGAGAAAGATAGTCCCCAAGGGGGAGGAGCTCCTAGTCCTGCAGTCTCTGACAACGAGACGGATTACAATGACGAACAATACCCTCCCGCTGCTGACAGATACAATCAATTAGAAGACCGCTTGAGTGCCATGGAGATTCAGAATGTGCCGGGGCTGGATTTCAGAGATTTAGGGTTATCTTCTGGGGTGGTAATCCCACACAAGTTCAAGGCGCATGCCTTTGCCAAATATGATGGGACTTCCTGTCCAAAGCTGCATCTCAGGTCGTACGTAAGGAAGATCCAACCTTACACGGCAGACAAAAACCTCTGGATCCACTTCTTCCAAGATAGCCTTTCGGGGTCACAACTTGAGTGGTTCTATCAGCTAGATGGAACCAGTATCCGACATTGGGAAGATTTGGCTACCGCATTCTATAGACAATATCAATACAATTCTGACCTCGCTCCTACGCGTACCCAACTTCAGGGTATGTCTCTAGGAACGGGCGAAGGGTTCAAAGAATATGCACAAAAATGGAGAGATTTGGCTGGCAGGGTGCAGCCTCCATTGACTGACCGTGAGCTGGTTGACATGTTTCTAGGGACCTTGTCTGGTCCATTCTTCAATCATCTGGTTGGTAATTCCTCCGCTGTGTTTACAGATTTGATCCTGACGGGTGAAAGGATAGAAGCTGGCATCAGGTCAGGAAAGATACAGAAGGGTGCCTCCGCAAGTACTGAGAAGAAACCTTTCAAGAAGGAAGCTAGTGCCATCTATGGTCCTAGAAGACAAGTCAAGCCAGAACACCGCCAAGCCGTCAATGCCTTGGTCATTTCAAAGCCTGTTGCTGCTCCTCAGCAGTACAATCAACAAAGAGGTGAAAGGCCCAAGAGGCAGTATACTCGGCTGAGTATGACCTTGTCACAAATCTTGCCGCAACTGTTATCAACCAACTTGGTGACCATCAAAGAGGCTCCAAAGGTTGTGAATACTGCATCTCCTAAGTATAACCCAAATGCTCGTTGTGCTTATCATTCTGATAGCTCCGGGAATACTACTGATGATTGCTGGGCCCTGAGAAATAAGGTTCAAGACCTTATCGATGCGAAGGAAATTCAGTTTGAGGCGCCTGAGAGGCCAAATGTTGTAACTGCTCCTATGCCCCAGCATAAAGTAAATGCCGTCGAGGAAGATTTGTATGCTGTTTCGGTGAATGATGTTGCTACCCCTCTATTGACTGTTAAGAGGAACCTACTACTAGCCGGTTTATTTCCGGGTTGTAGCAAGGGTTGCCTCCTTTGTGCTGTTATCCCTACCGGTTGTCCGCTGCTAAAACCAGGCATCCAAAGCCTGATGGATAGCAAAGAAATTCTGTTCAAGAAAACTGTTGTTCCGTTTGTTTCCGCTGAAGAAGTATCTGTCGTCACAATTTTCAACAATCCTACCAAGGCTCCCCCGAGGAAGCCAGTCCAAATTATGTCTGTTACACCCATTACCATTACTGTTCTGGGGCCCCTCCCCTATGAATCTGACAAGGCTGTCCCATGGCACTATGGGGCAGACGTGTATGTGCTTGGAGTGAAGCAGGAGTTCAACACCGGTACCAGTATCAGTAACATCACTGGTCCCGCCAAGATTACTCGCAGTGGCAGGCTCTTCTCGCCTGACATTGCACCGCCAGTTATCCGAAAACCTCTTATCATCACACCCGCAAGTGTGCATGTTTCAAATCAAGTTCCTATGTATACTACTGCCGCTGAGTCCTCTGATGCTCGGGGCAAAGAAGTTGCTACCGATTTGCCTGCCCGGACGGAGGCACCAAAAAAGACTGCTGTTGAAGCCTCCCAACAAGAGATGGAGGAAATCCTTAAAATCATTAAAAAGAGTGACTTCAATGTCGTTGAACAGCTGGGGCATACCCCCTCCAAAATCTCTATGCTATCATTGTTGCTGTGCTCAGAGGCCCACGCCAAGGCCTTGATTTCATTTCTGAAAACGGCCCATGTGCCGCAAGAGACATCTGCAGATCAATTCACTGACTGTGTGGCTAATTTGACAGCTGACAATGGCTTGGGTTTCTCAGATGCAGACCTTACCGCCAAGGGAAAAAATCACAATGATGCCCTGCACGTCTCTATAAAATGCAGGGGCACTACTCTCGCACACGTGTTGGTGGATACCGGTTCTTCCCTGAATGTACTGCCCAAGAAGGCCTTAGATCGTTTGGACTGTGAGGGCCTAGAATTGAAACCTAGTAACATCATTGTTAGAGCCTTCGACGGTTCTAAGAGGATGGTGCACGGTGAGGTAGACATTCCTATTCGTGTGGGTTCCCAAGTCTTCGACTCAATGTTCTACGTGATGGATATTCGTCCATCTTATTCCTGTTTGCTGGGTCGACCCTGGATTCACAAGGCTGGGGCGGTAACATCCACTCTACACCAAAAGCTCAAATACCCTGTCAAAGGGAAGATTGTTACTGTGCAGGGTGAGGAGGAATACATGGTTAGTCACTTGAATTCATTCCGGTATATCGAGATGGACGGGGAGTTTATTGAAACCCCCTTTCAACATTTTGAGGAAGTACCTCCAACGTTGGCGTCGGCTGAGACAGTGGTTGAAGAAGACTTTCCCTTGAAGATGGCTTCCCTGAAGGATGTCCGGGATGTAATCGAGAAAGGCAAATGCGCAAACTGGGGTCAACTTCCGGACTTCACTCAGAAGACCGACAAGTTTGGGCTGGGCTTCACTGCAGAGGCTCAGAGGGCTGTTCGCAAAGAAAGGATCAGAAAGGCTCTGGTGTTCATCACCAACCCAAGGGTGAATGCTATCGAGGAGGACGTAGAGGAAGCATAATTTGACAGTTGGATCTATCCAACAACCCACAACGGACCAAGCAACTGGACGGCAAAGGATTTTACACCTATTACATTTGTCACGCAGTAATTAACTCTTTTGTTTTCAATTTGTAACAAACAACATGTTGAAACTTTTATTGGCTCGGTGTCCTACCCGGGGCACCTTAGCTCCATTTGTGAGGGCTTTTTGTATGACATTTCCATATATCATTAATCAAAATATTGGATGTTTGTTGCATTTCAAATCTTGTGCTCTTTTTTTCTTTCTGTGTTATATATTGCAAAACAGCTATATTTACACACACTCACTTATACAGGTTCCAATCCGCTCTGGATCTCACTGGTAACAGCTCTGCTACTGCCAGTTATGACTTCGAAAATCCGATCAACTTGGCCGAAGACGAAGGTGAAGATGATTGCAAAGTGCCTGGTGAACTCGCAAGATTGCTACTCCAGGAAGAAAGGGCCATTCAGCCGCATGAAGAGCCGGTGGAAACAGTGAACCTGGGTACTGAAACAGATAGAAAAGAAGTCAAGATTGGTGATAATTTAGAGCTCAGCGTGAAGCAACGATTGATCCAGATGCTGCATGATTACATGGAGATCTTTGCTTGGTCTTACAAAGACATGCCTGGTTTGGATGCCGACATTGTGGTTCATCACCTACCTACCAAGGAAGACTGCCCTCCGGTAAAGCAAAAGGTCTGCCGTATGCGTCCAAAGATGTCCGAAAAGATCAAAGCTGAGGTTATGAAGCAATTCGATGTCGGGTTTCTAGCAGTGACTTCTTATCCTCAATGGGTTGCCAACGTGGTGCCAGTGCCGAAGAAGGATGGTAAGGTCAGAATGTGTGTCGATTACAGGGATCTAAACAGGGCAAGCCCTAAGGATGACTTCCCCCTACCTCACATCGAAGTTCTTGTTGACAATACTGCTCAACACAAGGTGTTCTCCTTCATGGATGGTTTTTCAAGGTATAATCAGATCAAGATGGCTCCTGAAGATATGGAAAAGACTACCTTTGTGACTCAGTGGGGCACCTTCTGCTACAAGGTCATGCCATTCGGGTTGAAAAACGCTGGGGCAACCTATCAACGTGCCATGGTTGCTTTATTTCATGATATGATTCATCATGAGATTGAAGTGTATGTCGATGATATGATTGCAAGGTCCCAAACTGAGGAGGAACACCTTGACCATCTGCGGAAGCTGTTTGACCGACTGAAGTTGTACAAGATGAGGTTGAACCCAAACAAATGCACCTTTGGGGTGAGGTCTGGAAAATTGCTAGGATTCATTGTAAGCGATAAAGGTATTAAGGTGGACCCTGCCAAGGTGAAAGCCATACAAGAGATGCCTACTCCCAAGACAGAGAAAGAAGTCAGAGGCTTTCTGGGACGACTGAATTACATTGCCCGATTCATCTCACATCTAACTGCTACCTGTGAGCCAATCTTCAAATTACTGAAGAAAGATCAAGTAGTACGTTGGAACGATGAATGTCAGGCCACTTTCGAAAAGATAAAGGAATATCTCCAAGAGCCACCCATTCTTATGCCTCCAGTGGAAGGGAGACCTCTAATACTATACTTGACAGTGCTTGACAATTCAATGGGGTGTGTGCTGGGGCAGCATGACGAGTCTGGCCGAAAAGAGCACGCTATTTATTACCTGAGCAAAAAGTTTACCGACTGTGAGTCTCGGTACTCACTGCTCGAGAAAACTTGCTGCGCTCTGGTATGGGCTGCTCGCCGGCTGAGACAGTATATGCTGACTCACACTACTCTGTTAATTTCAAAGATGGATCCCATCAAGTACATATTCG
Organism: Vicia faba; assembly: GCA_948472305.1. Classification (NCBI taxonomy): domain Eukaryota; kingdom Viridiplantae; phylum Streptophyta; class Magnoliopsida; order Fabales; family Fabaceae; genus Vicia; species Vicia faba. Next base: position 1,000,596,241 of record OX451735.1, read on the forward strand.
AAAAGCCTGCTATGTCTGGAAGAATAGCAAGATGGCAAATGATCTTGACGGAATATGATATCCAGTACACGACTCAAAAAGCAATAAAGGGAAGTGTATTGGCAGATCATTTGGAACACCAACCTGTGGACGATTACCAATCATTGAACTTTGAATTTCCGGACGAAGATATCATGGTAGTAACTGATTGTGAAGTACCCGGACCGGATGAAGGACCTGAGGAAGGATCCCGATGGTCTATGCATTTTGACGGAGCCTCGAACGCTTTGGGTAACGACATCGGCGCTGTGATCATATCCCCCAAAGGTACTCATACTCCACTCACCGCCCGGCTATGTTTCAACTGCACCAACAACATGGCAGAATACGAGGCGTGTATCATGGGTCTTCAAGCTGCGATTGACTTAAGGATTAAGTTTCTGAGTGTCTTCGGAGATTCCGCTCTCGTGATTAATCAGATCAAAGGCGAGTGGGATACGAAACACCCAAATCTTATTCCTTACAAGGAGTATGTGTTGACTTTGCTTCCCCACTTTGAAAAGATAACTTTTGAACACTTCCCAAGAGAGGAGAATCAGTTAGCGGACACACTAGCTACGATGTCTTCAGTTCAAAGTCAAATGGGACAATGAGGCTCCCTGGATCCTTATCTGGAAGTTGGACGAACCTGCCTACTGCTGCGATCTTGAGGCCGAAGAGGTGACCGAAAAACCCTGGTATCATGAGGTGAAGAGATACTTGGAAGCTCAAGAATACCCTGAAGGTGTGTCTGTCAACGATAAGAAGTTTCTGAGAAGGTTCGCGGTGAAATTCTTCCTCAGCAACGGTATTCTCTACAAACGAAATCATGATTCAACTCTACTGCATTGTGTGGATAAGACTGAAGCAGAGAAGGTCATGGTAGAACTGCATGAAGGTACATTCAGAACACATTCCAGTGGACATACCATGGCAAAGAAAATCCTTAGGGCAGGATATTTCTGGTCCACAATGGAAGCTGACTGTTACCAACATTCTCGAACTTGTCATAAATGCCAGATCTATGCTGATAAGGTGCATATCCCTCCGGTTCCTCTGAACGTCCTGACGGCACCTTGGCCTTTTGCAATGTGGGGCATTGATATGATCGGCGAGATCCGACCAACAACATCCAACGGGCATCGCTTCATCTTGGTAGCGATTGATTACTTCACGAAGTGGGTGGAAGCAGCTTCCTATGCTACCGTAACCAAGAGTGTCGTGGCACGTTTCATTCGGCATAATCTGATCTGTCGGTACGGCGTCCCGGAAAGAATCATTACGGACAATGGTACCAATCTTAACAACAAGATGATCACTGAGCTCTGCAAGCAATTCAAGATACAGCACCACAACTCTTCTCCTTATCGGCCGAAGATGAATGGGGCTGTAGAAGCAGCTAATAAGAACATCAAGAAAATTGTGTAGAAGATGACAGTGACCTACAAATATTGGCACGAGATGCTGCCATTCGCTCTTCACGGGTACCGTACCTCAGCAAGGACGTCAACCGGGGCAACTCCCTTCTCCTTGGTCTACGGCATGGAGGAAGTCTTACCGATTGAAGTGCAAATACCCTCTCTCCGGATAATGAAGGATGCAGATCTGAGCGAAGATGATTGGATCCAGACACGACTTGATCAGTTAAATCTAATCGACGAAAAGAGACTCACTGCTATATGTCATGGTCAAACGTACCAAAAACGGATGATCAGGGCATTTAATAAGAAGGTCAGACGACAAGAGTATCAAGTCGGAGACCTGGTAATCAAGCGCATCATTCTTCCTCAAAGTGATCCCAGGGGAAAATGGACCCCTACGTACGAAGGGCCATTTGTGGTTAAACATATCTTCTCAGGAGGAGCAATGATTCTAACCACCATGGATGGTGACGACCTTCCTCACCCCGCCAATGCAGACATAGTGAAAAGATACTACGCATGAATAAAGGACCCGCTAGGTTGACATATCTAGGCAAAAATAAGGGCTTCCCGGCGAACCAAAAGGGTTCGGGCAAAAATAAGGGATGAAATGAAAAAATCTGTACACCCGGCAAGTCGAAAACCTGAAAAGGCGGCTTGGGCAAAAATGGGTATCCCGGTGGACCGAAAACCCGAAAGGGCGGTCCAGGCAAAAGTTAGGGATAAAGCGTAACACTATGTCTCATTGGATCACCTTGCATCCAGAATTCGGCATCAACTATCTGGCTCAGACTTCAGCATCGATCAATTAGCTTCATCTTCAACTAAGCAACTAAGTGATGAGACGCTTGAAGACATAAAGGCGATAGCATAGTTGGAACCCAGTGGGAATATTGTGCACATAGCTGTTTTGTTTCCTTTTCAAAATTGTATAAACTTTATGTTATTCGGCGACGTTCTCTTACTAGGACGTCGGCCTCTTGTACAAAAAACGCCTATTTACAGACAAGTTTCAAAATCAATATAAGTTCACTTTTCCAAACAAATTGCCAATTGTTTTTCCTTTTTCTGTTTTGTCTTGCAAAGAACGTCCAATGTTCATTTTTGATATATGCATTTGACATTAAAATGCTACTTCATAAATACTTGCATACGAAACAAAAGACTAATTACAGGTGACATCGGAAACAGGGGCAATATAGAATTGTCCATGCAGTCTAGTTGCTCTGTCCGCCAAGGTACCAAGGTAGATTCAACTGAAGAATGTGACCAAGTTATCTCAACTCCCCACAGAGTAAGACAAGATTCAGCAATACTCTCCCCGGGAAGAGTTAGTCTATCATCAAGCCCTACAATAGGCACCCTGTTCCCCCAGCAAGTCAGCAATACTCTCCTCCAAACAAGAGTTAGTCTACGGTCAGCCTAAAGAAAGTTGGGTAGCCCCAGAGGATATCAACATTCCCCAGTGGAGTATATGCATTCATCAGCAAGCATCCCCGGCAGTCTTGATCTACGATTGTTCCCCGGCGGAATACAGACACCCCAGTGGAACCATTTTCCAGTACAGTCCGAAAGTTTCCCCAGGAAAGTGGAATTCTTATCCCCGGCAGGTCTTGAAGCTTATCCCCAGTAGATTCTGGAAGCTTATCCCCTGCAGAGTACGGACGTCTCTCCCGAGCTTTATTCAAAGTTATTCCTCACAAGGGCTTATAACTGGGTTATCCTCAGCTAATTACCACGGAAGATCGCCCTCGACAAAGTTCTTCCTATCCCTAGCGGAGTTTATCATTGTTATCCCCAGCGGAGTTTATCATTATTATCCCCAACGGAGTCCATCATTGAAATCCTCAGTGAAACTCTCGTCAAACTTCAGCGAAGTATCTCTTCCCACAGAGAAATTCCCCACAGAGTAATCTCTATAGCAAGTTTATTCCCCAACGGAGCCATCTTCTCCTACCGGTGTACTCTTGCAACCATCATCCCCAGCGGAAGCGAAGAACTCTACTCTTCAACGTCAGCCCAGAATTTAATTCCCCAGCCAATCGTCAAGGGATTATTTTCCTAGACAAAAATACATTCATAAACACTTCATATTTCATACATCTTGCTTACATACATGATAAAGTGCATATAACACTATCTCATGTTGAACATCATGACATCATGCATTTCATACATCATGACATTGCATACAACTGATGTTTTGCCTTTTCAGGGAAAAAAGACAATCCAAAAGACAACTACCTTCAACTGTCACAATTCCAGATTCAATTCCTGTATCTAGCCAGGGCACATCTGTGGGTGATCAGTTTCCAGATTCGATTCCTGTATCCAGCCAGGGCACGTCTGAAGAGTTTGAAGATTCGATTCCTGTATCCAGCCAGGGCGTATCTGTTGACGACTATTTCCAGATTCGACTCCTGTATCCAGCCAGGGCACGTCTGAAGAGTTTGAAGATTCGATTCCTGTATCCAGCCAGGGCATATCTGTTGACAACTATTTCCAGATTCGATTCCTGTATCCATCCAGGGCATATCTGTTGACGACTATTTCCAGACTCGATTCCTGTATCTAGCCAGGGCACGTCTGAAGAGTTTGAAGATTCGATTTCTGTATCCAACCAGAGCATATCTATCAACTGTCACAATTCCGGATTCGATTCCTGTATCTAGCCAGGGCACATCTGAAGAGTTCGAAGATTCGATTCCTGTATCCAGCCAGGGCATATCTGTTGACGACTATTTCCAGATTCGATTCCTGTATCCAGCCAGGGCATATCTGTGAGCAACCGATTGTAGATTCGACACCTGTATCTAGCCAGGGCACATCTGCATGAAGAGATTGAAGATCAACACCTGTAACAAGCCAGGAAAACATCTGTCTTTCTCAAAGCACGCAAGTTATCGCTAAGGAATCGCTTACGCGACCGACACTTCCAAATGGCATCTATAAGCCCATTCCCGACAAGGTTTTGTCACGTCTCCAGATGGCATCTATCAGCCCATCTCCCTATCCACCATCTCTCCAAATGGCATCTATAAGCCCATTCCCGACATCACATTGCTGATACTCCAACATGCGAGTGCAAATTTCCGGGCACTCTAGTGTCCAATCTCCTTTTACCCTCGAGTCACGAAAGGCAAACTTGCCAATCTAACTCTTCAGGTTCAAGAAGATTGAACAGGGGAAACTGTTGTACCCTAAAATTTTCCCTCCCATTTCTCTCAACATTTTCTCACCACAAGACCCTTGGAGCTCAAGATCCAGTTAGGGTTTCCTCTGCTCAAGACTTCTCCTTGCACTGTTGACCCAAATTAGGGTTTGTGTTTGAACAAAGATATTTTGACCTAAAATGCCTAAGATGACTTTCATGCTTCATGTTGGACTCCCAAGTTTATCCATACCAAGTTTCAAGTCTTGATTCCAGATTTTGCCCAGTCAATTGGACAGTTGACCTAGAAATCATCTGTATTGGGGAAAAAGTCAACTGTGGCCAATTGACAGTCAAATCTCATGAAAATTGACCCACATCAACATTATGAACTCATATGAACCATTTGGTCAAGTTTGGATCACAATTCCACAAGAAATTTGATCAGATCACCAAAAGGGCAAAATGGTCATTTTTAAGGTTTTGACTGCACAAAGGCAATTTTTGACTGTTTGACCTAGCCAATGGCAAAACAAGCTCACATATGGACTCAAGGACCCCATGGAATTGTCTTGACATACTCAACAAGTTCAAAAGATCCCAAATGCACAAGATTGACAGTTGAATTTCCCAGTCAATTGATCAATTTTGACTGTATACTGAAAAGTCAAACTTTGACTTTTTGGTCAAAATCAAGTGTCAAGATTCATTTTTCATCAAAACATGCCAAATCATGAAACTTGTTCATCAAGAAATCAAGAATTGCAAATTAGGGTTTGAAATGAAGATTTTTCATAACTTAGAATTTTTCTAAGTTATGAAAAACCCTAATTTTTTCCTAACTTTGTCCCACTTTCTCACCAAGATGCATTTGGATTCAAGGAAAAGTCAAAACATGAAAGTTGTATTCCATTGCAAAATCTACAACTTTTATTCACAAAGTTTCCTCAAAAGAAGCTTGTAGCTCAAGTTACAATTTTTGGAACAAGGGTACCAAACCATTCTTAACTTAGAGAAATTTGACCTATTTTAGGCAAGGTTTTTGCCTAACTTCAAGACCATTTTTCACATACTTCCACTTGGAATTTCAATTTTCATTTCAAAGATGGATTGTATCACACATTCCAAGCTTTCCAAAATGTCCAAGAACTCATCAAACAACCTCATGGTTAGGGAGAATCGAATTTGGCAAGTTGGGAAAAACTCACTTTGTTCTTGGCCAATTTACATGTTCATAACTTGGGCAACTTTTCAAATCAGCATGCATAAGCTAGTTACAGGCCTCTAATCCCATTTGCACTCAATAATTAAATGCCAATCCATTGTGTGTTAGCATTATTTTATGCATTTGGACATTACATGTTAGATTAAGCCTTAATTAGATAAAGCATTTTTGCCATTTTTGAAAAGTAGAACTTTATGTCAATTAGCAATCCAAGCAAGTACAGTGCAAATCCTTTTGGCACAAGTTTATGAACAAAACGCACTGATCAAGGGGAAGGTTAGCAGCACATTAGGGGGCCCTCTATCAGTCTAAAACTCAAGTGGACACTTTGTTGCTTAAAGTTGAAGAAACATAGCATAACAACACACAACTCTCATTCCTGTAAACCAGAGCTTAAGCAAAGTTATCAAATACTTTCTAATCATCAAACCTAAGCTGAAACACAAGCCAACCAAGTTCTACACCTTCTCAAACACAGAATCACCCTCAAACTGCCAAAACAGGGTACCTGCTGCAGATTGAGTTCCATAACTCAATCCATTCATGCATTCTTGCTAAAACCACTTCAAACATATCCCACATCATCCCTGGAAACTATTCCAAGCCTCAAACACGACCTGTAACACTCCCAAGCAACATCACCATTTTCATTTTCTTGTTTTGCAGTTGAAGTTCCATAACACGATTCACTAGGTTTCAAAGCAAACTAAAGCTTGGAATAGCATCCCTGGACATCAAGGAAGCTGTACCAATCATCACCTTGCATTAAAAACACCTCCATCACCAGATACGATTCCAACTGAACAGGTAAGTTCATGAACTCGTATCTCTCTATCCAGGCATTGTTAGCTTTAGGTTTGTGAAGAAATTATGTCACATTCATAGCCCTGAACATGCCCATATAATTAGTTTTCATTTATGTTATGTGTGCTATGAGAATTTGATGTCTGAACATGGAACAAAAACTAGGTCAGGAATTGGGGGAGAAGAAATTCTCTCTCATTTCTGAGAGTTAGATCAAGTTTTTGGTATGTATGGATTCGTTGTTTGATGCTTAACATTTTTGATGTTGTGAGTTTTCATTAAAAGTCCAGGAATCAGGATGTTTGAATCAATGTACAAAACGCGTATTTTTTGAACAAGTTTGGCTGGAGGTTGAAGAAGCTCCACGTGGGCTGGGCCTGATTTGTTATTTCTGTTTACACCCCATTTTTACTTTTACACCCCCTAGGCCCATTATGCTTATTTTTATGATTTTTTTACCTTTTTTTTTTGTTCTGACTTATTTATTTTTTCTTATAATATTAAAAATATAAAAAATATTTTTCACACCATTTTTGAATTTATTAGGCATTTATTTGTTTAAAATAATGTTTGTACATAAATAATACCTAGATATACTTTTATTTAAAAAATACTAAAAATAATGCAAATACATTTATTTTCTGATTTTTATTTCATTTTATCTTTTGAAAGTATAATAAAAATATACTTTTTTTTTGTAAATATTAAATATTATTATTTTGTATATATTCAATATATTTAGTAAATAATACAAATGTATATATATTTATTAGAATATTTAGGACAAAAATACAAAATATATACATTTTTATTTTTATTAATATTTAACATTAAAAATACCTTTTTGACAAATATACTTCATTTTTATTTTATTTTTGTACATAATTATTAAACATTGTACATATTAAATAATTAATACTTTTTACTTAATAAAATTAGGGTTTTGCCCTAAATATATAAAAACTCCAAAAATTAATACTTTTTATTTTGTTTATTTGACATATAAAAAACACTTTTTTTCAATACATATAAAAAACATTTTTTACATCCTGCATATTTATTCCATTTTTATTTAATTATTGTATATTAAATAATTTGTATAATTCAATTTTGATGTAATAGTTAGGTTTAAATTCCTTGTCAAAATACCCCCCATTTGAACATTTGTACCCCCCTTCCCATATATTGTGTTGTAATAACTTAGGAACTTTATTTTTCGCACTTTAAAGCTTTCTAATTATGCCATGCTAGAATTAGGGTTTGTATGCAAATCAATTAACCAAAATAGTTTGACCTAATTTCAAAGATAATCAAGCATGAAAATGGACAACACTAATCACACTTGCACCCCTAGGGTATTCCACTTGTTGCCTTCAATAATGGGCCATATTGCATGCTAGGTATCTTTGGGCAAAACAAACACAATTCAAATGATCATAGTCCCTCGATGACGCTTTCGAAAGTTGCCTAAAAATGATCAAGTCCCTCCAAGGAAAAATTGCCCAAAGATACTTGGCACCATTGCAATTATGGTCTAAACGATGACCCGCGCCCGTCCCTTTCACATCCTAACACAAGATTGTCCACCAAATGCAATGGTGGAACAAAATTGTTAAAAGGGTTAAAAACATAGGAGAAATCTTTGAGAAATTTAGGAGTAGACAAGCTCTTAGTTACTTGAATCAAACTTGCAAAACAAAACACTTGCCTATTTCCAAACCACACATCACTACACTTTCAAAAACAACTTTCAAAAACAAATGAAAACCTTTTCAAAAGACATACATCTTTGTATACATCCCAACATGGATCATTACAAAGGTTGCCACCACATTGGCCTCTTTTCAAAACATTTTTCAAACCCACACACACAAAAGCACCATTTCAAACAATTGAAAATTAAGGCAAGTTGATCTAAGCAAGTAACTAAGAGCCCATGGATAACCATGGATAGAAAGGGTGCTAATACCTTCCCTTTCTATAATCTACTCCCCGAACCCAAGAAAACATCTCGAAGGTTTTTGCTGTGCTTTTTAAACCTTTCCTTAGGATAAAATAAAAAGTCGGTGGCGACTCTTGCTCAACCGAAACATTTGCGAAAACAAACGCAAAACCTCAAGTCAGTTCTCCCACTGTATCACAGAAGGCTTATGCCTTGTTGATGCCTCTATTAATTGGCAGATTATTAAGTTGGGATTTTTTCTCTCTTGGTACCACATGCATTTGCATCGTAACAAGTCGCATTCCATGTTGCATCTTGAGTTGTTGTAATGATGAATTAGTTGTGATACTATGTTAATGACTTGGTTGTAATGGATGTCGTTTAAAAGCTATAAAGCAGTGATTTTGTATGATCATATCCTAATATATTATTTATCATACATCTGATTATATTGTTTGACATCTCATCCCTTCTATTTGAATGTTACCCCTACGTTGGTAACGTGCAGGTAATCCAAAATGAATGCTGTTTACCTTCAGTAGTTCGAGTCAGTCTCGTCGCTCTAATACATAACACTCGGGGGGATAAACACATGTTTTCTTTATTGTTGGTTTTCATTATGTTGCTGAATTTTTAAGTTGTTTTCATTAAATACTTGTTGTCTTAAAGTCGTTTTGAGTTAGACAAGATGTTATGGTGTTTTCAGTTGAATTTGTGAATCCGATGTGTAGTGATCGGGACTTTATGAGTCTGTTGGGATACTAACTGCAAGTATACAGTTCAGTCGTTCTAGTTTTAAAAGATTATCGAACCCACATAGACTGAGGATCAATCGCATACGATCTAATGTTACAGTTTGTTTAACTAAGCGATGAATATTCGATTTGAGGGGGGGACAGTTTAATTAAAAATAATAGTAATAGTTATACCGGTATGTGATAGTCGGACTTCGGGAATTCGGTGAATCGCTTGGCCTATAAAGTATTTCGGTAAAAACTAATTGTTTAAAAACCTGAGACATACACTCTCGTGTTCATGAAATAAGTTATGCTACTAAACCTAGTGGATGCACTTTAAATTTAATAACACTTTTTGAAAACAATTTGAGTTTAATTAATTTATTAAAACACTCTCGTGTATTTAAAAATTAATGTTTCGATACCACTATCTAGGTTGAACCTCAACTCTCGCATTCAGGTTCTTGCCTTAATTAATTTTCCACTCTCGTGGCAAAATCGTGTTAATTAACATCTCACTCTCGTGACAAGGATAGTTAAATTAATCTTGGAAATTGGAAACCATAAATTGTTTTATAAATAAATATTTTTGGCCAAGGTATCACTGAATTCTTTCGGTTCTTAAGAGTCACATACCGGTACGAATAATTTAGCGGACATAATAAATTTAACAACAATGCAATTCAAAATATAATTCATAAAAATAATTGGCATAATACAAAAATGAATAAATATTAATTGCAATAAAAACCTGGAATTAACGTTGTTATGGTAATCTTGAAATGTTACAATATTCCTTGCAGCTCGATTGAAGTAAATAATTTGTGTTAATTCTTGAATGAAGAATTAACACCTAAAACTAAAACTTGAAATAATACTGGAAGTAGAAAGTACAGTACGTAGAAAAATGCTCTAAAACAAAGAAATAAAATAATTGCAAAAGTAATAAATTTGTTCTGGGAAAATTCCTTCGACCCTTGCAGCTTTGCACTACCACACATATATATAGCAGAGGAAATAGCAGTTGAAAGTGTCTTGAGAAAAGGTTGAGTGGAGGAAATATAGGGAGCATGGTTACTGAGTGGAGGGAAAATAGGAGAACAAGTATGCCCTTGCGTTGCCCACGTCTCCACCTATTTACAACGTCCATCTTCACGCGCGTGACGGTCATCACAGGTGGGTAATGGTCGTAACGCGCTTAAATAGCGCATTACGCTCGTCAGTGATGTGTGACGAGCGTTGTTCCAAGTTGGGGGGGGGGGGGGGGGGGGGGGGGGGCGTTACGCCCGTCACAAGGGTGTGACGACCGTCACTGCTCCAAAATTCCAAACTTTGCAGTTTTAGTTCTTTTTCTCTTTGTTTATTGTCTAGCCTTCTTCATGTAGTCCTTTTTCATTGGTTTGAGTTGACAAATGCTATACCTGTAAAAAGACAAATAAACTCGAAATAATCGGGGGTTAGACGACTTAATGTAATATAAAATTGGTAAAAAGCATAGTAATTATATGATACGTTTTCTCGTTATCAAATTCCCCCATACTTAAACCTTTGCTTGTCCTCAAGCAAATAGTCATTCGAAAGGTTGGACAAGTTTTGTCAAGCGCATACGCATGACATACCTTGGATTTTTTAAAGTAATTTCGGGAAATCCTCATCGGTTCGGCCAATACTTGAGTGAAACACTAAAGATACACTAATGACACAAGCAATAAGCTTAGTCGTAGGCTTCCATTTCAAATGAGCTATCCAACAGTTCCGTTATAATTCTGCCCGGAGTTCCTCGTATCTATTTCACCCGGTTTCGTTCTGGCGCAATCACATTAAGCCCTTTATCTTAGCACGCACGTAGTGGAGTAACCGGTTAGTGACTTTGATCCTTTTAGCACGGGGTCTGGTACATGAATGTGGCAACCCTACATATGTTATCCAAGTTGGAGGTTGTGGGGGATCGAGCCATAGCATGCCCTACCGAGTTCAGAACCAGATACCTCTGAACCAACCTACACTGGATTCCTTCGTTATTTTCTCAACTCTTATATGTGACCGTATATTTTGGTGCACAAAATTTCTTTTCTTTTAGCAGCGAGATAGGAAGGATATTTTAATGATCAGGCATCAAACACTTATGTTCATCGATTCTCCACGTGGTTTGTGTCAAGACGGTGCTGACTGCTAGTATAAACTACTAGGGGTTACTGTAGAACTAAAAACTCTAGATGTCGGTATAATGGTTATTGAAACGGATCGCGTAAATAGGAAGTCTACGGCGTCATAACTGTATCAATCTTGTTATGTCGTTTTCGACTTCCCTAACTGGGGATTTCGTTAAAATAGGTATGTCGGGCTAATGCGAAGATAAATTTTTTTTTTGGTATGCCTGAATAAAGTGAAGAATTTAAATCGAGATATATCATAAAAATTACTAGTTTATAAAGGAAGGAAAGGTACCTCTCCCACACTAAATCCGACATTGTCCTCAATGTTGCGGTGTATAGGCGGGGAAGGACAATTACAAAGAACAAACAGAAAGGAAAAGAAACAGAAAAATTAATAAACTACATAAAAAATAAAGAAAAACTACTGGTGACCACGTCCTCTACTCCTGGTGCGAGAGCGTCTGGTAGGAGTGGCTTCTGTGTCAGTGTCTTGGAAACCAAGGGTGCTGATGTCCATCCTTAGGGCGTTGAGCTCTGACAGGGCCTCATCTAGCCTCTCATTCATGTTGCGCTGCCCAGTCAAGATCTGAGCGTTTTGAGCGCACAAAGACTCAAATTGCTCGTGTTGCCTTCTTTCAAGTGTTGCGTTCATTTGGTTTTGCATATGGATGGCACGGAGGATGTCTTCAAGATTAATAGGAGGAGGTGCAGATGAGGATCCTGGAATGTCGTGGACGGGAGGAGCACTATCCATCTCTTCTTGCATTTCGTCTGTGGGGGCTGCAGGTTGGTCTTCATGAGTAGGTGCACGCTCTGCGGGAGTTGCAGGATCGAATAACCAGTTTGCTCGGTTTCTTGGATCGATTCGGTCCCTGCAAGGCAAAATGATGTTCTGATAAACAGTGTTCCTGATCATAGGGTGGAATCTGCCATCCTCCCGCTCGTAAATGAGATGTGCAGCTTTGCAGTGATCCAAAGTTAGCAAAGTCGGTGCCATAGAAGGCAAAGTCGCGAGAGCAGCACCGTAGTTCAGACCTATGGCAAGTGAAGTGACCAGCCCTCCGAAATAAAATGGTTTTCCGCCTCTAGCACAAATAGAGTGGATGTGAGCGAGTAAGAATGGGGCGGCATTGATCTTTTGCCATGTGAACACGCAATGCAAAAAGAAGAGCTCCTTGGAGTTGAGCTTGTGGTTGCTGTCACTGGCGAAGATTGTGTTGCTGAGAATGCGGTGGAAATAGCGAATGGCCGGATTATGAATGTGGGTGGCATTTAGGTGGTCGTAGGATCCGACATGAATATTCGTCAAACTGTGCCATAAGTTGAAGGCTTCCTCACCAAAATTATCCAGCACCCGAAGATGAACACCTTCGTCCGAACAGAAGCCTAAAAGTCACGCGATGTCGGATTGAGGCAACTTGTGCTCAATGCCAAACATGCGGAATTTGGCCAGGCCTGATAGTTGGTTCGTGGCACCTGGCAGAGTGATGTAAACAAAGGAACTCAAAAACTCAAGAGTGAGAGTTTCATAAATCGGTCTTGGTTCACGACACAAGTTCCATAAATCTACACTCTGCAACAATTGGCAGACACTGTCAAGTAGTCCCAAACTCCTCAGGCAGTCGATATCATCGTACCGTGTGGGTTGGAGACCTCGGCGTTGAAATTTTTGAAATTTTGCCTGTTGGTTTTCTCCTTGTTCGCCGGCTCTGAAAGTGAGAGCAGGAGCCTGTTGGTTGTTGGCCATGGTGTTCGTAGGATTTTCTTGAAAAAGGTTTTGAAATATGAAATTGGGGTAGTGGGTGGATAGTATTTTAGTGTTGGGAGTTTAAAAGTTTGAAGAAAAATGGAGTGGAGTGGGTAGTTTTCGTGTGATTTTGCAACAATGGAGGAAGTGGGTTTATGAAGGGAATGGTTGGAACGGTTCTGTAATAGCCGTTCTGATACATTGTATGTGTTACGGTCGTCACGAGGGTGTGACAGTCGTCACAAGGCAAAAAGGCGTGTTACGCTCGTCACGAGGGTGTGACGGTCGTAACACGTTCAATGTCATTAATGAGAAGACCGTTGGAGATGTTTATATATTTTTATATTTTTTTTTATTATTTTCTTAATATTTTAAGTTTGAAATATTTTAATTAATTAGAGTTTTGAAATATTTTTAAGTTCTGTAATATTATTTACCAGCACATAATGAAATAATAATATTTGCGGGAAATATAAACCGGAAATTAAAAGAAATAAACAGTATGCTGAAAATAAAAATGAATGAGAAATAAAATAAACTTGGTACTTGATAAATAATTGAATTAATCATAAAAATTGTTTCGAAATAACTAAAAATAAAATAATAATATTTGCTAAAATGACTAGAATAAAATGCTAAAATAACTAGAATCCCTCCCACACTAAAACTAAACAGTGTCCCCACTGTATGTATAAATGCGAGAGAAAAGAATAAGATACCAACGGCAACTCTAGCCACGGGGAGGCGGAAACATATGCTGGTGCATGAAATCCAGCTGGTCGGTCACCAAATCCATGAAAGCGATGAAGTCCACCCGGAGAGATGTAAGCTCGCCCGCATGTCAGTAATTGCTTCATGCAAAGAGTGCAGGGTAACGGTAGGTGAAGGCGGTGGTGGAATCTCTAGAGCCTGGGTGGCGGTCTCAGTAGAAACTGCCTGCTGTTCCCATGGATCGGGGAACTCATGGTATTCCGGTGGTGTGGCAGGGTCTTCATCAGCATTAGAAGTGTTGGGTACTTCGTAAATGTCAACAATAGAAGGAGACGAAGGCGGTGTGTAGCAGGATGGTAGAGGTCAAAAAGCCAGTTTGCTCTATTATGCACACTAGTGATAGGGTTCAGGAGCTTAAACTGGTGGATAATCTCATGATTAATTAACAACTCAAATTGATCTGGCCCAAGGTTTCCGATAAAGCTAGTGTTGAAGCAGAATTCAATGTTCATCGGCTTTATTCCATAAAGCGGGGCTGATCCTAGCATAGGCCTACGAAGTCCAATTGCATTTGATAGCATAGTAACTAAACCACCCAACAGGATTGGTGCATTTGGAGTCTGGATGATACGCTCCATGTTAGCTAGCATATAAGCGGCACTGTTTACTGGACGACTCTGGGATGCACAATACATAATGAAGAGCTCATCGCGGGATACAGATGTAACATTCTGCTGTTTACCAAAGATGGTGTGGGCGATGATCTTGTGAAAGTACCTGATAGCCGGGTTATGGATGCACTCAGAATAAAGATCAGACGGCTCTGGATGGTTATTGCCAGCGATGCTTCCCCAGAAAAAATCAAGATCAAAATCAAGCAATAGGTCCTCCTGGGTCATAGTGATAACATCAGGTCCAAAAGGGAACTCTAGCAGGTGGCTAAACTCCCTGAGGTTATAAGTGTAGTCCATGTCAAACATCCTAAAAGTGATCAACCCACGGTTGAATCCTATCCCGTGATTTGGAATGAAGCTCAGGGTGCTCAGGAACTCAAGGGTCAGCTTCTTGTAAGTACAAAACCGTCTTCGGATAGGAGTAGTGTCCCAGCCAATCTGATGTAGCAAATACATGACACTCTCACGAATGCCAAGAGCGGTCATAGCATGGTCATCAGCATAGATTGTAGGGCACATTTCCCGCTCAGCCAGATCCTCAAAGCGTCTTCTTTGGTGTCTGCTTCTCAAAGTGACATTCATGAAGTTTACACGTGCCATAGAGCTAAATATGAAAGCAAAAGAATTACCCCCTGAAAATATTTAATAAATGTTTGAAAAAACTAAGTTAGTATTTTCAGGTTAAGAATTTGCCAAAGTTAAATCAAAAAGAAAAAGAAAGTTTAAAGGGAAAATAAAAATAGAAGAAAATAGAAAGGAGTAAGAGATGCAATCATGAAAATTTTAAAAATTAAGAAAAAGAAGAGAAAAATAAAAACATGTTAAAACAGTAAAAATAATTAAAATAAAACATGGGTTGCCTCCCACGAAGCGCCTTTATTTTATGTCGACGGCTCGACAGATAATACCTATTCAGTTAGGTATCAGGGTAGGTGGCTCACTTAACTGAAGATAAGCCGAATAGTTGGTATTTTCGACGTTAAAGTAGTGCTTTAGGCGCTGGCCATTGACTATAAATGGTTCGATAGAATTTCCTTTAATTTCTATCGCACCACTTGGGAAAACTTTGTTAATTTCGAATGGTCCTGACCATCTGGAACGTAGTTTTCCCGGGAAAAGTTTCAGTCTAGAGTTGAATAGGAGTACGATGTCTCCTTCCTTAAATTCTTTCCGCGAGATACGCTTATCGTGCCATTTTTTTGTTCTTTCCTTATAGATTCTAGCATTTTCATAAGCGTCTAAATGCAATTCTTCTAATTCATGGATATCTAATACTCGTTTCTCACCATCAATCTTGTAATTTAAGTTCGGGGTTTTAATGGCCCAATAAGCTTTATGTTCTAATTCTACTGGCAAATGACAAGATTTTCCATAAACTAACTTAAACGGCGTTGTTCCGATAGGGGTTTTAAAAGCTGTCTGATATGCCCAAAGAGCATCATTTAGCTTGGAGGACCAATCTTTCCTGGATGTGGCTACGGTTTTCTCAAGGATTTGTTGTATCTCCCTGTTTGACACTTCCACTTGTCCGCTCATTTGAGGATGGTATGGTGTGGCTATGCGATGTTTAACGCCATATTTGGAAAGTAACTTTTCGAAGATTCTAGAGATAAAATGGGAACCACCATCACTGATTACTAGTCTTGGTACACCGAATCGTGGGAAGATAATATGCTTGAATAGTTTTAGTACCACGCGTGTATCGTTTGTGGGTGCGGCGATGGCTTCAATCCATTTTGATACGTAGTCAACGACTACCAAAATATACTTATTTCCAAAAGATGCGGGGAATGGTCCCATGAAATCAATTCCCCATACATCGAAAATTTCTACTTCGAGGATTCCTTTTTGCGGAATTTCGTCGCGTCTAGATATATTTCCTGTGCGTTGACATCTATCGCAGTTCATAATTGCTACGTGGACGTCTTTCCATAAGGTAGGCCAAAAGAAGCCGGCTTGAAGTATTTTTGCACAGGTTTTCGACGTACTAGCGTGTCCACCATAAGGGGCGGAATGGCAATGGGAAATGACGTCGTCTATTTCAACATTAGGAACACAGCGACGGTAGATACCATCGGCGCCTCTTTTAAAGAGTAATGGTTCATCCCAAAAGTAGTGTTTAAGATCATGGAAAAATTTCTTCCGCTGTTGGTACGTTAAATCAGGTGGTAAAACACCGACAGCTAAATAATTGACGAAATCAGCGTACCATGGTAATGTGGTGTTGGTACAAATGGCTTTTACTACCGCAGTTGTTAAAGGTTCATTGTGTTGATCTAAACTGTCGGTAGGGTTTATCTCTAGCTTAGCAATAAGGCGTTCATAAGGGAAATCTTTGTTTATGGGAACACTCTCGGTTTGGATTCCATCTAATCTTGATAAATGGTCAGCTACCACGTTTTCAGTTCCTCTTTTGTCTTTTATTTCCAAGTCAAACTCTTGTAGGAGTAAAATCCATTTGAGTAGTCACGGTTTGGCGTCTTTCTTGCTTAGTAAGTATCAGATCGCGGCATGATCCGTGTAAATAATGATTTTGGCGCCTACTAAGTAGGAACGAAATTTATCCAATGTGAATACCACAGCTAAGAGTTCCTTCTCCGTAGTGGCGTAATTCATTTGTGCGGGATAGAGTGTTCTGCTTGCGTAGTAGATAGCGTGAAGCTTTTTATCTTTGTGTTGTCCTAGGACTGCGCCTACAGCATAATCGCTCGCATCGCACATTATTTCAAATGGTAGGTTCCAATCATGAGGTTGCATAATAGGTGCTGAAATTAAGGCTTCTTTAAGCGTCTCAAATGCGTTCAAGCATTTATCGTCGAAAATAAACTCAGCTTCTTTCATTAATAGTTCAGTTAGTGGCTTGGTGATTTTAGAGAAATCTTTTATAAAACGTCGGTAAAAACCAGCGTGTCCTAAAGAACTTCTTATTTCTCTAACTGTTTTGGGTGGTTGAAGGTTTTTGATAATTTTGATTTTTGCTTTGTCGACTTCAATCCCTCTGTTTGATACAATGTGACCCAACACAATTCCTTGTCTTACTATGAAGTGACATTTTTCCCAGTTGAGCACTAGGTTGACATTGACACAGCGTTTCAGTACTAATTCAAGATTTGATAAACATCCGTCAAAACTTTCTCCACAGACAGAGAAATCGTCCATGAATACTTCCATAATTCCGTCTAAAAAAATCTGCGAAAATCGCCATCATGCATCGTTGGAAAGTTGCAGGTGCGTTACATAGTCCAAATGGCATTCTTCGATATGCAAAGGTACCATAGGGACATGTGAACGTGGTTTTCTCTTGATCGTCAGGATGAATGGGAATTTGGAAGAATCCTGAGTATCCGTCAAGATAGCAGAAGTGGGAATGTTTGGCTAAGTGCTCGAGCATTTGATCAATGAATGGTAATGGAAAATGGTCCTTGCGCGTAGCTTTGTTTAGTTTTCTATAATCGATACACATTCTCCATCCTATTTGGGTATGTTGTGCTACCGATTTGCCTTTTGTGTTCGTTATGACCGTAACACCTCCTTTCTTAGGCACCACGTGAACTGGACTGACCCAATTACTATCTGATATTGGGTATATGATGCCTGCCTCTAGTAGTTTCTGCACTTCTTTCTTAACGACTTCACTTAGGATAGGATTTATTCCTCTTTGATGTTCTCTAGAAGTCTTGCAGTCCTCCTCCAGCATAATGCGGTGCATACAGAGAGAAGGGCTTATTCCTTTTAGATATGATATATTATAGCCTAACGCGGTTGGATACTTCCTTAACACACTAAGAAGTTTTTCGGTTTCGGTCTTCCCTAAATTGGCATTGACTATAACTGGCCGTTCGAGTTCTTTATCTAAAAATTCATACCTAAGATCTTCAGGTAATGTTTTAAGTTCTATACCAGTTTTCTTATTAGTCGGGGCAGGATCGGGTGTTAAGGCTAAACATTCGCTTAGGTCGGCATCTAAATGTTCTTGTTTCCAGTCATCGTCCTTGAGGATAGTTGGTGTCTAAATTTTTAACATCCCAGAATAGGTGTCTTCTTGGCTTTCAAGTTCTTTGACACATTCATCAATAATATCTAGGAGACAGCATGAGTCATCTATAGCAGGGGCTTTAAAGAATTGGGAAAGAATGAATTCTACTTTTTCTTCTCCTACCTCGAAGGTAAGTTTTCCTTTCTTAACGTTAATGATGGCTCCTGCAGTAGCTAAAAATGGTCTTCCTAGTATGATGGGAATGTTTGAATCTTCCTTGATGTCCACTATTATAAAGTCAGTCGGTATGTAAAATTGTCCTATTCGGACAGGAATGTTTTCTAGCATACCAACAGGGAATTTGACTGATCTGTCGGCTAGTTGTAGGGACATCTTGGTAGGTATCATGTCGCCTAATTTGAGCTTCTCGCAAATAGATAAGGGCATTAGACTAACACTGGCTCCTAAATCGCATAGAGCTTTGTCTATAACAAATTTTCCAATTACACATGGTATGGAGAAACTACCAGGATCTTTTAACTTTGGAGGCATGTTATTTTGAATTATGGCGCTACATTCGGCAGTTAGCATAACGGTTTCGTTTTCAACGATTTTTTTCTTATTAGACAATATTTCTTTTAGGAATTTAGCATATGACGACATTTGGGTTATAACTTCTGTAAACGGAATAATAATGTTTAATTGTTTCAGAAGTTCTACAAATTTCTTGAATTGTCCCTCGTTCTTGGATTTTGCAAGTCTTTGGGGGTATGGAATTGGTGGTTTATATGGTGGTGGAGGCACGTAAGGTTTTTCTGAAGCCTCTTTGTTCTCATTCGCGTCTTCCTCTACATTCTCAGATTGATCTTTCGACTTCTCTACTTCTTTTTTAGGTTTTTGATACATGGTCGGGTTTTGGAGTCTAGGATCTACCGGTCCATCAAGGGCTGTCCCACTTTGTAATGTGATAGCGTTTGCATGTCCTTTAGGATTGGGTTGTAGCTATCCAGGAAATGTACCAGCAGGTGCGGCAGAACTAGCTTGGTGTTGTGCTACTTGGGAGATTTTGGTTTCTAACATTTTATTGTGAGTTGCTAGGGCATCTACCTTATTTGCTAATAGCTTCAACTGTTCACCGGTGTGAATGTTTTGATTGAGGAATTCTTTGTTTTGTTGGGCTTGATTAGCGATAAAATTTTCCATTAGGATTTCAAGGTTAGATTTCTTAGGAATGTTAGGAACATTAACAGCGGGTTTTTGATAACCTGGGGGTACAGCAGGTGCTTGGCCAGGTGCATATAAAGCGTTATTGTTCTTGTACGAGAAGTTAGGATGGTTCTTCTAACCAGGATTATAGGTATTAGCATAAGGATTACCTTAAGCGTAATTTACCTGATCAACTGATATTCCTGCTAAGATTTGACATTCGGTTCCAACATGACCAGGAACTCCACAAACTTCGCAGCTTGGGGTAATTGCAGCCACGGTAGCTGCAGGAGGTAAGGTCGAGCTTTCTATCTTTTGGGTAAGAGCATCTACCTTAGCATTAACTTTATCTAGGCTACTAATATCATACATCCCACCTTTGGTTTGAGTTTTCTCCACAGATGTTCTTTCTCCTCCCCACTGATAGTGGTTTTGAGCCATGTTTTCAATGAGTTGGTTAGCTTTGTCATAAGGCTTGTCCATCAGTGTACCACCTGCGGCGGCATCTATAGAGAGTCTTGTGTTGTACAAGAGTCCATTATAAAACGTGTGGATGATCAGCCATTTTTCTAATCCGTGATGTGGGCACATTCGCATCATATCTTTGTAGCATTCCCATGCATCGAATAGCGATTCAGTATCCTTCTGCCTAAATCCGTTGATTTGGGCTCTTAGTGCAACAGTCTTGCTCGAGGGAAAGTATCGTGCTAAAAATACAATCTTCAGTCCTTCCCACGTAGTGACGGAATTTGATGGCAAGGATTGCAACCAAGCCCAAGCTCTATCTCTTAGCGAGAAAGGGAAAAGACGTAATCTTATTGCATCTTTACTAACACCATTTGCTATAACTGTGTCGGAAAATTGAACGAATTTTGTAAGATGTTCATTTGGATCCTCTGAAGGATCTCCAGAGAATTGGCGTTGTTGGATAACTGAGATTAATGACGGTTTCAACTCAAAATCGTTTCGGTTTATTGTTGGAGCAGCAATGCTGTTGTGGGGTTCTTGTTGTGATAGAGCTGCGTACTCCTTCAGTGGACGGGTCCTTTGTTCTTCGGCCATGTCTAATTCTGGATTGGTTTCGGTCTCAGAGGAAGAATTAGAATCTGTTTCAGAATCAATCTTGATTTCGGGTTTGGGTAAAGGAATAACGTGATTTAAACAGTAATCCCTGATTGCACGTCTTACGGAAAGAATGTGTTCAGGTTCGTCCGTCGATTTGTCAAGTGGTTCGCCTTGTGAGCGAGTCATTGGCATACAAATCGAAAAAGGGTTTTTTGTTCCCTAGTCTAAATGTGCAACAAAAGAATCGTAATTAATTGACTACCAGTCCCCGGCAACGGTGCTAAAAACTTGATCGGGACTTTATGAGTCTATCGGGATACTAACTGCAAGTATACAGTTCAGTCGTTCTAGTTTTAAAAGATTATTGAACCCACAGAGACTGAGGATCAATCACATACGATCTAATGTTACAGTTTGTTTAACTAAGCGATGAATATTCGATTTGAGGGGGGGGCAGTTTAATTAAAAATAATAGTAATAGTTATACCGGTATGTGATAGTCGGACGCTGGGAATTCGGTGAATCGCTTGGCCTATAAATTATTTCGGTAAAAACTAATTGTTTAAAAACCTGAGACATACACTCTCGTGTTCATGAAATAAGTTATGCTACTAAACCTAGTGGATGCACTTTAAATTTAATAACACTTTTTGAAAACAATTTGAGTTTAATTAATTTATTAAAACACTCTCGTGTATTTAAAAATTAATGCTTCGTTACCACTATCTGGGTTGAACCCCAACTCTCGCATGCAAGTTCTTGCCTTAATTAATTTCTCTCTCTCGTGGCAAAATCGTGTTAATTAACCTCTCACTCTCGTGACAAGGATAGTTAAATTAATCTTGGAAATTGGAAACCAGAAATTGTTTTATAAATAAATATTTTTGGCCAAGGTATCACTGAATTCTTTCGGTTATTAAGAGTCACATACCAGTACGAATAATTTAGCCGGACATAATAAATTTAACAATGCAATTCAAAATATAATTCATAAAAATAATTGGCATAATACAAAAATGAATAAATATTAATTGCAATAAAAACCTGGAATTAACGTTGCTATGGTAATCTTGAAATGTTACAATATTCCTTGCAGCTTGATTGAAGTAAATAATTTGTGTTAATTCTTGAATGAAGAATTAACACCTAAAACTAAAACTTGAAATAATACTGGAAGTAGAAAGTACAGTACGTAGAAAAATGCTCTAAAACAAAGAAATAAAATAATTGCAAAAGTAATAAATTTATTCTGGGAAAATTCCTTCGACCCTTGCAGCTTTGCACTACCACACATATATATAGCAGAGGAAATAGCAGTTGAAAGTGTCTTGAGAAAAGGTTGAGTGGAGGAAATATAGGGAGCATGGTTACTGAGTGGAGGGAAAATAGGAGAACAAGTCTGCCCTTGCGTTGCCCACGTCTCCACCCATTTACAACGTCCATCTTCACGCGCGTGACGGTCGTCACATGTGGGTGACGGTCGTAACGCGCTTAAATAACGCATTACGCTCGTCAGTGATGTGTGACGAGCATTGTTCCAATTTGGGGGGGGGGGGGGGGGGGGCGTTACGCCCGTCACAAGGGTGTGACGACCGTCACCGCTCTAAAATTCTAAACTTTGCAGTTTTAGTTCTTTTTCTCTTTGTTTATTGTCTAGCCTTCTTCATGTAGTCCTTTTTCATTGGTTTGAGTTGACAAATATTATACCTGTAAAAAGACAAATAAACTCGGAATAATCGGGGGTTAGACGACTTAATGTAATATAAAATCGGTAAAAAGCATAGTAATTATATGATACGTTTTCTCGTTATCACGTAGCAATGAAAGTTGTTTTATTTTTAAAGACTAAACAAGTTATTATCAGTTCATCCAAATTTTATGTGTTATGTATCTGAACTATAGGTGATTGAATGTCGTTGTTTCCAAGTTGAAAGTGTAGCATTCTATTTGTTTGTTGGAAATTTTGAAACTCTGATTTTATATAATTTGTTGGGTAGAAATGAGGTGTTACATTAGTGGTATCAGAGTAGGTCGGTATGTCCGACCAAGTTGTCGAGTCGTAGTTTTGTCTCAATCGAGTATTGTTAACTTGAGTTCTAACTGTTGCTTATGTTGCAGTGATAAGTTGATATGGCTAGAAGGAATGATGTTGCACTTGTTGTTGCTTTGGAAGCAATGGCGCATGCTATGGAGAATCAGCTGAACACTGACGGGAATTCTGGATCTCGTAGCTTGGCGACCTTCCAGAGGGAGAATCCGCCTGCCTTCAAGGGTAAGTATGATCCCGACGGAGCGTTAGATTGGTTGAAGAAGATTGAGAGAATCTTCTGTGTGATGGACTGTACTCCAGTGC
Organism: Vicia faba; assembly: GCA_948472305.1. Classification (NCBI taxonomy): domain Eukaryota; kingdom Viridiplantae; phylum Streptophyta; class Magnoliopsida; order Fabales; family Fabaceae; genus Vicia; species Vicia faba. The sequence continues at coordinate 1,000,619,427 of OX451735.1, forward strand.
AGAAGGTTCGATATGGAACTCATATGCTAGCAGGTGAGGCTGATGATTGGTGGCTAAATACTCATCCGAGGTTGGAAGCTGCAGGTGAAAATATCACTTGGGTTGTATTCCCTAGGGAATTTCTAAGGAAGTATTTCTATGAAGACGTTCGTGGTAAGAAGGAAATTGAGTTTCTTGAGCTGAAGCAAGGGAGTATGTTTGTTACTGAATATGCTGCAAAGTTTGTCGAGTTGGATAAGTTTTACCCGCACTACAGCGAGGCAAATGTTGAGTTTTCAAATTGCATCAAGTTTGAGAACAGGTTACGCCTAGAGATCAAGAAGGAAGTTGGATATTGTAATATGGTGGGAGAACTGACTTGGGATGTTTTGTGTTTGATCACAATTGTTGTGGATAGCAAGAGTTGCCACAGACTTTTCTTTTATTCAATAAAGGAAAGGGTTAAAAGAATAAGAAACACCTTTGAGATTATTTTCTTGAGTTCGAGGGGTAGATTATGAAAAGGGAAGGTGTTAGCACCCTTTTCATCCATAATTATCTATGGGCTCTTAGTTGCGTTCTAGATCATTGCTTTTTGTTTGAAAATGTGCTTCGTGGTGGTTTTTGAAAGCATTTTTGAAAAACGCCTTCGTTTAGGTAAACTTTGTAATAATTCTCGTCTCTATAAGAATGTATACAAAGTGTTGGACTTTTTTTGAAAATATTTTATGTTTTTTGAAAGTGTTTGGTGTTTGAGAAGATGTTTGTTTTGAATCTGAGCAAGCAACTAAGAACGTTTCTACCTACTCAAAAGTCTTTAGTGTTCTTTTCTTCCTCCTTTAGATGTTGCTATCTTACCATTTATTGGTAAGAAGCCTTATCTTTGGATGTAAAGGGATGGGCGTGGGTCATCGTATAGACATAATATCAATGTTATGAGATATCTTTGCATTCCGCTTAAGGGACTAATATCATTTGTAAGGCAACATTCGAAGCGTCATCGAGGGACTATGATCTTTGTATTTTTTATTGTTTTTGCTAAGATGTCTCACATGCATAACATGACAATTTTTTTAGGCAACAAGTGGAGTTAACCATAGATATGCATGTGTGAATAGTGTTTGTATTGCATGCTTGGTTTATCTTGGATTAGTGTTCTCTAAGATTGATTTCATCTTCCCATATAAATCCTACTTTACTAGCATTTATATGAGAGCAATAAATTGCGGAATCTATTACAACCATTTGGGGAATGGGGTGTACAAATTTACAAACGGGGATTGCAAGAAATTAAAAATCCTAATTATCTATTACAACCATATCAAAATAATGTACAAGAAATGTAAGATGAACTTGTTTTGTTTTTGTTAAGAGAAGAAATAAATTTGTTTAAGAAAATATTTTTAGTCTTTTGTTTTAAAAGAAATAAGGCAAAGTGTATGAGTATAAAGTATTTTTGGTGTTTTTGATTAGTGAAAATAAAAGTGGTGATAAAAATAATAAGAGAACAAGAATCAGAGTTAGCGCATTGCTGAAAGGACATAAATAAGGAGCAGAAGTTCTGGCTCTGGTGCGCTGCAAATCAGAAAGAAAATGTTAGCAGAAATGGGGAAAGCCAGAAGTTCTGGATCCGGACGCACTAAAGCTTTGGGGATGGGGAACAAAAGGAAAACCTAGAAGTTCTGATTGTTGAGGGAGTCTAGAAGTTCTAATGTAGCTGGGAATCTAGAAGTTCTAGTGTTACTGGCAAGCTAGAAGTTCTGATAATGGATACGTGAGGGGTCAATGTTGTTGGATGGGAATATCTAGAAGTTCTGGTCTGGGAATACTGTTTTGACAAACAAATGAAGGGGGTTTATCTAGAAGTTCTAGTCCAGGGTTATTGTTTGACAAATAATGGAGTAAAAATGTTAGGAAATGAACATAAAATGGTGTTTCTAGGGCTAGAACTCAGGACCCTTAACACAAATGTATTATGCGCGCGCTCTCTACCACTGGGGTGGCTATACATCCGGTATTAGAAGAAAAAACATAAACATATATTACAAAGTAAGTTCTGATGATGAACTTTGTGATCGGTGGATCTGGAATTGACTGTTTAACGCTGGTTCGCGAAATGTCGCGGAAGCAAGAGTCGCCACCGTCTTTTATTTTCTCCAAATGGAAAGGACAAAAGCACAGAAAAATTCCTTATAGAGATTGCTCTCGGTTCGGGAGGTAGATTATAGAAAGGGAAGGTGTTAGCACCCTTTCTATCCATGGTTATCCATGGGCTCTTAGATACTTGCTCACTTGTGTTTTCAAAAATGGTTTGTTTGCTTTTCAACTGTGGGTTTTAAAAAGTTTCTTTGAAAATTTCAGTTCGACTCTTGTATCGGTCCTCAAGAGTGTTTGAAAAATTGCTTTCGAAAGCTTTTTGAAAAGGTGTCGGTGTGAAAAGTATTTTTTTGATTTGTTTTTGAAATTAGAGCAAGTATCTACGAGAACCTACCTACCCTAAGGAATTCTTCTGTGTAAATGTCCTTTAAAGTAGTGCCATCCCACCATTGAGAGGTAGGTAGCACCACCGTTGGAGGTATTCGGGTCAATTCGAAGGTTCGGGACATGGTGATCACCAGAGCAATGGGAAGACACCTTAGAAGCTACCCTCATGCCAGGTTCCCGGATCATGAGGACTTACTAAGACATCCTCTACTCGACGATCACCTTTCGAGGCAAGGCAACAGTGAGGCATACCCTAGGGGTGGTGTGTGCGATTCATGTGTCGTTTTCATTTGCATTTGTCTTGTCATGTTATTGGTGATCTATGCGTTTGTTTTTATTTTTGTCCATACATTCTTTCATGCCATTTGTTAACAGTTAAAATATTTGCGGGAAAGTAAAGATCTAAAGCTATTACAAAAGGCGCGGGTCCACATCGCCAAAAGTTTCTCGAACCCGATTTGACAGAAAATAAATAAAGTAAAAGAAAATAAGGAATTAAAAGTGCGAGCAATTATTTACACGGCTTTGGGAGAGATACATAAACATTTAAAAGAAATAAAACAAATACGCGCATAAGAATTAAATCGAAACGAGGGCGTTGGACCCTTTTTGCAAAATTTAAAATTAAACGATGAAATTAATTAATTAAAAAAGAAAGGAGATGTTTTTTTGGTATTTTTTAGTATTTTAGGATTTAATATGAAAAAGGAATTAATTGAAATTAAAATAAGATGCAAACCCTAATCCTAATTATTTTTAATTTATTAAAAAAATATTGAAGTTTTTAACCTAAAATTAATCCTAATTTTTATATACAAATTAATTATAAAAATAAATATTTAACTATTTAATTATTTATGAAAGAAAAATAAAAAGGATGAAAAATTATTAATTAAACCCTAATTATATGTTTTTAGATTTTTTTATTAAAAGTATTAAAATTAAAACTTAATTTACACTAAACTTAATTATATACATTTATTTATGAAAATACTAAAAATAAAATATTTATTGTTTTTTCTCTTTTTTCGATTTTTTATGTGTTTTATGTTTTTATGGAAATAATTAATTAATTAAATAAAACAACAATTAGAAAGAAAATAGAAAATAAATAAAAAATAAAGACTTGCAAACCTAGGGGGTCTGCCCCTGATTTTGGAGGTGAAAGTTTAAGAATTCTGGCCCATTTAGCATGGCCCTTTTGACTTTTGCAGGACACGTACATACGCGTTGACTAGGGCGCACTGTGCTCCCCAATCCATGGCCTTTGATTTGATGAAGCTGGACGCGTGGATGTTGATCTTTGAGGATGCATGATGGTCTTTGTTATTGAAACTGCATAGGAATCGTTATTGAAAAATAATATGGAAGTAATGAAGACCTGGGGCTCGAACCCAAGTCATGCACTTTACCAGCCTTATGCCTTGCCAGTGGAGCCAGATGCGCGTGTTGTATGTAACATAATAAACAAATAATATAAAACAAAACCAAATCGTTAGTGGATTAGAGCGCGTAAATTCAAAAGAGCCAATCATGGCTGGCCACGAAATCATCTTCTCCGTTGTCTTTTATTTTTCTGAAACATGAATATCATAAGCAACGGTTTTCTACGCGTTTTCTTAGGCCGGTTTTGGAAAAATAGCGACTAGCCCTAGGGGCTCCATAAATTAGGCGCGATGGTGGCTTCTTCTTCGTCCAGACATGCTCGTGTCAATGGTGGTACTCAGGGGTTCTAATTTTTCCTCATTCGAAAACCCCTAATTTCAAATCCTGTAAACCCTAGAAAACGAACATGGTATCTTGGCATATAATGCGTAAAACCTCAATTAAAACATATGATTAGCTTGCAAACTTAATTATAAGCACAAACATAACAATAAAACACGTTAGCAATGCATGAATGTCAGAAACCGATTCAGAAATTTTCTTTACCAATTTCAATGGTGATCTTGCGTTTTCTTGAGTATGGGGCTTGGGGAATGATTCAGTTATGTTCTATAATCCTCAAAGAAGCTAATGGGAGAGGTTTGGAGGCTTGAATCGCCTTGCAAGTGTATTTTCAGAATTGAGATTTTTGGCCAAATTTTCAAGTTTGGTGAATGGCTTCTGCGCAGCTTCAATGGTCTTTTGCATTAGGTTTTTGTTTAGGCTTATGTACTGAATGAATTAGGTCAAATAAAACACTTCAAATCTTTGGCATTCATGGTTTTTGGAGATTTAATTTTCAAGCATTATTTTTCAAATATTTTCCATGTGTTTGTACCAATCATGATCCAATCAAATTGATTCTTTCCAATCTTAACCATGCACGAAATATTGAAGGCATATCATGTATAAAAAGATTTGAAATAGTAGGTTAAATATTTTCCATGTATTTAATTTGATTTAAATGAATTATTATAAATAAAATTCAAATAAATAAATAAAAAATGAAGAAATACTTCCCTTTGGGCCAAGTGGTCGTGCACATGCCATGGATGATGAATTATGGAAGAAAAATAGGCCCATTAGCAATTTTAGGTCATTTGAATCAATGTTGACTTTTCAAAATATCCAAAAATTTCCCAACTTCCACAAGGCATAACTTGCTCAATTTTTAAGCTTTTCTCATGTTCTTGGACATTTTGGAAAGGTCTTTGAGTCCTCTAACCAATGTCTTTGGTCCCATGTCATTTTGATTTACCAATCTCAAGTTATGGCCTTTGACTTAAAGTCCTTTTTTGTTGACTTTTGAAAATGACCTATAATGTTGAAATTGATAACTTTTTGTGAGAGCATTTCTTGGACTTTAAGTATGAAGATGAGTTGTAGGAAAGGTCTTTCTCTTCAAAATGAGCTTTGGATGGAATTTTTCTGATAATCCATGTGAAAGTTATGCCCTGGTCAATTTACAGTTGACTTTTTCAACTGTCCAAATAAGGAAACTTTTGCATTTTGATGATTTTTGAGCCAAGCTTTGAGAATCATGATCAAGCATTGATCAAATGATGTTTGTGGCTTCAAAATGATATGTTGACCAAAAATTTGAACTTTTGACTGTCAAATGACCATTTTGTCCCTGCAGTTGACTGTAGTGCAATTAGGGTTTTTGACTGTGCAATTTTGAGCTGTAAGCCTTGAAACTTGGTATGAGGATACTTGACCATATCTATAGGCATGTGAGACTTGATTGGACCTTTGGAAACTTCATTTTCTTGATCAGAACACAAACCCTAATCTTGACTGTTTAGGAGACCCTTGAACTGTGCAATTCTTGGGGAATTTTGAAGCATGGCTTGGCAATTTTTTGAAGAATATGGGAGGGCAAATTTTGGGGTACAACAGTTGCCCCTGTTCAATCTTCTTAGACCTGAGGATGCAGATTGGCTGATGTGCCTTTCGTAATCCGAGGGTAGAAGATGATTGAACACTAGAGTGCCCAGAAATTTGCGCTCACATAGTAGCAGTGTGATGAAAATGGGCTTACAGATGCCATTTAGAGGTTGATGAATAGGATGATGGGCTTATAGATGCCATCTGGATGTTGATCGCGTAAGAGATTCCTTAGCGAGAACCTGCATATCTGCAAAAGAAAAAATGAATACCTGACACGTTGCAGGAGTTAGTCTTCAGATGCTTGGTATAGATATGTCCTGACTGGTTACAGGAGCTGGGTCTGGAGCTTCACGAGATGATGAACGAACCAAGGATGGTTACTACCTCAACAGGAACGGTGAGAGAACCTTGGGTGACTTTAACTTCAACAATGCTCGTTGAGAAAATCTTGGTGGGAATTACCATCTTCGCAGTGTCGGGAAGAGAACCATAGGAAATTATAATCTGAAAGGGAATTACATCTCATGCACCGTCGGGGAGAGAACTAATAGGAAATTATAATCTCAAAGAAAAACCTGGGATGGAATTATCATCTCATGCACCGTCGGAGAGAGAACCAATAGGAAATTATAATCTCAAAGAAAAACCTAAAATGGAATTATCATCTCATGCACCGTCGGAGAGAGAACCAATAGGAAATTAATCTCAAAGAAAAAACCTAAAATGGAATTATCATCTCATGCACCGTCGGAGAGAGAACCATAGGAAATCATAATCTCAAAGAAAAACCTAAAATGGAATTATCATCTCATGCACCGTAGGAGAGAGAACCAATAGGAAATTATAATCTCAAAGAAAAACCTAAAATGGAATCATCATCTCATGCACCGTCGGAGAGAGAACCAATAGGAAATTATAATCTCAAAGAAAAACCTAAAATGGAATTATCATCTCATGCACCGTCGGAGAGAGAACCAATAGGAAATTATAATCTCAAAGAAAAAACCTAAAATGGAATTATCATCTCATGCACCGTCGGAGAGAGAACCAATAGGAAATTATAATCTCAAAGAAAAACCTAAAATGGAATTATTATCTCATGCACCGTCGGAGAGAGAACCAATAGGAAATTATAATCTCAAAGAAAAAACCTAAAATGGAATTATCATCTCATGCACCGTCGGAGAGAGAACCAATAGGAAATTATAATCTCAAAGAAAAACCTAAAATGGAATTATTATCTCATGCACCGTCGGAGAGAGAACCAATAGGAAATTATAATCTCAAAGAAAAAACCTAAAATGGAATTATCATCTCATGCACCGTCGGAGAGAGAACCAACAGGAAATTATAATCTCAAAGAAAAACCTAAAATGGAATTATTATCTCATGCACCGTCGGAGAGAGAACCAATAGGAAATTATAATCTCAAAGAAAAACCTAAAATGGAATTATTATCTCATGCACCGTCGGAGAGAGAACCAATAGGAAATTATAATCTCAAAGAAAAAACCTAAAATGGAATTATCATCTCATGCACCGTCGGAGAGAGAACCAATAGGAAATTATAATCTCAAAGAAAAACCTAAAATGGAATTATTATCTCATGCACCGTCGGAGAGAGAACCAATAGGAAATTATAATCTCAAAGAAAAAACCTAAAATGGAATTATCATCTCATGCACCGTCGGAGAGAGAACCAATAGGAAATTATAATCTCAAAGAAAAACCTAAAATGGAATTATTATCTCATGCACCGTCGGAGAGAGAACCAATAGGAAATTATAATCTCAAAGAAAAACCTAAAATGGAATTATCATCTCATGCACCGTCGGAGAGAGAACCAATAGGAAATTATAATCTCAAAGAAAAACCTAAAATGGAATTATTATCTCATGCACCGTCGGAGAGAGAACCAATAGGAAATTATAATCTCAAAGAAAAACCTAAAATGGAATTATCATCTCATGCACCGTCAAAGAGAGAACCAATAGGAAATTATAATCTCAAAGAAAAACCTAAAATGGAATTATCATCTCATGCACCGTCGGAGAGAGAACCAATAGGAAATTATAATCTCAAAGAAAAACCTAAAATGGAATCATCATCTCATGCACCGTCGGAGAGAGAACCAATAGGAAATTATAATCTCGAAGAAAACCTAAAATGGAATTATCATCTCATGCACCGTCGAAGAGAGAACCAATAGGAAATTATAATCTCAAAGAAAAACCTAAAATGGAATCATCATCTCATGCACCGTCGGAGAGAGAACCAATAGGAAATTATAATCTCGAAGAAAACCTAAAATGGAATTATCATCTCATGCACCGTCGGAGAGAGAACCAATAGGAAATTATAATCTCAATAACTTCTACTGAGTCTTTATCAGAAAAATCTGTTGGGAGTCGATTTAGCTGGACTAGAGAAGGCCTTGGACTGGATAAGAAATCTTTGGAGTTGATTAACTGAACCGGTCTAGGTCTTGAAGTATGACTGAGAATTTAGCTGAATCTTTCCTGAAAGGTAAAGGTCAGTCATATGCAATGCATGATATGGATCAGGCAATGATGCTCTCAACATAAATGAGGTTTGTATGATATGATGCGTCTATGCATGCTATAATGATGTATGTGATGTTTATGTACGCTTTCGTCTAGGAAAGGAAATCTTTGATGGGTGCCGGGAAGTCACTCCTGGGCTGATGTTGAAGAATAGATTTTGCTTCCGCTGGGGATGATAATTGCAAGAATATCGGTAGGAGAAGATGACTCCGTTGAGGAATAAACTTGGCGAATGGAAGAGTCTGCGGGGAGAAAAATACTCTAGCGACCATGCTGGGGAGAAATACTCTGTGGGGAGAGATACTCTGTGGAGTTGATGAAGACTTGCTGGGGATACCCTTGTGGAGTTGGAAGTGTTAATAGACTTCGCTGGGGGTAAGAGAACTTCGTCGGGGACGCTCTTTCCGTGGCTTTTGGCTGAGGATAACCCAGTTATATCCTGTTAAGGAAATAACTCTTTGAATAAGGCCGGGCGACGCGTTCGTGCCTTGCGAGGATAAGCTTCCAGAATTTACTGGGGATAAGCTTACCGCTTGGGGAGATGGATTCCAACCTTCCTGGGGAACTAGATTGGACTTTCCTGGGGAAGTTTTGATATGCTGGGGAAGTGATTCCTTTGAATGTTGATATGCCGCCGGGGAACAATCTTTAGGCCAAGACCGCCGGGGATGCTTGTTATGAATACATGTATGCTGTTGGGGAAGGTTGATATCTGCTGAAGGATACTCAACTTCCTTAAGATTTGATAGTAGCTTTGCTGAAGAAGAGTGCACTAGCTTGCTGACTTACTCTCTGGGGAATTGGGACGTATCGGTTATGTTCTTTAGCCGAACCTACCTCGATACCTTGGAGGACAGAACAATTAGATTGCTTGGACAACTCATATTGCCCCTGTTTCTGATATGGGAGGCACATGTGGGATGCTGATAATTGTTGAGGGTCAAACCTTCTTCTGGTAGGCAAGTGACAAGATGACAGGACATAGTCGTACGTCTTTTGATCCCTTATTTTTTCCCGAGCCGCCTTTTCAGGTTTTCGACTTGCTGGGTATACAGATTTTTCATTTCATCCTTTCATTTTGCCCGAACCCTTTTTGTTCGCCGGGCAACCCTTATTTTTGCCTAGGTGTGTCAACCTAGCGGGTCTTTGATTATGCGTAGCATTTTTTCGACTATGTCCATGCTTTCAGAATGTAGGGAGTTGCCCCTGTTAGAAGTGTTTTGTCATGCCACCAGAAGGTGTTTAATCAGGCAAGATTCGTTGCTGGAGTGCCCCAAGTGACTCAGGCGGAGATTTGCCCCAGGCTATTTGGCCTTTGAGAGATTCTCCGAATCTTGATTGGACTGCCCCAGATGATGGACCATGGTCATGTCATGCCCCTTGATTGGAAATACTTCTGTTCATTAGGCATTCGTCGTACTAATTTCTATGCTGTTCAAACAAGAAGTCATATGCAAACAAAGTTATGTTAAATAATGCAAAGCTTATGTCTGTCTTGAAGATTTTGAAAATGCATTCTTTTTCATAAAAAAGTGATTGTTTGTAAAACGTGATGTCAACTCGTTATTTTATCGTAGGCCTTAAGGAGTCAGGATACCTTTCGTAACAGTATGCTTTCGAACTAACCCATGCTTCAGCTAGGACTTTTAAGGGTTATAACGTGGCCCGGTTCACGGTTTTAAGAAACAAAGGATAAAGGCTCAAATTATTTGTACCCACCCGCTCTTCGTGATGTTCTTCAATCCTAAACTCAGTTGATCGTGCGTTAGACCTTGGTTGAGTCTTTGCTTTGATATACCAGCGATGGTTTGGATATTGACAGTATATTTTGATTAGGCAGTCATTCCTTTTTTGTTGAGGGTTTGTAAGACCTCTTTCCTGTCTGATTTTTTGTTATCCCTTTCTTTTTTTGCCTGAACTGTTTCCTTTTTTGGGATTACAGTCAGCGGGATGCCCCAGTTTTGTAAGTCTCTTTCATAGGTTTTGACTTATTGGGCTTTTTATTTTGAGAGATAATGACTGCCTGTCTTTATGATTGTTCGGAGCCATCACTGTCTTTTTTTTTTTGTAAGGACCTCTTTGGTGCCATTTGTTATGCACTTGGATCAACTGAGAGAACTACCCTGCCCCAGGTTATGATAAAGGGTTTTAAATTTCGAAAAGAAAAACTCCTACTTCTTTGGCTCAGATGGGTTGACGAGGGATTATTATCCTTATAACTCCAGTGTTTAGGAATTGAAACAATGCCTGCACCTCATCAGCGAGGTCTGTTCAAAAGCATACTGTATATTGTGGTATCGTTTTCGTCATCCTCCCTCAAGAGGCTTAGAATTATTGATTGAGAGTTGACATCAGAAAAAATATGAAAATAATTTGCGTATAGTGAATACAAATATATTGCTTCAAAACAGACATATGCGATGCATTAATAACAACGTTTTAACATGAGTAAATGCTTGAACAAAAGAAAATTGCAACTTGAACATTCGAATGAACAAAAGTCTTTTCAGTCTCAGGGCTTGTTATTTCAACTGGTGCATCTTGTAGGGATGGCAGGAGCATTCAGCCTGGCCCATCTGGGTAAAATCCACAGCTCTTTCATTGATCAGATCTTGAATCTTATTCTTCAAAGCCCAGCAGTCGTCGGTGTCATGTCTTGGACTGTTAGAATGGTACGCACATCTTTCCTCAGGATTGTACTTTAGGGAGGTTGTATTGAGACGCCTAGGAGGGCCCCTTACCGTCACCAGATTCAACCTCAACAATTGTTGTAAAGCTTGAGACGGTGACACGTTGAGTTTGGTGAACTGCCTTTTAGGCTTGTCTGGCTGAAGCTGGTGAGGTTGATACTGGATTGGTGACACTGAAGCCATCTGAGGAGCTTTTCCCTTGTCTGCTTGTCTCAAGGGTGGTTGAATGATGACTGGCTCTTCAACCCTAGATGTTCGCCCCGGCTGGTTACCCCGAAGCAGTTGGTTGACGAGAACCCCGAGCTCTTCTTGTCTTTGAGCTAACCCTTGCATGGCAGTCACCTGCCCCAGCATCTGGACCTTCAATGCATCCACCTAAGCTTGTAGGTGTTTCAGCCTTTCATCCTCAGCACTGTTCCTGACAAAAGTCTCCGTGAGAAGTGTCCTTAGCTCCTCCTGCCCCTTGGATAGATTCAGGAGGATTTCCCCGAACCGAGTCTCTTGAGCAAGACAGTCCTGGTTATCTGGTTGGAAGGCCATTGCTGAAATAAACAGCGAGAAAGGTCAGTGACCTGCAACAAAGATACCTGTTATGCAATGATATGTATGATATGCATGCAATGTTTTCAAGGACCTCGCGGGGTAAACAAGAAAATTTGTTAGCATTGGAATTTATAGCTTGCTTGAAGGACACCCATGTTGTTGAGAACTCCTCTTCAAGGGTCAAAGGCTCACCATATCCAGTGGGTCATAGCCTCTGACTTTAGTCATCATGTTGGTTTTGATTTCCAAACAACCTTGGTTAGGGGAACCTTCTTCAAGAGTCAGAGCTCACCATATCAAGTGGGTCATAGCCCCTGACAACCTTGGCTAGAGGAAAATAAATCCTCTTTGCCTCTTGCTAGATGTTTGATTTATCATGACCTGCATCACAAGCCCTTGAGATCCTTGAAATGGGTTAGGATGTATGCAATGGTATGATGTCATGCTATGCATGAGGTGATGTAGGTAAACCCTGTTATGAGTCCCAATTAAGGACTGCAAACCAAAACCTGCAAGAAACTCAAGTAAAACCTGTCATGAGTCCCAATTAAGGACTATAAACAGAACCTGCAAGTAGTTCATGTGTCAGATAGATAACAAGCATGCAAGTAGTCAAGTACGAATGCACGCAAGTCTCACAAGAGAAGCCCTTAGAGTTTAAGGCCAGCATGAGGTCTAGGTATTACCCTCTTTCAGTTGGTTGGTTCATACCTGTCCTATCAAAGTAACCGGGTTCTTAGAGGATCCCAATATCATTGACTACCCTCAATCGGTCATAACTCCAGCATCGCAATCTTTTCTTGCGGCCAGAACCATCACGAGAGTTTAGCCTCAATGGGCGTAGCATACTGCTACTGTTCTAATGGCCAAGTTGTGTCATTTAAGGTTCTAAGGTCTGTTGATGCTTAATGACTCCTTGGAAGACCCATATTCTCCCCGTTTCAACACGAGGGATATCGGTACAGACCAAGGCGCCACACCAACGTAGCCACTGCTTCACCCATGTCGGTATACGCCGGACAGGTCCCTCACAGCTTATGCTACCTAAACAGGGTATCCCCAGATCCGGGTTAGGATCTATGTAACTCCCATGCAACCCACAATAGTAAAGCAAGCAAGTCAATACAATTGAAAACACAGTTATGAACTAAGCCCTAAGGTACACCTCACTTTATAAGAGTCCCCAGCAGAGTCGCCAGTTCTGTGATCGGTGGATCTGGAACTGACTGTTTAACACTGGTTCGCGAAATGTCGCGGAAGCAAGAGTCGCCACCGTCTTTTATTTTCTCCAAATGGAAAGGACAAAAGCACAGAAAAATTCCTTATAGAGATTGCTCTCGGTTCGGGAGGTAGATTATAGAAAGGGAAGGTGTTAGCACCCTTTCTATCCATGGTTATCCATGGGCTCTTAGATACTTGCTCACTTGTGTTTTCAAAAATGGTTTGTTTGCTTTTCAACTGTGGGTTTTAAAAAGTTTCTTTGAAAATTTCAGTTCGACTCTTGTATCGGTCCTCAAGAGTGTTTGAAAAATTGCTTTCGAAAGCTTTTTGAAAAGGTGTCGGTGTGAAAAGTATTTTTTTGATTTGTTTTTGAAATTAGAGCAAGTATCTACGAGAACCTACCTACCCTAAGGAATTCGTCTGTGTAAATGTCCTTTAAAGTAGTGCCATCCCACCATTGAGAGGTAGGTAGCACCACCGTTGGAGGTATTCGGGTCAATTCGAAGGTTCGGGACATGGTGATCACCAGAGCAATGGGAAGACACCTTAGAAGCTACCCTCATGCCAGGTTCCCGGATCATGAGGACTTACTAAGACATCCTCTACTCGACGATCACCTTTCGAGGCAAGGCAACAGTGAGGCGTACCCTAGGGGTGGTGTGTGCGATTCGTGTGTCGTTTTCATTTGCATTTGTCTTGTCATGTTATTGGTGATCTATGCGTTTGTTTTTATTTTTGTCCATACATTCTTTCATGCCATTTGTTAACAGTTAAAATATTTGCGGGAAAGTAAAGATCTAAAGCTATTACAAAAGGCGCGGGTCCACATCGCCAAAAGTTTCTCGAACCCGATTTGACAGAAAATAAATAAAGTAAAAGAAAATAAGGAATTAAAAGTGCGAGCAATTATTTACACGGCTTTGGGAGAGATACATAAACATTTAAAAGAAATAAAACAAATACGCGCATAAGAATTAAATCGAAATGAGGGCGTTGGACCCTTTTTGCAAAATTTAAAATTAAACGATGAAATTAATTAATTAAAAAAGAAAGGAGATGTTTTTTTGGTATTTTTTAGTATTTTAGGATTTAATATGAAAAAGGAATTAATTGAAATTAAAATAAGATGCAAACCCTAATCCTAATTATTTTTAATTTATTAAAAAAATATTGAAGTTTTTAACCTAAAATTAATCCTAATTTTTATATACAAATTAATTATAAAAATAAATATTTAACTATTTAATTATTTATGAAAGAAAAATAAAAAGGATGAAAAATTATTAATTAAACCCTAATTCTATGTTTTTAGATTTTTTTATTAAAAGTATTAAAATTAAAACTTAATTTACACTAAACTTAATTATATACATTTATTTATGAAAATACTAAAAATAAAATATTTATTGTTTTTTCTCTTTTTTCGATTTTTTATGTGTTTTATGTTTTTATGGAAATAATTAATTAATTAAATAAAATAACAATTAGAAAGAAAATAGAAAATAAATAAAAAATAAAGACTTGCAAACCTAGGGGGTCTGCCCCTGATTTTGGAGGTGAAAGTTTAAGAATTCTGGCCCATTTAGCATGGCCCTTTTGACTTTTGCAGGACACGTACATACGCGTTGACTAGGGCGCACTGTGTTCCCCAATCCATGGCCTTTGATTTGATGAAGCTGGACGCGTGGACGTTGATCTTTGAGGATGCATGATGGTCTTTGTTATTGAAACTGCATAGGAATCGTTATTGAAAAATAATATGGAAGTAATGAAGACCTGGGGCTCGAACCCAGGTCATGCACTTTACCAGCCTTATGCCTTGCCAGTGGAGCCAGATGCGCGTGTTGTATGTAACATAATAAACAAATAATATAAAACAAAACCAAATCGTTAGTGGATTAGAGCGCGTAAATTCAAAAGAGCCAATCATGGCTGGCCACGAAATCATCTTCTCCGTTGTCTTTTATTTTTCTGAAACATGAATATCATAAGTAACGGTTTTCTACGCGTTTTCTTAGGCCAGTTTTGGAAAAATAGCGACTAGCCCTAGGGGCTCCATAAATTAGGCGCGATGGTGGCTTCTTCTTCGTCCAGACATGCTCGTGTCAATGGTGGTACTCAGGGGTTCTAATTTTTCCTCATTCGAAAACCCCTAATTTCAAATCCTGTAAACCCTAGAAAACGAACATGGTATCTTGGCATATAATGCGTAAAACCTCAATTAAAACATATGATTAGCTTGCAAACTTAATTATAAGCACAAACATAACAATAAAACACGTTAGCAATGCATGAATGTCAGAAACCGATTCAGAAATTTTCTTTACCAATTTCAATGGTGATCTTGCGTTTTCTTGAGTATGGGGCTTGGGGAATGATTCAGTTATGTTCTATAATCCTCAAAGAAGCTAATGGGAGAGGTTTGGAGGCTTGAATCGCCTTGCAAGTGTATTTTCAGAATTGAGATTTTTGGCCAAATTTTCAAGTTTGGTGAATGGCTTATGCGCAGCTTCAATGGTCTTTTGCATTAGGTTTTTGTTTAGGCTTATGTACTGAATGAATTAGGTCAAATAAAACACTTCAAATCTTTGGCATTCATGGTTTTTGGAGATTTGATTTTCAAGCATTATTTTTCAAATATTTTCCATGTGTTTGTACCAATCATGATCCAATCAAATTGATTCTTTCCAATCTTAACCATGCACGAAATATTGAAGGCATATCATGTATAAAAAGATTTGAAATAGTAGGTTAAATATTTTCCATGTATTTAATTTGATTTAAATGAATTATTATAAATAAAATTCAAATAAATAAATAAAAAATGAAGAAATACTTCCCTTTGGGCCAAGTGGTCGTGCACATGCCATGGATGATGAATTATGGAAGAAAAATAGGCCCATTAGCAATTTTAGGTCATTTGAATCAATGTTGACTTTTCAAAATATCCAAAAATTTCCCAACTTCCACAAGGCATAACTTGCTCAATTTTTAAGATTATATCATGTTCTTGGACATTTTGGAAAGGTCTTTGAGTCCTCTAACCAATGTCTTTGGTCCCATGTCATTTTGATTTACCAATCTCAAGTTATGGCCTTTGACTTAAAGTCCTTTTTTGTTGACTTTTGAAAATGACCTATAATGTTGAAATTGATAACTTTTTGTGAGAGCATTTCTTGGACTTTAAGTATGAAGATGAGTTGTAGGAAAGGTCTTTCTCTTCAAAATGAGCTTTGGATGGAATTTTTCTGATAATCCATGTGAAAGTTATGCCCTGGTCAATTTACAGTTGACTTTTTCAACTGTCCAAATAAGGAAACTTTTGCATTTTGATGATTTTTGAGCCAAGCTTTGAGAATCATGATCAAGCATTGATCAAATGATGTTTGTGGCTTCAAAATGATATGTTTACCAAAAATTTGAACTTTTGACTGTCAAATGACCATTTTGCCCCTGCAGTTGACTGTAGTGCAATTAGGGTTTTTGACTGTGCAATTTTGAGCTGTAAGCCTTGAAACTTGGTATGAGGATACTTGACCATATCTATAGGCATGTGAGACTTGATTGGACCTTTGGAAACTTCATTTTCTTGATCAGAACACAAACCCTAATCTTGACTTTTTAGGAGACCCTTGAACTGTGCAATTCTTGGGGAATTTTGAAGCATGGCTTGGCAATTTTTTGAAGAATATGGGAGGGCAAATTTTGGGGTACAACAAACTTCATCTCCTTCTCCATGCTAGTCAGAGTATCCGTAACTTAGTCATTTCTCACAAAAAAGGGAAAATGCAGACATAGCAGTTATGGCAAATTTCATCATGGTTTCAGAAATACAAAGCATCAAAACTGTAAACCAGAAGCAAGCGTGAATTTTTGCTAATCCTAATTCTGAAACCTAATTTCTTCAAGAAGTTATGATATGAAATTCTCTCTACTTAGGTCATATAAATGAAATATAAAAATATGCACAGAATCAGAGCCCTGATATCTACATTGTATCTTTGAAAATACAAGCCTAACAATGCCTAAGTAAAGAGATAAAAATCAGAAGAAGCTTACCTTGCTGCTGGAAATTGTTCTGTGAATTAGAGCCTGATTCATATTGTTGTGATGTTCTGGTCAGCTTTCTCAAGTTCTCAGAAAGCTAAGACGACTCTTAACTTGAGTTGTGAATGTTGAGAAAGTTCTGGAGCAGTCAAGGTACAAAGTTCTAGTTTTTTGAAATAGAGAGTGGTGAAGACTGTTTTACAGTTTGAAAACAGAATTTGGGAAAGCTTCTATGTGTATTCTAGAAACTGTATGGATGATTTGGTCAAGAAACAAACAAGAAAAATTAGAGTTTGGGAATGTAAAAAATCAGAAACTAGCAGGTTTCATGTTTATGTTTGCGGTTTCAGGTTCTTGGGAAATTTCAGCAAGATTTCAAGGCTTTTTCTCAAATCTTCCCCTTTTAACAGCTGCAAATGAAGTTTAATTTATAGGCAAATGATTTAGAAGCTTGGAGGAATCAAGAGTACAACCATCATGTGTTATGGCTAGTTGACTTGTTTTTGAAGCAAGTTTAGACAAGTATGGTTCAAGGAAAAATATATTGGTTAGCAGCTTTTAGCTGCGCCTAATCTGATTTTGTAGGCATGATTTATGGAGAAGTACATTCAGAAGCAAAAGTAAGGTATGGGCCCAACATGAACTTTGTACAAAAGTCTACTTTTCAAGGACAACAATGGTACTTCTATGCCACACGTGGGAAGATCCTTTTGATAAAGACTCAAAAGTGGGTGTGAGCATTAAATGATGATGAGATTTAACAAACGGGAAAGCCTACAACATGAGATTGTGCAGGAAGCTTGAATCTGGATCAGAAGTTCATCACAGACGTAACTTAAATTAAGAACAAATGTCCAACTTCTGACTTTTAAATCTCCCTGCTCCAACATGATCTGAAGGAGTTCTCAGACTTTCTAGAAATCTTGTAACATGCTTTGTAGACCCTCTTTGAATTACTCTTGCAAACTCTGATTGAACCTTCGTGAAAACTGGCCCAGAAGTTCTAACCAAATTTTTTCTTGGAAATGCCCAAAATTTACTGAGTGCTTTAGTTTCATGGACATGTCTTCAAAGATTTATAACTTGAAATCCCGACATTTCTAGGAGAAGTGCTGCTCTGCAATGTTTTAGATCTCGTTGAGATCTCCAACTCTTGTGTCAGAAGTTCTTTCTAAATCATCTTGCATTATGATGAAAATTTGGCCAGAAGATCTGAACTTATCATATTTTCTTAACACTTAGAATAATTTCTAAGTGTTTAGAACTTTGACTTTTCCAAAATGATTTTGACTTTTGATTTTCTTAGTGAACCAACTTCATATTCTAACATATCTTGATGAAATGAGATTCTTGAAACTTGATTTTGATCCAGAAGTCAAAGTTTGACTTTTCAGTGTGCATTTTGACCATTTTTCCCTTGTGCTAACTTCAAACCTAAATTGATGTATTAGTGCTGCAAACTTGAGTCATAGAAAACCTTTTGGGAAATTCTTGAGAAATGAGAGGGAAAATTTTGGGGTACAACAACTGCCCCTGTTCAATCTTTTTAAACCTGAAGAGTTAGATTGGCGAGTCCGCCATTCGTGACTTGAAGGTGGAAGATGATTGAACACTAAAGTGCCCAGAAATTTGCACTCGATGATGTGTTAGTTGACTGTGTAGGGAATGGGCTTAAATATGCAATTTGGAGAAATGATGGAAAGTTATTGGATATGGGCTTATAGATGCCATCCAGAGTGATTGGGGAAGGTATCAGGATAAATCTTTTGGTTGATTTATACTAAAATGGTAGATGTCTTTTGCCTGTTTTTAACTGGAAGAGATAAATCTAACCAGAAGAGGTCTTCATTCGCCTGTTATTAACTGGAATAAATGAATCTAACCAGAAGAGGTCTTGGTTCGCCTGTTATTAACTGGAAGAAATGAATCTAACCAGAAGAGGACTTGGGTCGCCTGTTTTTAACTGGAAGAAATGAATCTAACCAGAAGAGGACTTTGGTTCGCCTGTTATTAACTGGAAGAAATAAATCTAATCAGAAGAGGTCTTTGGTCGCCTGTTATTAACTGGAAGAAATAAATCTAAACAGAAGAGGTCTTTGGTTTGCTTGTTATTAACTAGAAGAAATGAATCTAACCAGAAGAGGTCTTTGGTCCGCCTGTTTTTAACTGGAAGAGATGAATATAACCATAAGAAGTCTTCATTCACCTATCTTTAAATGGAAGAAATAAATCTACCCAGAAGAGGTCTTGATTCGCCTGTTATTAACTAGAAGAAATGAATCTAACCAGAAGAGGAATTTGGTTTTCTTGTTATTAACTGGAAGACCTGAATCTAACCAGAAGAGGTCTTTGGTCGCCTGTTATTAACTGGAAGAAATAAATCTAACCAGAAGAGGTCTTTAATTGTTTATTTGTGATAGGCCTGTGTAGGGCTGTTTTTAGGAGACATGTGAGAGGGAAGCCTGAGTAGGGCTTCTTCAGGATGAATCCATGTGAAATTTCACCTAGAATTTTAGAGAAGGATCCTGGGTAGGGAATGCTTCAGGATGAGTCCGTGTGAAACTGCATCTGGAAATGAGAAGGAACATGGGTAGGGTTACTTCATGATGAATCCATGTGAAACTTCACCTAGAATTTAGGAGAAGGATCCTGGGTAGGGAATGCTTCAGGATGAGTCCGGGTAAAACTGCATCTGAAATGAGAAGGAACCTAGGTAGGGTTACTTCATATGGTCATGTAGATAGTTGTCTTGGCTTGTTACATGTATTAATCTACAATCGATCATCCACAAATATTTATCCTGTCTTGTTACAGGTTTTAATCTGGAACTGTTGAAAATTGTTGATGGTAGTCATCTGTTGTTTGATCGTTCCTGAAAAGGTAAAGAGTCTGCTGCATGCAATGTCATGATGTATGAAATGCATGGTACAATGATGTTTTCTCAAAATAAATGAGATTAAGATGTATGCATTTATCATGCATGTAAATAGGATGTATGAAATGTGAAATGTTATTGAAATGTAACTTTGTCTGGGAAAATAAATCCTTGACAAATGCTGGGGAGCCTTGGGAAATGAAATCCTGGACCGCTGCTGTGGACGAAGAGTATGCTCCTCTTTAGACCTTGATTTAGGATGTTTCTGTTGGGGAATTTGACTTTGCTTGAGAAGAAAACCTTGTGGGAAGTGTTGATTTCTGCTTGGGGAAAATAGTTCAGGAGTCTTAGCTGCTCGTTGCTCTACAGGGAGTTACCTCTTGATGGAAGAGAAAGGAAAGTTAACTGTTATTTGGTTGAAATCCAGGCTTGGCAGAAAATTGTTGAGGATAATGAAGTTGATTGTTATCTGGTCGTATTCCAGGTTTCACGGTGACTTACTGGGGAAAGTGAATTAACTATTATTTGGTCGCATTCCAGGATTTATGGAAAATCACTTGGGAGAGTGAAGTTAAACTGTTATATGGTCGAATTCTAGGTTTCGCAGCGACTTACTAACATTAAAACTGCTATCTGGTCGGATTCCAGGCTTCAAAGCAAGTTTCTAAGGTGGATGAAGTTAATTGTTATCTGGTCGGATTCCAGGCTTCATAATAACTTACTGAAGTTAACTATTATCTGGTCGGTTTCCAGGCTTCGTAGTAACTTACTGAAAGGATGAAGTTGAACTAATATCTGGTCATGTCCAAGTTTCACAGTAACTTGTTGGGGATTGTATAACAGTCTACTGGGGAAGAGGGGTTGTGGTCCCTTGATTTGTAGTAGTCAGAGAGGTAAACTTAAGCTGGGGAATCTGTAGTTTTTTGGGGAAATAAACCCTGTTGCTAATCTGCTGGAGAGGTGTTTTCTTTTGGCAGAAATCCTCTAGAATTCTTGAGATCAAACTCAGTTGGGGAGAAATTTTCAGAGATTGAAACTCTGGCTGGGGATCACCCTAAGAAAAAGAACTTGTGGGAGATTTGTCACTGCCCCTGGTAGCAGGTGTTGCCACACTGCCAAAAAATATTTGTTTGATCGTACATGATTCGTTGTTGGAATTCATGTTCAATACCTCAAGTGATTCAGATGGAGATATGCCCCTGGTTGTGTCAACGTTTATGGAGAGATTTCTTGGAATCTTGACTGGACTGCCCCAAACATGTTGAACAGTGACACATCATGCCTCCCCACTTATAGGAGATCTGTTATTGGAAGGGTCTTCCCACTTGAAGTAATTTTGTTCATTGAGAGAGTTTTTGTTCACTGGATATTCGTCGTGTGAATTCTCCTGTTGTCAAACAAATAGCTATATGAAATCAACAATATTCAAATAATGCAAAGTTTATGCTTGTCTTGAGGTTTTTAAAATGCGTATTAGCGGATAAAAGAATTTTTATAAGAAAATTCAACTCAGGATTTAGATTAAAGCTTTACAGGAGTCAGGGTACCTTTTGTAACAGTATGCTTTCGAACTAACCCATGCTTCAATTAGGACTTTTGAAAGGTTGTAACATGGTCTGGTTCACGGTTTTAAGAAACAAAGGATAAGGCTCAAAGTGTATTTGTACCCGCATGTTCTTCGTGATGTTCTTCAGTCCTAAACTTGATTAATTATGCGTTTGAACTCCTATTTAGTCTGGAATGACGTTTTGGTGATGGTTCAGACAAGTTAAGTTTGTCGGAAGGCAGTCATTTTTGTAATGTTTTTCGTGTTTGTTGAGGATCTGTAGTGTCCTCTTTTAATTTGTTATCTTGGATTTTTTCCTGACTGTTCTCATTTTGAGATTACGGTCAGCGGGATGCCCCTGTTTTTTTTTTCTTAAGTCTCCTTCGTAAGTTTTGACTTAATGGGCTTTTCTTTTTGAGAGATAATGACTTCCTATGTGATAGGGAACCATCACTGTCTTTTGATTCCAGAGGAATGTTTTTGATGTCATTCGTTGTATACGAAGTGAAAGTTTGCGACTGAACGCGCATTTGAATTAATTGAGAGACTAACCTGCCCCAAGTTTTGATTAAAGGTTTCAATTTGTGTAAAAAGGAAAACTCCTACTGCTTTGGCTCAAAGGTGTTGACTAGGGATTATCTTCCTTATAACTCCAGTGTTTAGGATTTGAAAGAACACTTGTACATCGTCGGTAAGGTTTGTTCAAAAGTATATTGTATAAGATCATGGCATTATTTTCGTCATCCTCCCCTAAAGGCTTGCAACTTTTAAAACAAGAATTGAATATAAAGGGAGTAAAAAGCATTGTTTAAATATAATGAAAACGAATGGATCAATTCAAGACAAACATATGCAATGCTTTAATGAAACAAAGTTTGACATTAATAAATAAGTGTTTGAACAAATCAAAAGAGAAATTACAACTTGAAAGTTCAAATGAACAAAAGCCTCTTTGTCTAAACTTGTCACTTCAGGTGGTGAGCCTTTGAGGGACGGCAGAAGAATTCAGTCTGACCATCTTGTGTCAACTCCAGCATTCCTTCGTCGATCAAGTCTTGGATCTTATTTTTCAAAGCCCAACAACCATTCGTATCATGACTAGGATTATTGGAATGGTATGCACATATTGCATCAGGATGATAGCTAGGAGCGGAGGTGCTAGGATTCTGAGGAGAATCCCTTAATGTGACCAAATTCAGCTTCAGTAAGTGTTGCAAGACCTGCGATATTGGTATGTCGAGTTTGGTAAACTGCCTACCAGACGAAACTCGTTTACTCCGACTACCCTGTCCTTGTTGATGGGGTGGTTGTTAGGCTCGTGACATGGCAGCAAATTGGAAAGGTCTATTCTCCAACAAACCGACTTCTTGTCTCATGGGAGGCTGAGTAGTACCTTGATCCCCAATCTTGATCGTTTGCTTCATACGGCTGCAACCGTCTTGATGAAGTTTGTTGACGAGGGTCCTTAGCTCTTCTTGTCCCCGAGCTAAGTTTTGCATGAGAGCCATCTGGCCCACCAGTTGTCCCATCATCTAGACTTTCATTGTCACCATTTCAGTCTGTAGCCTTTCTAGATGGTTTTTGTACCCCAAAATTTTCCCTCCCATATTTCTCAAAACATTTCAAGAAAGATCCTCAAATTGCTCAAGGAAGTCCAAGGGTTGACCAGACAAACTCTCTCCTAAGGCAGTCTATCTCAAATTAGGGTTTCATGTTACATCAAGATACTTGAGTCCAAGGGATCCCAAACTCTCACTATTGTCCTAATATGTTCTCAAGATCATCCATGTCAAGTTTAAAGCCTTGCGGAGGAAGTTTGCTCAGTCAATTGCTCAAAGGCTTGAAAATCGATTGTGCTGGGGCAAAAGTCAAATGTGGCCCACATACAGTCAAACTTCAAGATTTTTGGTCAACATCCTCATTTTGAAGCATCATTCATCATTTGATAAAGGGTTGAACATGATTCATCAAGGATTGCTCATAATTCATCAAGAACCAAAAGTTGCTAAATTAGGGTTTTGCAGGAAAAGTCAACTCAACTTTGACCAAGCATAACTTTCTCATACTTTATGAGAAATGACCCATCCAAAGCTCATTTTGTAGAGGATGCAATTACCTACAATCCATATTCATCTCCCAAGTTCAAAATATGCATTCACAAGAAGTTATGAATTTGGACATTATAGGTCATTTTGAAAAGTCAACAAAAACACCTTTTTTGTCAAAGCTTCATACATGAACATGGAAGACTCAATTGGGATGAAACCAAAAGGGTTTATTAAAGGACATCTCAAGCATTCTAAAAAGTCCAAGAACACCTTCAAAGAGTCAAAATTGAGGAAGTTATGCATTGTTGAAGTTGACCTTTTTTGCAAAATTGTCAAAAGTTAACTATGCCTAAAATTGCAATTTTTGCTAAATGGGCCTAAACTTTTGCATTTGTTTTGAGTTGGTAGCATGGTCCACAAGCCCTAGCCCTTCCCATTTGTATTTATCTTATTTTTTCTATTTATTTTGATTTTTTATTTGAATTAAATAAATTTAAATCAAAACAAATCATGAAAAATCCAAATCATTGAAATCTCAATATGTTGTGCATGTTTTCAGGTCCTATATCCAGCTAGCAAGTGAATCAAATCGTTCAAGGCCTTTGTGTTCATGAAAAGATTGGTTTTTGCCTATTTTTGGAAAGATTTTCAAGTGAATCAAATCAAAATCAAAAGCCATAATGGATAAAGATTGAGAGCATAATTTCAACCCTAATCCAATCCTTGGTATATAGTGAACATTTGCAGACCTAAAACACAAGGCTTTGGGGGCGCACAAGGAGAGAACAAACTTGAAAATTTTCAAAGAAAGTGACAAACTGACTTTGCACTTGCATGCGTTTACAGGACTCCCTAGCCATCTCATTCGCTTCCTGGGATCACAAGCAAGCTATACCAATCAAGAACAAGGATTTTCCTGTGCTAAAATCCAATGTAAGTGGTTCACGACTTTGGCTTGTTCTTGAAATTGAATTGCATGATTTTGGCATCTATAGCATGAAATACTTATATATTCTTGCTCCTTGAAACATTTGCAAGCTATCTATAACATTCAATTGCATTTTTGTGGACTATATCAGAATTCACCATTGCTAGGTTTTGTTGGCTCGTTTTAGGATCTTTTCACACAGGTAAAATTGGGCCACAAGAAGGGCACCATCATGCTCAGCAGGCCAAGACGAGTTGATTCATGGCATTAGATTTTGCTTATCATGCTTGTGTTTGATTTTAAGATATGCAGGGGTTATAGCTACGGACATTTGTCCGTAGGTAAAAGTCATTGCATCTTTTAGTCACAGAGAGAGGACATGGATGAAGGCGTGGCATCACCCTATTCACCCATTTAAATTTGCGCGCGGATGACTTTTGTTTTCGCTTGTTTTTTTAATATAATGATTATTGATTGTTTGACATACAACGCGCGCATGTAGCCCAGTTGGTGTGGAGGTGAGTGTAAAAGGCCTTAGGACCTGGGTTCGAATCCCAGGTCCCCCCCATTCTTTCATGTTATTTTTCTTTCATTGATTAGGCATGCATACAAATCATAAGGACCACCATGCACCCTCAGGATCCAACCATGGGATCTCCAGGAGGCCAGATCTGAAGGCCATCATTGAAGGATCTATCATATGACCTAGTGTTGGCTGGAGATTTTGATGATATTATTAGAAGCAAAGTAAATTGGACGTTTCGATTGAAATGAAACAGAACGTCATGTTTCGAAATAGCAGAAGCAGTGTTTCGAATGGGCATATCAAAGCTTGGAGCTTCGAGTGACAGTTATGAGAATATATCCAAAGAAGTCTCGAAATGATAACAAGGTTGTGTCTAAGAAATGCGTTCGAAGCGAAGAAGTGCCAAAACATTTGAAATTCAAATGCAAGCGGGATGTTCGAAATTTGAAATTTATGCGCTGGAGCATTCGAAGACGCGTGGAAGCAAGAGTGAGGCATTGCTCTGCATGTTCTGAACGTGGCAGAATCTTATAGCAAGACTGTTATGGTCGAAGTAGTATAAATAAAAGTCTTAGCATTAGGATTTCGTGTGTCATATCTATTGTACAAAAAACTCAGTAAACATTCAAATTACCACATGGCTAGGGAAACGAATGCAAGAGCAATGTACGTATGATAACACCACATGTTTATGATTTAATGAAAACTCTTTATCATTTCCAGTACTTTCCTTTATCTTTATGTCAATACCATTTACAAGTTTTTGCATCTAAAGTCTTTTTATTCAAAATCTTCTCACTGATGCCTTACATTTAAATACTTTCTTTCCGTTTTAAATACTTTACATTTCAGAAACTGTTATACATTTCATGCCTTTATCTTCAAGTTTTTATCCTTCGAACACCTTTTTCACGTAAAGCCATTTTACAGTTTTCTTGCATTAAACGCTTTCTTCATATTTCGAATATTTTACATTAACTGTGTTTTTTTACGTTTCGAAGTCATTTACTTGTCTTTTATGCAGTTTTTACATGTCTTTACAATTGACCTTTATTCATGCAATTTAGTTTCGTGCACATTTATTTGATCATACCTTTAGATCTTTAAGAGAAAAATCGAGATAAGTTAAACACCTACACAACATTCTAAATACCAACCATGAATACCAGTTCGATCATGAGAGTTACCCTAATGACCAACACATCCTAGGATCAATCTAGTCGATCCTGTGAGTTACCAGAGAAATTGAATAACAGTCAGTAAGTTTATTCGATAGTTTGGAGGACTAGCGGTTGTTTACCAGAAATCACTGTAAACAAATTGGCACACCTGATGGGACCAATCGTTGGACATTACGGAATTTAGAATAGAATTAAAGATTGTTGAAACGTAACCATTATAAAAAGACCCTCTGAGTGATAAGTTTGTTGTTTTATGAACCTAAGAAGTGGTAAAATAACCAACAGCAACCAACCCTTATCCAGAAGAAAACGTTTGAACAAGATGTCTAATTCTGACAATCAACAAGGGGAACAAAATGCCCTACATACAACAGGCACTAATGTGTCCGCTTCGATGGGAACGTCTAATGTGATCCCTTCGAATGCACAGTCTGTTGCATCTTCTACCAGTAATATAGCCACTAATGGAGTAAGTGGCATATCAACTAATAGTTCGATCTTAGGAAATACTGGAACCATTGGTTATCCCGGGGGATTTGTTCCACCATTAGGGACACAAACCCATTTCGCCACCCCACTAACTAGACCACCCGGTTTTGATGGTAATAGAACAAGAAATTCCTCTTATGGAATGCCAACATCTTTTATGGAAGGTTTACACAATTCCACATCGAATTCATCACCCCAATTAGGGTCTGGGTCTGGGGCGAATCAGTTTATGACAAATAACCAAGGGTCAGTGGGTTATAGCACAATGCATATTTTAACCACAGAAAACCAGTTGGCTTTTAGGCAATTGATGGATGACAGTAACCATAATATGATAGGGGTATTAGCACAAACTATGCAGGAAATATTTGCCCCAATAGTACAAAATGTGACTGACAAACAGAGAAAACGCAGATAACATGAGTCAAATAGCAGACTTCTTTGCTCCCCTAGAGAGGCGTAGGCAGAATCAGGCGGGAGTTCGAGCAAACATACCTATTATGGAACAAGTTGCTAACGACCCAACTTATAGACCATCTAGAGAAGAAGTTAACTTGGGGGCAAGGGCACAAAGGCTAGAAGCCCCAATGATCCCAGGCCCACAAAGAGAAATTATGGAACCAGGGGCAAGGGTCGAAAGGCTGGAAGTCCCAGAGTTTCGAGAAGAACAACCTAGGGGGGTTGTCATGGTGGGTCGAAATCAAGATGCTGATGCTGTTGTTCATAGAATTCGAAACGATAACATCTTGGCAGAAAACAATTTAACCACCATGATAGAGAGAGTCATGGCCCAGAATGGCCTCAACACAGGAATTAGAAGGCCAAATTATACTTCTCCTATATTAGATTGCATAATGCATACTAATTTACCAAGGGGATATAAAGTCCCTAAGTTTACAAAGTTCGTTGGGGATACCAATGAGTCAACAGTCGAACATATAGCCAGATATCTAACCGAAGCGGGAGATACAGCCAATAATGAAGACCTCAGGATCAAATATTTCCCAAGTTCCCTGACTAAAAACGCCTTCACATGGTTCACTGTGATCGGTGGATCTGGAACTGACTGTTTAAAGCTGGTTCGCGAAATGTCGCGGAAGCAAGAGTCGCCACCGTCTTTTATTTTCTCCAAATGGAAAGGACAAAAGCACAGAAAAATTCCTTATAGAGATTGCTCTCGGTTCGGGAGGTAGGTTATAGAAAGGGAAGGTGTTAGCACCCTTTCTATCCATGGTTATCCATGGGCTCTTAGATACTTGCTCATTTGTGTTTTCAAAGTGGTTTGTTTGCTTTTCAACCGTGGGTTTTAAAAAGTTTCTTTGAAAATTCCAGTTCGACTCTTGTATCGGTCCTCAAGAGTGTTTGAAAAATTGCTTTCGAAAGCTTTTCGAAAATGTGTTGGTGTGAAAAGTATTTTGTTTTGTTTTGAAATTTAGAGCAAGTATCTAGAGTCGTCTACCTACCCTAAGGAATTCGTCTGTGTAAATGTCCTTTAAAGTAGTGCCATCCCACCATTGAAAGGTAGGTAGCACCACCGTTGGAGGTGTTCGGGTCAATTCGAGGTTCGGGACATAGTGATCACCAGAGCAATAGGAAGACACCTTAGAAGCTACCCTCATGCCAGGTTCCCGGATCATGAGGACTTACTAAGACATCCTCTACTCGACGATCACCTTTCGAGGCAAGGCAACAGTGAGGCGTACCCTAGGGGTGGTGTGTGAATTTGTGTGTCATGTTCATTTGCATTTATCTTGTCATGGTATAGGTGATCTACGCATTTGTTTTTATTTTTGTCCATTCATTCTTGCATGCATTTGTTAACAGTTAAAAATTGCGAGAAAGATAAAATTCTAAACTATTACAAAAGGCGCGGGTCCACATCGCCAAAATTTCCTGAACCTGATTTGACAGAAAATAAAGAAATAATGAAAAGTAAAGTGCGAGAAATTAATTTACAAGGCCTTGGGAGAGATACATAAATATTAAACGAAAAAGAGATAAACACGCGAATTAAATAAGAATTAAAACGAGGGCGTTGGACTCCTTTTGCAAAATTAAATTAAATGATGGAATTAATTATTTAAAAAAAAAAGAAATTGTTTTTGGTATTTTTTGGTTTTAATGAAAAAAGAATTAATTAAACTAACATGCTAACCCTAATTAATTTACATGCAATTTAATTACAAAAATAAATATTTAATATTTAATTATTATGAAAGAAAATAAAAAGGGATAAAAATTAATTAAACCCTAATTCTACCAATTTTAGATTTTTATTATGAAAATATTATAATTAACCCTAATTTAATAACTAAAATTAATTAATGCAATTTATTTACAAAAATACTAAAATAAAATATTTATTATATTTTTTCTCTTTTCTGATTTTTTTAATTGTCTTGTGTTTTTATAAAAAAATAATTAAATTAACAGAATTAATTAAGAATAATAATTGAAAGTAAAAAAAAAGAATGAAAAAAAAGAAAAATATTGCAAACCTCAAGGGGGTGTTGTCCCCAGTTGTGAGGTACAGCCCAATAATTCTGGCCCATTACTGGAGGCCTTGTTGACTTTTTCATGCAACGTGTGGGAGCATTGACTAGAGTGCATCATGTTATTCAATTCTTGGCCTTCTGATCGCTTCATTGGGCACGTGGATGGATAGATTTTATGGACGTACGGTGCTCCACTACGTTGCCACTGCATATGAATATTAAATGAAGAAAAATATGAAAGGGGGTGGGGACCTGGGACTCGAACCCAGGTCCTGAACGTTACCAATAGTAAGCCTTGCCAGTTGATCCAAGCGCGTTTTCTGTATATCACCTAACAAACAAATATTATAAAATAAAACAAACGCGTTAGTGCTCTTTTCGCGCGAAAAATTAAACGCTCCAATCATCGCTCTACACATCATCATCTTCCTTGCGTTGTTCTTTTTTTTCCTGAAACAAAGAAAGAACTGGCAACGGTTTTGCACCGTTCCAGAAAGTCACTTTCAAAAAAATAGCGAACAGGCCATAAGGCCTCATAAATTAGGTGCGAGGGTTGGTATCTCTTCGTCCAAACATGATTGATTTAATGGTCCAGGTTTTGAGTGCCAATTTTTCCTTATTCAAGAACCCCTAATTTGAAAACTTAAGAACCCTAAAAAGCAACAATGGTGAATTCGCATACAGTGTATAAAAACGCAATTAAAGTAGATGGTTAGCTTCAGAACACTTCAATTAGTAAGAATCCATTAAAATTATGCAATGAAAATGCCTGAATTGTAGAACACGATCATGAGAAAAAGGTGAGAAAACTTGATTTCTGTATACCGTTTCAAGGTGTTAGAATTGATGCTTTTGATCCAGGAAGGTTCCTTGATGTCCCAGGAATGTGATAGAATCGTTGTTTCACCTTGAAAAGCACTGGAATATGGTTTTCAGTTTTTGAGTTTTCAAGAGAAATTTCAAGTGTTCATGTGCTTTTTCTGCGCAGCTTAGAGTCAGTGAGCACCAGGGTTTTGATCCAGCTTATGTATGGAGTGAATTAGGTCAAAGAAAACAATCAAAATCCTTGGCATTCATGTCTTGCAAGATTTGATTTCCAAAAATCTTTTTCAATATTTTTTCATGCTATTTTGTACAAATCATGGCCAATTCTCTTCAATTCTTTCCAAATCTAGCTATGCACGAAATATTGAGTATATAATATGCATAAAAAGATTTAAAACCTAGGTTTAGTATTTTTCATGTATTTATTTTAATTTAAATGAATTATTAATAATAAAAATCCAAATAAATAAATAAAAAATGATAAAAACTTCCCTTTGGGCCAAATGGTCGTGCACATGCCTTGGATAATGAATTGTGGAAGAAAAAGAAGCCCATTAGCAATTTTTAGGTCATTTGAATCAATGTTGACTTTTCAAAATATCCAAAAATTTCCCAACTTCCACAAGGCATAACTTGCTCAATTTTTAAGATTTGCTCATGTTCTTGGACATTTTGGAAAGGTCTTTGAGTCCTATAACCAATGCCTTTGGTCCCATGTCATCTTGATTTACCAATCTCAAGTTATGGCCTTTGACTTAAAGTCCCTTTTTGTTGACTTTTGAAAATGACCTATAATGTTGAAATTGATAACTTTTTGTGAGAGAACTTCTTGGACTTGAAGTATGAAGATGAGTTGTAGAAAATGTCTTTCTCTTCAGAATGAGCTTTGGATGGAATTTTTCTGATAATCCATGTGAAAGTTATGCCCTGGTCATTTTACAGTTGACTTTTTCAACTGTCCAAATAAGGAAACTTTTGCATCTTGATGATTTTTGAGCCAAGCTTTGAGAATCATGATCAAGCATTGATCAAATGATGTTTGTGGCTTCAAAATGAGACGTTGACCAAAAATTTGAACTTTTGACTGCCAAATGACCATTTTGCCCCTACAGTTGACTGTAGTGCAATTAGGGTTTTGACTGTGCAATTTTGTGCTGAAAGTCTTGAAACTTTGTATGAGGATGCTTGACCATGTTTATAGGCATGTGGGACTTGATTGGACCCTTGGAAACTTCATTTTCTTGATCAGAACCAAAAACCCTAATTTTGATTGTTCAGGAGGCTCTTGAACTGTGCAACCCTTGGGGAATTTTGAAGCGTGACTTGGCAATTTCTTGAAGAATATGGGAGGGCAAATTTTGGGGTACAACAGTTGCCCCTGTTCAATCTTCTTAGACTTGAGGATGTAGATTGGCTGACGTGCCTTTCGTAATCCGAGGGTAGAAGATGATTGAACACTAGAGTGCCCAGAAATTTGCGCTCACATAGTAGCAGTGTGATGGTGGAATGGGCTTATAGATGCCATTTGGAGATTGTTGGATAGGATGATGGGCTTATAGATGCCATCTGGATGTTGATCGCATAAGAGATTCCTTAGCGAGAACTTGCATATCTGCAAAAAAGAAAATGATTACCTGACCTGTTACAGGAGCTGGTCTTCAAATTCTTTGTATAGATGTGTCCTGACTGGTTACAGGAGCTGGATCTGGAGCTTCAAAAGATGATGAATGAGCCAGGGGTGGTTACTACCTCAGCAGGAACGGTGAGAGAACCTTGGATGACCTTAACCTCAACAGCAATCGTTGGGAAAATCTTGGATAACTTCATTTCAACAGCAAACATTGAGCGAAATCTTGGTGGGAATTACCATCTCCGCAGTATCGGGGAGAGAACCATAGGTGATTACAACCTCAATAGCAATTATTGGGAAAACCTTGGATGGAATTATCGTCTCCGCAGCATTGGGGAGAGAACCATAGGAAATTATAATCTCAAAAGCAATCATTGAGAAAAACCTGGAATGGAATTATCGTCTCCGCAGGATCAGGGAGAGAACCATAGGAAATTATAATCTCAACAGCAATTATTGAGAAAAACCTGAAATGGAATTATCGTCTCTGCGGGATCGGGGAGAGAACCATAGGCAATTATAATCTCAAAAGCAAACATTGAGAAAAACCTTGAATGGAATTATCGTCTCCGCAGCATTGGGGAGAGAACCATAGGCAATTATAATCTCAAAAGCGAACATTGAGAAAAACCTGGAATGGAATTATCGTCTCCGCATGATCGGGGAGAGAACCATAGGAAATTACAATCTCAATAGCAAACATTGAGAAAAACCTGGAATGGGATTATCGTCTCCGCAGCATTGGGGAGAGAACCATAGGAAATTACAATCTCAATAGCAAACATTGAGAAAAACCTGGAATGGAATTATCGTCTCCGCAGCATTAGGGAGAGAACCATAGGAAATTATAATCTCAAAAGCAATCATTGAGAAAAACCTTGGATGGAATTATCGTCTCCGCAGCATTGGGGAGAGAACCATAGGGAATTATAATCTCAAAAGCAATCATTGAGGAAAACCTGGAATGGAATTATCGTCTCCGCAACATTGGGGAGAGAACCATAGGAAATTATAATCTCAAAAGCAAACATTGAGAAAAACCTGGAATGGAATTATCGTCTCCGCAGCATTGGGGAGAGAACCATAGGAAATTACAATCTCAATAGCAAACATTGAGAAAAACCTGGAATGGAATTATCGTCTCCGTAACATCGGGGAGAGAACCATAGGAAATTATAATCTCAAAAGCAATCATTGAGAAAAACCTTGGATGGAATTATCGTCTCCGCAGCATTGGGGAGAGAACCATAGGAAATTATAATCTCAAAAGCAATCATTGAGAAAAACCTTGGATGGAATTATCGTCTCCGCAACATTGGGGAGAGAACCATAGGAAATTATAATCTCAAAAGCAATCATTGAGAAAAACCTGGGATCACTTCTACTGAGTCTTCATCAGAAAAATCTGTTTGGGGTCGATTTAGCTGGACTAGAGAAGGCCTTGGACTGGATAAGAAATCTTTGGAGTCGATTAACTGAACCGGTCTAGGTCTTGGAATGTCTTCAACTGGGTCTTTATCAGAAAAATCTATTTGGGGTCGATTTAGCTGGACTAGAGAAGGCCTTGGACTCGATAAGAAATCTTTGGAGTCGATTAACTGAACCGGTCTAGGTCTTGGAATGTCTTCAACTGGGTCTTTATCAGAAAAATCTGTTTGGGGTCGATTTAACTGGACCAGAGAAGGCCTTTGACTGGATAATAACCAGAGAAATCTTTGGAGTCGATTTAACTGAGCCAGATAAGGTCTTAGAGTTTTCAACTGGGTCTTTATCAGAAAAATCTGTTTGGGGTCGATTTAACTGGACCAGAGAAGGCCTTTGACTGGATAATAACCAGAGAAATCTTTGGAGTCGATTTAACTGAGCCAGATAAGGTCTTAGAGTTTTGAAATATGATTGAGAATTTAGCTGAATCTTTCCTGAAAGGTAAAGGTCAGTCATATGCAATGCATGATATGGACCAAGCAATGATGTTCTCAACATAAATGAGATTTGTAAGATATGATGCGTCTATGCATGCTATAATGATGTATGTGATGTTTAGGAATGTATGCTTTCGTCTAGGAAAGTAAATCCTTGACGGGCGCCGGGAAGTCATATCCTGGGCTGATGTTGAAGAATAGATTTCGCTTCCGCTGGGGATGATAGCTGCAAGAATACCGGTAGGAGAAGATAACTCCGTTGGGGAATAAACTTGGCGAATGGAATAACTCTGCGGGGGGAAAAGTACCCTGACGATCTTGCTGGGAAGCGATACTCTGTGGAGAGAGGTACTTTGCTGGAATGTTGATAATAACTTGCTGGAGATACCCTTGTTGTGTTGGAAGTGTTAATAGACTTCGCTGGGGATAAGAAGACTTTGCCGAGAACGATCTTTCCGTGGCTTTTGGCTGAGGATAACCCAGTTATATCCTGGTAGGGAAATAACTCTTTGAATAAAGCCGTGAGACGCGTTCATGCTTTTGTGAGGATAAGCTTCCAGAATCTACTGGAGATAAGCTTACTGCTTGGGGAGATAAATTCCAACTTTCCTGGGGAACTGGATTGGACTCTCCTGGGGAAGTTTTGAACTGCGGGGAAGTGACTCCAATGAATGTTTGATATACCGCCGGGGAACAATCTTTAGGCCAAGACTGCCGGGGATGCTTGTTAAGGATATACATACTGCCGGGGAATGTTGAGATCTGCTGGAGGATACCCAACTTCTTTAAGTTCCGATAACTTTGCTTGGAGAAGAGTGCACTGGCTTGTTGGTTCACTCTCTGGGGAATTGAGATATGCCGGTTATGTTTTTTAGCTGAACCTACCTTGGTACCTTGGAGGACAGAACAATTAGATTACTAGACAACTCTTTATTGCCCCTGTTTCTAATGTTACCTGTAATTAATCCTTTGTTTCGTATGCAAATATTTATGAGTTAGCAAATTATTATCAATGCATATATCACAAATTGAACCTTGGACGTTCTTCGCAAAACAAAACAGAAAAAGGAAAAACAATTGGCACTTTTTAACTGAAAAATATTTGTATTGATTTTTGAATGGCCTGTAAATAGGCGTTTTGCGTACAAGAGGCTGACGTCCTAGTAAGAGAACGCCGCCGAACAAAAGAGTTTATACAAATTTTGTACAAAAGAAAATAAAACAGCTGTGTGAAATGAATGATCCCACTGGGTTTCAACTCTGCTATTGCCGTTATATCTCTGAGCGTCTCATCACTTGATGACCTTGGTTGAAGGTGAAGCTGACTGATCGATGCCGTCTGAACTTGATGTAGATACCGGATTCTGGATGCAAAATGATCCAATGAGACATAGTATTACGCTTTTATCCCTAACTTTTGCCTGGACCGCCCTTTCGGGTTTTCAGTCCACCGGGATACCCATTTTTGCCCAAGCCGCCTTTTCAGGTTTTCGACTTGCCGGGTGTACAGATTTTTTTTCATTTCATCCCTTCATTTTGCCCGAACCCTTTTGGTTCGCCGGGAAGCCCTAATTTTTGCCTAGGCATGTCAGCCTAGCGGGTCTTTTTTATGCGTAGTATCTTTTTACTATGTCTGCATTGGCGGGGTGAGGAAGGTCGTCACCGTCCATGTTGGTTAAAATCATGGCTCCTCCTGAGAACACATGTTTAACCACAAATGGCCCTTCATACGTAGGGGTCCATTTGCCCCTTGGATCACTCTGCGGAAGGATGATTCGCTTGATTACCAGATCCCAAACTTGATACTCTTGTGGTCTGACCTTTTTGTTAAATGCCCTGATCATCCGTTTTTGATACGTCTGACCATGACAGATAGCCGCAAGTCTCTTCTCATCAATAAGGTTGAGCTGATCAAGTCGTGTCTGGATCCAATCATCCTCGTTCAGATTTGCATCCTTCATTATCCGGAGAGAGGGTATTTGCACTTCGATTGGTAAGACTGCCTCCATACCATAAACCAGAGAGAAGGGAGTTGCCCCGATTGACGTCCTGGCTGAGGTACGGTACCCATGTAGAGCAAACGGTAACATCTCGTGCCAATCCTTATAAGTCACTGTCATCTTCTGCACGATTTTCTTGATGTTTTTATTTGCTGCTTCTACAGCCCCATTCATCTTCGGTCTGTAAGGAGAAGAATTGTGGTGCTGTATTTTGAACTGCTCGCAGAGCTCAGTGATCATCTTGTTATTCAGATTGGTACGCTTGTCTGTAATAATTCTCTCTGGGACGCCGTACCGACAGATCAGATTATGCGGAATGAACCGTGCCACAACAGTCTTGGTTACCGTAGCATAGGAAGCTGCTTCAACCCACTTTGTAAAATAATCAATCGCCACTAGGATGAAGCGATGCCCATTGGATGCCATAGGTTTAATCTCACCGATCATGTCTATGCCCCACATTGCAAACGGCCAAGGCGCAGTCAGAACATTCAGAGGAACTGGAGGAACATGCACCTTGTCCGCATAAATCTGGAACTTATGGCATGTCCTAGAATGTTGGTAGCAGTCAGCTTCCATTGTGGACCAGTAATACCCTGCCCGAAGGATCTTCTTAGCCATAGTGTGTCCACTGGAATGTGTACCAAAGGTCCCTTCATGTAGCTCTTCCATGATCCTTTCTGCTTCAGTTTTATCCACACAATGCAGTAAGGTTGAATCATGGTTTCGCTTGTACAAGACGCCATTGCTAAGGAAGAACTTTGCCGCGAACCTCCTCAGGAACTTCTTATCATTGACAGATGCACCTTCAGGGTATTCCTGAGCTTCCAGGTATCTCTTCACCTCATGGTACCAAGGTTTCTCAGTCACCAATTCAGTCTCGAGATCGCAACAGTATGCCGGTTCGTCCAGTTTCCAGATGATGATCCGGGGAGCTTCATTGTCCCATTTGACCTTGAACATAGAAGACATTGTAGCTAACGCGTCCGCCAGCTGATTCTCTTCTCTTGGAAAGTGTTCAAAGGTTATTTCTGTGAAGTGGGGGATCCAGGTCAATACACATTCTCTGTAAGGAATAAGATTCGGATGTTTCGTATCCCACTCTCCTTTGATCTGATTGATCACGAGAGCGGAATCTCTGAAGACACTCAGAAACTTAATCCTTAGGTCGATCGCAGCTTGAAGACCCATGATGCACGCCTCATACTCTGCCATGTTGTTGGTACAGTTGAAACATAGCCGGGCAGTGAGTGGAGTATGAGTACCTTGAGGAGATATGATGATGGCGCCGATACCGTTTCCCAAAGCGTTGGAGGCTCCGTCAAAGTGCATAGACCATCGAGATCCTTCCTCAGGTCCTTCATCCGGTCCAGGTACTTCACAATCAGTCACTATCATGATGCTTTTGTCCGGAAACTCGAAGTTCATTGACTGATAGTCGTCTACGGCCTGATGTGCCAAGTGGTCTGCCAATACACTTCCCTTGATGGCTTTCTGGGTCATGTACTGAATGTCGTATTCCGTCAAGATCATTTGCCATCTTGCAATTCTCCCAGACAGAGCAGGCTTTTCGAATATATACTTTATAGGATCCATCTTTGAGATCAACAAGGTAGTGTGAGTCAGCATATACTGTCTCAGCCGGCGAGCAGCCCATACCAAAGCGCAGCAAGTTTTCTCGAGCAGTGAGTATCGGGTCTCACAGTCGGTAAACTTTTTGCTAAGGTAATAAATGGCATGCTCTTTTCGGCCAGACTCGTCATGCTGCCCCAGCACACACCCCATTGAGTTGTCAAGCACTGTTAGGTATAATATCAGAGGTCTCCCTTCAACCGGTGGCATAAGAATGGGTGGTTCTTGGAGATACTCCTTGATTCTGTCAAAAGCGGCCTGACATTCATCATTCCAACGTACTACCTGATCTTTCTTCAGCAGCTTGAAGATTGGCTCACAGGTAGCAGTTAGGTGTGAGATGAAGCGAGCAATGTAATTCAGGCGTCCTAAAAAGCCTCTGACCTCCTTCTCTGTCCTAGGAACTGGCATCTCTTGAATAGCTTTGACCTTAGCAGGGTCCACTTGAATACCTTTATCGCTGACCACGAAGCCTAGCAACTTTCCAGATCTAACCCCGAAGGTGCACTTGTTCGGGTTCAACCTCAGCTTGTATAGTTTCAACCGGTCAAACAATTTCTGCAGATGATCTAGGTGCTCTTCCTCAGTCTGGGACCTTGCGATCATGTCGTCAACATACACTTCTATCTCATGATGGATCATGTCATGAAATAAAGCAACCATAGCACGTTGGTAGGTTGCCCCAGCGTTCTTCAGTCCAAAAGGCATGACCTTGTAGCAGAAGGTGCCCCACTGAGTAACAAATGTAGTCTTTTCCATGTCTTCAGGTGCCATCTTGATCTGATTGTAACCTGAAAAGCCATCCATGAAAGAGAATACCTTGTGCTGAGCTGTATTATCAACAAGGACATCAATGTGAGGTAGGGGGAAGTCATCCTTGGGGCTGGCCCTGTTCAGATCCCTGTAGTCGACACACATTCTGACCTTACCGTCCTTCTTAGGTACCGGCACCACATTAGCAACCCACTGAGGGTAAGAAGTCACTGCAAGGAACCCGACATCAAACTGCTTCATAACCTCGGCTTTGATCTTCTCAGACATCTCTGGACGCATACGGCGGACCTTTTGCTTAACCGGGGGGCAGTCTTCCTTAGTAGGCAAGTGATGCACCACAATATCGGTATCCAACCCGGGCATGTCTTCGTAGGACCAGGCAAAGATCTCCATATAATCATGTAGCATCTGAGTCAACCGTTGCTTCACGCTGAGCTCTAGGTTGGCACCAATCTTTATCTCTTTCCTGTCTGCCTCCGTACCCAGGTTTATTGTTTCCACTGGCTCTTCATGGGGTTGAATTGCCCTCTCTTCCTGAAGTAACAGTCTTGCAAGCTCGCCAGGCACTTCGCAATCATCTTCACCTTCGTCTTCGGCTAAGTTGATCGGATTTTCGAAGTCATAACTGGCAGTAGCAGAGTTGTTATCAGTGAGATCCAGAGTGGATTGAAACCTGTATGAGTGAGTGTGTGTGTAAATACAGCTGTTTTG
The DNA here is from genome assembly GCA_948472305.1 of Vicia faba. NCBI lineage: Eukaryota > Viridiplantae > Streptophyta > Magnoliopsida > Fabales > Fabaceae > Vicia > Vicia faba. The sequence goes on from OX451735.1 coordinate 1,000,657,852, forward strand.
AAATATATGTAAAGGAAAGAAAGACAGGAAAGGAGCATAAGATTTGCAATGCGAGAAACGTCCAAGATTTTCATTTATGATATATGAAATGACAATTTATATGCCCTCACAAATAGAACCACGGTGCCTCGGGTAAGACACCGGGCCATAGAGTTTATTATTGTTTATTACAAAAATAACAAAACAAGGAAGTTTATTACTGCGTAACAAAAGTAACAGGAGTATGGTCCTTAGCAATCCAATTGGTCAATCCGCCTTCGGTCGTCGGGTAGATCCAGCTATTGAATTCTGCTTCATCCACTTCATTGTCTTCGCCAACAACATTCACTCCTGGATTTGTAATGAACACAGGAGGTCTTCTGGTCTTCGCCTTCTGCATAGCTTTCTGACCCTCTGCAGTAAAACCCAGCCCAAATTTGTCAGTTTTCTGTGTAAGGTCTGGAAGCCTTCCCCAGTTAGCACATTCACCTTTTTGAACCACAACCCGGGCATCCTTTAGGGAAGCCATCTTCAAAGGAACATTCTCTTCTATTGCTGTTTCTGCTGCCGCTGAAATTGGAAGCACCTCCTCGAAATGCTGAAAGGGGGTTTCAATAAACTCCCCGTCCATCTCAATGTATCTGAAGGAATTCAAGTGGCTCACCATATATTCCTCCTCTCCTTGCACAGTGACGATCTTCCCTCTGACAGGGTACTTCAGCTTCTGGTGCAAGGTAGAGGTCACTGCCCCAGCTTTATGGATCCAAGGTCGACCCAGTAGACAAGAGTATGATGGACGGATATCCATCACATAAAATGTAGAGTCAAACACTTGAGAACCCACACGAATGGGAATGTCAACCTCTCCATGAACCATCCTTTTTGAACCGTCAAAGGCCCTGACGATGATATTGCTGGGTTTCAATTCCAGGCCTTCACAATCTAAACGGTCTAAAGCCTTCTTGGGTAGCACGTTCAAGGACGAACCAGTATCCACCAATACATGTGCCAGAGTAGTGCCCCTGCATTCGATAGAGACATGCAGGGCATCATTGTGGTCTCTTCCTTTCGCAGTCAGGTCAGCATTTGAGAAACCCAAGCCATTGTCTGCTGTCAGATTTGCTACGCAATCAGTGAACTGGACTGCAGATGTCTCCTGTGGCACATGGGCCGTCTTGAGAAACGAGATCAGGGCCTTAGCATGGGCCTCGGAGCACAACAATAAAGAGAGCATGAAGATTTTGGAGGGCGTGTGCCCCAGCTGTTCCACAACATTGAAGTCACTCTTCTTTATAATTTTCAAGATTTCCTCCATCTCTTGTTGGGAGGCCTCAGTAGTTATAGGTATAGGTGCCTCCATCTGGGCAGGCTCAACTTCAATTCCTTTGCCCCGAGCATTGGATGACTCGGCAGCAGGAGAAACAACTTGATCAGCAACAGGAACAGGTAGACTTGTAGGAGTTATAAGGAGTGGTCTTCGAGCAGCAGGCGGTGCAATGTCAGGCGAGAAGAGCCTGCCACTACGGGTAACCTTGGCTGGGCCAGGGATATCACAGATGCTGGCGCCAGTGTTGAATTCTTGTTTGATCCCATTCACATACACATCTGCCCCGTAGTGCCAGGGGACAGCTTTATCAGATACGTAGGGAAGAGGCCCCGGAACAGTGATAACAATAGGTGCGACAGTCATGATTTGAACAGGCTTCTTCGGGAGAGCCTTGATCGGATTATTGAAGATGGTAACCACAGAAACCTCTTCTACCGGAACCAACTGAACAGCAGACTTCTTAAACAGAATCTCCTTGCTATCCATTAGGCTTTGGATGCCTAACTTCAGCAAGGGACAACCAGCTAGGGAAACAACACAGAACAGGCAACCTTCACTGCAACCCGGAAATAAACCGGCCAGCAGCAGGTTCCTCTTGACAGTCTTCAGAGGAGTGGCTAGATCATCCACGGAAACAGCGTAAACATCTTCATCAACAGCATTTACCCCATGCTGAGGCATAGGAGCAGTAACCACATTCGACCTCTCAGGCGCTTCAAACTGTATCTCTTTCGCGTCGATAAGGTCTTGCACCTTATTCCTTAATGCCCAACAGTCGTCAGTGGAATGCCCCGGGCCATCAGAATGATAAGCACAATGAGCATTTGGGTTGTACTTAGGAGATGTAGTTTTTGCAAACTTCGGAGCCTCTCTGACAGTCACTAAATTGGTGGATAGCAACTGTGGCAGGATCTGCGATAAAGTCATGCTCAAATGGGTAAACTCTCTCCGGGGTCTTTCAGCCCTTTGGGGATTGGTTGGCCGAGGAGCGGCAGCAGGCTTAGCAATCATTACCGCACTGACAGATTGGCGGCGCTCAGATCTCTCTGGTCTCTTGGAACCATATACAGCACTAGCCTCCTTCTTGAAGGGTTTCTTCTCGGAACTTGTAGATGCACCCTTTGGAATCTTACCAGACTTCAACCCAGCCTCGATTCTCTCTCCAGTCAGAATAAGATCAGTGAATCCAGCAGAAGAATTCCCAATAAGATGGTTGAAAAATGGCCTAGATAGGGTCCCCAAGAACATGTCTACCAACTCCCGATCAGTCAACGGAGGCTGCACCCTGCCAGCCAGATCTCTCCACTTCTGAGCGTACTCTTTAAAACCTTCACTTGAACCTAACGACATACCCTGGAGTTGGGTACGTGTAGGGGCAAGGTCGGCATTATATTGATACTGCTTGTAGAAAGCAGTAGCCAACTCCTCCCAGTTACGAACCTTGGTCCCATCCAGCTGATAGAACCATTCGAGATGAGTCCCTGAAAGACTCTCCTAGAAGAAGTGGATCCACAAATTCTTATCCGCTGAGTACGGTTGGATTTTCCGAACATAGGACCTGAGATGTAGCTTGGGACAAGACGCCCCGTCATACTTAGTGAAAGATGGTGCTTTGAACTTCCGAGGAATAATCACACCAGTAGACAAACCCAGATCTCCAAAATCCAGCCCAGGTACCTGTTGTATCTCCATAGCATTCAACCTATCCTCCAGTTGCTTGTATCTGTCTTCTGCAGGAGGGTATTGTTCTTCATCAAAATTAGTCTCGTTGTCAGAGACTACCGGACTAGGACCTTTTTCTGCTTGAGGAGTACTCTTGCCAATAGAAGAACCAGCCTCTTCATTTTGCAGAGTATTGCCAAACCTTCGGCCCGAGCTAAACAGAACAGTTCTTCTCTTCTTCTTCTTCTCCTTCTTCAGGAGCAGAGCCTTCAGCTCTTCTTGGCCTTGAGCCAAACCCTTGATTAATTCCTGAAATTGCGCATTCTGCGCCTGAAGAGCTTTGATGGATGTCTCAGTTGATGACGAGTCAGGATTCATGATGCTGAAATAAACAGCGAAGAACTGTAAGCAACCTGAAAAGAGGAAAAACCTGCTATGCACATGATGAATGATATGTGTTTATGCAATGCATTCAAGGGTTCGAAAGTTCAAATTTGTTGTAGACAAAAAGGAACGCACGTTATCATTAAGGAAATAATTGTTCAGTACATCAAAGCCTCATGGGCAAAATAATACAAAAGCAAATCAATCCCAAAATACACTACACATCCTCTTTGGAGCTATGTAAGTGTTGAGGTTCCTCTCCTCATGCAACAGGTGAGTGAGCTCCAAGACCTTCTTTTCACTAGCATGCAGACTGGTCTCAAGAGAATTCCGTTCTTCCTTAAGCTGGATCCAGCTCTTCTGCATCTCTTCCCAGGATGTGGGCATATCAGGGTGCTGAATAGTGTAGGACACTTCTCCTTCCAAGACTGGTTCTTTGATCACAGGGAGCATATGGGGATAAGGCATCACTAACTTCTGGGAGCGGGCTCGTACCCACTTGAGATAAGGTTCCAACGGGATGGAGTTCCTGTGCCCCAGTGTCTTACTGTCTATCCTACTTGGCATCCTCCAGGCTCTGATAAATCTCTGGCGAAGTCCTTAAGTATCGTTGTCGAAGTCAAAAACTATGTCAGGAATTAACATGTCATGAGGACCATCCCTCCGAGCATAACCAAACTGTCTCCAAGCCAGGCATGGGTTGTAAGTAATACCTCCTCTGATTCCAAGTAAAGGAACATTAGGGTACTCCCTGCAACGATCAATGATAGTGACATCCTCTCTGGACCTAGGGCACCAATGTATATCTGCATGTGTAAGAGTCATCAACCGTTGTGACCATCTCAAACCCCGCTCATTCTTCAAGACTGATTGTGGAAGGTGCGAAATAAACCACCTTCCCAGGAGAGGAGTGCAACACATAAGGACACCTCTTTTTCTGATGGTTCGAGTGTAACATGAGTGAAGGATGTCTCCCAGCAACGTAGGTATAGGATTCCTGGACATAAAGATCTGGACAGCACTGATATCTATAAGCTGATATGGGTTAGGGAACAACACCAAACCATAGACAAGGAGGGCCACCACTTCTTCAAAAGCTTGTAAATCAAGGGAGTTCCAACATTCATAGGCCTTTTCAAACAGAAACCTGGCTAAGAACCCTTTGATACCACTTCTAACTTCCCAATGTCCCTTGAGGTCAGATGACTGTAGGTGCAAGGCTTTAGCAATCTCTTCAAGCTTGGGTTCCTTTTCCGTACCGTTGTAGGGTAGTTGATCAAGGATAGGGATCTTCAGGAGCCGGGAGAACTCCTCCAATGTAGGTACCAGCTGATAGTCCAAGAAGGTGAAACAGTGATGCAGAGGATCAAAGAACTGGAACAGGACCTTTATCATGTCTTCCTCAATGTTGGTATTGACCAAGCTGATGAGACTTCCATGTCTTTCACTGAATGAAGAGTTCTCGGGAATCCTGGATATAAGCTCCTTAAGCTGAGGAGGGATCCTTACAAGACTGATTTGAATTGTCTTTCTACGAACAGTTTCCATGTCCTACAAAACAAGAACAAAGATGAAAACTCGAACCCCTGAAATGGTTAGTCAATGCATATGATGCTGGATGATGTCATGATGCTATGATTAAACACACCACAGATATTTACAAAGACAAACATATAAGGCACACAAGGCACACAAGACAAGCCCTTAGGGTTTAAGGCCAGCATGGGGTCTGGGTAGTACCCTCTTGAAGTTGGTGGGTTCATCCTGTCCTATTAGAAGTAACCGGGTTCTAAGGGTCCCAATATCACGGGATTGCTTTCATTGTTCATCGTTTCGATTTAGCCACTGAACTGGCGGCCGAAATATTCCAAGAAAGCAACCCTCAATTGAGTGTAGTATCGAGTATCAACCAACCTCGGACTGCACCAAAGTCAGTTATCTCACTACCCTAAAGAGGCCAAGATAGTTCAATTAAGGTTCCTAAGGTCTGTTGATGCTTCACGACACCATGCGGAGGCCCCGTACTCTCCTTGACTGAACTCAAGGGTTACCGGTACACACCAAAGTGCCACATCAACGTAGCAGACTGTTTCAACCATGTCGGTATACCCCGCACAGTTCCCTCACAGTCTTGTTGCTACTTTCTAAGAATGTATCCCCCAGATCCGGGTTAGGATCTATAAAACTCCCAAGCAACCCACAATTTAAAGCACACAAGGAAAACAATTGAAAACACAGTTATGAACTAGCCCTAAGGTACACCTCACTTTAAGTTAAGTCCCCAGCAGAGTCGCCAGTTCTGTGATCGGTGGATCTGGAACAGACTGTTTAAAGCTGGTTCGCGAAATGTCGCGGAAGCAAGAGTCGCCACCATCTTTTATTTTCTCCAAATGGAAAGGACAAAAGCACAGAAAAATTCCTTATAGAGATTGCTCTCGGTTCGGGAGGTAGGTTATAGAAAGGGAAGGTGTTAGCACCCTTTCTATCCATGGTTATCCATGGGCTCTTAGATACTTGCTCATTTGTGTTTTCAAAGTGGTTTGTTTGCTTTTCAACTGTGGGTTTTAAAAAGTTTCTTTGAAAATTCCAGTTCGACTCTTGTATCGGTCCTCAAGAGTGTTTGAAAAATTGCTTTCGAAAGCTTTTTGAAAATGTGTTGGTGTGAAAAGTATTTTGTTTTGAAATTTAGAGCAAGTATCTAGAGTCGTCTACCTACCCTAAGGAATTCGTCTGTGTAAATGTCCTTTAAAGTAGTGCCATCCCACCATTGAAAGGTAGGTAGCACCACCGTTGGAGGTGTTCGGGTCAATTCGAGGTTCGGGACATAGTGATCACCAGAGCAATGGGAAGACACCTTAGAAGCTACCCTCATGCCAGGTTCCCGGATCATGAGGACTTACTAAGACATCCTCTACTCGACGATCACCTTTCGAGGCAAGACAACAGTGAGGCGTACCCTAGGGGTGGTGTGTGAATTTGTGTGTCAAGAACAAGCAAGCTATACCAATCAAGAACAAGGATTTTCCTGTGCTAAAATCCAATGTAAGTGGTTCACGACTTTGGCTTGTTCTTGAAATTGAATTGCATGATTTTGGCATCTATAGCATGAAATACTTATATATTCTTGCTCCTTGAAACATTTGCAAGCTATCTATAACATTCAATTGCATTTTTTGTGGACTATATCAGAATTCACCATTGCTAGGTTTTGTTGGCTCGTTTTAGGATCTTTTCACACAGGTAAAATTGGGCCACAAGAAGGGCACCATCATGCTCAGCAGGACAAGACGAGTTGATTCATGGCATTAGATTTTGCTTATCATGCTTGTGTTTGATTTTAAGATATGCAGGGGTTATAGCTACGGACATTTGTCCGTAGGTAAAAGTCATTGCATCTTTTAGTCACGGAGAGAGGACATGGATGAAGGCGTGGCATCACCCTATTCACCCATTTAAATTTGCGCGCGGATGACTTTTGTTTTCGCTTGTTTTTTTAATATAATGATTATTGATTGTTTGACATACAATGCGCGCATGTAGCCCAGTTGGTGTGGAGGTGAGTGTAAAAGGCCTTAGGACCTGGGTTCGAATCCCAGGTCCCCCCCATTCTTTCATGTTATTTTTCTTTCATTGATTAGGCATGCATACAAATCATAAGGACCACCATGCACCCTCAGGATCCAACCATGGGATCTCCAGGAGGCCAGATCTGAAGGCCATCATTGAAGGATCTATCATATGACCTAGTGTTGGCTGGAGATTTTGATGATATTATTAGAAGCAAAGTAAATTGGACGTTTCGATTGAAATGAAACAGAACGTCATGTTTCGAAATAGCAGAAGCAGTGTTTCGAATGGGCATATCAAAGCTTGGAGCTTCGAGTGACAGTTATGAGAATATATCCAAAGAAGTCTCGAAATGATAACAAGGTTGTGTCTAAGAAATGCGTTCGAAGCGAAGAAGTGCCAAAACATTTGAAATTCAAATGCAAGCGGGATGTTCGAAATTTGAAATTTATGCGCTGGAGCATTCGAAGACGCGTGGAAGCAAGAGAGAGGCATTGCTCTGCATGTTCTGAACGTGGCAGAATCTTATAGCAAGACCGTTATGGTCGAAGTAGTATAAATAGAAGTCTTAGCATTAGGATTTCGTGTGTCATATCTATTGTACAAAAAACTCAGTAAACATTCAAATTACCACATGGCTAGGGAAACGAATGCAAGAGCAATGTACGTATGATAACACCACATGTTTATGATTTAATGAAAACTCTTTATCATTTCCAGTACTTTCCTTTATCTTTATGTCAATACCATTTACAAGTTTTTGCATCTAAAGTCTTTTTATTCAAAATCTTCTCACTGATGCCTTACATTTAAATACTTTCTTTCCGTTTTAAATACTTTACATTTCAGAAACTGTTATACATTTCATGCCTTTATCTTCAAGTTTTTATCCTTCGAACACCTTTTTCACGTAAAGCCATTTTACAGTTTTCTTGCATTAAACGCTTTCTTCATATTTCGAATCTTTTACATTAACTGTGTTTTTTTACGTTTCGAAGTCATTTACTTGTCTTTTATGCAGTTTTTACATGTCTTTACAATTGACCTTTATTCATGCAATTTAGTTTCGCGCACATTTATTTGATCATACCTTTAGATCTTTAAGAGAAAAATCAAGATAAGTTAAACACCTACACAACATTCTAAATACCAACCATGAATACCAGTTCGATCATGAGAGTTACCCTAATGACCAACACATCCTAGGATCAATCTAGTCGATCCTGCGAGTTACCAGAGAAATTGAATAACAGTCAGTAAGTTTATTCGATAGTTTGGAGGACTAGCGGTTGTTTACCAGAAATCACTGTAAACAAATTGGCACACCTGATGGGACCAATCGTTGGACATTACAGAATTTAGAATAGAATTAAAGATTGTTGAGACACAACCATTATAAAAAGACCCTCTGAGTGATAAGTTTGTTGTTTTATGAACCTAAGAAGTGGTAAAATAACCAACAGCAACCAACCCTTATCCAGAAGAAAACGTTTGAACAAGATGTCTAATTCTGACAATCAACAAGGGGAACAAAATGCCCCACATACAACAGGCACTAATGTGTCCGCTTCGATGGGAACGTCTAATGTGATCCCTTCGAATGCACAGTCTGTTGCATCTTCTACCAGTAATATAGCCACTAATGGAGTAAGTGGCATATCAACTAATAGTTCGTTCTTAGGAAATACTGGAACCATTGGTTATCCCGGGGGATTCGTTCCACCATTAGGGACACAAACCCATTTCGCCACCCCACTAACTAGACCACCCGGTTTTGATGGTAATAGAACAAGAAATTCCTCTTATGGAATGCCAACATCTTTTATGGCAGGTTTACACAATTCCACATCGAATTCATCACCCCAATTAGGGTCTGGGTCTGGGGCGAATCAGTTTATGACAAATAACCAAGGGTCAGTGGGTTATAGCACAATGCCTATTTTAACCACAGAAAACCAGTTGGCTTTTAGGCAATTGATGGATGACAGTAACCATAATATGATAGGGGTATTAGCACAAACTATGCAGGAAATATTTGCCCCAATAGTACAAAATGTGACTGTGACAAACAGAGAAAACGCAGATAACATGAGTCAAATAGCAGACTTCTTTGCTCCCCCAGAGAGGCGTAGGCAGAATCAGGCGGGAGTTCGAGCAAACATACCTATTATGGAACAAGTTGCTAACGACCCAACTTATAGACCACCTAGAGAAGAAGTTAACTTGGGGGCAAGGGCACAAAGGCTAGAAGCCCCAATGATCCCAGGCCCACAAAGAGAAATTATGGAACCAGGGGCAAGGGTCGAAAGGCTGGAAGTCCCAGAGTTTCGAGAAGAACAACCTAGGGGGGTTGTCATGGTGGGTCGAAATCAAGATGCTGATGCTGTTGTTCATAGAATTCGAAACGATAACATCTTGGCAGAAAACAATTTAACCACCATGATAGAGAGAGTCATGGCCCAGAATGGCCTCAACACAGGAATTAGAAGGCCAAATTATACTTCTCCTATATTAGATTGCATAATGCATACTAATTTACCAAGGGGATATAAAGTCCCTAAGTTTACAAAGTTCGCTGGGGATACCAATGAGTCAACAGTCGAACATATAGCCAGATATCTAACCGAAGCGGGAGATATAGCCAATAATGAAGACCTCAGGATCAAATATTTCCCAAGTTCCCTGACTAAAAACGCCTTCACATGGTTCACTGTGATCGGTAGATCTGGAACTGACTGTTTAAAGCTGGTTCACGAAATGTCGCGGAAGCAAGAGTCGCCACCGTCTTTTATTTTCTCCAAATGGAAAGGACAAAAGCACAGAAAAATTCCTTATAGAGATTGCTCTCGGTTCGGGAGGTAGGTTATAGAAAGGGAAGGTGTTAGCACTCTTTCTATCCATGGTTATCCATGGGCTCTTAGATACTTGCTCATTTGTGTTTTCAAAGTGGTTTGTTTGCTTTTCAACTGTGGGTTTTAAAAAGTTTCTTTGAAAATTCCAGTTCGACTCTTGTATCGGTCCTCAAGAGTGTTTGAAAAATTGCTTTCGAAAGCTTTTTGAAAATGTGTTGGTGTGAAAAGTATTTTGTTTTGTTTTGAAATTTAGAGCAAGTATCTAGAGTCGTCTACCTACCCTAAGGAATTCGTCTGTGTAAATGTCCTTTAAAGTAGTGTCATCCCACCATTGAAAGGTAGGTAGCACCACCGTTGGAGGTGTTCGGGTCAATTCGAGGTTCGGGACATAGTGATCACCAGAGCAATGGGAAGACACCTTAGAAGCTACCCTCATGCCAGGTTCCCGGATCATGAGGACTTACTAAGACATCCTATACTCGACGATCACCTTTCGAGGCAAGGCAACAGTGAGGCGTACCCTAGGGGTGGTGTGTGAATTTGTGTGTCATGTTCATTTGCATTTATCTTGTCATGGTATAGGTGATCTACGCATTTGTTTTTATTTTTGTCCATTCATTCTTGCATGCATTTGTTAACAGTTAAAAATTGCGAGAAAGATAAAATTCTAAACTATTACAAAAGGCGCGGGTCCACATCGCCAAAATTTCCTGAACCTGATTTGACAGAAAATAAAGAAATAATGAAAAGTAAAGTGCGAGAAATTAATTTACAAGGCCTTGGGAGAGATACATAAATATTAAACGAAAAAGAGATAAACACGCGAATTAAATAAGAATTAAAACGAGGGCGTTGGACTCCTTTTGCAAAATTAAATTAAATGATGGAATTAATTATTTAAAAAAAAAAGAAATTGTTTTTGGTATTTTTTGGTTTTAATGAAAAAAGAATTAATTAAACTAACATGCTAACCCTAATTAATTTACATGCAATTTAATTACAAAAATAAATATTTAATATTTAATTATTATGAAAGAAAATAAAAAGGGATAAAAATTAATTAAACCCTAATTCTACCAATTTTAGATTTTTATTATGAAAATATTATAATTAACCCTAATTTAATAACTAAAATTAATTAATGCAATTTATTTACAAAAATACTAAAATAAAATATTTATTATATTTTTTCTCTTTTCTGATTTTTTTAATTGTCTTGTGTTTTTATAAAAAAATAATTAAATTAACAGAATTAATTAAGAATAATAATTGAAAGTAAAAAAAAAGAATGAAAAAAAAGAAAAATATTGCAAACCTCAGGGGGGTGTTGTCCCCAGTTGTGAGGTACAGCCCAATAATTCTGGCCCATTACTGGAGGCCTTGTTGACTTTTTCATGCAACGTGTGGGAGCATTGACTAGAGTGCATCATGTTATTCAATTCTTGGCCTTCTGATCGCTTCATTGGGCACGTGGATGGATAGATTTTATGGACGTACGGTGCTCCACTACGTTGCCACTGCATATGAATATTAAATGAAGAAAAATATGAAAGGGGGTGGGGACCTGGGACTCGAACCCAGGTCCTGAACGTTACCAATAGTAAGCCTTGCCAGTTGATCCAAGCGCGTTTTCTGTATATCACCTAACAAACAAATATTATAAAATAAAACAAACGCGTTAGTGCTCTTTTCGCGCGAAAATTTAAACGCTCCAATCATCGCTCTACACATCATCATCTTCCTTGCGTTGTTCTTTTTTCCCCTGAAACAAAGAAAGAACTGGCAACGGTTTTGCACCGTTCCAGAAAGTCACTTTCAAAAAAATAGCGAACAGGCCATAAGGCCTCATAAATTGGGCGCGAGGGTTGGTATCTCTTCGTCCAAACATGATTGATTTAATGGTCCAGGTTTTGAGTGCCAATTTTTCCTTATTCAAGAACCCCTAATTTGAAAACTTAAGAACCCTAAAAAGCAACAATGGTGAATTCGCATACAGTGTATAAAAACGCAATTAAAGTAGATGGTTAGCTTCAGAACACTTCAATTAGTAAGAATCCATTAAAATTATGCAATGAAAATGCCTGAATTGTAAAACACGATCATGAGAAAAAGGTGAGAAAACTTGATTTCTGTATACCGTTTCAAGGTGTTAGAATTGATGCTTTTAATCCAGGAAGGTTCCTTGATGTCCCAGGAATGTGATAGAATCGTTGTTTCACCTTGAAAAGCACTGGAATATGGTTTTCAGTTTTTGAGTTTTCAAGAGAAATTTCAAGTGTTCATGTGCTTTTTCTGCGCAGCTTAGAGTCAGTGAGCACCAGGGTTTTGATCCAGCTTATGTATGGAGTGAATTAGGTCAAAGAAAACAATCAAAATCCTTGGCATTCATGTCTTGCAAGATTTGATTTCCAAAAATCTTTTTCAATATTTTTTCATGCTATTTTGTACAAATCATGGCCAATTCTCTTCAATTCTTTCCAAATCTAGCTATGCACGAAATATTGAGTATATAATATGCATAAAAAGATTTAAAACCTAGGTTTAGTATTTTTCATGTATTTATTTTAATTTAAATGAATTATTAATAATAAAAATCCAAATAAATAAATAAAAAATGATAAAAACTTCCCTTTGGGCCAAATGGTCGTGCACATGCCTTGGATAATGAATTGTGGAAGAAAAAGCCCATTAGCAATTTTTAGGTCATTTGAATCAATGTTGACTTTTCAAAATATCCAAAAATTTCCCAACTTCCACAAGGCATAACTTGCTCAATTTTTAAGATTTGCTCATGTTCTTGGACATTTTGGAAAGGTCTTTGAGTCCTCTAACCAATGCCTTTGGTCCCATGTCATTTTGATTTACCAATCTCAAGTTACGGCCTTTGACTTAAAGTCCCTTTTTGTTGACTTTTGAAAATGACCTATAATATTGAAATTGATAACTTTTTGTGAGAGCATTTCTTGGACTTGAAGTATGAAGGTGAGTTGTAGGAAATGTCTTTCTCTTCAGAATGAGCTTTGGATGGAATTTTTCTGATAATCCATGTGAAAGTTATGCCCTGGTCATTTTACAGTTGACTTTTTCAACTGTCCAAATAAGGAAACTTTTGCATCTTGATGATTTTTGAGCCAAGCTTTGAGAATCATGATCAAGCATTGATCAAATGATGTTTGTGGCTTCAAAATGAGATGTTGACCAAAAATTTGAACTTTTGACTGCCAAATGACCATTTTGCCCCTACAGTTGACTGTAGTGCAATTTGGGTTTTGACTGTGCAATTTTGTGCTGAAAGTCTTGAAACTTTGTATGAGGATGCTTGACCATGTTTATAGGCATGTGGGACTTGATTGGACCCTTGGAAACTTCATTTTCTTGATCAGAACCAAAAACCCTAATTTTGACTGTTCAGGAGGCTCTTGAACTGTGCAACCCTTGGGGAATTTTGAAGCATGACTTGGCAATTTCTTGAAGAATATGGGAGGGAAAATTTTGGGGTACAACATTCACCACTTTGCCTCCTGGGTCCATTGACACTTGGGCTCTTTTGGAAAGATTATTCCATGAACAGTTTTACATGGGACAGTAAAAAATAAGCTTGAAGGAATTAGCCAGTGTCAAGAGAAAGTTCACTGAACCCATAGATGATTATCTGAATAGATTTAGGCTTTTGAAATCCAGATGTTACACAGTGGTGCCTGAACATTAGTTAGTCGAAATGGCCGCTGGTGGCTTGGATTACTCTATTCGAAAGAAACTAGACACTCAATATTTGAGGGACATGGCTCAGTTAGCCGACAGGGTTCGACAGGTCGAAAGACTAAAGGCCGAAAAGGCCAGAGTCTTTAAAAATAACAAGAAGGAAAGGATCTCCTATGTTGGAACTGAGGAAGCAGAAGATTACACTGAATTCGAATTCGAAGAGGTCGAAATCGACCTCGCTGAATTAAAACAGGCACCACCTTACTCCTGCAAATTATTAGTTCCCACAAAAGGGAAAGAGATTGTGGAAAATGAGAAAAGTGACAAATTCCCAAAAAAGGTTTATACCTTCGATGTCACTAAATGTGACGAGATTTTTGATTTACTTGTCAAATATGGCCAACTCATTGTGCCATCAAATGTCAAAATACCTCCTTTAGATCAAAGAAAGAAGAGAGGATTTTGCAAATATCATAGTTTCCTAGGCCACAAAACCTCACAGTGTTTTCTTTTCAGGGACCTAATTCAGAATGCAATTAAAGATGGCAGACTGAAGTTTGCTGATAAAGCAAAAATGAAAGTGGACGAAGATCCTTTGGACGTGGAAAGATTAACATGGTGGAAGCTGACCAAAGTGATGCCCCAATAGGAGAGAAAGGTACTGAAAACGAAAGCTGGGTGATAGTCGAAGTCGATAAGGAGGTCACTGAAGACGTCCAGAAGCTACCAGAGACTTCGATTGAAGCAGCACCTTTAGCTGTTGCCGAAGAAATCCAGGCTACTAAAGGTCAGGAAAAATCAAAACCAAGAATTGACACAGGTCACTGAAGGCCTAAGGCTGGAATTGGAGAAAGTCCAAATCACGAAGCCAACTTCCCCCCAGAAAGAAATATGGGACACTTTAGGGGAACCCAGTGGAAAATTTGACTATTTGGTCAAATATTCTGCCCCAGAGAGTTCAAAAGTCCACATTGAAGATATAAAACCCACAGGATGGGGAGATGATGAAGCTAAGGGGGAAGATGTTGAGGTAAACATGGTGGATATGGAGAGACCTCGCTCTGAGATGGAGGAGGTAGAAAGATACTTAGAAAAAGAGAAGTATAAAATGGAGGATAATCATGCTGGAGATGCTAGTCTCAAGGATTACCTCATGACATGCCACAAGGGAGATACAGGAATGATACAATGCCCTAGGTGCAGCATCCTCTGCAATCAGAGAATCGCTGCGAACTTCGAGAGGGTACAGAGGGCTCGAACTGGCAACAATTGGCGCCAGGATAACCAGGTATTCAAGTGTTATCCTAAGGCTGGAGAAAGTTTGCTGGAATTTGTGTTCCACTGCTACAAAGGGGCAACCAAGTGCTTAATATGCCCACGGTGTTCTGCTGTGTATGATCAAAGCATGGCCAGAGCCTTCGAAACAATTCCCTTCGCCCCTTGCTGGAACCATCAAGAAACTGTTCAGATGGGCCCACGTTTCGATAGAAAACACAAACAACGAAGGCCTGATAGTCCTCATCCCAAGGATGCTCGAAGAGTGACGTTCAAACTCCCTGCTGAAGTGCCAACTGACAGATGGCTACAAGTCAGAAATGACAAAGGCAAAGACAGATGGAGAAACACCGAACGAAATACACGCCATGCTATGACATACAGGAGGCAATTCAACATAGCAAAAAGGGAAGAGGTAAGATTAGAGAACTATAAAGGAAGGAACCCCATGTCGAGATCCCAGTGGCGAAGGCAACAGAGGATTCGAAAGGTTGAGAGGGAAGCTGTGGCAAATAAAGGGGTAACTTTAACAAAGAACCAAGGTGAATCTAGCACCAAGAAACCCACACCAAAAAATCAAACTGAAGACAAACCCCCAGTTAATAGGAGGCTCTTCTCTGAAGTACAACTAGATGAACCAAAGGAATACACTCCAGGCCCAGAAGAAGACGAAGATATGATAACGGATAACTTCGAATCAGAGGGGGAGTCTTCGTTCAACCTAAACTGCAACGTGGTATCTGTGCTTCCCTGTGAATTCGGACAGGAAACTGAAATTGATGAATACGAGGAAGAAGATACCATAGACTTGATGAAGCATAGGCCTGTGTGTTACTATGTGATGGACAATGGGGCTGTCGAGGAGCAAAATGCGTTCTTCGAACGTCCAGAACCAGCTATGAAGAACCATCTTAAGCCACTATTTATTCGGGCAAAAGTTGGTGCCCATGGCGTGAATAAGGTTCTAGTGGATGGGGGTGCTGCAGTCAATTTGATACCCCACTTCATGCTGAAAAGATTAGAAATACGCGAAGGAGACATCAAGCCCCACAATATGGTTCTATCCAATTATGAAGGGAAAGTGGGCAAAACACTGGGAGTGGTTCAGTTGGACTTGACAATAGGCTCAAGCTGTAGGCCCGCCATGTTTATGGTGATCGAAGCCAAGGCCAACTACAACTTATTGCTGGGAAGGGAGTGGATCCATGGCGTAGGGGCAGTTCCTTCGTCAATGCATCAGCGATTAGTTCTATGGAGAGAAGATGGGATCGTGGAAAATATTGAAGCAGACCAGAGTTACTTCATGTCAACAGTCAATTTAGTTGACAAGAGGGATTATGACAAACATCTGGCAAAGATTGCTCCGTGTGTTCCAAACGATGAAATCAACGAAACCAGAAACGCCCACTACTATATGACCCTTCGCCATGATGGCCTTTACTGGGATAGAAGAATAATCAGTGAAGAAGAGGGAGTCGAAAGTACTATACAAAGACGGCCAGCAGGCTGGGACTTCGACAACCTTATCCATGACTGAGTCCACCTTCTTTGAAAGGATTTCGGCCTATATGGCTGAGAACGAATCAAAGGCGGCCTTAGAGGCTGAAATAAATAAATTAGCTGTGAAGATGAACGAAATAAGTGGGGATGGTTCGAAATGCTTACCCTTTAAAGAACTCGAGATGGATCAAAGGTTGGACGCCATCTACGATAAAGAACCCTTAGGCTTCGAAAGGGACCCCATAGACTCAGGTGCCAAAATGTTGGCGCAGGATCCACTCGAAGAAGTCAACTTAGGGGATGAAAACACGAAGAGAATAACCTACATAAGTGCAAAACTTAGCCCAGGCCTCAAGCAGGAAGTGATCGAGGTCCTCAAGAAAAATAAAGATTGCTTCGCATGGGATTATGACGAAATGCCTGGTTTAAAGAGGGAGTTAGTCGAACACAGACTGCCAATCAAAGATGGCAAGAAGCCCATCAAACAAACTCCCAGAAGATTCGCACCAGCGGTTCTCACAAAGATTAAAGCTGAGATCGAAAGGTTGCTGCGTTGCAAATTCATCAGAACCACAAGGTACGTCGAATGGTTAGCAAATATAGTACCTGTTATTAAGAAAAATGGTACTTTAAGAATTTGCATAGATTTTAGGGATTTAAACACTGCAACCCCTAAGGATGAGTACTCCATGCCTGTGGCAGAAATGCTAGTAAACTCTGCTGCAGGGTTCGAATACTTGAGTATGTTAGATGGATACTCTGGTTATAATCAGATTTTTATTGCTGAAGAAGATGTTGCCAAGACAACATTCCGTTGCCCAGGAGCCTTAGGCACCTACGAATGGGTGGTGATGCCTTTTGGTTTAAAGAACGCTGGGGCAACTTATCAAAGGGCGATGAATTCGATTTTTCATGATTTCATTAAAACCTTTATGCAGGTGTATATTGATGATATAGTCATCAAATCTATATCTGCAGAAACAAATTTGCATCATCTGAGCCAATCATTCGAACGAATGAGAAAACATGGCTTAAAGATGAATCCCCTTAAATGTGTATTTTTTGTGCAGGCTGGAGATTTCCTTGGTTTTGTGGTTCACAAGAAAGGGATTGAGATCAACCAGAAAAAAACCAAAGCCATAATGGAGACGAAAGCACCTACGTCAAAAAGGGAGCTGCAATCTCTGCTAGGGAAGATTAACTTCCTCAGAAGGTTCATTTCGAATCTGAGTGGAAGAACCCAAGCTTTCTCCCCGTTGCTTCGTCTAAAGCAAGGCCAAGCCTTCGAATGGAACGAAGCCCATCAGGAGGCATTTGACAGGATAAAAAGATACCTCTCTCAGCCTCCTATCTTGTCTCCACCTTCATGGGGGAAGCCCATGAGATTGTACATATCGCCCTCTGAAGTTAGTATAGGTAGTATGTTAGCACAAGAAGATAGCAATGGTATCGAAAGAGCCATATACTATTTAAGTAGAGTATTGAATGATGCAGAGACCAGATATAACAATTTAGAAAAGCTATGTCTCTGTTTGTATTTCTCTTGTATGAAACTCAAGTATTATATAAAGCCTGTTGATGTTTATGTTTCATCTCATTTCGATGTCATTAAACACATGCTTTCAAAACCAATAATGCATAGCAGAGTTGGTAAATGGGCTTTAGCCTTAACTGAATATTCTTTGACTTTCATGCCTTTAAAAGCTGTGAAAGGCCAAGTGATTTCTGATTTTATTGTGGACCATTCATTGGTTGAGCAGACTGTCATGAGTTACGTCGAAATGCAACCATGGAAATTGTACTTTGATGGTTCAACCCACAAGAATGGAAGTGGTGTTGGAGTCCTTCTAATTTCTCCTGAAGGAATTCCAACAAAATTCAAGTATAAATTAGATGGTCCTCGTTGCTCGAACAACGAAGCTGAGTATGAAGCGCTCATTGTTGGACTTGAAGCTTTGTTGGAATTGGGGGCAACTAGAGTCGAAATTAAAGGAGACTCAGAATTGGTGGTCAAGCAAATAACAAAGGAGTATAAATGCATAAAGGAAAACTTGATGATATACTTCGTCATAGTCAACAGGCTACTTAAGAAATTTGAATACATGGATATTCAACACATACCAAGAATAGAGAACCAAGAAGCAAATGACTTAGCACAGTTGGCTTCGGGTTATAAAGTTTCTACCAGGAACTTTGAGGATTTAGTTGAATTAAGGGGTAGAGTTATGGCTACTAGATTCACACCATCAGATCTAGAAAGTATGAAATTGGGATATGCTGAGAAACAGGGATTTGAAATATTAGCCATAAACACTTTATCAGATGCAGATTGGCGAAGGCCATTGGTGAATTATTTAACAAACCCAACTCTGAATGTTGATAGGAAGACAAAATACAGAGCATTATCATATCTCCTCATGGGGAACGAATTGTTCAAAAAGACCCAAGAGGGCGTATTATTGAAATGCCTAGGAGAAAGTGAGGCATACTTAGCATTGTCAGAAGTCCACAATAGGGCATGTGGGGCACATCAAGCAGGTCATAAAATGAAATGGCTGTTATTTCGATATGGCATGTATTGGCCTAGCATGCTCAAAGATTGTATAGACTTTGCTAAAGGATGTGAGGAATGTCAGAAACATGCAGGGATTCAACATGCCCCTGCAAGTGAGTTGCATTCAATCATCAAACCATGGCCATTTAGAGGATGGGCATTGGATTTGATAGGAGAAATAAATCCCGCTTCTTCTAAAGGACATAAATATATCTTGGTAGGAATAGATTATTTTACCAAGTGGATCGAAGCTATACCATTAATAGTTGCTGATCAAGAGGCTATTATTGAGTTTATACAGAAGCACATTATCTATAGGTTCGGATTGCCAGAGCATAACCACAGACCAAGGCTCTGTGTTTACTGGTAGAAAGATGCAAGGATTTTCCCAAGAGATGGGGTTTAGATTACTAACATCAACGCCATATTATGCTCAAGCAAATGGTCAAGTCGAAGCAGCCAATAAAGTGATAATAGGGTTAATCAAGAAACATATTGGTAAAAAGCCAAGAAACTGGCACAAAACTTTAGACCAAATACTATGGGCCTGTAGAACATCTCCTAAGGAAGCTACTAAGTCTACGCCTTTCCAACTCACATTTGGTCATGATGCAGTGCTGCCAGTAGAAATTCATCTACAATCAGTTCGAATTCAAAGACAAAACGAAATCCCAGCTGCATTATATTGGGAGATGATGATGAATGAATTAGTTGAGTTGGACGAAGTTAGATTACATGCATTGGAAATCTTGATGAGACAAAAAGAAAGAGTGGCCAGGACATATAACAAAAGGGTGAAGAGAAAAGCATTCATTATTAATGACTTAGTCTGGAAAGTCATATTGCCCATGGACAAGAAAAATAAAACATTAGGTAAATGGTCACCTCATTGGGAAGGGCCTTTTCGAATACTAAAGGTATTCTCAAACAATGCATATGAAATCGAAGAACTGATGGATGATAAACGTATCCTAAAGGTTAATGGGAAATATTTAAAGAAATATAAGCCACGCATGCAGGAGATTCGAATAGTAACAACGTAACCAAAATATTGTAAAAATGCCAAAATGGCAATATGGGATGCCAAAATGGCGTTGTTTGAATATTACATATAAAAAACCAAATTGTAATCAAATGAACACTGAAATTTAGAAATAAGAATTATTCTTCAATCGGTTGAAGGTACTTCGAAAATATTCAAGTCTCTGTTGAGCAAAACGCCTGGCTCCCTCCAAGGTTGCCACTTCTCCCTTGAGTTGTTCTGCAGTTTCTATTTCTGCAAGCCCCTGGTTGAGAAGCTCTTCGAATTGGTTACCAGCAGTATTGGTTTCGTAGGCTATTTGTTGTTCTTTAGCCTCTTTAACCTTCTGTTGAAGTTCCTGAATTTGCCTTTCCCAGAGAAGGACGGACTCAGCTCGAGCCTCATAATCAGTTTTTGCTTGCTTTAGATGCATAACTTGATCCTCAGCTTCTTGAGAGAGTTTCGAAGCTGGTTCATAAGCAGCATCCATTGCAGTGCGTTTTTCTTGAACCTTTCTGGCAGCAGATTCATCTTGGAGAAGGTACCCAGTCACGTTGTCCAGCAAAGATTGAAGATCGAACAAGATAGTACTAACTGGCAAGGAGCAGGTAGCAAGGTTGACTTTTGTAAGCAACTCCTTCATAGTGTAGCAAGCAGTGCTATCCTGTTTGAGCACTTCGAATATATCCACATTAAGAATTGTTCTCCTGATCCTGTTAAGAAGTACAATTCTTTCATCTGTGGGCAGAGGATGGCTAGTCGAACTTGTGCCAGCCCTAGCAAGTGGAATGTCCCTTTGAGCCAGCTTCGCCTTCATGTACCCAATAGGGTCATTTCGTCTCAGGAGTGCAAGCTCCTCGTCAGTCATTCGAGACAAAGACGGTTGAAGGAGTTCCAAACGCAGGGGAGTCACGTCCATTTCGACTTCCATGGGTTTGTTGGTTGTGTCACCATCCCCTTCATTCGTTTCGTGCTCATTATCTTCTTCATCGTCATCCAAATCCACCACTTCGATGTCTTCTTTTTCGCTGCTATTTGCGTTGGACTCTATCCCATCGGTCGAACCATCATTGGCATCCTCCTCCTCAGACTCTTCTTTTGCAGATTCTTCGTTTCTTTGACCAGAATCAGCTTTCTCTCCTTCAGCATGAGTGTCATTTGGGTCCTCTTGAAGGGTTTCGAGAGGGGACTTTTGGAGAGAAGTTCTTTGTAAAGCCTCTGCGGATTCATGAAGCGTTGCTTCATTTGTTTATTTTAGAGGAGGAGAAGTACTCTGATCTTCTTGCTGCTCAGAAGCCCCAGCCAGAACCGCCATATTGGAGGAACCTTTGTTCTGTACAAGGTTGCAGGAGTCTCCTTGAGGAGAGGAGTTGATCGGAGCAGCAGCTTTTGATGGTGAGGTCGAAGTGGTAAAAGCTGGATTTAAAATATCCTGCAAGGAGCAAAAGAATATTAAAAGCATGCACCAAGGTAATGAATAATTATTTTGTCAAAGGTTTAAAGTTCAATTTACCTGTGGACTCTCGGAAGAGAGGTTGCTAGCTATGCGTTCCAACATTACGTTGGAGGTCGAAGATGGAATTTTGGATTTAGGTGAGGGAGCAGCATCCCTGGAATCGAGTCCAGAGACACTAGTTGGTACAACACTTTTTGAAATATCCTTCTTCTGCTTCTTCTTCGAAGCAGCTGGTAAGTTTCCTCCAGCCTTGGGGTCTTCCCCAGTGGTGTTTGATTTTCGCTTCTTTGGAGTGGTAGGCGGAAGTTTGTTGGTCTGAAAAGATTTAAAACAAAGAGTTAGATGCAAATCATGAAACATTAGTGAATTCGAAACATCAATGCTAAGTGATTACCTGTGGAGTTGGAACACTGGTTATTATTGGTGGTGTTGTTGTTGTTGTTGTTGTAGCAATGGTTGTTGTTTCGGATGGAGTCACATTGTCAATAGTTTCGATAGAGGCTTGAGAGGCGCTCCCTTCTTTTGACTTTGAAGCAGCAGTCTTTATCCTGATGGCTGAAAATCGAAACAATTAAGGCAAAAGTTAAAGATATGGAAAATGAAAAACGTTTGGGATTTTCCCAAGCATTCGCACCTGTGCCTTGATCAGATTTAATCGACATGGCAGAAAGGTCATAGCGAAGATATCCTGGGAAATCGTGGAGCCAGTGTCGAGCCCATGTCACAGTCTCAGATGGCTTTGGTTTCTTTTGAAGATGTTTGAACATTTCTTTGCAAGTGAACCACCAAGGGTATGGAGGAAACCAAGCCAGAGCCAGTTCTGAGGTAGGTAATCTAGGAAATTTAGGTGGATGCATTTCGAATGCCAACCTATACCTATCCTCAGGTGACAACCCTGAAGGAAGTTTTAACTTAGAAACTTTTTGTTTGAATTTTTCCTTCAAGGTCTCAGCCGCTTGATGCACAGTGGATTCCAAGTGTGTGGGATCATAAGTAGTTTCGAAATAATTTTGAAAAGCTTTAATCTCTTTGGCATGAGTGAACATACCTTTCTTGCATGGTACCTGCACATCGAATGCATCGGTTAGTTTCTGCTGAATAGTAAGAGTATCGAACATATAAGTCTGATAAAACTTTGTCCACCATTCCAGAAACCCCTTTGCTGTAAGGTGTGTAGGTTCGAAAGTTATTAGTTCAAACTGGGCGAAGCCTTGGTATTGTTCCTGCTGTAGTTTGGCTTCTCGTGCCTTGAAGGTTCGCCCAGAAGTGATGGCACTTTCCGTTTGAAATAGGGGTTCAGGAATTAGTTGGCACAAGCCAAACTGTCTTGAAACGAAATTGGGCTGATAAGCGAAAAGGAAAATCTGATTCTTGGCAGGAGTTATTCTTGAAGAGATTAGTCTGGGTAGCAAAAAGGCTCTTCATACATCTTGAATCTCTTTGCTCTTGACAGCTTCTGAGAGAGCCATGGTGAACCATGAAGGTCCATGAGCCCTTGAAGCAAAAGGCGCCATGGTCTCTTCGAACTTATGCCTCTTGGAGAATATCATGATATATTTTGAGAATAGGACTTTGAAGTCATCCTTATCATCATTTGGGGTTAGTCTTCGCAGCCTAGTGCCTTCGATTATTCTATCCGTTATTTCAGGGTCTTGTTCAGCAATGGTGTTGGCAGTTGACAATGAAGGTTCGAACATGGCATTTAGCCATAACTGAAGCAACCAGAAAGGGCCAGCTAGCAGGATATTCTTGGAGGTGTGAGATTTTAGACTCGAAACAGCTGACCTTAGGCTTTAATAAAGATCAACTAATAGCAGTTCACTTAAGCACACCCTCCGATTCTCATGCAAATCTCTAGCTAGAGGAATAAACCTACTGGCTACCTGTAGGGATCTGCTGCAAAAGACATACCTTGACAGCCATAAGGTAAGGAAAGCAATGTGTTCTACATCCGACACACTGTCTCCTTCAGTATGATAGTGGCTGATAAACTTTGAAAAGCTTGCTAGTTTGACTTCGAAGTCGATAATACTTGAATGCTCTTTGTTGTCAGGGATATATGTTTCTCCTATTGGTGATAGCCCAGTAATGGCCGCTATGTCAAAAAAGGTAGGGGTAATCATTCCACCAGGGAGATGGAAAGTATTATAAGTACTGTCCCAGAAATATAGGGACGCGGATAACAATGGGTGGCTGTAAGTAAAACTTGGCTTCGACAGCTTAATCAAGTTGTAGATACCTAATTCTTCCCATTGCTGGGATTTCTTAGCTTCTACCTTATTGAACCAGTTATGATAAGCAGTGTCGGAGGTGGGGCAAGATCGAAACGGTTTGAAGTTACTCTTTACATAGTCTAATACAAAAGGGTCCTTAGGAGGAACAATTGGATTTTCCACGGTGTTTGAACCAGAAGATTCTATTGCCTTAGGGGCGTCCATTTTATTAAACAGGGGTTTGAAATTATAGCAAACTGGGAAAAAATTTCTGGTGTCTTTTAAAATTTCAAAAACTGTAAGAGGGCCCATTAAAGCTAACCTCTTGCCAGCAGCGGTGGTAGGAATAAGTACCTGGGATGCATAAAGCATTTCTTTCTCTTTTGAGATCATCTGGGGAACAAGAACAGATTGACCTTGGTAAGTGACAACCTTGCTTTCCATTGTAGTTCCTGCGGTCTTTCCTTTCTTTTTGGAAACCTTTTTTAGTTGGGATGAAGTAGAAGAAGACATTGTTGGAAGAATGTTGAAAGCTTAGGGTTTCGGTGAGAAAAGAAGGAGAAAAGATTCAGAGTGTGGGAAGAAAAGAAAAGACTAAGTTGATGGGTTTTTATAATGTGGAAGTTTAAGCATCCACTGAGTGAGGTTGTGATACGTGGTAATCATGGGTTGGTTTGATGAAGAGGTGGCGTAAAGTTAACATTGGTAATAGGCGTGATTAAAGATAATCATTGTTTTGTAACTGCACCATACTGTGAAATGGTTCAAGGCGGTTAAGGAATCTAAAAAGCGTTATGATTGACGTGACTAGAGTCATATGCAATAAATGTTACGATGATTCGAAGGTCGCATCAAAATCTTGTGTATATGTTTAAAATAAGTATTTCTCAAAGGAATCGAAATACATATTTTAAAGGGGCATTTTGTTGGTTGGAGATTTTGATGATATTATTAGAAGCAAAGTAAATTGGACGTTTCGATTGAAATGAAACAGAATGTCATGTTTCGAAATAGCAGAAGCAGTGTTTCGAATGGGCATATCAAAGCTTGGAGCTTCGAGTGACAGTTATGAGAATATATCCAAAGAAGTCTCGAAATGATAACAAGGTTGTGTCTAAGAAATGCGTTCGAAGCGAAGAAGTGCCAAAACATTTGAAATTCAAATGCAAGCGGGATGTTCGAAATTTGAAATTTATGCGCTGGAGCATTCGAAGACGCGTGGAAGCAAGAGAGAGGCATTGCTCTGCATGTTCTGAACGTGGCAGAATCTTATAGCAAGACCGTTATGGTCGAAGTAGTATAAATAGAAGTCTTAGCATTAGGATTTCGTGTGTCATATCTATTGTACAAAAAACTCAGTAAACATTCAAATTACCACATGGCTAGGGAAACGAATGCAAGAGCAATGTACGTATGATAACACCA
This sequence comes from Vicia faba, assembly GCA_948472305.1. Classification (NCBI taxonomy): domain Eukaryota; kingdom Viridiplantae; phylum Streptophyta; class Magnoliopsida; order Fabales; family Fabaceae; genus Vicia; species Vicia faba. Next base: position 1,000,682,769 of record OX451735.1, read on the forward strand.
CATGTTTATGATTTAATGAAAACTCTTTATCATTTCCAGTACTTTCCTTTATCTTTATGTCAATACCATTTACAAGTTTTTGCATCTAAAGTCTTTTTATTCAAAATCTTCTCACTGATGCCTTACATTTAAATACTTTCTTTCCATTTTAAATACTTTACATTTCAGAAACTGTTATACATTTCATGCCTTTATCTTCAAGTTTTTATCCTTCGAACACCTTTTTCACATAAAGCCATTTTACAGTTTTCTTGCATTAAACGCTTTCTTCATATTTCGAATCTTTTACATTAACTGTGTTTTTTTACGTTTCGAAGTCATTTACTTGTCTTTTATGCAGTTTTTACATGTCTTTACAATTGACCTTTATTCATGCAATTTAGTTTCACGCACATTTATTTGATCATACCTTTAGATCTTTAAGAGAAAAATCGAGATAAGTTAAACACCTACACAACATTCTAAATACCAACCATGAATACCAGTTCGATCATGAGAGTTACCCTAATGACCAACACGTCCTAGGATCAATCTAGTCGATCCTGCGAGTTACCAGAGAAATTGAATAACAGTCAGTAAGTTTATTCGATAGTTTGGAGGACTAGCGGTTGTTTACCAGAAATCACTGTAAACACCTAGTCAACGCACAAGCATGGGAACATGGGAGTCAACGTGGATCACTTTCTTTTGGGCCCAGAAATTGCTATTCATACCTCCCCAAATTGATGTTTAACCAGGCCCAATATCTATTTTCTCTATTCTTTTTATACTTTCTTTTATTTAATTTAATTTATTTATTTATTTTACTAACATAAAAATTAATTCTTTTTTTAATAAAATCACAAAAAAAAATATTTTCACCCAATTAGATTTAGAATTTATTTTTTATACAAAAATTAATTTAATTAGTTTATTTAATTTTAGGATAATTTTAATTATTTTGTAAATAAATTAAAATTAATTAGAACAATTAGGGTTTTTGTTTTTAATTTAAATTTTATTTTCTTTCTTTTTCTTAGAAATAACCAAAAATACAAAAATAGGCCATGTAAATTATTTCCTTTAAATTAATTTAATTACTAATTAGATTTGTATTTAATTTAAAAACCTAATTCCTTTTTCTTAAAAATAATTAAAAACAACAAAAATAGTTTCTCTTTTGATTAGGTTAGACGGGGTCAAAACCCTAGTTCTCTCTCGTCTTTGATTCATCGTGTTCATTTATTTTTACCATATTAATGTAATTGCTCACAAGTTATAATAGATTAATTAGGGTTTCTCCTTTTCATTTATCATTTTGACGGGTTGTTTTTAGCTATGTAATTAATACACGAAGCCTTGTAATAACGTAGCTTTACTTTCCGCACTTTAATTTCCGCAAAATATTAAATTGTTAGATGTATGATATTAGGGATGCATGACAAGAATGTATGTAAACTTTAAAACGGTTAGTAAACCCTAAATGTGCAAAGATAATAAACTTGAAATTGAATCACTCGCACATGCACACTCCTAGGGTACACTCCCACTTCGGTTGCCTTCGGTAAACGGTCATTAAGTATAGGATGCTTTAGTGGTCGCTCTCTTGTCTAAACAAAAGATCAAAGTCCCGTTTGGAAAAGTTGCCTCGGAAAGGTTACCTCGGATACGTTGCCTCGAATATTGATCTTAAGACATTAGGGCTATTACTAAGATGTCCTAACATTGCTTTAGTGATCGTACGTCCCTTTCGAATTGACCCTTTAAACTCTAACGACGGTGCTACCTACTCACTAATAGTGGGATAGCGCTGTCTAAAGGAAACAAGAATATAAACATTCTCTTTTTCGAGTAGGTAGATTAGCTCTTAAGTACTTGCTCAAAATCAAACTTTTTCACACTTACACTCCTTTCAAACAAAGTTTTCAAAACGACTTCGTAACACTGTTGAAGACAAAAGCAAGAGTTAAATCAAAGTAAAACAAAAAAATTTCAAATCAAACACACACAAAGCAAAATTTGAAAATGATGAGCAAGTACCTAAGAGCCCGTAGAAAACTACAGATAGAAAGGGTGCTAATACCTTCCCTTTCTATAATCTACCCCCCGTACTCAAAATCTCGAAAAAGGGAATTTTTCTGTGCTTTTTTCCTTTCCAGCTGGATAAAATAAAATTCGATGGCGACTCTTGCTTACCGCGACATTTTGCGAACAAACGCAAAATGCAAACTAACATTTCAAAACTGTCCGGTTCTGGTCACCGTATCACAGAACTGGCGACTCTACTGGGGAGTAAATAAGCGGGGTATGCCTTAGGATTAGTTCATCATATTTGCTTCTATTGTTTTATTTGTTTGCTTTATCTTTGAGGGCTTTGTATCAGGAGTTACTATAGATCCTAACCCAGATCTGAGGGACACCTTTTAGGTAAGTAGCAATAAACTGTGAGGGAACTGTACGGCATAGACCGATACGGTTGAAGCAGTAGCTATGTTGCTGTGACACATTGGTTGGTACCGGTATCCCTTGTGGAGAAACAAGGAGAATACAAGGCTACTATATGGGTCGTTAATCATCAACTGACCTTAGAACCTATAATTGACCAACTTGGCCATAGGAAGTAGTGATATAGCCGGTCTCGGTGTAAAGCTGGGAACTGGTTGATACTCGATACTACACTCATTGAGACCATAATCTCGAGATAGTTCCGACCGCAAGAAAAGATTGCGTGAGCTGAAACCATGACTGATGGGGGATGGTCAGTGATATTGAGAACCTCTAGAACCCGGTTACTATTATTAGGACAGGTTGAAACCAACTGAACTTCAAGAGGGTAGTATCTAGACCCCATGCAAGCCTTAAACTTAAGGGCTATTGTGTGACTTGTTTGCCTTTACCATGTCTATTATCTGCTATACCTGTTGTGTGTTGTGTGTTTTATCATGACATCATGCATCATAACATAGCATGCATATTTCATTAGACTAACCATTTCAAATACCGAGGGGATTTATCTTTGTTCTGTTTTGCAGATCATGACTTCCATGCGCAGACACACCATCCGAGTTAACTTTGTGTAAATACCTGCTCAACTCAAAGATTTAGCCTCGAGAATTTCTGATACTTCTTCATTCATTAGAAGACATGGTCAGCTTCTTAGTTTGGTTACCTCCAGGTTTGATGAGCAAATGATGAGTGTGCTCTTCCAGTTCTTTGATCCAGTGCATCATTGTTTCACCTTCCCGGATTATCAGCTAGTTCCCACTTTGGAAGAATTTTTTGACTTATTAGGCATATCCATCCTTGAGCAGATGCCCTTCACCGGTTTGGAAGAGACTCCTAGGCCAGAAGACATCGCTTCAACTTTACACTTGAAAAAGGCTGATATGGTATCTAATTGGGAGACACGGAGCGGGGTTAAAGGTTTCCTAGCCAAGTTTCTAATGGATCAAGCTCAACTATTCTGGGACAGTTTGGACTTTCAGGCTTTCGAAGACATCTTGGCTCTCCTTATCTACGGTTTAGTTCTCTTCCCGAATCCAGATTCCTTCATAGATGTGAATGCGATTAAGATCTTCTTGTCTCACAATCCTGTGCCTACCCTCTTGGGTGATATTTTGCATGCTCTTTATACTCGTACGGCGCGTAGAAGAGGGACCCTCATGTGTTGCATGCCGCTGTTGGCGAGGTGGTTTATTTTGCACCTCCCCAAGTCCGTGTTGAAGAATGAGGAAGGTTTAGGATGGTCTTACAGGATAATTTCCCTTGCTCATACGGACATTCTTTGGAGTTCTAAGGATATGGAAGGTGTTGTTATCATTGATCGATGTGGGGAATACCCTAATGTCCTGCTACTTGGAATTAGAGGGGGAATAACCTACAGTCCTTGCTTGGCTTTATGATAATTTGGTCGCGCTCGGAGAGATGGTCCTCATGAGCTACTTCTTACAGACATCATCTTTGACTATAAGGAGGACGTTAAAGAGCATCTCCGAAGGTTTATACGAGCCTGGGGCATGGTGAACAGGTCAGACCCTCACGAGCTAGGACAAAAGACTTCTCTCCCTATGCAACCATATCTCTAGTGGGTCTGAGCTCGGGCTCAGAAGCTTGGGATTCCTTATGAAGCTGTGTTACAAGTGATTGTGGAGCATACTAATGAATAAGGGGTTCCTTATACAATTCTTTATCCTTACATGCCTACCGATCTTGGGGAATTAAAGTGATCCTAGATTCAGCTGAAGGAAGAAAGGGATACCTACAGGGAGAAGTATCATGAGCAAGAGAGGAAGATCTTGAAGCTCACAAGGCAACTGGAGAATGAAAGGACAATCAATGACTACGTCAACACGAATGGAAAGCGACCATGGGATTTCTGATTTTTTGTTGTTTTTCTAGTTTAGATTTATTTTCAGTTTATTTCTTTTGTAACGCCTTAAAGGCATTGTTAAACATTTTACAAGTTTGAATCTAATAAAGTTTGTTTATTTCTTGGTTCGCAAATTTAAATCTCCCAAAGTCTTTGAAATCATTTCATACACATTCCATTATCATGCACCTCATCACATGTACCATTACAGGTTTCTCATCTTCTGCGCTGTTTATCTCAGCACAAAATGTCTTCTAAAAGACCTACCGATCAAGCCATCAAAGCTCTTCAAGTACATAATGATCAATTCAAAGGATGTTCTTAAACTTGGCCAAAGGACAAGAGGATTTGACGACTCTCATCATGAAGCAGAAGAAAAAGAAGAAGAAGAAGGTGGTTCCGTTGAATATGGGTCACAGATTTGGGAATAGGTTGCGACAAGAAGCTGATCTATCTCATTCATCTAAAGGAGGAGAGAATCAAGAGGAAGAGAAGGGTCCTAGTCCTGTGGTCTCTGATAATGACACTGATTTTGATGAAGAACAGTATCCTCCTGCTGAGGATAGGTACAAGCAACTCGAAGACCGTCTGAGTGCAATGGAGATTCAAAAGATACCTGGTTTGAACTTTGGAGATCTGGGACTGGCATCTGGGGTGGTGATCCCTCACAAATTCAAAGCTCCTATTTTTACTAAGTACGATGGAGTATCCTGTCCAAAGCTCCACCTTCGCTCGTACGTCAGAAAAATTCAACCCTACACTGCCGATAGGAATCTGTGGGTCCATTTCTTTCAAGATAGTCTGTCAGGGACTCAACTTGAATGGTTTTATCAATTGGAAGGAGCTAATGTTCGCAACTGGGAGGACCTTGCTGCTGCTTTTTACAAGCAATACCAGTATAACACTGACCTTGCTCCCACGCGTACTCAGCTTCAGAGTATGTCTATGGGTGCGGGTGAAGGATTTAAGGACTATGCTCAGAAGTGGAGAGATCTGGAGGGGAGAGTCCAACCCCCTCTGTATGATAGGGAGTTGGTGGATATGTTTCTTGGGACTTTGTCTGGCCCATTTTTCAATCATTTGATCAGTAGTTCATCATCTGGGTTTACTGAATTGATTTTGACTGGGGAGAGGGTAGAAGCTGGTATCAAAAGTGGTAAGATACAGAAAGGTGCTTCATCAAGTACAGAAAAGAAGCCTTTCAAGAAGGAAGCTAGTGCAGTTTATAGCTCGAGGAGCCAAAACTGACCCGAACGCCGCCAAGCAGTGAATGCGGTAGTAATATCAAGACCCACCGTTGCCCCACAATGCAACAATCAGCAAAGAGTAGAAAGGCCGCAAAGACAGTATACTTGGCTCAGTATGACTCTGTCACAAATTTTACCGCAGTTATTGAAGACCAACCTGATAACTCTAAGGAAAGCCTCGAAGAATCCCAACACCACATCTCCGCTATATAATCCGAACGCCCGCTGCGCCTATCACTCCGATAGCCCAGGGCATGATACAAACAACTGCTGGGCCCTGAGGAATAAGGTGCAAGATTTGATTGAAGCTAAAGAAATCGAGTTTGACGCTCAAGAGAAGCCTAATGTCATGACTTCTCCTATGCCCAAGCATGGAGTAAATGCTGTGGACGGTGATTCATTTGTGACCTCCGTAGAAGACATTTCTACTCCTTTGATGACAGTAAAGAAGAACCTATTATTGGCCGGTTTATTTCCGGGTTGTGGCGAAGGTTGCCACCTATGTTCAATTCTGCCTGCTGGTTGCCATTTATTGAAGTCAGGTGTTCAACACCTGATGGATAACAAAGAGATCTTGTTCGAGAAAACTTTGATTCTGTTGATTCATGTTGAAGATGTTTCCATCATAGCCATTTCCGCCAATCCTTCCAAGGCTCCCTCGAGAAAGCCTGTTAGGATTACATCCGTTCCAAGAGTTTCTCCATTGATCATTACTATTCCTTGTCCTATCCCATACACTTCGGATAAGGCTGTCCCGTGGTACTATGGGGACGATGTGTATTATCATGGGATCAAACAAGATTCGAAGGTTGAAGAGGCTGATACTGATGTCAGCAATATTGCCGGGGCTAGCAAGGTCACCCGAAGCGGAAGACTCTTCTCTCCCGAGATTTCCCCTCTGACTGTTGAAAAGCCTGTTGCGATTCCACCTGCCAGTACATCAGCTACTTCCCCTGTTCATATTCCAATTATCACCCCTGTCGCCTAGACATCTGACACTCGGGGAAAAGAAGTCATAGGTGAGCCTGCCCGGACGAAGGCACCTAAGAAGATTGTTGTAGAAACCTCTAGACAGGAGATAGAGGAAATTCTGAAGATTATCAAGAAGAGCGAATACAATGTAGCCGAGCAGCTGGGGCAGACCCTGTCGAAGATCTCCATGTTATCCTTATTATTGTGTTCAGAAGCCCATGCAAAGGCTTTAATTGCTTTCCTTAAAACTGCGCATGTGCCACAGGAAACCTCTGTTGATCAATTCAAAGACTGTGTAGCTAGTTTGACCGCTGACAACGGGTTGGGTTTCTCCGACGCATATCTGACTGCTAAAGGAAGAAACCACAATGATGCCCTGCATGTCTCGATCGAGTGCAGGGGCACTACTCTGGCCCACGTACTGGTGGATACTGGGTCTTCATTGAATGTTTTACCCAAGAAAGCATTAGACCGGCTGGACTGTGAAGGTTTGGTTCTGAAGTCGAGTAATATTGTGGTTAGGGCCTTTGACGGGTCCAAAAGGATGGTGCACGGGGAGGTGGATGTTCCTGTTAAAGTAGGCTCTCAGACCTTTGCATCTACGTTCTATGTGATGGATATCCGACCATCTTATTCTTGTTTGTTGGGTCGCCCGTGGATTCATAAAGCTGGGGCAGTGACTTCTACGCTCCATCAGATGTTGAAATATCCAGTGAAGGGGAAGATTGTTACAGTACGAGGAGAAGAAGAGTATATGGTGAGCCATCTTAACTCCTTTCGGTATATGGAGAATTCATTGAAACCCCGTGTCAGAACTTTGAAGAGGTCCCCCAGACTCTGACATCGACTGAAGTTGCTGTTGAAGGACCTCTGATGAAGATGGCTTCCCTCAAGGATGCCAAGGCTGTTATTGAAAGAGGTGGGTGTGCAAATTGGGGCCAACTCCCTGACTTTGCACACAAGACTGACAAGTTTGGTTTGGGCTTTACTGCAGAGGCTCAAAGGGCTGTTCGGCGCGTGCGGATTGGAAGACCTCCCCTGCACATCAGTAATCAGGGAGTAAATGCAATTGAGGATGATGAAGAAGAGTCCGAGTTCTAAAGTTGGATTTACCCGACTACTAATGGTGGATTGAATAATTGGACGACGAAGGACTTCGTGCCCGTTTCTTTTATTAAACAGTAATAGACTTTTGTTTTGAAATTTGTAACAGACAATTTAAAACTTTACGGCCCGGTGCCTTGCCCGAGGCACCTTGGCTTTGTTTGTGAGGGCTTAATATGTGTCATTTTCATATATCATCAATAAAGCATTGGACGTTTTCTTGCATTACAAATTTTGCGCTCCCTGTTTTTCTTTTCTATCTTGCAATTTATCAAAACAGCTATTGTCTTACACACACTCACATATCATAATGCAGATCCACATCCACTCTGGATTCCACTGATAACGACTCTGCTACTGCCGGTTATGACTTCGAAAATCCGATCAACCAAGCCGAGGACGAAGGTGAGGATGATTGTGAAGTGCCTGGGGAGCTTGCTAGATTGTTACTACAGGAAAAGAGGGCCATACAACCCCATGGAGAGCCAGTGGAATCAATAAATTTGGGTATAGAGGAAGACAAGAAAGAGGTCAAGATCGGTGCAAATCTGGAGCCTAGTGTCAAGCAACGGTTGATTCAGATGCTACGTGACTATGTTGAGATCTTCGCTTGGTCTTATGAAGATATGCCTGGGTTAGATACTGACATTGTGGTTCACCGCTTGCCAACCAAAGAAGACTGTCCTCCGGTAAAGTAGAAAGTGCGTCGCATGCGCCCAAAGATGTCTGAGAAAATCAAAGCTGAGGTTATGAAACAGTTTGATGCCGGTTTTCTAGCAGTTACTTCTTACCCACAGTGGGTTGCCAACATGGTTCTGGTGCCGAAGAAAGATGGTAAAGTACGAATGTGTGTGGACTATAGGGATCTGAACAGGGCAAGCCCCAAGGATGATTTCCCACTCCCTCACATCGATGTTCTGGTCTGTAACACCGTGCAACACATGATCTTCTCCTTTATGGATGGTTTTTCTGGTTACAATCAGATTAAGATGGCTCCCGAAGACATGGAGAAAACGACTTTCGTTACGCAGTGGGGTACCTTTTGCTACAAGGTCATGCCGTTTGGATTGAAGAATGTTGGGGCAACGTATCAGCGCGCCATCGTCGCTTTGTTCCATGACATGATTCACCATGAAATTGAGGTATACGTTGACGACATGATTGCAAGGTCCCAAACTGAGGAAGAACACCTTAACCATCTCCAGAAGCTATTTGACAGGTTGAAGATGTACAAGCTGAGGTTAAACCCGAACAAGTGCACCTTCGGGGTAAGGTCTGGTAAGCTGTTGGGTTTCTTTGTTAGTGATAAAGGTATTCAAGTGGATCCCGCAAAGGTGAAGGCTATACAGGAAATGCCAGCTCCCCGAACGGAAAAGGAAGTCAGAGGATTTTTGGGATGTCTGAACTACATTTCCCGATTCATTTCACATCTGACTGCTACCTGTGAGCCAATCTTCAAGCTGCTGAAGAAGGATCAGGTGGCAAGATGGAATGATAAATGTCAGGCCGCTTTCGAAAGGATAAAGGAATATCTCCAAGAGCCCTTTATTCTGATGCCTCCAGTTGAAGGGAGACCTTTGATCTTATACTTGACAGTACTCGACAATTCGATGGGGTGTGTGTTGGGGTAGCATGACGAGTCTGGCTGAAAAGAGCATGCTATTTACTACCTTAGCAAAAAGTTTACCGACTGTGAGACCCGATACTCACTGCTTGAGAAAACTTGCTGCACTTTGGGATGGGCTGCTCGTTGACTGAGACAGTATATGCTGACTCACACTACTCTATTGATATCAAAGATGGATCCAATCAAGTATATCTTCGAAAAGCCTGCCTTGTCCGGAAGAATAGCAAGATGGAAAATGATCTTAACCAAGTATGACATCCAGTACACAACCCAAAAAGCAATCAAGGGGAGTGTGTTGGCAGATCATTTGGCGCATCAGGCCGTGGATGATTACCAATCTATGAATTTCGAGTTTCCGTATGAGAACATCATGTTGGTGACCGATTATGAAAAACCTGGACCGGATAAAGGACCTGAGGAGGGATCCCGATGGTCTATGTATTTTGATGAAGCTTCAAACGCATTGGGAAATGGCATTGGCGCCGTGATCATATCTCCTGAGGGCTGTCATACTCCGTTCACCGTCCGATTATGTTTTAACTGCACCAACAACATGGCGGAGTATGAAGCGTGCATCATGGGCCTTCGAGCTGCTATTGACCCGAGGATTAAGTTTTTGAGTGTATTCGGAGATTCTGCTCTCGTGATCAGTCAGATCAAAGGCGAGTGGGATACGAAACACCCAAATCTTATTCCTTATAAAGAGTATGTATTGACGTTGCTTCCGCACTTCGAGGAGATAACCTTTGAACATTTCCCTAGGGAGGAGAATCAGTTAGCGGACACGCTAGCTACCATGTCTTCTATGTTCAAGGTCAGATGGGAAAATGAAGCTCCCCAGATTACCATCGAGAGGTTGGACGAACCCGCACATTGCTGTGAAGTTGAGACTGAAGAGGTAACAGATATACCATGGTTTCACGAGGTAAAGAGGTATCTTGAGGCTCAAGAGTACCCCGAGGGTGCATCTGTTAATGACAAGAAGTTCTTGAGGAGGTTCGCTGCGAAGTTCTTCATCAGCAATGGTATCCTTTACAAGCGTAACCATGACTCAACCATACTGCGATGCATGGATAAGAACGAGGCAGAAAATATTATGGTAGAGTTACATGAAGGTACTTTCGGAACTCATTCCAGTGGACATACCATGGCAAAGAAAATCCTACAGGCAGGATATTATTGGTCTACTATAGATGCCGATTGTTATCAGCATTCTCGGACCTTTCATAAGTGCCAAGTCTATGCTGACAAGGTGCATATACCTCCAGTTCCTCTAAACGTCTTGACAGCTCCTTGGCCTTTTGCAATGTGGGGCATCGATATGATTGGTGAGATCAGACCAACTGTCGATATGGTATACCAAAGAGGATTGTTGTACCCCAAAATTTGCCCTCCCATATTTCTCAAAATATTTCAAGAAAAATTCACAAGTCCAACCCGGCGCGTCATATTCAGGTGTTCTTTCACCAAGATATCTCTGATAACGTATTCTCAAATTCAGGTTCGGCTCAAGAGTCAATTCTTTAAAGAAGGTATCCGAATGTGCGAGTTTTCTTGAAGAAATATGGTGAAAAAGTGTGCTGAAAGTGCAGTTTTTACGCGCTAAAAAATTTCATAACTTGAAGATCGTGAATTGTTTTGAACCCGTTCCGGTGGCCAAAATTCCGTCTCGACATTATCTACGTTTTCATCTCTCACGGCTGGAAGCCAATTTCGATCAGAAGGTCTTCAAAAATGTGGATTTATCAGGTATTTTCGTGCAGAAAATTTGTGACAGAAGTTTATTTGCGTCATGTTCAAAAAATCATAACTTGGTCGATTTTCATCGTATCGAGCTGGTTCCGGCGCCAAAATTTCACAAATTGAGTTGGCTACATTTTCACAGAAGGTATTGAGTTCAAACGGTATTCAAAAGGCCTTCGTTTTTTGCTCAGAGTGCGTGACACGCTGAAAATCCTGAATGTTGAATATTATTTCATCTGAGCTGAAACTTCGAAAATTCATAACTCGGTCAATTTTTATCGGATTGGACTCATATTTTTACACAAGGTCCCTGACTCATAGATCTACAACTTTACTTCAAAAGTCGAGACCAAATTATGCACCAATCAATACCAGTTTTTTATTGAAGAACGTGTCAGAGTCGACACTGAAGCCCAAAATAAGTTTGTCTGAGCTGAAACTTCAAAAATTCATAACTAATTCACCGTTTATCCGATTGAGTCGATTTTCGGATAGGAGTTAGTTCTCGATGTAGTCTACATTTTGTTTTCACATTTCAACTTCAAAAAATGCACTTAAGTCCCTGCGATTTAGCCTGGAAAGTGACGAATTCAAGTGAATATTGGAGGCCCAATTGCACATTCAAAGCCCATTTGCTTTACCCTAATTTCCATTATATAATCACCTTCTTTTCACACAAACCAGGAGGAAAAAAAAGAGAGAGGAAAAGAGAGGAGAGAAAAAGAGAGAAAAAACCTTGCCACAACACTGTTAGAATATCAAATTCTTTCAAGAACCCTAAAATCTTGAAATCTTTATTACAAATCCCCCTCTCACTACAAATAAGCCATCACAGTTACAAACCAACACCTCACTACTTCTTCAGTAAGGATAAGGCTGGCCTGATCTCCATGATCCTAATTTTCCAGTAAGGCATAAAAGCATTCAGGTCACTAATCTTCCAGTAAGGGTAAGATTGATTTGATCTCCATGATCAAAAGGGTATAATCATTCATACATGCCATATTGTGCCTAAACATTAAATTTCTTCATATGTTGGTTTTATTTGAATTTTTATGATTTTATTTAATGTGTTCATGAGGTTCAACACTGCAGATTTAGACAGGATCCCATGCAGGTTCATTAAGGAACGTTGAGGCCAAAAGGCAAATGGCCAAAAGGCCAAAAGCCAAATGGCCAAAGTAGAAAAACATATGCATGACACCAATACATGGCGAGACAGACATCCTGAGAAGATTAAGGAACATTGAGGCCAAAAGCCAAATGGCCAAAAGCCAAAAGCCAAATGGCCAAAGTAGAAAAACTTATGCATGAAACTCAATCCAATGACCAAAGAATGCAAACCACTCCAATACACCTCCTAAAAGGGGACAGAACCCCCCAAGGTATTGTAATTCTTTTCTTCTTTTATTTTGTTTGTTTCAATTATTTCTTATTTTTAATTCTTCAAAATAATTTATTTTCATAAAATATAAAAATAATGTAAAAACCAGAAAAGACAAAAATCAAAATATATTTTATTTAATTAATATTTTTGTAAATAAAAAAATCATTAATTAATTTAGTTTTCCATTCTAGGATTAATTTTGACTTTTTTTCATAATAAACTTAAGAAGTGTAGAATTAGGTTTTTAAGTATTTTTCATTCTTTTTCTTTTTTTATTAATTATTACTTATTAATCATTATTTTTGTAAATACTTGCAATTAATTAATTAGGTTTAATTTTAGGTTAAAGTTTAATGCTTTTCTTAATAAATAAATAAAAACTAGAATTAGGGTTAATTAATATTTTAATTTCGTTTAATTCTCATAAAAATTCATAAATACCAAAAAACCTCAAAAATATTTTCTTTTCCTTTAATTTAATTAATTTGTTAGTAATAATTTTAATTTCATTAAAAAGGGTCCAACGCCCTCGCTTCCAATTTTAATTCCAATTCGCGCATTTTATTTTATTTCTTATAATATTAATGTAATTCTCCCAAAGCCTTGTAAACTCGGACATTTTATTTCTCGCACTTTACTTCTTTATTTTCTGTCAAATCGGGTCCTGGATTAAATTTGGCGATGTGGACCCGCGCCTTTGTAATAGTTTAGGAATTTTATCTTTCCGCACTCTTTTAACTGTTAAATAAATGCATGAAAGAATGTATGGACAAAAATAAAAACAAACGCTAGATCACCAATAATATGACAAAAGACAAAATATCTGAAAACGACACACAAATCGCACACACCACCCCTAGGGTATGCCTCACTGTTGCCTTGCCTCGAAAGGTGATCGTCGAGTAGAGGATGTCTTAGTAAGTCTTCATGATCCGGGAACCTGGCATGAGGGTAGCTTCTAAGGTGTCTTCCTATTGCTCTGGTGATCACCATGTCCCGAACCTTCGAATTGACCCGAACACCTCCTACGGTGGTGCTACCTACCTCTCAATGATGGGATGGCACTACTTTAAAGGACATTTACACAGACGAATTCCTTAGGGTAGGTAGGTTCTCGTAGATACTTGCTCTAAACTTCAAAACAAATTCAAAAATACTTTTCACACCAACACATTTTCAAAAAGCTTTCGAAAGCAATTTTTCAAACACTCTTGAGGACCGATACAAGAGTCGAACTGGAATTTTTAAAGAAACTTTTTAAAAACCCACATTGAAAAGCAAACAAACCATTTTTGAAAACACAAGTGAGCAAGTATCTAAGAGCCCATGGATAACCATGGATAGAAAGGGTGCTAACACCTTCCCTTTCTATAATCTACCTCCCGAACCGAGAGCAATCTCTTTAAGGAATTTTTCTGTGCTTTTGTCCTTTCCATTTGGAGAAAATAAAAGACGGTGGCGACTCTTGCTTCCGCGACATTTCGCGAACCAGCGTTAAACAGTCAGTTCCAGATCCACCGATCACAGAACTGGCGACTCTGCTGGGGATACCTTTATAAAGTGAGGTGTACCTTAGGGTTAGTTCATAACTGTGTTTTCAATTGTCTTCTTTGCTTGCTTTACTATTGTGAGTTGTATCGGAGTTACATAGATCCTAACCCGGATCTGGGGATACCCTGTTTAGGTAGCATAAGCTGTGAGGGACCTGTCCGGCGTATACCGACATGGGTGAAGCAGTGGCTACGTTGGTGTGGCGCCTTGGTCTGTACCGATATCCATCGTGTTGAAACGGGTAGAATATGGGTCTTCCAAGGAGTCATTAAGCACCAACAGACCTTAGAACCTTAAATGACACAACTTGGCCATTAGAACAGTAGCAGTATGCTACGCCCATTGAGGCTAAACTCTCGTGATGGTTCTGGCCGCAAGAAAAGATTGCGATGCTGGAGTTATGACCGATTGAGGTTAGTCAATGATATTGGGATCCTCTAAGAACCCGGTTACTTTTTATTAGGACAGGTATGAACCAACGAACTGAAAGAGGGTAATACCTAGACCTCATGCTGGCCTAAACTCTAAGGGCACTTTTGTGTGACTTGTGTGCCTTTGTACTTGCCTACTTGCATGCTTGTTATCTGACGCTTGAGTTTCTCGCAGGTTTTGTTTGTAGTCCTGAATTAGGACTCATAACAAGGTTTACTAGGTTTTCTCGCAGGTTTTGTTTGTAGTCCTTAATTAGGACTCATAACAGGGTTTACCAAGTTTTCTTGCAGGTTTTGGTTTGCAGTCCTTAATAAGGACTCATAACAGGGTTTATTCATATCACCCCATGCATCATGACATCATACCATTGCATACATCCTAACCCATTTCAAGGATCTCAAGGGCTTGTGATGCAGGTCATGATGAATCAAACATCTAGCAAGGGGCAAAGAGGATTTATTTTCCTCTAGCCAAGGTTGTCAGGGGCTATGACCCACTTGATATGGTGAGCTCTGACTCTTGAAGAAGGTTCCCTTAACCAAGGTTGTTTGGAAATCAAAACCAGACATGATGACTAAAGTCAGGGGCTATGACCCACTAGATATGGTGAGCCTTGACCCTTGAAGAAGGACTCTCAACAACATGAAGTTCCTTCAATCAAGCTACCAGATTCAAATTCTAACAATTTTCTTGTTTACCCCGCGAGATCCTTGAAAACATTGCATGCATATCATATACATCATTGCATAGCAGGTATCCTTGTTGCAGGTCACTTACCCTTCTCGCTGTTTATTTCAGCAATGGCTTCCCAACAAGATAACCAAGACCTTCTTGCTCAAGAGGCTCAGTTTAAGGAGATCTTTCTAAGCCTATCCAAGGGGCAGGAAGAGTTGAGGACACTCCTCATGGGGAATCTGATCAGAAAGAGTCCTGAAGATGACAAGGACGAACAGCTGAAACGTCTACAAGCTGAGGTAGACACATTGAAAACCCAGATGCTGGGGCAAAGGGCCCTCATTCAAGGTCTAGCTCAGGAGCAAGGAGAGCTGAGGGCCATGATCAGTCAGCTTCCTCAAGGCATGAAGCAACCAACCCAAATCAGGGACCAGGTCATGGAACAGCTTCCAAGAGGGCAAAGGTCGGGTCTAATGAATAGACCTCCCCGAGTTGCTACTACTTCACAGGTCCAACAACGACCTCGCCAAAAACAGCGGGTTAATCAGAACAGGTCGGACGAGCCTAAGAGACAATTCACCAACATCAACATGCCATGGTCACGAGCTTTGCAGCACATGTTAAGGATGAACCTGATTGCGGTGATCAACCCTCCTGCAAATCCAAAGACTTCCTCTCCAAATTACAACCCAGAAGCAAGGTGCGCTTACCATTCTGGTAGCCCGGGGCACGATACTGAGGATTGTTGGGCACTGAAGTACAAGATTCAGAACATGATCGATGCTAAAGAGATCGAGTTCGAGCTCGCCGAGACTCCCAACGTGATCACTGCTCCCTTGCCAAAACATGGCTAGGATTGAGAAATTTTTGTTCATTCGAATGTTCAAGTTGCAATTTTCTTTTGTTTAAACATTTACTCATGTTAAACGTTGTTATTTCATTAATGCATCGCATATGTCTGTTTTGAAGCAATATATTCGTATTCACTATGTGCAAATTATTTTCATATTTTTTCTGATGATCAACGCTCGATTAATAAATCTAAGCCTCTTGAGGGAGGATGACGAAAACGATACCACGATCTTTACAGTATGCTTTTGAACAGACCCCGCTGATGAGGTACAGGCATTGTTTCAATTCCTAAACACTGGAGTTATAAGGAAGATAATCCCTCGTCAACCCCTCTGAGCCAAAGAAGTAGGAGTTTTTTTTCTTTTCGAAATCTAAAACCCTTAATCATAACCTGGGGCAGGGTAGTCTCTCAGTTGATCCAAGTGCATAACGAATGACACCAAAGAGGTCCTTACAAAACGAAGAAAGACAGTGATGGTTCCGAATAATCATAAAGGAAGGCAGTCATTATCTCAAAAAAAAAATATATAAAAAAAAACCATTAAGTCAAAACCCATGAAGGAGACTTACAAAACTGGGGCATCCCGCTGACTGTAATTCCAAAAAAGGAAACAGTTCAGGCAAAAAAGAAAGGGATAACACAAAAATCAGACAAGAAAGAGGTCTTACAAACCCTCAACAAAAAAGGAATGACTGCCTATTCAAAATAAGTTATCAACATCCGAATCATCACCGGAAAATCAGAGCAAGGTCTAACATATGATCAACTGAGTTTAGGTTTGGAGAACATCACGAAGAGCGGGTGGGTACAAATAATTTGAGCCTTTATCCTTTGTTTCTTAAACCGTGAACCAGGCCACGTTATAACCCTCAAAAGTCCTAGCTGAAGCATGGGTTAGTTCGAAAGCATACTGTTACGAAAGGTATCCTGACTCCTGAAGGCCTACGGTAAAATACGAAGTTGACATCATGTTTTACAAACATTCATTTGTTTTATGAAAAAGAATGCATTTTCAAAATCTTCAAGACAGACATAAGCTTTGCATTTTTGATATAACATTGTTTGCATATGACAATTTGTTTGAACAGCAGGGAAATTCGCACGATGAATACCTAGTGAACGAAAACATTTCCAATCAAGGGGCATGGCATGACAATTAGCCATTATCTGGGGCAGTCCAATCAAGATTCGGAGAATCTCTCAAAGGCCAAATAGCCTGGGGCAAATCTCCGCCTGAGTCACTTGGGGGCATTCCAGCAACAAAACTTGCACGATCAAAAATCTTCTGGTGGCATGACAAAACACTTCTAACAGGGGCAACTCCCTACATCCTGAGAGCGCGGACATAGTCGGAAGAATACTACGCATCATCAAAGACCCGCTAGGTTGACACACCTAGGCAAAAATAAGGGCTTCCCGGCGAACCAAAAGGGTTCGGGCAAAATGAAGGGATGAAATAAATCTGTACACCCGGCAAGTCGAAAACCTGAAAAGGCGGCTTGGGCAAAAATGGGTATCCCGGTGGACTGAAAACCCGAAAGGGCGGTCCAGGCAAAAGCTAGGGATCAAAGCGTACGACTATGTCCTGTCATCTCATCATCTGCCTACCAGAAGAAGGTTTGTCCATCAACAACTATCAGCACCTCACAGGTCTTCCTCTCATACCTCAGAAACAGGGGCAATAAAGAGTGGTCTAAGCAATCTGATTATTCTGTCCTCCAAAGTACCAAGGTAGGTTCAGCCAAAGAACATGACCAGTACATATTAATTACCTAGAGAGTGATTCAGCAAAACAGTGCATTCTTCTCCAAGCAGGGTCATCAAACCTTAAGGAAGTTGGGAATCCTCCAACAGATCTCAACATTCCCCAGCAGCATATATGCATTCTTAACAGGCACCCCCGGCAGTCTTGGTCTAAAGATTGTTCCCCGGCGGCATATCAACACTCAAAGGAATCACTTCCCCCGCAGTTCAAAACTCCCCAGAAGAGTCCAACCCGATTCCCCAGGAAAGTTGGAATCCATCTCCCCAAGTAGTAAGCTTATCCCCAGTAGATTCTGGAAGCTTATCCTCCCGAAAGCACGAACGCGTCGTCCGACTTTATTTAAAGAGTTATTTCCTTAATCGGATATAACTGGATTATTCTCAGCCAAAAGCCATGGAAAGATCGTCGTCGACAGAGTCTTCTTACCCCAGCGAAGGCTATCAACACTTCCAACAGCAAGGATATCGCCAGCAAATTACTACTAACAACACTCAGCAAAGCATCCCTCTTCCCACAGAGTATTGCTTCCCAGCATAGTCACTAGAGTATCTTTTCTCCCCGCAGAATCTTCCATTTGCCAAGATTATTCCGCAACGGAGTCATCTTCTCCTACCGGTATCCTTGCAGTTATCATCCCCAGCGGAAGCAAAATCTATTCTTCAACATCAGCCCAGGATCTGACTTCCTGGCACCCGTCAAGGATCTACTTTCCTAGACGAAAACATACATTCATAAAACATCACATACATCATTATAGCATGCATAGACGCATTATGTCATACAAATCTCATTTATGCCGAGAACATCATTGCTTGATCCATATCATGCATTGCATATGACTGACCTTTACCTTTCAGGAAAGATGCAGTTAAAATTCTCAATCATATTTCAAGGCCTTCTCTAGTCCAGCTAAATCGACTCCCAACAGATTTTTCTGATAAAGACTCAGTAGAAGTTATCCCAGATTATAAATTCCTATTGGTTCCCTCTCCGACAGTGAGTGAGGTGACAATTCCTTTCTTTATGGTTCCCTCTCCGACGGTGAGTGAGGTGGTAAGTCCTTTTCAGATGTTTCCCTCTCCGACGGTGAGTGAGGTGATAGTCTCCTATGGTTCCCTCTCCGATGGTGAGTGAGGTGGTAAGTCCTTTTCAGATGTTTCCCTCTCCGACGGTGAGTGAGGTGATAGTCTCCTATGGTTCCCTCTCCGACGGTGAGTGAGGTGGTAAGTCCTTTTCAGATGTTTCCCTCTCCGACGGTGAGTGAGGTGATAGTCTCCTATGGTTCCCTCTCCGACGGTGAGTGAGGTGGTAAGTCCTTTTCAGATGTTTCCCTCTCCGACGGTGAGTGAGGTGATAGTCTCCTATGGTCCCCTCTCCGACGGTGAGTGAGGTGGTAATTCCTTTTCAGATGTTTCCCTCTCCGACGGTGAGTGAGGTGATAGTCTCCTATGGTTCCCTCTTCGACGGTGAGTGAGGTGGTAAGTCCTTTTCAGATGTTTCCCTCTCCGACGGTGAGTGAGGTGATAGTCTCCTATGGTCCCCTCTCCGACGGTGAGTGAGGTGGTAATTCCTTTTCAGATGTTTCCCTCTCCGACGGTGAGTGAGGTGATAGTCTCCTATGGTTCCCTCTCCGACGGTGAGTGAGGTGGTAAGTCCTTTTCAGATGTTTCCCTCTCCGACGGTGAGTGAGGTGATAGTCTCCTATGGTTCCCTCTCCGACGGTGAGTGAGGTGGTAAGTCCTTTTCAAATGTTTCCCTCTCCGACGGTGAGTGAGGTGATAGTCTCCTATGGTTCCCTCTCCGACGGTGAGTGAGGTGGTAATTCCTTTTCAGATGGTTCCCTCTCCGACGGTGAGTGAGGTGATAATCTCCTATGGTCCCCTCTCCGACGGTGAGTGAGGTGGTAATTCCTTTTCAGATGGTTCCCTCTCCGACGGTGAGTGAGGTGATAATCTCAGATAGTTCCCTCTCCGACGGTGAGTGAGGCGATAATTCCTTTCAGATTATAATTTCCTAGGGTTCCCTCTCCGACGGTGAGTGAGGTGATAGTTCCTTTCAGATTATAATTGTCTACGGTTCTCTCCCCGATACTGTGAAGATGGTAATTCCCACTAAGATTTTCTCGACGAGCGTTGTTGAAGTTAAAATCACTCAAGGTTCTCTTACCATTCATGCTAAGGTAGCAACCATCCCTGGTTCATTCATCATCTTTTGAAGCTCCAGACCCAGCTCCTGTAACCAGTCATGACATATCTATGCCAAGCATCTGAAACCAGCTCCTGCAACATGTCAGGTACTCATTTTTCTATTTTGCAGATATACAGGTTCTCGATAAGGAATCTCTTACGCAATCAACATCCAGATGGCATCTATAAGCCCATCATCCTATTCACCAACCTCTAAATGGCATCTATAAGCCCATTCCATCATCACACTGCTACTACGTGAGCGCAAATTTCTGGGCACTCTAGTGTTCAATCATCTTCCACCCTCGGATTACGAAAGGCACGTCAGCCAATCTGCATCCTCAGGTTTAAGAAGATTGAACAGGGGCAACTGTTGTACCCCAAAATTTGCCCTCCCATATTTCTCAAAATATTTCAAGAAAAATTCACAAGTCCAACCCGGCGCGTCATATTCAGGTGTTCTTTCACCAAGATATCTCTGATAACGTATTCTCAAATTCAGGTTCGGCTCAAGAGTCAATTCTTTAAAGAAGGTATCCGAATGTGCGAGTTTTCTTGAAGAAATATGGTGAAAAAGTGTGCTGAAAGTGCAGTTTTTACGCGCTAAAAAATTTCATAACTTGAAGATCGTGAATTGTTTTGAACCCGTTCCGGTGGCCAAAATTCCGTCTCAACATTATCTACGTTTTCATCTCTCACGGCTGGAAGCCAATTTCGATCAGAAGGTCTTCAAAAATGTGGATTTATCAGGTATTTTCGTGCAGAAAATTTGTGACAGAAGTTTATTTGCGTCATGTTCAAAAAATCATAATTTGGTCGATTTTCATCGTATCGAGCTGGTTCCGGCGCCAAAATTTCACAAATTGAGTTGGCTACATTTTCACAGAAGGTATTGAGTTCAAACGGTATTCAAAAGGCCTTCGTTTTTTGCTCAGAGTGCGTGACACGCTGAAAATCCTGAATGCTGAATATTATTTCATCTGAGCCGAAACTTCGAAAATTCATAACTCGGTCAATTTTTATCGGATTGGACTCATATTTTTACACAAGGTCCCTGACTCATAGATCTACAACTTTGCTTCAAAAGTCGAGACCAAATTATGCACCGATCAATACCAGTTTTTTATTGAAGAACGTGTCAGAGTCGACACTGAAGCCCAAAATAAGTTTGTCTGAGCTGAAACTTCAAAAATTCATAACTAATTCACCGCTTATCCGATTGAGTCGATTTTCGGACAGGAGTTAGTTCTCGATGTAGTCTACATTTTGTTTTCACATTTCAACTTCAAAAAATGCACTTAAGTCCCTGCGATTTAGCCTGGAAAGTGACGAATTCAAGTGAATATTGGAGGCCCAATTGCACATTCAAAGCCCATTTGCTTTACCCTAATTTCCATTATATAATCACCTTCTTTTCACACAAACCAGGAGGAAAAAAAAAGAGAGAGGAAAAGAGAGGAGAGAAAAAGAGAGAAAAAACCTTGCCACAATACTGTTAGAATATCAAATTCTTTCAAGAACCCTAAAACCTTGAAATCTTTATTACAAATCCCCCTCTCACTACAAATAAGTCATCACAGTTACAAACCAACACCTCACTACTTCTTCAGTAAGGATAAGGCTGGCCTGATCTCCATGATCCTAATTTTCCAGTAAGGCATAAAAGCATTCAGGTCACTAATCTTCCAGTAAGGGTAAGATTGATTTGATCTCCATGATCAAAAGGGTATAATCATTCATACATGTCATATTGTGCCTAAACATTAAATTTCTTCATATGTTGGTTTTATTTGAATTTTTATGATTTTATTTAATGTGTTCATGAGGTTCAACACTGCAGATTTAGACAGGATCCCATGCAGGTTCATTAAGGAACGTTGAGGCCAAAAGGCAAATGGCCAAAAGGCCAAAAGCCAAATGGCCAAAGTAGAAAAACATATGCATGACACCAATACATGGCGAGACAGACATCCTGAGAAGATTAAGGAACATTGAGGCCAAAAGCCAAATGGCCAAAAGCCAAAAGCCAAATGGCCAAAGTAGAAAAACTTATGCATGAAACTCAATCCAATGGCCAAAGAATGCAAACCACTCCAATACACCTCCTAAAAGGGGACAGAACCCCCCAAGGTATTGTAATTCTTTTCTTCTTTTATTTTGTTTGTTTCAATTATTTCTTATTTTTAATTCTTCAAAATAATTTATTTTCATAAAATATAAAAATAATGTAAAAACCAGAAAAGACAAAAATCAAAATATATTTTATTTAATTAATATTTTTGTAAATAAAAAAATCATTAATTAATTTAGTTTTCCATTCTAGGATTAATTTTGACTTTTTTTCATAATAAACTTAAGAAGTGTAGAATTAGGTTTTTAAGTATTTTTCATTCTTTTTCTTTTTTTATTAATTATTACTTATTAATCATTATTTTTGTAAATACTTGCAATTAATTAATTAGGTTTAATTTTAGGTTAAAGTTTAATGCTTTTCTTAATAAATAAATAAAAACTAGAATTAGGGTTAATTAATATTTTAATTTCGTTTAATTCTCATAAAAATTCATAAATACCAAAAAACCTCAAAAATATTTTCTTTTCCTTTAATTTAATTAATTTGTTAGTAATAATTTTAATTTCATTAAAAAGGGTCCAACGCCCTCGCTTCCAATTTTAATTCCAATTCGCGCATTTTATTTTATTTCTTATAATATTAATGTAATTCTCCCAAAGCCTTGTAAACTCGGACATTTTATTTCTCGCACTTTACTTCTTTATTTTCTGTCAAATCGGGTCCTGGATTAAATTTGGCGATGTGGACCCGCGCCTTTGTAATAGTTTAGGAATTTTATCTTTCCGCACTCTTTTAACTGTTAAATAAATGCATGAAAGAATGTATGGACAAAAATAAAAACAAACGCTAGATCACCAATAACATGACAAAAGACAAAATATCTGAAAACGACACACAAATCGCACACACCACCCCTAGGGTATGCCTCACTGTTGCCTTGCCTCGAAAGGTGATCGTCGAGTAGAGGATGTCTTAGTAAGTCTTCATGATCCGGGAACCTGGCATGAGGGTAGCTTCTAAGGTGTCTTCCTATTGCTCTGGTGATCACCATGTCCCGAACCTTCGAATTGACCCGAACACCTCCTACGGTGGTGCTACCTACCTCTCAATGATGGGATGGCACTACTTTAAAGGACATTTACACAGACGAATTCCTTAGGGTAGGTAGGTTCTCGTAGATACTTGCTCTAAACTTCAAAACAAATTCAAAAATACTTTTCACACCAACACATTTTCAAAAAGCTTTCGAAAGCAATTTTTCAAACACTCTTGAGGACCGATACAAGAGTCGAACTGAAATTTTTAAAGAAACTTTTTAAAAACCCACATTGAAAAGCAAACAAACCATTTTTGAAAACACAAGTGAGCAAGTATCTAAGAGCCCATGGATAACCATGGATAGAAAGGGTGCTAACACCTTCCCTTTCTATAATCTACCTCCCGAACCGAGAGCAATCTCTTTAAGGAATTTTTCTGTGCTTTTGTCCTTTCCATTTGGAGAAAATAAAAGACGGTGGCGACTCTTGCTTCCGCGACATTTCGCGAACCAGCGTTAAACAGTCAGTTCCAGATCCACCGATCACAAGGATCATTACAGGCAATGGTATAAATCTCAACAATACGATGATCATCGAGCTCTGCAAATAGTTCAAGATACAACATCATAACTCTTCTCCTTACCGGCCGAAGATGAATGGGGCTGTCGAAGCGGCAAGAAGATTGTGCAGAAGATGACGATGACATACAAAGATTGGCACAAGATGTTACCACTCGCTCTTCATGGGTACCGTACCTCAGCACGGGCTTCAACAGGGGTAACACCCTACTCTTTGGTGTATGGCATGGAAGCAGTCTTACCTATTAAGGTCCAGATACCCTCTCTTCGGATTATGAAGGATACAGGTTTGAGCGAGGATGACTGGATCCAAACCCGGCTTGATCAGCTGAACTTAATCGATGAAAAGAGACTTACGGCTATTTGTCATGGTCAGACGTATCAAAAGCGAATGATCAAGGCATTTAATAAGAAAGTTAGAAGACAAGAGTATCAAGTTGGGGATCTGGTGATCAAATGCATCATATTACCTCAAGGTGACCCTAGGGGCAAATAGACCCCTACGTACGAAGGGCCATTTGTGGTTAAGAACATTTTCTCAAGAGGAGCTATGATTCTAACCACCATGGATGGTGACGACCTTCCTCACCCCGTAAATGCAGACATAGTGAAAAAATACTATGCATAATCAGAGACCCGCTAGGTTGACTGGCCTAAGCAAAAATAATGGCTTCCCGGCGAACCAAAAGGGTTCGGGCAAAAATAAGGGATGAAAATGAAAAAATCTGTACACCCGGCAAGTTGAAAACCTGAAAAGGCGGCTTGGGCAAAAAAGGGTATCCCGGTGGACTGAAAACCCGAAAGGACGGTCCAGGAAAAAATTAGGGATTAAAGCGTAACACTATGTCTCATTAGATCATCTTGCAACCAGACTTCGGTATCGACTATCAAGCTCGGACGACACTAATCAATCTGATCTACCTTCAACCAAGTAGCAAAGTGATGAGATACTCGAAGATATAAAAGCAATAGCAGAGTTGGAACCCAGTGGGATTATTCACATAGTTGTTTTTCTTTCTTTTGCACAAATTGTATAAATTCTATCTTTCGGCGGCGTTCTCTTACTAGGACGTCAGCCTCTTGTACAAAAACGCCTATTTACAGGCCAACTTCAAAATCAATACACTTCATTTTCACAAAGAAATTTCAAATTGTTTTTCTCTTTTCTGTTTTGTTTTGCAAGAACATCCAATGTTCATTTTTGATATATGCATTTGACAATAGTTGCTGCTCATAAATATTTACATGCGAAACAAAAGACGATTACTCGTAATATCAGAAATAGGGGCAAACAAGAAATGCCCAAACCTTACAGTTGCTCTGTCCACCAGGTATAAGGATAGACCTAGCTGGAGAATACGACTGTTGTACCCCAAAATTTGCCCTCTCATTTATCAAGATTTTTCTCACAAGACTTCTTGGACTCAAGGCAGGATTAAGGTTTGGTCAGCTCAAGACATCTCATCTTGCACTGATAACCCAAAATTAGGGTTTGAGTTTTCACAAGGAGTTTTAGATCACCAATGCTTCATGTGACTTTCATACTTCATCTTGGATCCCTAAGATTGCTCATGTTAAGTTTCAAGCCTTGAACCACATTTTTGATCAGTCAATTGGACAGTTGACCTAAAAATCAACTGTATTGGGGAAAAAGTCAACCATGGCCAATTTACAGTCAAACTTCATATTTTTTGATCCACATCAACATTATAGACTCATATGTACCATTTTATCAAGTTTGGATCACAACTCCTCAAGAAATTTGATCAAATTATCAAAAGGGCAAAATGGTCAAAATTAGGGTTTTGACTAAGAAAGGGCAATTTCTAACCTAGCCAATGACCAATTGAGTTCAAACATGATTTAAAGGGTTCAATGGAATCATCTTGACCTAATTACATGGTTCAAAAGATCTCAAGTTCATTGGATTGACATATGAATTTTGTAGTCAACTGATCAAAAGTCAACTGTACACTGAAAAGTCAAACTTTGACTTTTTGGTCAAAATCAAGTGCCAAGGGTCATAATTCATCAAGATATGTCAAAATATGAAGCTTGTTCACCAAGAAAACCAAATTTGAAAATTAGGGTTTTGAATTTGAAAATTTTCATAACTTAGAATTTTTCTAAGTATGGAAATTTTCTTATTTTTCCCCAACTTTTAACCACTTTTTCACCATGATGCATTTTGATTCAAAGAAAACTACCAACATGAAAGTTGTAGTCCTCCATGAAATATACAACTTTTAATCACAAACTTTTCCCAAAAGATTCTTGGATCTCAAGTTATGAATTTGTGAATATAGGTCCATGAACTAAATAACTTAGTGAAATTTTGCCCTAATTTAGGCAGTTTTTGGACCCAACTTCATGGACATTTTTCACCTAGTTCCAAGAGGTATCTCAAATTTCATTTCAAATATGGATTATAGAGAATATTGCAAGCTTTCCAAAATATCGAAGAACTCTCCGAGATCATTTTTGGTTAGGGAGAATCAAAGAAGGGAAATTGGCATTTTATCACTTTTGTTCAAGCCATTTTTACAAAGCATCAAGTTGCAAATCACATATATGCTATTTGAATCTTGCTTTATAGGTCCTAAATTCACTTTACACTCCATAATTAAATTCAAACTCAGTTTACAAAGGTATTATCTTTGCTTTTGAAGCATTGTACAAGAGATAATTCCATTTTAAGCATAAAGGTTACAATGCCATTTTCATAAAGTGCAACTTTTGCAACTTTGTCAATCTTGAGCCTTGGACCTGTCCCTTTGGTGCAAGCAATTCACACAGGTCTTAAGAAATTTGTACAAGCTCTTTGCAGCCCTCAAGCTAGCCAATACAAGCATGTTAGAATTGGTCACTTCACTTTGCTTAAAATACAAGAAAGGTTGCCAAAAGGTCAGAACTGGTACAACTAGTAAGAAATGGACTTGGTATCCATTCTATACAAGTATACAAACTTGTCACAATGCAGAACACGATTGGCTTGCACCTAAAACTCTCCAAAACTCAAAAACTCCAAAATTCTGTCCAAACATAGCATTTCTGCAAAATCATTGCCAACTAATTTTTGGCTCATGCGTTTTGTGGCTTGACACTTGAAACACCTCATACACATCATACCAAAGCTATCCAAGCCATCACCCAAGTTTTGTAACCCCAGTTTCAGCCTTTTCTATTTTCAAACTTGAAGCTTGCAGCTTCACTTGTGCAGAAAATTCCAGCCATTCTCAAGGCAAGACAAGCATTGGATTAGCTTCAGGGAAGTTCAAGAAAGCTTAATCAATCACCAGGCCTCCCTCAAAGTCCCTACATTGCCCTACTCAAATCCAGATGAAGGAGGTATTTCTCAAAACTCTATCTCTCTGAATAGGCATCCTCAAGCCACAATTTGTGAAGAAAAAATGTAGTCCATAACATAACGAAGCTATACATATACATACTTTTCATTTATATTAACTATGCTGTGAGAATTTGAAGCTTGAAGTTCATGAAATTTTTAGGTCACGAATTAGGGGTCCCAAAAATTCTCTTTGATCTTTTAGAGTTAGGTTACAAATTTTATATGGTTGGAATCGTGAGATCAAATGCCACAAGTTTCATGTTATGAGTTTTTGTTTTTGTGCCAGCATGTGAGAGTTACAGGTTTGAAGGAAAATGCGTGCAAGGGAGACTGGCTGGAGGGCAGGGACGATGCTTTTGGGCTTTTTTTGGCTTTGGCCTTTTTGTTTTTACTAACCACACCTCCTGACTTACTTTCACACCCCCTAACTTATTTCTTATATTTTTGCATTTTTCTTTTATATTTTTATATTTATTACTTGCATTTATTTTTTTTAATGATAAAAAATACCCAAAAATAATTTATTTATTTTCACACTTTTATTTTATTTTATTTTTAATTTATTTTCTCACATAAAAATAGTTTATTTAATAAGATAGAACTTATTTTCTTAAAATAACTTATAAATATATTTAAAAATACTTAATATTTTTATTATATTATTTATACACATAAAATATTTATTTCCATACATATTTAATTTTTAATATTTAAACACAATATTATTTATTATTTTCTTGTATAAAAAATGGACAAAATAATAACATAAAGCATTATTTTCTTTTAATCAAAAAATTAGGGTTTACCCCTTCCAAAAATATATTATTTTTTCCTTATTTTTTAGGGTTAGGTAAAATTATTTTCTCATACAAAAAACAAATACTAAAATATTTTTTTATAAACATTTTGCATTGCATTTTAAATACTTGTATTATTTATTTAATTTGCGCAATATTCAATTTGTTTATAATAATATATTTAGGTTTATATTTGTGCAAAAATCCCCATTCAAAACTTGTATCCTCCCTCCCATAATAATTGTTGTAATAGCTTAGTTTATTTTACGCAATTTATTGCTTTATATACTATGCTTAGTAAATTAGGATTTGCATGACAAGAACAAAAATAAAACAAATAGAAAAACCTTAATTCAAGACAAATTAAAAGCATGTAAAATGACACACTTTGCGCACAAGCACCCTTAGGATTTCTCTCACTTGGTTGCCTAAAATAAAATGGCCATGTTACGCACGCGAAGTATCTTGGCAAAACAAAACAAAATAAGATCATAGTCCCTCGATGACGCTATACAAAGGTTGCCTAAAACAAAATGATATTGGTCCCTCAAACATGCTAAGATACTTGGCAACATTGCTATCATGGTCATACGATGACCCACGCCCGTCCCGTTTACATCCAAAGATAGGGTTGCTTACCAAATCAATGGTAAGTCAATAATGTCAAAGGAATAAAAATGCACAAGAAAGACATTTGAGTAGGTAGATTAGCTTCTAGTTACTTGTCCCATTTCAAAACAATCCTTGCTATTTTCAAAAACAAACACACACACATTTCAAAACATCTTACAAAACATTGAAACATTTTTCAAAAGACAAACATCTTTGTATACATTCTTACAAACGAGAGTCATTACAAAGATTGCCTAAACGAGTGGCCTCTTTTCAAAATACTTTCAAAACCACACCAAGCACCATTTCAAACAAAGCAAAGCAAGTGATCTAAACAAGTAACTAAGAGCCCATGGAAAACCATGGATGAAAAGGGTGCTAGCGCCTTCCCTTTTCATAATCTACCCCCCGAACTCAAGAAAACATCTCAAAGGTCTTTCCTGTGCTTTTTTACCTTTCCTTTTGGATAAAATAAAAGTCAGTGGCGACTCTTGCTAACCGCAACATTTGCAAACACAAACGCAAAACCTCAAGTCAGTTCTCCCACCGCATCACAGAACTGGAGACTTTGCTGGGGATAAATTTAAAAGTGGGGTTACCTTAAGGTTTAGATCACCTTATACTTGCTTACAATTGTTTGACTTGTTTGCTTTACATCTTGGTTCTTTTGTTTGGGTTTTGAATCCTCCACCTGGATTTAGGAAAACATTATAGGTAAATAGCAATACATTGTGGAAACTGTGCGGGGTATACCGACATGGTCTAAGCAATAGCTATGTTAGTGCGACATATTTGTGGGTACCGGTAGACTTTGAGTCAATCAAAGAGAATACGGGGCCGCTGAGTGATGTCATGAAGCACTAATGAACTTCTAGAACCTTTACTTGACCAACTTGGCCTTTTAGGATGTAGTGAGATGACCGACTTTGGTGCAGTCCGAAGTTGGTAGATACTCGATACTACACTCATTGAGGGTTGGTTTCTTAGATTATTTCGGTCGCCAGTAAAGAGGCTTGAACTGAAACAATGAACAAGGAAAAAATCTAGTGATATTGAGCTCTTTAGAACCCAGTTACTATTACTAGGACAGGTTGAGCCAACTAAACTTCAAGAGGGTACTTACCTATAAACCCCATGCAAGCCTAAACTAGGAACTTGTGTGATTTGCTTGTACATATATACTTGTGCATAACATCATGGACATCATGAGCATCATATGCATTCACTAACCATTTCAAGGATTTTGGAGATTCATCTTTGTTCTTGTTATGTAGGTTATGGATTCACTTCACAGGAAAACCATCCAAATCAACCTTGTGAGAATCCCTCCACAACTCAAAGAGCTAGCTTCAAGGATCCCTGAGAACTCTCCATTCACCGAGAGGCATGGTCGTCTACTCAACTTGGTCACTTCTAACACAGAGGAGGACATGATGAAGGTTCTCTTCTAGTTCTTTGACCCTTTGCATCACTGCTTCACATTTCCTGACTATCAACTTATGCCCACTTTGGAAGAATTATCTCAATTTCTGAGGATTCCTATTCTCAATCAACTACCTTTCAACGGTACGGAAAGAGATCCAAAGCCAGAATAGATTGCTCAAGCCCTGCACTTGCACTCGTCTGATGTCACAACACATTGGGAAACTAGAAATGGTGTCAAAGGCTTCTTATCAAAGTTTCTGTTTGAGAAGGCCCAAAGCTGTTGGAATTCCCTAGACTTGCAAGCTTTTGAGGAGATTGTAGCTCTTCTCATCTATGGGATGGTCTTGTTCCCTAACCCTGACCAACTCATAGATGTGAGCGCTGTCAAAATCTTCATGTCTCGCAACCCGGTGCCTACATTGCTTGGGGATATCCTCCACTCTTTTCACATTCGTACAATGAGGAAAAGAGGTGTTCTTATGTGTTGTACTCCTCTTCTGGCAAGATGGTTTATTTCTCATCTTCCCCAATCAGTCTTGAAGAATGAGCAAGGTTTGAGGTGGTCACAAAGGATAATGACACTTAAACATTCATATATTCATTGGTGTTCTCGATCCAAAGAGAATGTTATCATTATTGACCGTTGTGGGGAATTCCCTAATGCCCCTCTACTTGGAATTAGGGGAGGAATCACCTACAACCCGTGCTTGGCTCTAAGACAGTTTGGTTACGCCCGAAGGGATGGCCCACATGACATGCTGATTCAAGGATTGGTTTTCGACTACGACAACGACGATCAAGGACTTCGCCAGAGATTCATCCGAGCTTGGAGGATGCAAAACAAGGGGGATAGCAAGACTTTAGGACACAAGAATTCCATCCCTCTTGAGCCTTACCTCAAGTGGGTACGAACCTGCGCTCAAAGTCTTATGATGCCTTATCCCTCCATTCTCCCAGTGATTATAGAGCCTGTTAAGGAAGGAGAAGTTCCATACACTATCCTACATCCTGACATGCCGACATCACTCGAAGACCTACAAAGGAGTTGGATACAGCTCAAAGGAGAGCGTGATACTTTCAAAGCCCAATTCTACGTAAGCGAGAAGAAGGTTTTGGAGCTCACTCGGCTACTTCATGAAGAGCATACTCTTAACACCTACATTGCACCAAAGAGGATGCGCAATGTCTTTTTACCTTAGAATTTTGTATTATTTTGCCCAAGCGGCATTGATGTACTCAAATTCTATTTTAATTAATATGACATGTGTTTCTTTTTTGTTTAAAACAAATTTGAATTTATAAATCCTTGAAAGCATTGCATGAATACATATCATTCATCATAAACATAAACAGGTCTTTGCAACAAGTTTCCTCATCTCTCTACTGTTTATTACAGTACGATGGATATCGAACAAATGGTCAAAGATCTGCAAGCTCAAAATTCACAATTTCAACAGTTACTCATGACCTTAGCCAAGGGGCAGGAGGAGCTGAAGACTCTGCTAGAAAAAGAGAAAGAGAAAGAGAAAAAGAAGAAGAAGCCAACTGGTGTGGTTATCATGGGCAGAAGATTTCAGGGACAAGCCAGAAGGACCTTAGAATTTCCAACAACATCTGATGAAGGGGAAAGAAAATGAAAATAAACGGCAGTACCATCAGATTCTAAAGAAGAAGAAGAGGAAGAAGAGAACTACTCTGAACAACAATACCCTCCTGCTGATGACAAGTACAAACACCTTGAAGAGCGACTAAGCGCTATGGAAATCCAGAGAGTACCAGGGCTAGATTTTGAAGAGTTGGGGCTGGTGTCAGGAATTGTAATCCCTCCAAAGTTTAAAGTACCACTATTTGCCAAGTATGATGGGGTGTCTTGCCCTAAAATGCACCTCAGATCCTATGTCAGGAAGATTCAACCACATTCTGCCGACAAAGACCTATGGGTCCACTTTTTCCAAGACAGTTTATCAGGAACGCAACTTGATTGGTTCTACCAATTAGAAAGGGAAGATGTCCATAATTGGGAAAACTTGGCAGCTGCTTTCTATAAATAGTATCAATACAACTCCAACTTGGCGCCTACCCGTACTCAGCTGTAGAGTGTGGCTACGGCTTCCAATGAGGGCTTTAAAGACTACACACAAAAGTGGAGGGATCTAGCCGGAAGGGTGCAACCCCCTCTATCTGAGAGGGAGTTGGTGGACATGTTTTTGGGAACTCTATCAGGTCCTTTCTTCAATCATCTGATTGGGAGTTCCTCTGCAGGGTTTATCGAATTGATTCTAACTGGAGAAAGAGTGGAGGCTGGTATAAGAAATGGGAAAATTTAGAAGGACGCGTCTGCCTCAACAGCTGTGAAAAAGCCCTTCACTGGAAGAAAGGAAGTATATGTTGTCTATTCACAGAGGAATCAGGGAAGAACTGAGCGCCGACCAACAGTGGGGGCCGTTATGATTCCGAAGCCTGCATCAGACCAGCCAAGAACTAATCAGCAAAGGGTAGAAAGGCCGGTTCAGAAATTTACCAAGATTAACATGACTCCAGCCCAAGTTCTACCACATCTTCTGAAGTTGAATTTGGCCACTCTAAAAGAGGCCCCAAAAAATTCCAATACTGCGTCTCCACATTACCACCCGAACGCCAGGTGCGCGTACCATTCTGAAAGTCCAGGGCACGACACCAACAACTGTTGGGCTCTGAAGAATAAGATTCAAGACCTGATAGACGCGAAGGAAGTTGAGTTTGAAGCGCATGAGAAACCGAATGTTATTTCCGCTCCAATGCCTGGGCATGGTCACAATGCCAATGTTGTTGAAGAAGACTTGTTTGTTGCTACCGTGGATGAATTGTTGACTTCGCTCCCGATTATTATGTTGAATTTGTTGAAAGCTGGTATTTTCCCAGGTTGTGACCAAGACTGCCATGTTTGCCTGTCCTCATCATTTGACTGCCCTCTGTTGAAGAAAGGTATCCAACGACTGATGGATAACCAAGAAATTTTGTTTGAGAATGCTCCTGTTTCACCCGTTCCAGTGAAAGAAGTTTCAATTATAACCATCTACGCCAATCCTTCCAGGGCCCCTAAAAGGCCCGTTAGGATTAAACCTGCTCCAAAGACTTCTCCACTCAAGATTACAATGCCCGGGCCTGCCCCATACAAATCAGATAAATCAGTACCATGGAATTATGGTGGAGAAATCTACTACCATGGTATTAAACAGGATGAACTGACTGCCGAAGAAGAAAGCTCCGAAGAAGATAATTCCGACATTAGCAATATTGTTGGAACTAGCAAGATCACCCGCAGTGGTAGGATCTTTTCTCCAGAGATTACTCCTCCAACAACAGTCTTTGGACCCGTGGTTGTTCCGAAGATTACCTCTGTACCAGTGATTGTACCTGCAAGCATACCCGCCGACAAAGACAATACAATTCCTATCCCTACTTCCACTGCTGAGAATAAAGGAAAGAATGTTCAAGAGGAGCCTGTCCAGACGAAGGCTCAATCACTAGTTATTCCTGAAACATCCAAGAAGGAGATGGAAGAAATCCTGAGGATAATTAAGAAGAGTGATTATGATATGGTCAAATAGTTGGGGGCAAACCCCTTCCAAGATCTCTATGCTAGCTCTGCTGCTATGCTCTGAAGCACATGCCAAAGCTTTGGTAAAATTTCTGAAGACAGCTCATGTGCCACAAGAGACGTTTGCTGACCAGTTCCAGGACTGTGTGGCCAGTTTGACAGCTGATAATGGCTTGGGTTTCTCTGATGCTGACTTGACACCCAGAGGGAGAAAACACAACGAGGCGTTACATGTCTCAATGGAGTGTAGAGGAACAACCCTAGCTCATGTCTTGGTTGATACTGGATCATCTCTGAATGTCTTGCCGAAGAAAGCCCTTGATAGGTTGGATTGTGAGGGGCTGACTTTAAAACCCAGCAACATAGTGGTTAGAGCTTTTGATGGTTCGAAAAGGATGGTCCACGGGGAAGTGGATATCCCAATAAAGGTAGGAACTCAGGTCTTCAACTCAACCTTCTATGTGATGGACATCCGTCCTTCTTATTCCTGTCTGTTGGGACGCCCCTGGATCTATAATGTCGCTGCTGTCACCTCCATCTTGCACCAGATGCTAAAATACCCAGTCTAAGGAAAGATCATAACTGTCCATGGGGAGGAGGAGTACATGATTAGTCATCTGAATTCTTTCCGATATGTAGAGTTGGATGGCGAGTTCATAGAGACCCCTTTCCAACATTTTTAAGAAGTCTCTGAAGAAATAGCAGCGACCAAGGCGGTATCCTCGATTTCTGAGATCATAAGACCTCTACCTCGGATGTCATATTTAAAGGATGCAAAGGCAGTAGTGGAAGAAGGGGGATGCACAATCTGGGGGTAGCTTCCAGACATTCCGTACAAATCAGACAAGTTTGGCTTGGGGTTTACTTCGACTGCTCAGAAGGTTGTGCGTCGTGCCCGTGTAGGGGGGCCACCTGTGAAGATTACCAACCAAGGGGTCAATGCAGTAGAAGACAATGAAGAGGAGGACAACTTGGAAGATTAGATATTTCCTAATGTCAGCGGAGGACTTTGCAACTGGGAAGCCAGAGACTTCGTTCCTATAACTTTCATCTCACAGTAATTTATCTTTTACATTTCTGTTGGACTTGTAATATTCACGAACAATTTGCACTTTAAAAACCTTGTGTCTTACCCGAGGCACAATGGTCCATTTGTAAGGGTTTTTATTTCATCTACATATGTCATTCAATGAATCATGGACGCTTTTTCATATATAAACTTTTTGTGCTCATTGTCTTTCTTTTACATTTTATTGTTTTAAGATGGCTATACCCTTACACACACTCACACTCACAAATGCAGGTACCCTTCCATTCCGGATCCCATGGGTAACGATACTGCTATAGCCTTCAGTGACTCTGAAGATCTGATCTACCAAGCCGAATACGAAGGTGAGGAAGATTGTGAGGTGCCAGGGGAATTGGCCAGATTACTACAACAAGAGGAAAGAGCTATTCATCCTCATGGGGAGCTGTTGGATACAATCAACTTGGGTACCGAGGAGGATAAAAAGGAAATTAAAATAGGTGCCAATCTAGAGCCGGGTGTCAAGGAGCGCCTAATTCAGCTATTGCATGATTATGTCGAGATATTTGCCTGGTCATACGAAGACATGCCGAGACTTGATACAAACATTATGGTACATCGTCTACCCACAAGAGAAGACTGTCCACCAGTGAAACAAAAAGTCCGTTGCATGAGACCTGACATGTCAGAGAAGATCAAAGCAGAAGTTATGAAACAGTTCAATGTTGGATTTCTGGTTGTTATTTCTTATCCTCAATGGGTGGCCAACATTGTGCTCGTGCCTAAAAAGGACGAAAAAGTGAGAATGTGCGTGGATTATAGAGATTTAAACAGGGCCATCCCTAAAGATGATTTTCCACTTCCACACATCGACATCCTGGTCGACAATATAGCCCAACACAAAGTATTTTCTTTCATGGACGGATTCTCAGGCTATAACCAGATCAAAATGGCACCTGAGGACATGGAAAAAACTACTTTTGTCACACAGTGGGGTACGTTCTACTACAAAGTGATGCCATTCAGACTGAAGAATGTCGGGGCAACCTATCAACGCGCCATGGTAGCTTTGTTTCATGATATGATACATCATGAGATATAGGTCTACGTAGATGACATGATAGCCCGATCACAAACTGAAGAAGAACACCTTGATCACTTGCAAAAGCTGTTTGTCAGGTTGAAGGAGTACAAGTTAAGATTGAATCCAAACAAGTGCACATTTGGAGTCCGGTCCGGTAAACTCTTAGGGTTCATTGTCAGCAAAAAAGGCATCGAGGTTGATCCTGACAAAGTTAAAGCGATACAAGAAATGCCTGCTCCTCGCATTGAGAAGGAAGTCAGAGGTTTTTTGGGACGCCTAAACTATATTGCCAGATTCATTTCTCACCTAACGTCTACTTGTGAGCCAATCTTCAAGCTCTTGAAGAAAGATCAAGTAGTCAGATGGAACGATGAATGTCATATTGCTTTCGATAAAATCAAGGAGTATTTGCTAGAGCCTCCTGTCTTTATGCCTCCAGTCGAGGGAAGACCGCTAATCATGTATCTGACCGTCTTAGAGAATTCAATGGGGTGCATATTGGGGCAGCATGACGAGTCTGGCCGAAAAGAGCACGCTATTTATTACCTAAGCAAAAAGTTTACCGACTGTGAAACCAGATATTCACCGCTCGAGAAAACTTGCTGTGCTTTGGTATGGGCTGCTCGCCGGCTAAGACAATATATGTTGACTCATACCACTTTGCTGATATCTAACATGGATCCGATAAAGTACATCTTTGAGAAGCCTGCTCTGTCTGGGAGGATAGCTAGATGTCAGATGATCCTAACAGAATATGACATACAATACACGACCCAAAAAGCTATAAAGGGCAGTGTGCTAGCTGATCATTTGGCCCATCAAGCTGTAGAAGATTATCAATCCATGAAGTTTGACTTCCCTAACGAAGACATCATGACAGTAGACAACTGCGAAGAGATCAGACCATATGACGAACCTGAACAAGGATCCCGATGGACCCTGTTCTTTGATGGGGCATCCAATGCACTTGGTAACGGTATCGGTGTTATGCTCATATCTCCGGAAGGATGCCATACTCCTTTCACTGCCAGACTCTGCTTCAACTGTACGAACAACATGGCAGAGTACGAAGCATGCATCTTTAGTCTCAAGGCTGCCATAGACTTGGGAATCAAATCCTTAGATGTGTTTGGGGACTCAGCTTTGGTCATAAGTCAGATCAAAAGAGAGTGGGACACTAAGCATCCAAACCTCATCCCTTACAAAGAACATGTTTTGACATTGTTACCACATTTCAAGCAGATTACCTTCGAGCACTTCCCGCGAGAAGGAAATCAGCTAGCAGATGCTTTAGCTACAATGTCATCTATGTTTAAACTTAATTGGGATAACGAGGCTCCCCAAATCACCATTGAACGGATGGACGAACCAGCACACTGTCACGAGATTAATACCGAAGAAATAGTGGGCCAGCCGTGGTTTCATGAAGTCAAAAGGTATCTTGAGGCTCAAGAATATCCAGAAGGAGCTTCAGTCAATGACACAAAATTCTTAAGGAGATTCTCAGCTAATTTCTTCCTAAGTAATGGCATCCTGTACAAGCGTAATCATGATTCTATTCTGCTCTGTTGTGTGGACAAGATTGAAGCTGAAAAGATCATGGCTGAATTGCATGAAGGTACCTTTGGTACTCACTCTAGTGGGCATACGATGGCGAAGAAGATTCTACAGGCAGGCTATTATTGGTCTACCATGGAAGCAGACTGCTATCAACACTCCCGGACTTGTCATAAGTGTCAAATCTATGCAGGCAAGGTGCACGTGCCTCCGGTTCCTCTAAATGTCTTAATAGCTCCTTGGCCCTTCGCGATGTGGGGAATCGATATGATTGGGAAGATCAAGCCTACAACCTCCAATGGACACCGCTTCATTCTTGTGGCCATTGACTATTTCACCAAGTGGGTCGAAGCAGCTTCCTTTGCATCCGTTACTAAGAATGTTGTTGCCCGCTTCATCAAGCAGAATCTTATTTGCCGGTACGGTATCCCCGAAAGGATCATCACTAACAACGGTACGAACCTTAACAATACTATGATCACCGCCTTGTGCGAGCAGTTCAGGATTCAACATCACAATTCATCCCCCTATCGGCCAAAGATGAATGGTGCAGTCGAAGCTGCTAACAAAAATATTAAGAAGATCATACAAAAGATGATAGTCACCTACAAGGAATGGCATGAGATGCTATCGTTTGCTCTCCACGGGTACCGTACCATGGCTCATACATCAACTGGGGCAACTCCCTATTCTTTGGTTTATGGCATGGAGGCTGTTTTGCCTATTGAGGTTCAGATTCCCTCTTTGAGAATCATGAAAGATGCTAGTTTGAGCGAAGACGATTGGATCCAAACCCGGCTTGATCAATTGAACTTAATTGATGAAAAGAGACTCACTGCTGTTTGCCATGGTCAGACGTATCAAAAATGGATGATCAAGGCCTTCAACAAGAAAGTCAGGCGCCAGGTATATCAAGTTGGAGATCTAGTGATCAAGCGCATCATCTTGCCATAAAGTGATCCCAGGGGCAAATGGACTCCTACCTATGAAGGACCATTTGTAATCAAGAACATCTTTTCTTGTGGGGCAATGATATTAACCACCATGGACGACGACGATTTGCCACACCTTGCAAACGTAGACATAGTCAAAAGATACTACACATAAGAGACCCGCTAGGTTGACACACCTAGGCAAAACAAGGGCATCCCGGCGAACCAAAAAGGTTCGGGCAAAAATTAGGAATAAAATGAAAAAAAATTGTACACCCGGCAAGTTGAAAACCCGAAAGGGCGACTTGGGCAAAAAAGGGTTTCCCGGTGGACTGAAGACCCGAAAGGGAGGTCCATGCAAAAGTTAGGGAATTAAAGCGTATGACTATGTCTCGTCGGATCACTTTAAGGAAAATCTCTTCACTGAAAAACCTGGAGCTTCTGATCAATTCAATCATCTTCGGACGAAGCGACGGACAGACAAGATATTCAGGGATACAAAGGCTATAGCGGAATGGGAACCCCATGGGATTATTACACATAGTCATCTTTCTTTGTATAATTTTTTCTTACTTTTATGACACCATCCTCTTACTAGGATGTCTGTCTCCTTTGTACAAAATACTTATTCAAAGTAAATACAAATGTACCTCTTTCAAAGTACAGAAAACTATTTGCCTTTTTCTTTACACTTGTGTTTTTATTTGCAAAAAAACGTCCAATGATTCATTAATGAACATATGCATTTGAACATAACTACTGTTTACAAATAAACAAAATGAAAAAGAACAATTACTTACAGGTTGGAAGAATAGGAAAACGTATTTAGGCTATTCCATGAGCAATCCCTACAGTACATCATCTAGATCCCCAGCGGAGTTAAAACTTCAAACTATCAATCCCTAGCGGAAACCATTCAATTTCTCCAAATTCCTCAGCAAGTTGTCTTGAAGCCTGAAAATCAACTGGATAACAGTTAACTTTTGTCTCTCCCCAACCTAGGGTAATTCCTCAGTAGAGTGGCAGACGACCGAAACTCCTCAACTTTTTCCAAACAGGAATAAGTTTTTCTTCCCCATAGAGTTTTCATTGCTCCCTAACAGAATGAAGATTCTCTTTATTAATTCCCCGCAGAAGTCATCAGAGTTTTCTTTATTCCCCAGCAGAACAAGGATTTCCATTGTGTAACCCCCAGTAGAAGTCATCAAAATTCTCTAGACTCCCCAAGCAGATTACTCAGGCAGTATATGGCGTTGCTCGCAATAGAATTTTTGTCAATACTCCAACTTCAAGACATGAAGAATCCACATATCCTCAGCAATCAAGGATTTATTGTCCCCGACAGAAGTCAACGATTTATTTTCCTCAACAATACAACAAATCAACTTACATGTGCATACATTACATCCATATATCATAAACATTGATAAAACACATATATTGCATCATACATTTCATGCAACATAACTTTGTATTTCAGCTAACATTTTACCCTTTCCAGGATAAGATTAACAACTATCGTTTAATAGTATGCAATCATGATATAGTACAGATACACTCCAGACACGGAAGTCATTATGTTACTCATTCATATTCTTTCAGATACAGTACAGATACGCTCCAGACACGGATGCCATCCTGATACTCATTCAGATTCAACCTTTTGATACAGTTCAGATACGCTCCAGATACGGATGCCATCCTGATACTCATTCAAATTTCAAAGTTCAGATACGCTCCAAACACGGATGCCATTCTGGCCCTTATTCAAATTTAACTTTCAAGATACAATACAGATACACTCCAGACACGGAAGCCATTCTGTTACTTATTCAGACTTCAACATTCAGAGACAGTTCAGATACGCTCCAGACACGGTTGCCATTCTGTCACTTATTCTGATACTCATTCAAATTTCACACTTTTGATACAGTACGGATACGCTCCAGACGTGGATGCTATTCTGTTTCTCATTCGAGATTTCAAGTCTCCAGATACAGCTCAGATATGCTCCAGACGTGGACACCATTCTGATACTTATTCTTCTGACTTGCAACTTACAATTCAACAAACATTCTTGGATGGCATCTACAAGCCCATCTCCAACAAGATTATATCACCTCTCCAAATGGCATCTTTAAGCACATTCCCTCAACTACACTTCGTCGAGTGCAAATTTATGGGCACTCTAGTGTCCAATCATCTTTTACCTTCGAGTCACGAACGGCAAAACTCGCCAATCTAACTCTTCAGGTTCAAGAAGATTGAACAGGGGCAGCTGTTGTACCCCAAAATTTGCCCTCTCATTTATCAAGATTTTTCTCACAAGACTTCTTGGACTCAAGGCAGGATTAGGGTTTGGTCAGCTCAAGACATCTCATCTCGCACTGATAACCCAAAATTAGGGTTTGAGTTTGCACAAGGATTTTTGGATCACCAATGCTTCATGTGACTTTCATGCTTCATCTTGGATCCCTAAGATTGCTCATGTTAAGTTTCAAGCCTTGAACCACAATTTTGATTAGTCAATTGGACAGTTGACCTAAAAATCAACTGTATTGGGGAAAAAGTAAACCATGGCCAATTTACAGTCAAACTTCATAATTTTTTATCCACATCAACATTCTAGACTCATATGTACCATTTGATCAAGTTTGGATCATAACTCCTCAAGAAATTTGATCAAATCATCAAAAGGGCAAAATGGTCAAAATTAGGGTTTTGACTAAGAAAGGGCAATTTCTGATTTTTAACCTAGCCAATGACCAATTGAGTTCAAACATGATTTCAAGGGTTCAATGGCATAATCTTGACCTAATTACATGGTTCAAAAGATCTCAAGTTCATTGGATTGACAGATGAATTTTGCAGTCAACTGATCAAAAGTCAACTGTACACTGAAAAGTCAAACTTTGACTTTTTGGTCAAAATCAAGTGCCAAGGGTCATAATTCATCAAGATATGTCAAAATATGAAACTTGTTCACCAAGAAAACCAATTTTGAAAATTAGGGTTTTGAATTTGAAAATTTTCATAACTTAGAATTTTTCGAAGTATGGAAATTTTCTAATTTTTCCCAACTTTTCACCACTTTTTCACCATGATGCATTTTGATTCAAAGAAAACTTCCAACATGAAAGTTGTAGTCCTCCATGAAATCTACAACTTTTTTTCACAAACGTTTCCCAAAATATGCTTGGATCTCAAGTTATGAATTTGGGAATATAGGTCCATGAACTAAATAACTTAGTGAAATTTTGCCCTAATTTAGGCAGTTTTTGGACCCAACTCCGTGGACATTTTTCACCTAGTTCCAAGAGGTATCTTAAATTTCATTTCAAATATGGATTATAGATCACATTGCAAGCTTTCCAAAATATCCAAGAACTCTCCGAGGTCATTTTTGGTTAGGGAGAATCGAAGAAGGGAAATTGGCATTTTATCACTTTTGTTCAAGCCATTTTACAAAGCATCAAGTTGCAAATCACATCTATGCTATTTGAATCTTGCTTTACAGGTCCTAAACTCACTTTACACTCCATAATTAAATGCAAACTCAGTTGACAAAGGCATTATCTTTGCTTTTGAAGCATTGCACAAGAGATAATTCCATTTTAAGCATAAAGGTTACAATGTCATTTTCATAAAGTGCAACTTTTGCAACTTTGTGAATATTGAGCCTTGGACCTGTCCCTTTGGTGCAAGCAATTCACACAGGTCTTAAGTGTAAGTCTCAGAGTGCCTAAGAAGGGGGGGTGAATTAGGTCTTATAAAAATTTATTCGGTTTTATGAGAATGCTTGGTAGTAATTTTTTGGTTAAGAGTTTGAAGGTTTTGATTATATCTTTATCTTTTCCTGATTATGGTGATGAAAGCGATAAATGCAGAAAAGTAAAGAACACGGTGATATATCCTGGTTCCCCTCACAATCCGAGAGTACTCCAGTCCCCTTTCCAACACGAAAGAGATTTCACTATAGTTAGAATGATTGTACATCCTATGCTTACTATCTAACCTATAGGGTGATCAAAGGTTCTTAACACCTTTAAGACCAAACAAACACTAATGTGAATGAAGAACAATCCTCTTCAAATCACAACACTTACTTCCAACAATATTGGATAGTAAGGGAATAATTTCTTTAAGTAATACAATGATTTATTTGAAGTATATGGAGAGCTTTATCAATCTTCAATTGATCTTCTTCTTCAAGATATAAACAATTTTCAAACAATGTATATAAATGTTCACAATGTATGTATGAAACTTGTAATGATAATGAAAGTGTATATGGCAAGTTTCACAAAATTATGAACACATGAAAGTATGAATTAAAATGTGAATGATGAAAAATTGTTTATTGAAGAAGTATATTTGTTAATTTGAAAATTGAAGCATTGTTTTTTGAAATAAGAAAATCTGCAGCATTTTATAAAGTCATAAGAACCTCTTCATTCATGCCAATTCATATGAAAAGTTGCAATGCATTCATGAAAAGATACTACTTGAAAAATGTTTAAAAACCAAAAGAAAAGCTGCACTGGTTCGCTAGGAACCGGTTCCGACACTGACAGAACCCGGTTCTTAGTGAACGTTATAAGTCAGATTTCAAAAATATCACGCAGGAACCGGTTCCCCTATTGGTACAACCCGGTTCCTAGTACAAAAACCAGGGACATGTTTTTTGAGTAAGTCTGGAACCCGGTTCCCTGTTAGGGAGGAACCGGTTCCTAAAGGGTTATTTTCAAAAATACTTTTTGAAAAATATTTCAAACAAAGTTTCTCTTGATTGAAAACATGTTGGATATGTATATGATTACAGATGCATATTTTTTGTGAACATCTATATTCAAGATTAAGAATTATTTATACCATTTGACATTTGATGATTCTTCAATAATTCTTCAATAATCTTCAAGACTTTTATATGATGTTGATAAGCTTTTTGCACATCCTTTGAATGTTGATGTCCATGTTGTCTTCATCAAAACACATGCTTTAAATATAACTTGAGAAGCTTGTAATTACATTCTCCCCCTTTTTGATGATGACAACCAAGTCTTGAAAACGATTTCTTGAAATGTTTATGTTGTTTTGTATAGCAAACATGTTGAGCAAATGCAAGGCTCCCCCTAAATTGTATGCTCCCCCTAAGTCCATGATTCTTTGAATTTTGGAGTGAGTTTGATATTTATTTGGGCCTGCAATTTCTTTGAAACAAAACAACACATATGCATATTCTTCTCCCCCTTTGTTAACATCAAAAAGGATGGGGAAAAAGAGTGAAATAAATACATATAAAAGAATTACGACGTGCATCTTAAGAGAAACATTAGATATCACCTTCATCCAAAATACCAAGTTCTCTTCGGATTTTGAAGAAAGGTTCTCGAGCAAGCGGTTTAGTGAAGATATCTGCGAGTTGGCTATGAGTATCCACAAAAGTGACTTCGACATCTCCTTTAAGTACATGATCATGGAGAAAATGATGTCGAATATCTATATGTTTGGTTCTTGAATGCATGACCGGATTATTTGTAATATTCATAGCACTTGTATTGTCGCATCGAAGAGGAATGCATCCGAGATCAAGTCCGTAATCACGAAGTTGTTGCTTGAGCCAAAGAATTTGTGCACAACAACTACCCGCTGCTATGTATTCTGCTTCGGCCGTGCTAAGAGCAACACATGCTTGCTTTTTACAAGCCCATGATACTAATGCATTTCCAATAATGTGACAAGTACCACTTGTGCTTTTACGATCAGTTTTACAACCTGCATAATCCACGTCAGAATAACCAATTAAAGTGCAAATACTACCTTTCGGATACCATAAGCCGACATTGGTTGTTCCTTTTAGATACTTCATGATCCTTTTAACAGCCATGAGGTGTGATTCCTTTGGATTTGCTTGAAAGCGAGCGCAAAGACAAACACTAAACATGATGTCAGGATGGCTTGCCGTCAAATACAATAAAGAACCAATCATACCTCTGTACTTTGTAATATCAATTGGAGTACCGGATTCATCTTGATCAACATATGTACCGGAGCCCATTGGAGTATTCATTGCTTTACAATTTTCCATATCAAACTTTTTCAATAATTCTTTGCAATACTTAGATTGGTTGATGAAGATTCCATCTTCTAGTTGCTTGATTTGTAGTCCAAGAAAGTAGTTCATCTTTCCCATCATAGACATCTCGAATTCTCCTTGCATCATCAATGAGAATTCCTCACACATTTCTTTGTTAGTCGATCCAAAAATAATATCATCAACATAGACTTGAACCAATAAAGTGTTACTTTGGATTTTCTTAATGAACAAGGTTTTATCAACCTTACCCTTTTCGAAACCTTTTTCACACAAAAAATTGCTAAGTCTATCATACCATGCTCTTGGTGCTTGCTTTAAGCCATAAAGAGCCTTTCTCAACTTAAAGACATGTGTAGGATGTTTGAAGTCTTCAAATCTCGGGGGTTGTTTGACATAGACTTCTTCATTGATGTATCCATTCAAGAATGCGCTTTTGACGTCCATTTGAAAAAGCTGAAAATTTAATGAACAAGCATAAGCAAGTAAAAGACGTATAACTTCTAACCTTGCAACCGGAGAAAATGTTTCTTCAAAGTCGATTCCTTCCTCTTGATCGTAACCTTGGGCAACCAACCTTGCTTTGTTTCGAACAATTAGACCATTCTCATCAAGTTTGTTCTTAAACACCCATCGGGTACCTATGATGTGTTTACCACTTGGTCTAGGAACAAGTTCCCAAACTTGATTTCTCTCGAATTGATTTAATTCTTCTTGCATAGAAATAATCCATTGATAATCTCCTAAGGCTTCATCAATTTTGGTAGGTTCAATTTGAGAAACAAACGCCATG
Organism: Vicia faba; assembly: GCA_948472305.1. Classification (NCBI taxonomy): domain Eukaryota; kingdom Viridiplantae; phylum Streptophyta; class Magnoliopsida; order Fabales; family Fabaceae; genus Vicia; species Vicia faba. The sequence goes on from OX451735.1 coordinate 1,000,727,598, forward strand.
TTTAAGCAAGCATCTTTTAGATTCAACCTTGTTGATACTCCTTGGCTAATGTCACCAATAATTTTGTCAATAGGATGGTCTCTATGAGTTCTCCATTCTTTTGGTAGATCATTGATGTTTGAATCTTGTTGTACAATGTTTTCTTGATTTTCCGGTGATTTCACAACTTGATCATTTGAAAGTTCTTCCGGGGGTAAATCTATAGGATCATCATCGTCACATACTACTACTTCCTCCTTAGAGGGGTTAGTTTCATCAAAAGATACATGCATAGATTCTTCAATAGTTAAAGTTCTTTTATTATAAATTCTATATGCTTTACTAGAAAGCGAATAACCAAGAAATATACCTTCGTCGGATTTCTCGTCAAACTTACCGAGATTATCTTTGTCATTATTAAGAACAAAGCACTTGCATCCAAAAATGTGAAAGTGGGCAATATTTGGCTTTCTTCCTTTGAAAGGTTCATATGGTGTCTTCTTTATTATAGGTCTAATGATAACTCGATTTCCAACATAACATGCCGTACTAACCGCATCCGCCCAAAAATATTTAGGAAGATTTGCATCACTAAGCATTGTTCTTGCAAGTTCCACTAGAAACCTATTCTTTCTTTCAACTACTCCATTTTGTTGTGGAGTTCTTGGTGCTGAAAAATCATGAGAGATACCATGTTCTTCACAAAATTCTTCAAATTGTGCATTTTGGAATTCTCCACCATGATCACTTCTTATGGATACAATCTTTAGTGATTTTTCATTTTGGATTTGCTTAACATACTTCTTAAAGGCTTTAAAAGTATCACTTTTCTGCACAAGAAACAAAGTCCAAGAATATCTAGAAAAATCATCAATAATGACCAAAGCGTATACATTACCTCCGAAGCTTTTTGTTCTTGATGGACCAAAGAGATCCATGTGTAACAATTGTAGTGGCCTTGTAGTAGACACCACATTCTTAGATTTGAAAGTTGTTTTGGTCTGTTTGCCCTTTTGGCATGCATTACATAATTTGTCTTTGATGAACTTCATCTTTGGTAGACCAATAACTAAGTCATGCTTAATCAATTTGTTCAAGTGCTCCATGTGAATGTGAGCAATCCTCTTGTGCCATAACCAAGCGTCATTGTTGTTTACCATAAGACATTGTACCTTCAGAGACAAATCATCTAAAGTAATCATAAAAATATTGTTAGTTCTTATACCTTTGAGTTTTACCTCATTGGTTGCCTCATCCATAATAAGACATTCTTCTTTGTTGAATTTAATCTTGAACCCTCTATCACAAAGTTGACTTATGCTAAGAAGGTTGTGCTTTAATCCTTCAACATAGAGAACATCCTCAATTTGAATGGATGGAGGTGTGCCAACTATTCCAACGCCAAGAATCTTTCCTTTGGTGTTGTCTCCATAGGTGACATACCCTTTGGCTTTATGTACTAGATATGAAAATTGGTGTACATCTCCTGTCATATGCTTTGAACATCCACTATCAAGATACCAAACATTTGATGTGAATTTCAAGCATACCTACACAAACAAATTATTCTTTGTTAGGTACCCAAGTTTCCTTGGGTCCTTCATAGTTAGTTCCCTTTTTCACCCACACATAATGCCCACTTGCTATACTAAAGTTTCTAACATAGCAAGCATTAGGTGTATGGCCTTTAATACCACAATAAAAACAAGTAGGTTCAAAGTTGCTTCTATATCTAGAAGGATAAGATTTCTTCTTAGGAAATGTTTTCTTTTTCGATACATTAGCCTTTTTCTTTTGATGATTATGAACAGCTTGCTTCTTTTCTACTTTCTTGGGATTGGAACTATTACTAGCCTTTACAAAAACAGTGGGATTGTTACTTGGTTTCTTAGAATTCACATAACCAAGACCCCTTTTATCATTTGGATAACATTGTTGGCTTAGTAATCCTTCCAACCCTATTTGTCCTTTTTCATATCGTTCAATGACTCTTTTCAATTGAACAATTTGAAAGACATTTGATTCACATTTGGAGCATGCAAAGTTTTCTTTTTCTTTAATAAAATTCTGTTTTTGAAGATTAAAATCTTTAGTCATGGTGTCAATTTTTTCTAAACAAATTAGAAGTTCTTTTTCTTGATTTGACACCTTTTTGTATAAACTTTTGCATTCTTTCAAGAGTTCATCAATAGCATCTTGAACATCATCATCAAAAAGATTAAATTCATTACTAACCTCTTCTTCATTGTCGGAGTGATGTGAAGCCATTAATGCTAGATTTGCACATTCGTCGCTTTCCGAATCAGATGAAGAACTTATCTCATTATCTTCCCATGCAACATAAGCCTTTTTGTTCTTGAACTCCTTTTTGCCTTTGAATCCATTTTTCTTGGAGAGTTTTGGACAATCCGACTTTATGTGACCTTGCTTTCCACATTCATAACATGTGACATCTTGTGTTGATGTGGAGGCTTCTTTATCTTTATGATTATAAAATTTCTTCCTTTTGACAAAGTTAGCATTATGAAGATTATTTTTATGACCAAAATATTTTCCTAACCTTTTTACAAGAAGCAAGAAGTTTTCATCTTCCTCCGATGCATCTTTATCTTGACTTTCTTTTGAATCAACTTTTAAAGCAATGCCTTTGGATTTCTTCTCTAAATTTTCATGTTTTTCAAGACTACCGAGTTCCGTTTCGTATTCTTGAAGTTTGCCAAATAATGTAGCGGAAGTCATTGCAGAGAGACTCTTCTTTTCCGAGATTGCCGTTACCTTTGGTTGCCATTCCCTAGTCAATGATCTAAGGATTTTCAAGTTGAGTTCATCATTTGTCAAGGTTTTACCAAGAGCATTTAAGTGATTTGTCAAATGCACAAATCTCTTTTGTAAGTCAAGAATGGATTCTCCGGGCTGCATTCGAAATAGTTCATATTCTTGACTCAAGGTATTTAGCCTTGATCTTTTTACTTCAGCCGTTCCTTCATGAGTTTGAACCAGGGTATCCCATATTTCTTTTGCTGCTTTGCAGTTCGAGACACGGAAAAATTCGTCCATACTGAGTGCACCTTGAAGAAGGTTTATTGCCTTTTTGTCATAGAGAACTTTCTTTTTATCATCGTCGTCCCATGCAGTTTTGGGCTTTGCAGAACCAATGCCATTGATTACTGATATTGGGATAAATGGACCATTTTCAACAGCATCCCATACTTCCTCTCCTTGCGCTTCTAAATGCGCCTTCATGCGTATTTTCCAGAAGTCAAAATATTCACCACAGAATAGAGGAGGCTTGTTGTTACTACCACCATCTCTGAAAACTGGTTGATGATTTGCGGAAGCCATTCTGGATCTTTAGGAACAAGTTACCTATAACTTGCTCTGATGCCAATTGTAAGTCTCAGAGTGCCTAAGAGGGGGGGGGGGGGGGGTGAATTAGGTCTTATAAAAATTTATTCGGTTTTATGAGAATGCTTGGTAGTAATTTTTTGGTTAAGAGTTTGAAGGTTTTGATTATATCTTTATCTTTTCCTGATTATGGTGATGAAAGCGATAAATGTGGAAAAGTAAAGAACACGGTGATATATCCTGGTTCCCCTCACAATCCGAGAGTACTCCAGTCCCCTTTCCAACACGAAAGAGATTTCACTATAGTTAGAATGATTGTACAGCCTATGCTTACTATCTAACCTATAGGGTGATCAAAGGTTCTTAACACCTTTAAGACCAAACAAACACTAATGTGAATGAAGAACAATCCTCTTCAAATCACAACACTTACTTCCAACAATCTTGGATAGTAAGGGAATAATTTCTTTAAGTAATACAATGATTTATTTGAAGTATATGGAGAGCTCTATCAATCTTCAATTGATCTTCTTATTCAAGATATAAACAATTTTCAAACAATGTATATAAATGTTCACAATGTATGTATGAAACTTGTAATGATAATGAAAGTGTATATGGCAAGTTTCACAAAATTATGAACACATGAAAGTATGAATTCAAATGTGAATGATGAAAAATTGTTTATTGAAGAAGTATATTTGTTAATTTGAAAATTGAAGCATTGTTTTTTGAAATAAGAAAATCTGCAGCATTTTATAAAGTCATAAGAACCTCTTCATTCATGCCAATTCATATGAAAAGTTGCAATGCATTCATGAAAAGATACTACTTGAAAAATGTTTAAAAACCAAAAGAAAAGCTGCACTGGTTCGCTAGGAACCGGTTCCGACACTGACAGAACCCGGTTCTTAGTGAACGTTATAAGTCAGATTTCAAAAATATCACGCAGGAACCGGTTCCCCTATTGGTACAACCCGGTTCCTAGTACAAAAACCAGGGACATGTTTTTTGAGTAAGTCTGGAACCCGGTTCCCTGTTAGGGAGGAACCGGTTCCTAAAGGGTTATTTTCAAAAATACTTTTTGAAAAATATTTCAAACAAAGTTTCTCTTGATTGAAAACATGTTGGATATGTATATGATTATGGATGCATATTTTTTATGAACATCTATATTCAAGATTAAGAATTATTTATACCATTTGACATTTGATGATTCTTCAATAATTCTTCAATAATCTTCAAGACTTTTATATGATGTTGATAAGCTTTTTGCACATCCTTTGAATGTTGATGTCCATGTTGTCTTCATCAAAACACATGCTTTAAATATGACTTGAGAAGCTTGTAATTACATTCTCCCCCTTTTTGATGATGACAACCAAGTCTTGAAAACGATTTATTAAAATGTTTATGTTGTTTTGTATAGAAAACATGTTGAGCAAATGCAAGGCTCCCCCTAAATTGTATGCTCCCCCTAAGTCCATGATTCTTTGAATTTTGGAGTGAGTTTGATATTTATTTGGGCCTGCAATTTCTTTGAAACAAAACAACACATATGCATATTCTTCTCCCCCTTTGTTAACATCAAAAAGGATGGGGAAAAAGAGTGAAATAAATACATATAAAAGAATTAAGACGTGCATCTTAAGAGAAACATTAGATATCACCTTCATCCAAAATACCAAGTTCTCTTCGGATTTTGAAGAAAGGTTCTCGAGCAAGCGGTTTAGTGAAGATATCTGTGAGTTGGTTATGAGTATCCACAAAAGTGACTTCGACATCTCCTTTAAGTACATGATCACGGAGAAAATGATGTCGAATATCTATATGTTTGTTTCTTGAATGCATGACCGGATTCTTTGTAATATTGATAGCACTTGTATTGTCGTATCGAAGAGGAATGCATCCGAGATCAAGTCCGTAATCACAGAGTTGTTGCTTGAGCCAAAGAATTTGTGCACAACAACTACCCGCTGCTATGTATTCTGCTTCGGCCGTGCTAAGAGCAACACATGCTTGCTTTTTACAAGCCCATGATACTAATGCATTTCCAATAATGTGACAAGTACCACTTGTGCTTTTACGATCAGTTTTACAACCTGCATAATCCACGTCAGAATAACCAATTAAAGTGCAAATACTACCTTTCGGATACCATAAGCCGACATTGGTTGTTCCTTTTAGATACTTCATGATCCTTTTAACAGCCATGAGGTGTGATTCCTTTGATTTGCTTGAAAGCGAGCGCAAAGACAAACACTAAACATGATGTCAGGACGGCTTGCCGTCAAATACAATAAAGAACCAATCATACCTCTGTACTTTGTAATATCAATTGGAGTACCAGATTCATCTTGAACAACATATGTACCGGAGCCCATTGGAGTATTCATTGCTTTACAATTTTCCATATCAAACTTTTTCAATAATTCATTGCAATACTTAGATTGGTTGATGAAGATTCCATCTTCTAGTTGCTTGATTTGTAGTCCAAGAAAGTAGTTCATCTTTCCCATCATAGACATCTCGAATTCTCCTTGCATCATCAATGAGAATTCCTCACACATTTCTTTGTTAGTCGATCCAAAAATGATATCATCAACATAGACTTGAACCAATAAAGTGTTACTTTAGATTTTCTTAATGAACAAGGTTTTATCAACCTTACCCTTTTCGAAACCTTTTTCACACAAAAAATTGCTAAGTCTATCATACCATGCTCTTGGTGCTTGCTTTAAGCCATAAAGAGCCTTTCTCAACTTAAAGACATATGTAGGATGTTTGAAGTCTTCAAATACCGGGGGTTGTTTGACATAGACTTCTTCATTGATGTATCCATTCAAGAATGCGCTTTTGACGTCCATTTGAAAAAGCTGAAAATTTAATGAACAAGCATAAGCAAGTAAAAGACGTATAGCTTCTAACCTTGCAACCGAAGCAAATGTTTCTTCAAAGTCGATTCCTTCCTCTTGATTGTAACCTTGGGCAACCAACCTTGCTTTGTTTCGAACAATAAGACCATTCTTATCAAGTTTGTTCTTAAACACCCATCGGGTACCTATGATGTGTTTACCACTTGGTCTAGGAACAAGTTCCCAAACTTAATTTCTCTCGAATTGATTTAATTCTTCTTGCATAGCAATAATCCATTGATCATCTCCTAAGGCTTCATCAATTTTGGTAGGTTCAATTTGAGAAACAAACGCCATGTTTAAGCAAGCATCTTTTAGATTCAACCTTGTTGATACTCCTTGGCTAATGTCACCAATAATTTTGTCAATAGGATGGTCTCTATGAGTTCTCCATTCTTTTGGTAGATCATTGATATTTGAATCTTGTTGTACAATGTTTTCTTGATTTTCCGGTGATTTCACAACTTGATCATTTGAAAGTTCTTCCGGGGGTAAATCTATAGGATCATCATCATCACATACTACTACTTCCTCCTTAGAGGGGTTAGTTTCATCAAAAGATACATGCATAGATTCTTCAATAGTTAAAGTTCTTTTATTATAAATTCTATATGCTTTACTAGAAAGCGAATAACCAAGAAATATACCTTCGTCGGATTTCTCGTCAAACTTACCGAGATTATCTTTGTCATTATTAAGAACAAAGCACTTGCATCCAAAAATGTGAAAGTGGGCAATATTTGGCTTTCTTCCTTTGAAAAGTTCATATGGAGTCTTCTTTATTATAGGTCTAATGATAACTCGATTTCCAACATAACATGCCGTACTAACCGCATCCACCCAAAAATATTTAGGAAGATTTGCATCACTAAGCATTGTTCTTACAAGTTCCACTAGAAACCTATTCTTTCTTTCAACTACTCCATTTTGTTGTGGAGTTCTTGGTGCTGAAAAATTATGAGAGATACCATGTTCTTCACAAAATTCTTCAAATTGTGCATTTTGGAATTCTCCACCATGATCACTTCTTATGGATACAATCTTTAGTGATTTTTCATTTTGGATTTTCTTAGCATACTTCTTAAAGGCTTTAAAAGTATCACTTTTCTGCACAAGAAACAAAGTCCAAGAATATCTAGAAAAATCATCAATAATGACCAAAGCATATACATTACCTCCGAAGCTTTTTGTTCTTGATGGACCAAAGAGATCCATGTGTAACAATTGTAGTGGCCTTGTAGTAGACACCACATTCTTAGATTTGAAAGTTGTTTTGGTCTGTTTGCTCTTTTGGCATGCATTACATAATTTATCTTTGATGAACTTCATCTTTGGTAGACCAATAACTAAGTCATGCTTAATCAATTTGTTCAAGTGCTCCATGTGAATGTGAGCAATCCTCTTGTGCCATAACCAATCGTCATTGTTGTTTACCATAAGACATTGTACCTTCAGAGACAAATCATCTAAAGTAATCATAAAAATATTGTTAGTTCTTATACCTTTGAGTTTTACCTCATTGGTTGCCTCATCCATAATAAGACATTCTTCTTTGTTGAATTTAATCTTGAACCCTCTATCACAAAGTTGACTTATGCTAAGAAGGTTGTGCTTTAATCCTTCAACATAGAGAACATCCTCAATTTGAATGGATGGAGGTGTGCCAACTATTCCAACGCCAAGAATCTTTCCTTTGGTGTTGTCTCCATAGGTGACATACCCTTTGGCTTTATGTACTAGATATGAAAATTGGTGTACATCTCCTGTCATATGCTTTGAACATCCACTATCAAGATACCAAACATTTGATGTGGATTTCAAGCATACCTACACAAACAAATTATTCTTTGTTAGGTACCCAAGTTGCCTTGGGTCCTTCATAGTTAGTTCCCTTTTTCACCCACACATAATGCCCACTTGCTATACTAAAGTTTCTAACATAGCAAGCATTAGGTGTATGGCCTTTAATACCACAATAAAAACAAGTAGGTTCAAAGTTGCTTCTATATCTAGAAGGATAAGATTTCTTCTTAGGAAATGTTTTCTTTTTCGATACATTAGCCTTTTTATTTTGATGATTATGAACAACTTGCTTCTTTTCTACTTTCTTGGGATTGGAACTATTACTAGCCTTTACAAAAACAGTGGGATTGTTACTTGGTTTCTTAGAATTCACATAACCAAGACCCCTTTTATCATTTGGATAACGTTGTTGGCTTAGTAATCCTTCCAACCCTATTTGTCCTTTTTCATATCGTTCAATGACTCTTTTCAATTGAACAATTTGAAAGACATTTGATTCACATTGAACAATAAGAAGTGGACTTGGTATCCATTCTATACAAGTATACAAACTTGTCACAATGCAGAACACGATTGGCTTGCACCTAAAACTCTCCAAAACTGAAAAACTCCAAAATTCTGTCCAAACACAACATTTCTGCAAAATCATTGCCAACTAACTTTTGGCTCGTGCGTTTTGTGGCTTGACACTTGAAACACCTCATACACATCATACCAAAGCTATCCAAGCCATCACCCAAGTTCTGTAACCCCTGTTTCAGCCTTTGCCATTTTCAAACTTGAAGCTTGCAGCTTGACTTGTGTAGAAAATTCCAGCCTTTCTCAAGGCAAGACAAGCATTGGATTAGCTTCAGGGAAGTTCAAGGAAGCTTAATCAATCACCAGGCCTCCCTCAAAGTCCCTACATTGCCCTATTCAAATCCAGATGAAGGAGGTATTTCTCAAAACTCTATCTCTCTGAATAGGCATCCTCAAGCCACAATTTGTGAAGAAAAAATGTAGTCCATAACATAACGAAGTTGTACATATGCATACTTTTCATTTATATTAACTATGTTGTGAGAATTTGAAGCTTGAAGTTCATAAAATTTTTAAGTCACGAATTAGGGGTCCCAAAATTCTCTTTGATCTTTTAGAGTTAGGTTACAAATTTTATATGGTTGGAATCGTGAGATCAAATGCCACAAGTTTCATGTTATGAGTTTTTGTTTTTATGCAAGCATGTGAGAGTTACAAGTTTGAAGGAAAACGCGCGCAAGGGAGACTTGCTGGAGGACAGGGACGATGCTTTTGGGTTTTTTTTTTTTGGCTTTGGCCTTTTTGTTTTTACTAACCACACCTCCTGACTTACTTTCACATCCCCTGACTTATTTCTTATATTTTTGCATTTTTCTTTTATATTTTTATATTTATTACTTGCATTTATTTTTTTTAATGATAAAAAATACCCAAAAATAATTTATTTATTTTCACACTTTTATTTTTTTATTTTTTTTTTATTTTCTCACATAAAAATAATTTATTTAATAAGATAGAACTTATTTTCTTAAAATAACTTACAAATATATTTAAAAATACTTAATATTTTTATTATATTATTTATACACATAAAATATTTATTTCCATACATATTTAATTTTTAATATTTAAACACAATATTATTTATTATTTTCTTGTACAAAAAATGGATAAAATAATAACATAAAGCATTATTTTCTTTTAATAAAAAAATTAGGGTCTACCCCTTCCAAAAATATATTATTTTTCCTTATTTTTTAGGGTTACGTTAAATTATTTTCTCATACAAAAAACAAATACTAAAACATTTTTTTTCATAAACATTTTGCATTGCATTTTAAATACTTGTATTATTTATTTAATTTGCGCAATATTCGATTTGGTTGTAATAATATATTTAGGTTTATATTTGTGCAAAAATCCCCATTCAAAACTTGTATCCCCCCTCTCATAATAATTGTTGTAATAGCTTAGTTTATTTTATGCAATTTATTGCTTTATATACTATGCTTAGTAAATTAGGGTTTACATGACAAGAACAAAAACAAAACAAATAGAAAAACCTTAATTCATGACAAATCAAAAGCATGTAAAATGACACACTTTGCACACAAGCACCCTTGGGGTTTCTCCCACTTGGTTGCCTAAAATAAAATGGCCATGTTACGCACGCGAAGTATCTTGGCAAAAAAAAACAAAATAAGATCATAGTCCCTCGATGACGCTATACAAAGGTTGCCTAAAACAAAATGATCTTGGTCCCTCAAACATGCTAAGATACTTGACAACATTGCTATCATGGTCATACGATGATCCACGCCCGTCCCATTTACATCCAAAGATAGGGCTGCTTACCAAATCAATGGTAAGTCAATAATGTCAAAGGAATAAAAATGCACAAGAAAGACATTTGAGTAGGTAGATTAGCTTCTAGTTAGTTGTCCCATTTCAAAACAATCCTTGCTATTTTTAAAAACAAACACACACACACACATTTCAAAACATCTTACGAAACATTGAAATATTTTTCAAAAGACAAACATCTTTGTATACATTCTTACAAACGAGAATCATTACAAAGATTGCCTAAACGAGTGGCCTCTTTTCAAAATACTTTCAAAACCACACCAAGCACCATTTCAAACAAAACAAAGCAAAGCAAGTGATCTAAACAAGTAACTAAGAGCCCATGGAAAACCATGGATGAAAAGGGTGCTAGCACCTTCCCTTTTCATAATCTACCCCCCGAACTCAAGAAAACATCTCAAAGGTCTTTCCTGTGCTTTTTTACCTTTCCTTTTGGATAAAAGAAAATTCGGTGGCGACTCTTGCTAACCGCAACATTTTTGAACACAAACGCAAAACCTCAAGTCAGTTCTCCCACCGCATCACAACGACTAAGGGTACATTCACTCCCCACAGAGAAAAAGGTATCTAAAAATATTGATTCTCCCCTAGCAGAGTTTCTCTATCACCAGCATTAAAAGATTATCCCCAGTGGAGTTTATTTCTTCATCAAGCAGAAACTCAATCCCCAATAGCTTTTATTATCGCCAGCAACGGTAATTCATCCCCGACCGAGGTTATTTCTCCGAACCAACAAATCCTCTAGCAGAGCATCTCTTCCCCATAGAGTCATTTTCTCGTCAGCGTATTCTCCAACAGGATTATTCTCACAATCATCTTCGGTCGTTATTCCCAGCGAGAATGAAGAATTCAACTCTTTTGCTCCAGCAGCAATCCAGGATTTATTTTCCCCAGCTAGAGAACATCATCAAAACATGCATATTCATACATCATGACATGCACATACGTATCATACAACACAATCTCATTTATTTTGAGAACATCATTGCTTGATACAGGTCATGCATTACATACGACTAACCTTTACCTTTTAGGGAAATATACAACCAAATTCTCACAGGGTTCAAGCTATGAAGCCTGGATCCGATCGGATAGTATCTTGATTTCTACGTCATATTGTGAAGCCCGGAGAATGACTAGATAACAATATTAAACACCGTGAAGCCTAGAATCGACCAGATAATGGTTTATCTTTAAGCTATGAAGCCCGGAGAACGACCAAATAATAATTTAATCCCCAGCAAGCCGTGAAGCCCGGATTACGATCGGATAATAGCTCAACAAGTTATTGTGAAGCCTGGATTATGACCAGATAGCAATACAAGTTTCTGTGAAGCCTGGATTACGACCAGATAGCAGCCAAAGACACCGCGAAGCCTGGATTACGACCAAATAGTGGTACATCTTTAACACAAGTTATGAAGCCCGTATTCAACCGGATAGTATCTTGATTTCTCCGAACGCCATGAAGCCTGGATTCGACCAGATAATGGTATGAGACATCACGAAGCCTGGATTACGACCAGATAGCGCTAAAAGACACTGAAGCCTGGATTACGACCAGATAACAGTGAGGGACACTATGAAGCTTGGATTATGACCAAATAACAGTTTACCCGACCAATTACTATGAAGCCCGGATTCGACCGGATATTAGTAGGCCCAAAAGTCAAATGGGAAGCCCGGATTACAACCGAATAACCACTTAATTTCTTCTGAAGCCTGGATTATAATCAGATAAGAAGTAAGGTATTATGAAGCCTGTATTATAACCAGATAGAATTATAGGACACCATGAAGCCTGGATTCGACCAGATAATGGTATAAAGCATCGTGAAGCCTGGATTACGACCATATAACAATAAAAAGGACTGAAGCCTAGATTACGACCAAATAACAGTATAAGACACTACGAAGCTTAGATTTCGACCAAATAGCAGTTTACTTGGACAATTACTAAGAAGCCCGGAGTCGACCGAATATTAGTGTGCCCTAAATTCAAGTTAAAGCCCGGATGCGACCGGATAACAACTTAATTCCTTCTGAATCCTGGATTACGACCAGATAAGAATCGAGAAATTACGAAGCCTGGATCACGACCAGATAGCAAGTTTAATCTCATTTCCCCAGTAAGTCACTGTAAAGCCTGGATTACAACCAGATAGCAGTCGATCTTATCACTACAAAGCCTGGATCAAGACCAAATAGTAGTTCATTTTCACCTCTTCAACCAAGAGACGATTTCCCAGTAGAATAATGAACGACTGAAGCTCCTAAAATTCTATTTCTCTCAAGACAAAGATCAACATTCCCCAGCGTAGTCTTCCTCAACAACAGGTATGAAGACTCTCGCTAAGGAATCTCTTATACGATCAACACTCCTTCAGATGACATCTTTAAGCCCATCTTCCATCATCAATTTCCAAATGGAATCGGTAAGCCCATTCCCGACATCACAAGACAAGTACCACTTCATGCGAGTGCAAATTTCTGGGCTCTCTAGTGTTCAATCATCTTCCATCTTCGGATCATGAAAGGCAGAAAAGCCAATCTACATCCTCAGGTTTAAGAAGATTGAACAGGGGAAGATGTTGTACCCCAAAATTTTCCCTCCCATATTTCTCAAAACATTTCAAGAAAGATCCTCAAATTGCTCAAGGAAGTCCAAGGGTTGACCAGACAAGCTCTCTCCTAAGGCAGTCTGCCTCAAATTAGGGTTTCATGTTACATCAAGATACTTGATTCCAAGGGATCCCAAACTCTCACTGTTGTCCTAATATGTTATTAAGATCATCCATGTCAAGTTTAAAGCCTTGCAGAGGAAGTTTGCTCAATCAATTGCTCAAAGGCTTGAAAATCGATTATGCTAGGGCAAAAGTCAATTGTGGCCCACATACAGTCAAACTTCAAGATTTTTGGTCAAAATCCTCATTTTGAAGTATAATTCATCATTTGATCAAGGGTTGATCATGATTCATCAAGGATTGCTCATAATTCATCAAGAACCAAAAGTTGCTAAATTAGGGTTTTACAAGAAAAGTCAACTAAACTTTGACCAAGCATAACTTCTCATACTTTATGAGAAATGACCCATCCAAAGCTAATTTTTAATAAGATGAAATTCCCTACAATCCATATTCAGCTCCCAAGTTCAAAATATGCACTCACAAGAAGTTATGAATTTGGACATTATAGGTCATTTTGAAAAGTCAACAAAAACACCTTTTTTGTCAAAGCTTCATACATGAACATGGAAGACTAAATTTGGATGAAACCAAAAGGGTTGCTTATAGAACATCTCAAGATTTCTAAAAAGTCCAAGAACACCTTCAAAGAGTCAAAATTGAGGAAGTTATGCATTGGTGAAGTTGACCTTTTTTTGCAAAATTGTCAAAAGTCAACTATGCCTCAAATTGTAATTTTTGCTAAATGGGCCTAATCTTTTGCATTTGTTTTGAGTTGGTAGCATGGTCCACGAGCCCTAGCCCTTCCAATTTGTCTTTATCTTATTTTTGCTATTTATTTTGATTTTTTATTTGAATTAAATCAATTTAAATCAAAACAAATCATGGAAAATCCAAATCATTGAAATCTCAAGATCTTGTGCATGTTTTCAGGTCCTATATCCAGCTAGCAAGTGAATCACATCGTGCAAGGCCTTTGTGTGCATGAAAAGATTGGTTTTGGCTTATTTTTGGAAAGATTTTCTAGTGAATCAAATCAAAATCAAAAGCCATAATGGATAAAGATTGAGAGCATAATTTCAACCCTAATCCAATCCTTGGTATATAGTGAACATTTGCAGATCTAAAACACAAGGCTTTGGGGGCGCACAAGGAGAGAACAAACTTGAAAAATTTCAAAGAAAGTGACAAACTGACTTTGCACTTCTAGGCGTTTACAGGACTCCCTAGCCATCTCATTCGCTTCCTGGGATCACAAGCAATCTATACCAATCAAGAACAAGGATTTTCCTACGCTAAAACCCAATGTAAGTGGTTCAAGACTTTGGCTTGTTCTTGAAATCGAATTGCATGATTTTGGCATCTATAGCATGAAATACTTATATACTATTTCTCCTTGAAACATTTGCAAGCTATCTATAACATTCAATTGCATTTTTATGGACTATATTAGAATTCACCATTGCTAGGTTTTGTTGGCTCGTTTTAGGATCTTTTCACACAGGTAAAATTGGGCCACAAGAAGGGCACCATCATGCTCAGCAGGCCAAGACGAGTTGATTCATGGCATTAGATTTTGTTTATCATGCTTGTGTTTGATTTTAAGATATGCAGGGGTTATAGCTACGGACATTTTTCCGTAGGTAAAAGTCATTGCATCTTTTAGCCACAGAGAGAGGACAGGGATGAAGGCGTGGCATCACCCTATTCGCCCATTTAAATTTGCGCGCGGATGACTTTTGTTTTCGCTTGTTTTTTTAATATAATGATTATTGATTGTTTGACATGCAACACGCGCATGTAGCCCAGTTGGTGTGGAGGTGAGTGTAAAAGGCCTTAGGACCTGGGTTCGAATCCCAGGTCCCCCCATTCTTTCATGTTATTTTTATTTCATTGATCAGGCATGCATACAAATCATAAGGACCACCATGCACCCTCAGGATCCAACCATGGGATCTCCAGGAAGCCAGATCTGAAGGCCATCATTGAAAGATCTATCATGTGACCTAGTCAACGCACAAGCATGGGAACATGGGAGTCAACGTAGATCACTTTCTTTTGGACCCAGAAATTGCTATTCACACCTCCCTAAATTGCTGTTTAACCAGGCCCAATATCTCTTTTCTCTATTCTTTTTATACTTTCTTTTATTTAATTTAATTTATTTATTTATTTTACTAACATAAAAATTAATTCTTTTTTTAATAAAATCACGAAAAAAAATATTTTCACCCAATTAGATTTAGAATTTATTTTTTATACAAAAATTAATTTAATTAGTTTATTTAATTTTAGGATAATTTTAATTATTTTGTAAATAAATTAAAATTAATTAGAACAATTAGGGTTTTTGTTTCTAATTTAAATTTTATTTTCTTTCTTTTTCTTAGAAATAACCAAAAATACAAAAATAGGCCATGTAAATTATTTCCTTTAAATTAATTTAATTACTAATTAGATTTGTATTTAATTTAAAAACCTAAACCTTTTTCTTAAAAATAATTAAAAACAACAAAAATAATTTCTCTTTCGATTAGGTTAGACGGGGTCAAAACCCTAGTTCTCTCTCGTCCTCGATTCATCGCGTTCATTTATTTTTACCATATTAATGTAATTGCTCACAAGTTGTAATAGATTAATTAGGGTTTCTCCTTTTCATTTATCGTTTTGACGGGTTGTTTTTGGCTATGTAATTAATACCCGAAGCCTTATAATAGCGTAACTTTACTTTCCGCACTTTAATTTCCCCAAAATATTAAATTGTTAGATGTATGATATTAGGGATGCATGACAAGAATGTATGTAAACTTTAAAATGGTTAGCAAACCCTAAATGTGCAAAGATAATAAACTTGAAATTGAATCACTCGCACATGCGCACTCCTTGGGTACACTCCCACTTTGGTTGCCTTCGGTAAACAGTCATTAAGTATAGGATGCTTTAGTGGTCGCTCTCTTGTCTAAACAAAAGATCAAAGTCCCATTTGGAAAAGTTGCCTCAAAAAGGTTGCCTCAGATACGCTGCCTTGAATATTGATCTTAAGACATTAGGGCTATTACTAAGACGTCCTAACATTGCTTTAGTGATCGTACGTCCCTTTCGAATTGACCCTTTAAACTCCAACGACGGTGCTACCCACTCACTAATAATGGGATAGCGCTGTCTAAAGGAAACAAGAATAGAAACATTCTCTTTTTCGAGTAGGTAGATTAGCTCTTAAGTACTTGCTCAAAATAAAACTTTTCCACACTTACACTCCTTTCAAACAAATTTTCAAAACGACTTCGTAACACTCTTGAAGACATAAGCAAGAGTTAAATCGAAGTAAAACAAAAACTTTTTTCAAATCAAACACACACAAAGCAAATTTTGAAAATGATGAGCAAGTACCTAAGAGCCCGTAGAAAACTACGGATAGAAAGGGTGCTAATACCTTCCCTTTCTATAATCTACCCCCCGTACTCAAAATCTCGAAAAAGGGAATTTTTCTGTGCTTTTTTCCTTTCCAGTTGGATAAAATAAAAGTCGGTGGCGACTCTTGCTTACCGCGATATTTTGCAAACACAAACGCAAAACGCAAACCAGTATTTCAAAACTGTCCGGTTCTGGCCACCGTATCGCAATGGTCATCCTTGTTATCCTCAGGATTTCCCATGGTCATGCCCTAGTAAGGAACGCCTTCACCTCTTCTTGTCCCTTAGATGGGTTCAAGAACAGCTCTTGAAGTTGAGCGTTTTGAGCCTGAATGTCCTTGATAGTCTATTCTAACCATCTCTACTGAAATAAACAGTAAGAAGATAAAGAGACATGTATGGGAGAAACCTGTCATGATATGATGCATAGTATGTGGATGCATGTTTTCAAGGATCTCGCAGGGTAAACACAAGAAGACGTTAGAATTTGAATCTTGATCAACAACTTTGATTGGAGAACTTCGTATTGGTGGATGTCCTTCTATGAGAATTAAGCTCATCATGTCAAGTGGGTGATAGTCTTTGACTCAAGTTACCGTGCTTTGGTTTTTGACGGCTTTTGATTAGAGAATGAATCCTTTTTCCCCTTGATAGGCGCCTGGTTCAACATGACCCTGCATCATAGGCCCTTGAGATCCTTGAAATGGTTATTGAAAATGCTATTGTATGATGTTATGATGTTATGTACACATATGTAAAGCAAGCAAGTTGTTATGTACAAATAATCACATACAAAGCAGACAAGTCCTTAGTTTTAGGCTTGCATGGAGTTTGATAGGTAAGTACCCTCTTGAAGTTTAGTTGGCTCAACCTGTTCTAGTAAGTAACTGGGTTCTAGGGGATCTCAATATCACTGACCTTTCTTTTAGGCATTGTCTCGACATTATCCCAAAAGTCCAATCTCAATGAGTGTAGTATCAAGTATCAATCAATTTTCAGCTTTCCACCAAAATCGGCTATCTCACTACTTCCTAATGGCCAAGTTGTTCAATTAAGGTTCTAAGGTCAGTTAGTGCTTCATGACGCTGCTCAGTGGCCCCGTATTCTCCTTGATTCAACACAAGGGATACTGGTACCAACAAATGTGTCACACTAACGTAACCATTACTTCAACCATATCGGTATATGCCGTACAGTTTCTACAATCTATTGCTACTTACCTAAAAAGGTGTCCCATATCCGGGTAGAGGATCAAAGAAAACCCAAACAAGCAACCAAAATATAAAGCAAATAAGTTAAACAAAGAAAAGCAAGTAAAGGTGATCTAGCCCTAAGGTAACCCACTTTTAAGATTCTCCCCAGAAGAGTCGCCAGTTCTGTAATACGGTGGGAGAACTGACTTAGGATGTTTTGCGTTTGATCGCAATTGTTGCGGATAGCAAGAGTCACCACCAAATTTTCATTTATCCAATAAAGGAAAGGGTGAAAAGAATAGGAAAGACCTTTGAGATTATTTTCTTGAGTTCGGGGGGTAGATTATGAAAAGGGGAGGTGTTAGCACCCTTTTCATACATAGTTATCTATGGGCTCTTATTTTCTTTCTAGGTTATTTATTTTTGTTTGAAAATGTGTTTCGTGGTGGTTTTTGAAAGTATTTTTGAAAAGCGCCTTCATTTAGGGAAACTTTGTAATGATTCTCGTCTCTATAAGAATGTATACAAAGTGTTGGATTTTTTTTGAAAATATTTCAAGTTTTTTCAAAGTGATTGATGTGTTTAATAAGATGTTTGTTTTGAAGATGAGCAAGAAACTAAGAACGTTTCTACCTACTCAAAAGTATTTAGTGTTTTTTTCTTCCTCCTTTAGATGTTTCTATCTTACCATTGATTGGTAAGAAGCCTTATCTTTGGATGTAAAGGGACGGGCGTGGGTCATCGTATAGACATGACAGCAATGTTGTGAGATATCTTAGCATTTCTCTTGAGGGACTAATCATTTGTAAGGTAACATTTGAAGCATCATCGAGGGACTATGATCTTTGTATTTTTGATTGTTTTTGCTAAGATGTCTCACATGCATAACATGACCATTTTTTTAGGCAACAAGTGGAGTTAACCCTAGAGATGCATGTGTGAATAGTGTTTGTATTTCATGCTTGGTTTATCTTGGATTAGTGTTCTCTAAGCTTGATTTTATCTTCCTATACAAATCCTACTTTACTAGCATTTATATGAAAGCGATAAATTGCGGAAAGTAAGTATTCTACGCTATTACAACCATTTGGGAAATGGGGTGTACAAATTTACAAACGGGGATTGCAAGAAATTAAAAATCCTAATTATCTATTACAACCATATTGAAATAATATACAAGAAATGTAAGATGAACTTGTTTTGTTTCTGTTAATAGAATAAATAAATTTGCTTAAGAAAATATTTTTAGTCTTTTTGTTTTAAAAGAAATAAGGCAAAGTGTATAAATATAAAGTGTTTTTGGTGTTTTTGATTAATGAAAATAAAAGTGGTGATAAAAATAATAAGAGAACAAGAATCAGAGTCAACGCATTGCTGAAAGGACATAAATAAGAAGGAGCAAAAGTTCTGGCTCTGGTGCGCTGCAAATCAGAAAGGAAATGTTAGCAGAAATGGGGAAGGCCAGAAGTTCTGGATCCGAATGCACTAAAGCTCTAGGGATGGGGAACAAAAGGAAAACCTAGAAGTTATGATTGTTGAGGGAGCCTAGAAGTTCTAATGCAGCTGGGAATCTAGAAGTTCTAGTGTTACTGGCAAGCTAGAAGTTCTGATAATGGATACGTGAGGGGTCAATGTTGTTGGATGGGAATATCTAGAAGTTCTGGTATGGGAGTACCATTTTGACAAACAAATGAAGGGGGTTTATCTAAAAGTTCTGGTCCAGGGTTATTATTTGACAAATAATGGAGTAAAAATGTCAGGAAATAAACATAAAAAGGGTGTTTCTTGAGCTAGAACTCATCACCCTTAACACAAATGTCTTATGCGCGCACTCTCTTCCACTGGGGTAGTTATACATCTGGTATTAGAAGAAAAAACATAAACATAATTTACAAAGTAAGTTCTGATGATGAACTTCATCTCCTTCTCCATGCCAATCAGAGTATCTGCAACTTAGTCATTTCTCATAAAAAAGGGGAAATGCAGACATAGCAGTTATGGCAAATTTCATCATGGTTTCAGAAATACAAAGCATCAAAACTGTAAACCAGAAGCAAGCATGAATTTTTGCTAATCCTAATTCTGAAACCTAATTTCTTCAAGAAGTTCTGATATGAAATTCTCTCTACTTAGGCCATATAAATGAAATATAAAAATATGCACAGAATCAGAGCCCTGATATCTACATTGTATATTTAAAAATGTAAGTCTAACAGTGCCAAAGTAATGAGATAAAAATCATAAGAAGCTTACCTTGTAGCTGGAAATTGTTCTGTGAATTAGAGCCTGATTCAGATTATTGTGATGTTCTGGTTAGCTTCCTCAATTTCTCAAAAAGCTAAGACAACTCTTAACTTGAGATGTGAATGGTGTGAAAGTTTTGGAGCAGTCAAGGTACAAAGTTCTGGTTTTTTGAAACAGAGAGTGGTGAAGACTGTTTTACAGTTTGAAAACAGAACTTGGGAAAGCTTCTATGTGTATTCTGGAAACTGTATGGATGATTTGGTCAAGAAACACACAAGAAAAATTAGAGTTTGGGAATGCAAAAAATTAGAAACTAGCATTCGTGTTTATGTTTGAGGTTTCAGGTTCTTGGGAAATTTCAGCAAGATTTCAAGGATTTTTCTCAAATCTTCCCCCTTTTAACAACTGTAAATGAAGTTTAATTTATAGGCAAAGGATTTAGAAGCTTGGAGGAGTCAAGAGTACAACCATAATTTGTTATGGCTAGTTAACTTGTTTTTTAAGCAAGTTTAGACAAGTATGGTTCAAGGAAAAATAGATTAGTTAGATACTTTTAGCCGTGCCTAATCTAATTTTGTAGGCATGATTTATGGAGAAGTACATTCAGAAGCAAAAGTAAGGTATGGGCCCAACATGAACTTTGTACAAAAGTCTACTTTTCAAGGACAACAATGGTACTTCTCTGCCACACGTGGGAAGATTCTTTGGATAAAGACTCAAAAGTGGGTGTGAGCATTAAATGATGATGAGATTTAACAAACAGGAAAGCCTGCAACATGAGATTGTGCAGCAAGCTTGAATCTGGATCAGAAGTTCATCACAAACGTAACTTAAATTAAGAACAAATGTCCAACTTCTGACTTTTAAATCTCCCTGCTCCAGCATGATCTGAAGGAGTTCTCAGACTTTCTAGAAAGCTTGTAACATGATTTGTAGACCCTCTTTGAATTACTCTTGCAAACTCTGATTGAACCTTCGTGAAAACTGGCCCGGAAGTTCTAACCAAATTTTGTCTTGGAAATGCCCAAAATTTACTGAGTGCTTTAGTTGCATGAACATGTCTTCAAAGATTTATAACTTGAAATCCCGACATTTCTAGGGGAAGTGCTGCTCTGCAATGTTTTAGATCTCGTTGAGATCTACAACTCTTGTGTCATAAGTTCTTTCTAAATCATCTTGCATTATCATGAAAATTTGGCCAGAAGATTTGAACTTATCATATTTTCTTAACACTTAGAAAAATTTCTAAGTGTTTAGAACTTTGACTTTTCCAAAATGATTTTGACTTTTGACTTTCTTAGTGAACAAACTTTATATTCTAACATATCTTGATGAAATGAGATTCTTGAAACTTGATTTTGATCCAAAAGTCAAAGTTTGACTTTTCGGTGTGCATTTTGACCATTTTGCCCTTGTGCTAACTTCAAACCTAAATTGATGTATTAGTGCTGCAAACTTGAGTCATGGAAAACCTTATGGGAAATTCTTGAGAAATGAGAGGGCAAATTTTGGGGTACAACAGATACCAGAAGATTCGTGTCTTTGCCGATTTGATTGATAGTTGTAGGATCTATGAAGAAGATAATAATGCTCACTATAAGATTATCAACGAGAAGAGGGGTAAGCACCAACCGAACTGTGGTAAGCCTTACGATGCTCCAGTTGGTAAAGCTAAACAGAAAGTTGCTTAGGGTCAAAGAACTAGTGGGGGAGATGCTCCTGCTGGTGTGGTTTGTTTCAAATGTGGAAAACCTGCTCATAAGAGTAATGTGTGGACTGCTGAGGTGAATAGGTGTTTTCGTTGTGGTAAGACTGGACATGCTATATCTGAGTGCAATAATAAAGAGATGATTTGTTTCAACTATGGTGAAGAAGGACACATTGGTAGTCAGTGTCAGAAACTAAAGAAGGTGCAAACCAGTGGAAAGGTGTTTGCTTTAGCTAGGACTCAGACAGCTAATGAGGACAGACTCATCAGAGGTACATGTTTCATTAATAGTACTCCTTTAACTACTATTATTGATACCGATGCTACTCATTGCTTTATTGCTACTGATTATGTTGAATGATTGGGCCTTATGTTGTCTTCTTTGAATGGAGAGATGGTCGTCGATACTCCAACCAAGGGATCAGTGACTACTTCTTTTGTGTGTTTAAAGTGCCCTTTATCGATCTTCGACAGAGACTTTGTCATTGATTTAGTTTGTTTTCCTTTAATTGGGTTAGATGTAATCTTAGGTATGAACTGGTTAGAGCATAACTATGTTCATATTAATTGTTATAACAAGTCGGTGAGGTTTTCTACTCCTGAAGAGGAGGAAGCTGGTCTATTGTCTGCTAGACAGTTGAGGAAATTGATGCAAGGAGAGGCTCAGATGTTCTCATTGATGGCGTTGCTATCTGTCGAGAATCAAGCTATAATTGAGGAATTGCAAGTGGTGCATGAATTTCCTGAAGTTTTCCCTGATGAAATTCCGGATGTACCGCCAAAGAGAGAAGTCGAATTTTCTATTGATCTTGTACCTAGTACCAGACCTGTTTCTATGGCACCATACAAGATGTCTGCATCTGAATTGTCAGAATTAAAGAAGCAATTGGAAGAGTTACTTGAAAAAAAATGTAAGACCAAGTGTATCATCGTGGGGAGCTCCAGTGTTGCTAGTAAGGAAGAAAGATGAAAGTCTGAGACTTTGTGTTGATTATATATGTAACACCCCAATTCTACCCAACAATTATTATAAAATTAGAGTTATCAAAATTCAACAACTAAATCAGGATGCTACAATTTCAACTTAAAACAACGACATTCATCACAGATACATAACGCATTAAACTTGGATGAATCAATCAGCAACATAAATTAATCTAATAAAACCAACGACTTTCATAACTACGCAGTGGATTCATAATATTCAACTTAAAAGAATGCAACATCTTCATTCAACTAAAATAACTCCAATTAATAAGGACTTAACAAAAATCAACTTAAGATTCAGCAACGAAAGTAATAACAACGATAAAGCAACAAACATTCATCCCCTCGAGTGTTACGTATCAGAGCAACGACACTGACTCGAACTAATGAAGGTAAACCGCCTTCACTCTGGATTACCTGCACGTTATCAACATCGGGGTAACATTCAAACAAAAGTGGTGAGATATCTAACAATATAATTAAACATATGATACACATTATATTAGAACCAATTAATGTAAAATCACCTCTTCACAACTTATAAACAACAACAATCACAATAAAATATCAACAAAACATAACGATTAATTCACCAACACGACAACTTAAATACACAACATGGAATGCGACTCATTTTTATGCACATGCATGTGGTACCAATGGAGCAGAACTCCCAACTTAATAATTTGCCAATTAATAGAGGCAGCAACAAGGCATAAGCCTTCAACTTAATATTTTGCCAATCCAGGCCAACTTAACGAGCATCAGCTCCCAACATGATATGCTATGTATGCTACAATATGATTAACAGCAACAACAACAACAACATCAACGTATAATGACTTTGGCATGAGCCTACAACTTAACAATTGCCAATTGTAGAGGCAACACAACCAAATTCATCACCTGCAACTTCAGAAATTAATAATAAAATCATTACAGCAAATTATATGTATCACTATTATTAATAACACGGTCCTACTAAAATTCTAATCTACTAATTGTTCACTTATGATACTACTAAATAGCTTATGATGTTATTCATTATTTTATAACTCTGCTACATCCATTTATGTAACTAAATACTAAAGTTATGGTCGAGTCAAGAAAATCCAACAAAAAAACATCTATCAGCTACTGGCAACCTTCGCCCGGCGATGCTGCCTTCGCGTCACCCTTCGCCTGGCGATGCTAGGCACAACACACGCCAACAGCTCATCCGAAAATCTGTCTTATTCTCGCCTCCACTTTCGCCCGACGAAGTTTCGTTGCCCAACAATGCTTCTTGTATTGCCCGAAGATTCTCTGCAAACAACTTTTTCCTGTTTGTGATTCTGCACTATATCAGACCAAATTTTCTTGCAATCTTGTCACTTTACGGGTCCTAAAAGTCATCTAAACATATAGTTTCACTATCTATCAATTCATCACAATGAAATAATTTTTGTATACCAATTACAGGTCCTTTTTAATCATTAAATCCTCTAATCCTAATTTATATTACTCATAGGTTTTAGGTTGAGGTCTCATGGCATCATCATCATGATAACAAAATTTCCCAACAACAAACACAATCATAATATCCCAATTCATGCCCAATCAAATACAACAACATCATTCAATTCAACACAGATCAATCATGCATTAAAATTCCCATTATAGAGTCAGAACCCCACCATTACCTTGGATTGAAGGTCACTCTACAATTTTCCGATCTAACTTAGCTTTTGCTCTTTTCCTTATTCCTTTCCTCTACACTTCTCACGACCAATTTTTCCAACAACCTCTCAATTAACCTTATTCCTTTGTTTAAGTAGAACCTCACATTATCATTATTGTTAATGGGCTTAACAATACACCTCATATATTACTACTTCCAACAATTAACATAAGCCCAACACCATTATTCCATTAATTCCAACATTATTATTATTATTATTATTATTATTAATCAGCTAATTAATTAATTAAAAATAATCTAATAACTTATACCAACAATTCTCAACGTCTCACAACTTTCCAACAATTAATCCAAAAATAACATAATTAAATAATTAATTAAATTAACGGCTGTTATAACTCGCCCCCACTTAGAATATTTTCGTCCTCGAAAATTTACCTTTTTTGAACAACTCAGGATAGGAGTCTCGCATATTGCTTTCCAACTCCCACGTCATGATTTCTCCGGAAACTCCTAACCAGACTACTTTCACCAAAGCAATCTCCTTGCCTCTTAGAGTCTTCATTTCACGATCCACGGTTTGTACATGCATCATCTCTATAGTAAGATTATCCTGTACTTGTACATCATCCATATGAATCACATGAGATGGATCTGAAATATACTTCCGGAGTTGTGACACGTGAAACACATCATGCAAATTCGAAAGATTAGGCGATAAAGCCACTCTATAAGCAATATTCCCAACTCTGTCCAAAATTTGATACGGACCAATAAAATGAGGAGTGAGCTTCTTAGACTTCAATGGTCGCCCAACACCAGTCACATGTGTAACTCTAAAAAACACATGGTGTAATACGGTGGGAGAACTGACTTGGGTGTTTTGCGTTTAATCGCAATTGTTGCAGACAACAAGAGTCGCCACCGACTTTTCTTTTATCCAATAAGGAAAGGTTGAAAAGAATAGGAAAGACCTTTCTAGGTTATTTATTGAGTTCAGGGGGTAGGTTATGAAAAAGGAAGGTATTAGCACCCTTTTCATCCGTAGTTTTCTACAGGCTCTTAGCTGCTCGCTAGATCACTTGCTTTGTTTGAAAATGTTCTTTGTCGTGTGGGTTTGAAAATATTTTGAAAATGTCTTTGTAATGATTCTCGTCTCTATAAGAATGCGTACAAAGTGTTGGTTTTGAAAATAGTTCAAAGAGGTGTTTGTGGAAGATGTTTTTGAAAGTGATTTTGAAAAGTGCCTTTGTAATGATTCTCGTCTCTATAAGAATGCGTACAAAGAGCTTTGACTTTTGAAAATGTTTCAATTGGAAGTGTTGGTGTGAAAATGGTTTTTTAGTTGTGAGCAAGCAAGAAACTACGAGCGTCCTACCTACTCAAAAAGTCTTCATTCTTTTCCTCCTCCTTTAGATGTTGCTATCTTACCATTGATTGATAAGAAGCCCCATCGTTGGATGTGAAGGGATGGTGTGGTTCGTTTGTATAGTCATAGAAGGAAACCTATGAGACGTTTTAGCAACTTCGTTAGGGACTAGATCATTTACCGAAGGCAACATCGAGGGACATCGAGGGACTACGATCTTTTATCGAGGGTCTTTGCTAAAAAACCCATATTCGAGGGACATGGCTATTTTCCTAGATAACAAGTGATATTACCCTAGAGGTTCATGTGTGTGAATAATGTGTTTGATTTCATGCATTTAGTCTTTGATTAGGGTTATCTACTTGTTAGTTTTATCTTGCCATACATCCTAATTACTAACATTTGTATAAAGCAATAAAAATGCAGAAAATAAATATCCTACACTAAAACAACCATATTTAATAGCAAGAAAATATAAAGATAAAACAAAATAAAAGAAGGGAACATAAGTTCTTCGATCCAGGCAGTAGCTCCCCTTCGACTCTGCCCTTTCCTGCCTCTTTCGATTTGGCTCTGGAAGTTAGGGTGAGATGCACTCTTCGATTATGCCTTTTTTGCTTCCTTCGATTGCAGGAATGTTAGTGTAAGCAAGTAACCTTAAATTCACCCTTCTCGCTGCTTCTTTCGATTGGGGCCTGGAAGTCAATGTGAACACCATTCGTTTCTCCCTTCTTACTCCTTCGTTTGGACTTAGAAGCAATATGGGCCTGCAAAGCAGCATGAGTGCACATCCTCCGTTCACGCCCTCTTTGTCTTTCATTTGGGACTATGAAGCAGTAAGGGGGTGAAGCCTAAGGCTTCGTTTTACACACAACTTTTTCTTTCATTTGGGGTATGTACAGGTTAGTTTTAACGTATACTTGGACAAGAAAAGCATGCAATCAAAAGGACAGAAATAAAAAGTTAACAAATATTATTTACATGTTATGTTTGAAACGAAAAGCTTAAGGTTAAGAGGACTTACCTTGCTTGACGCTGGAATGTAGGTGTTGGACCTTGAGCTACTGCCCTGGGTGCTCCTAGATTTAAAGGAAAGAAACAAGGGTGGTGTTTCTAGTGTTGGATTCGAAAGGAACAGAAACAAGGCATGGGGTTGCTCCTGGATTCGAAAGGGAAAAGAAACAGGTGTTGTGTTTCTAGTGTTGGATTTGAAAGGAACAAAAACAAGGGTATGGTCTTTTGATTTTGGGTTTGAGAATGTGTTAAGTGTTTTATGATTTTCACACAATCAAAGTTTCTCCATCTATAAAAAAAACTCTGGATGTGTTGTCCAGCCCCCTAAGATGTGTTGTCCAACCCCCTAAGGTGTGTTGTGGAACATCTTATTTATAGATGAAGTTAGCTGAGATTTGAGAGGGAAAACAAAAGAGTTTGAAAAAATTGAGTATAATGTTCTTGTAGCTTCCGAGGTGCAGCATTTGCATGCCAAGTTAGTGCAAATATAGGAGCATCGTAGTAGGACTGTTGCGCAGCAGTTTTGGAGCATTGTGGCCAGTGCAGCAGGCTTGGACTTGTAGCACATAGGACTCTGGTCAACAAGCCTTCGACCATACTTCTTCTTCAGACAACAATATTTTATTTTAAACAATATGTTTCCTTAGAATAGGCCATTTGCAATTCTTCGAATGGGCCACCAATATTTGTCTTTCGAACAGGCCTTTTGTATGTTTCTTCGAATGTTCTAGTTGTGAGTGTCATAGCGTATAAATTGTGTGTGTCGAAACAAACTGTTTCCAAGGGAGATACTGCCCAGTCGAAGCTAGCGTGAAAGTAGCCAATGCTTTGTGGGTGCCATTACCTTGTGAATGCTAGCCATGGGGAAGCTTTTGCCTTGTGCATACTGGCCTGAAGGAAGTCCTGGCTTTTGTGAATCGAATGAATCATGCAAGGGGAAAATGGCTTCTGAGTTGAAGGAAAGCTGCAGGAGGCTATTGCCTTCTGAATCAAAGGACACTTTCAGAAGGTCATTTCCCTCTGAATCCAAAGGAACCAACATTAAGCCACTAACTTCTGACTCGAAGGGAGCTTTCAGAAGGCCCCTGCCTTCTGAATCGAAGGAAGCTGGTATGGAGCCACTAATCTTTTGAATCGAAGGACACTAACAGGAGGCCTTTGTCTTATGAATCGAAGGAATCCTAGACGCCCAATCGAAGGATGAATCAAGTTTTCTCCAAGGAAGCCTAGATGCCCAATCGAAGCTAGAATGAATCGAAGGAAACTTGCTTTTCTTCAAAAAATCATTTTTATCTGCTTTTCCCTTTTTGTCTGCTTTATACTTGCGCAAGCTTGAGCTTTTGAAAATTCTTGAGAAAAGAGAGGGCAAATTTTAGGGTGCAACAGCTGCCCCTGTTCAATCTTTTTAAACCTGAAGAGTTAGATTGGCGAGTCTGCCATTCGTGACTTGAAGGTGGAAGATGATTGAACACTATAGTGCCCAAAAATTTGCACTCGATGATGTGGTGGTTGATTGTGTAGGGAATGGGCTTAAAGATGCCATTTGGAGAGGTGATGGAGAGTTGTCGGAGATGGGCTTATAAATGCCACCCAAAAGTGATTGTTGACAAGAATTAGACTCAGTCTAAGCTTGACTTCAACTAGAAAAGAATCAAAATAAATCTTTGGAGTAATTTAAACTGAACCAGAGAAAGTGTCTACCATAACTGAATCAGGATAAACCATTGATCGATTTAAACTGAACCAGCAGGGGTCTTGAATAAATCTTTAACTGGAAAAGAATCAGACTAAATCTTTGGAGTGATTTAAACTGAACCAGAGAAAGTGTCTACTGGAACGGAATCAGGATAAACCATTGATCAATTTAAACTGAACCAGTAGAGGTCTGAATAAAGAGTTTGTCGCGTGGGCATACAACACATAAGAGTTCCCCCTTTCTTCATAGTACGAGTATGGAGAGAATGTGGGATATCCCCAAGAAGTGTATGCACTGGATTATGAGTAAGGAAGATATTTATGGTGTCTACATCTATAAGTTGGTTCAGATTAGGGAACAATACCAACCCATAGATCAGGAGGTCCAGGATATCTTCAAAAGCATGGAAACTCATGGCGTCTAGGAATATCCGAGTTTTCTCTATTAGAAACTTTGCAAGAATACCTTAACCCCATTTCTCCTTTCTCACTTAGATTCAATGTCAGCTGGCTTCAAGTGCAAGGCTGTGGCAACATCTTCAGACTTTGGATCCTGTTCTAAACCTGTGAATGGTATCTGCTCCAATATAGACACTCCAAGAAATTTATAGAATTCTTCCAACATGGGCACCAACTGATAATAAGGGAATGTGAAGCAATGGTGTTTAGGATCAAAGAACTGTAATAGGATGCTCATCATACCCTCGTCAAAACCGGTAGTAACCAAATTGAGCAAGTGACCATGTCTTCTGTTGAATTGGGAACTTTCAGGAACCTTTAAGACCAATTCCCTAAGCTTGGAAGGTATTCCTACAAAGTTGATCCAGATGGTATTTCTGCGAGCAGAATCCATAACCTATAAAACAGAGAAGAGATAAATTCCTAGGTCATTGAAATGGTTAGTGCAAATGATATGTTATGATATTTATGATGTCATGTTCATGCTTAAAACAAAATAGCAAACGCAAACAAGTGACACAAAGACCTTAGGTTTAAAAGCTTGCATGAGGTCTATAGGTAAGTAACCTTTTGAAGTTTAGTTGGCTCAACCTGTCCTAGAAATAATAATCAGGTTCTAGGGATCTCATATCATTTATCTTTCTCTCAGGCATTGTTTCAGCTCAAGCATCTGAATTGCGGCCGAAATATCCCGAAAGTCCAATCTCAATGAGTGTAGCATCGAGTATCAACCAACTTCAGTCTGCATCAATGTCGTCCATCTCAGTACTTTCTAATGGCTAAGATGAGTCAATTTAAGGTTCTAAAGGTTAGTTAGCGCTTAATGACACTATGTGGAAGCCTAATGTTATCCTTGACTGACTCAAGGAACATTAGTACAAGCCAGAGTATCACACTAACATAGATATCATATCATCCATATCGGTCTACGCTGTACAACCTCCATGATTTATTGCTGCTTATCTAAAAGTGTTCCCCGATCCAGGTGTAGGATCTTTAACAATAACCCAAACAAAAACCCGAAAGATAAAGCACACAAATCAAACAAGTAAAGAAATTTAAATATGATCTAGCTCTAAGGTAACCCCACTTTAAGAATTATCATGTCCCCAACAGAGTCTCCTGTTCTGTAATATGGTGGGAGAACTGACTTTTACTGGTTTTGCATTTTTTATTCGCAAATGTTGCGGTTAGCAAGAGTCGCCACCGACTTTTCTTTTATCCAATAAAGGAAAGGGTGAAAAGAACAGGAAAGACCTTTCGAGATTATTTTCTGAGTAAGGGGGGTAGGTTATGGAAAGGGAAGGTGTTAGCACCCTTTCCTTCCATAGTTATCTACGGGCTCTTAGTTGCTAGCTCACTTTGAAATTGCTTTTTTGTGTAAGTGTGTTTTGAAGATATTTTGAAAAAGACGTCTTAGTACGAAGAACTTTGTAATGTTTCTTGTTTCAGAGAGAACGTATATGTTATACCCCAAAATTTTCCCTCTCATTCATCAATTAATTTCTCACAAGATCTCCTTTGGTTCAAGACTGCACTAGGGTTGATCAGCTCAAGACACCTCCTCAAGCACTGATGACTGAAAATTAGGGTTTGAGATTGCACAAGGATAAATGGACTTTTGATGCCTAATATGACTTTCATGGATCATTTTGGACTCTCAAGATTTCTCATGTCAAGTTTCAAGCCTTGGATCACATTTTTTGCTCAACCAATTGATTAGTTGACCTAAAATCAACTATATTGGAGAAAAAGTCAATTGTGGTCAATTTACAGTCAAACCTCATAATTTTTTTATCCATGTCAACATTATGAACTCATATATGTCATTTGATCAAGTTTGGACCATAATTCTTCAAGAAATTTGATCAGATCATCAAAAGGGCAAAATGGTTAAAATTAGGGTTTTGACTGAGAAAGGGCAATTTCTGATTTTTGACCTAGAAAATGGTTGATTGGTTGAAAACATGATCTCAAGGACTCAAATACACCATTTTGACCTAATGTCATGACTCAAAATTTTTCTCAAAGTCAATTGGTTGACAGATGAATTTTCAGTCAACTGATCAAAAATCAACTGTACACTGAAAAGTCAAACTTTAACTTTTTAGTCAAAATCAAGTGTCAAATATTACAATTCATAAAAACATGTCAAAATATGAAACTTGTTCATCAAGAAATAAAAAAGTCAAGATTTCATTTTGAAAAGTCAAAATTTCTAAACTTAGAAATTTTCTAAGTGTTGAAAACTTCATATTTTTTCACAACTTTGAGAAAAATTTTCACCATGATGCAAGATGATTCAAAGGAAACTTTCAACATGAAAGTTGTAGATCTCAATGAGATCTAAAACATTTCTGAATTCAACTCCTCCTATAAATGTATGGATTTCAAGTTATGATTTTGTGAATACATGTTAATGAAACTTGGAAACTTAGTGAAATTTTGCCCTAGTTTAAGCAGGATTTTGACCTAACTTCATGGCAATTTTTCACATAGTTCCAAGGGGAATTTTCAAAAGTGACCAACATAGAGGTTATATAGGATGTTACAAGCTTTCCAAAATGTCCAAGAAATCATTGAGATCATGCTTGAGCAAAGAGATGAAGTTAGGGTTTCATTCTTGATTTACAAGTCATTTCCATGATGAACAAGAATTCAAATCCAAGCCTAGGCTGCATAATCTTTGCTTTTCAGGCATCAAATTTGTTTGGAAATCCATAATTAAATGTTTGCACAGCTGTTAGAAGCTTCAATCCAAGCATTCAATGCATTGCCCATGCTTAATTCCGTTTTAAGAAGAAAGTAACTATTCCATTCTAGTAAAGTTGCTTTAACCACAAAATCAGCTTTGTCTTGAGCATTGAACTTGTCCTTTCTGCATAAGTATTCCCTACATAATCAGAACTAGCATGTTTAATGGTTACATCCACCCTACAAGCTTTGTAGTTCACATTGAAACTAGATGTTTCAAGCTTGCTTCAAAAATAAGCAAAATCCCATAACTTGTACTTGTGTGATTCTGACTCTCTCAAGCCTCAAAATCATTTCCATATAGTTATATAGGTTGTTTACAAGAAAATACACGAATACACAATCTCTAAAACTCCCCCAAAGTCAGAACTTCATCTCAAACCACCATTGTTGCACATTCTGACCAAGAACTTCAAACTTCTATTTCACTCGTGCGTTTCTTGGCCTTTTACTTACAAAAGCTTCCAAACATCATACATAAGCCATCCTTGTCCCTGTTACATGACTGTAACACCATCTTCACCCACTTCAAAGTTCAAAAACAGAGCATCATAGTTGGACTTCTCCAGACCATTCCAGCCACCTTTAGTTCAAGCCAGCCATTACATTAGCTTCCTAGAGGTCCAAGGAAGCTAACCTAATCATCACCATCACTTGAAACAAGCTCAAACTCATTTCATGATTTCAACTTTTGAGGTATTTTTCTTGAACTTCTATCTCATTATTTAGGCATTGTTAGGCTTGCATTTGTGAAGATAGAATGTAGGTATCATTGCGCTGAAACTATACATGTCCATAGATTTCATTTATGTTGCTTGAGCATGGAGAATTTTGAGTTTGAACTTGCTGAAACATTTAGGTCAAAATTTGGTACTTTCATAAATTCATCCTTATATTTGAATGTTAGCTTAAGTTAGTTACATGGTTGGATTTGTGGTGGGAAAATGCACAAGTTTCATATTTACATTTTTTAAAATGGTTGAGAAATGAGCAAGTTACAGATCCTTTGGCTGGAGGTTGAAGATGAAGTACAGTCAGGGTAAAAGTTGTGTTATGTATTTATTGTTTTGTTTAAGTTAATGGATGTATCACCACCCCAATGGTTAAAGCATGCGCCTGTCACCCCTTGGACCTGGGTTCGAGCCCCAGCGTCCGTTTTGCCATTATTTTGCATATTTTCTGTTTTCTCTCTTTTTTGTTTGCAACAGGTGTTGGGTCTCCTCCTCTTTGGGCCTTTATTTTTGTTGACTTTCCTCCCCTGATTATGTTTCATACTCCTGGCCCATTTTATTTTTTTATTTATTTTCTATTTTTATTTCTATTTCATATTTTCTTCATACTTTTATTATTATTCTCATTAATATCATGATTATTATTATTTTACTAAAAAAATATAAAAATATTTTTATTTTATTATTTATATTTATTTAGTTTATTTTCCTTATAAAACAAAAGAACAAAAAAACAATTTCTTTTAGTAAATTAATTTCTTTTTTAATACTTAGATAATTAGGTTAATTATTACATTATTTGATTGTAAATTAAAAAATTAATTTAGAACTTAGGTTTCTTTTTAATTAATCAATTCTCATATTATTTTCATTATTTAAATCTTTTTCATGAAAAACCCTAAAAAATCATTTTTAACTTATTATTCTTTGTTAATTAATTTAGGTTTTAGTTTTAGCTAATTTTAATTAATCATTTTCTTAATTAGGGTTAGGTTAAAATTCTTTCATAAAAATCCAAACAAAAATCATTTCTTTTTCCATTTTGCATTCTTGCATTTTATCTTCAATTTTGTATATTTATTCAATATGGTTGTAATAGTTAATTAGATTTTATTTTCTTGCAAAATCCCCATTTGTAAATTTGTACACCCCCTCCCCTAATGATGTAATAGCTTAGTATTTTTATTTTTCGCAATTTAATGCTTTATATATAAATGCTAGTAAATTAGGGTTTGTATGGAAAGATAAAATCAACAAGTTAGCAAACCCTAATTCAAGACAAAACAATACATGTAAATTAACACACTTGCACACTTACACCCTTAGGGTAAATCCACTTTGTTGCCTTATAAAAATGTCCATGTTATGTGTGATCGGTGGAAATAGAACTGACTATTTTGGAATGCTGGTTCGCGTTTGCGTTTCGCAAAATGTCGCGGTAAGCAAGAGTCGCCACCGTCTTTTATTTTCTCCAACAAGGAAAGGACAAAAACACAGCAAAATTCCTTTTCGAGATGTTTCTCGGGTTCGGGAGGTAGATTATAGAAAGGGAAGGTGTTAGCACCCTTTCTATCTGTGGTTATCCACGGGATCTTAGGTACTTGCTCACTATGTTTTCAAAAATGTTTTGCTTTTCTTGTGTTTGTGGGTTTTGAAAAAAAGTTTTGTTTGAAAACTTCGATTTAACTCTTGTATCTGTCCTCAAGAGTGTATGAAGTGTTGTTTGAAAACTTTGTTTGAAAAAGTGTAAGTGCGAAAAGTATTTTTTGTTTTGAAAGAGCAAGTACCTGAGAACCTCTACCTACTCAAAAGAAATTAAGCTGTGTAAATGTCCTTTAGACAGTACCATCCCACTATTGAGAAGTAGGTAGCACCGTCGTTGGAGTTTCGGGTCAATTCAATTATATGGGACATGTGGTCACTAAAGTAATGGTAGGACGCCTTAGCGGTAACCCTAATGTCTTATATCGTTTTTTATCGAGGCAACCATTCCGAGGCAACTTTGATCTTTAGACAGGAGGGCGACCTCTAAAACACCTTATACTCAATGACCACGTCGAGGCAACCAAGTGAGGCGTACCCTAGGAGTGGCATGTACGAGTGTGTCAGGTTTCATGTTAAGTTATCTTTGTACATGTTATGGTGAGCTACGATTGATTTTAATTTCAGAGAAGTCTTGTCATGCATAGCCTAGTTAGCATACATCTAGCAGTTAATAGTTGCGGAAAATAAAGCTAAATTATTACAAGGCGTCAGGTATTTACATCGCCAAAAACAAACCCTTGAAAAAGTAAATTGCGGGAAATTAAAGAAAAGCGATAAAAAGTCCTAATTAAAGCTATTACATCCTCGGAACAATTACATAATAATGGATCAAAATAGGAATCAAGAATAAACATACGCGCGAGAAAAATTGAATCGGAGAAGTTCTTAGGGTTTTGACCCTTTTTTGAGAAAGAAGGAAGTTTTTTAGGTTTTGCATTTAATTAAATTAAACCTAGACTAATTAATTAATTAAATAAAAGAAAGATACTTTTTTTAGTTTTCTATGTTTTAAGGAAATAAATAAAAAATAACATGATTAAAAGTCATCAAAAACCCTAACTCTAATTTATTTTATTTGTTGTGAAAATATTAAAATTAACCTAATTAAAAAAACTAAATTAATTATGTTAGTATTTATTTACAAAAAATAATAAATTAAGGGTGAAATTAATAAATAATAATAAAAAATATTATATTTTAGTTTTCTGATTTTATTATGAAAAATTAATTTGCTTAATTAAATAATAATAATAATTATTAATAATAAAACAATTAAATGAAAAATATAAAAAGAGGAAAAAGGAATAAACCCAGGGGGTGATGGCCCAAGTTAGGAGGTGTATCAGCAATTTGTGGCCCAAAAATATTCCAGTATGTTTGACTTTTCTGATTACCCACACGCCTGTTGACTAGGGAGTATGGTAATCTCCCATTCCTGGCCATTGGATCTGAGTTTGGAGACACATGGCATGCTGAGCTTTGAAGCATATGGTGGACCTCACTTTGAATCTTGCATGTGAATACCTGAAAAATAAAAGCAACAATGTTTTGGGGGGACCTGGGATTCGAACCCAGATCCCAAGGGATAATGCCTCAATGCCTTTGCCAACTGGACTGGAACGCGCGTTTGTTAAGTGGATGGAGAGAGAATATTATATACAAAAAATAAACAATATGCTGTAAACACAAAAAACCGCGCGTGTTTTCAAACAAGCCAACCATACGCTAACACCTCATCATCTTCTTCGTTTGGCCTGTAAAAATAATATCACATAGCGGGGGTTTTTAACCCCCACTAACCACTGCAAGGAAAAATAGCGATTAGCACCACAGCACATATAAATATTTCGCGAGGTATTGGGCTTGTTCGTCTTGGCCACACGATCTCAACCATATGTCTCACAAGTCCTAATTTTTCCTGGATTGAAAAGCCCTAAATTAGAGCTCAAGAACCCTAGAATTTTGATCATGGTATCTTTTGATTCAGGGCATTATAATTCAATTAAATTATACCATTAGCTTCGTATGGTTCCTAGCAATGCAAAACAATCAAAGAAACATGTTAAATGCGCATTAATCAAGTAATACAATTTTGAATAAAAAAGCCAAACCGTGAAAGTGTATATGACGATTCTTTGAGTTTTAATGCTTGAGTTTGATTGTAAATCGTTCCTGGAACCTCCTACAATGTATTTGAATGGATAGAATGCCTTGAATTAGCCTGGAATACAAGAATATGTTTTCACTTTTTCTTGAAATTCTTGAATATGCTATGGTTTTTTCTGCAGCTTTTTCACGTCCATTTGATCAGGGTTAGCTTGCTTATGTATATGGCAATTGAATTAGGTCAAAAACTTGGGCCAATATCCATTGCATTGATGTTTAGATCTTTGATTGGAAATCAAATATTTTTGATTCTTCATG
This sequence comes from Vicia faba, assembly GCA_948472305.1. Classification (NCBI taxonomy): domain Eukaryota; kingdom Viridiplantae; phylum Streptophyta; class Magnoliopsida; order Fabales; family Fabaceae; genus Vicia; species Vicia faba. The sequence goes on from OX451735.1 coordinate 1,000,763,926, forward strand.
ATTGAACAAAGTTGCCAATTTTGGATTTTTTGATACCTTTGACTTGTGCACGAATTTGCCAGCATGTTTAGGTCATATTTGCTTCACAAAAAGATTTAAAAACCAAATCTTGTATTTTCCTACAATTTAAATTGATTAAATGAATTAATATTAATTAAAAATCCAATTAATCAATAAAAATAAGAAAATAAATTCAATTAAGCTTGATGGGTCGTGCATAGGTCATGGGTGAAGTTTCAAGAAGAGATTTGAGGCCCATTAGCAAAAAGAAGGGGTTTTGAGCAAAGTTGACTTTTGCAAATTCATAAAAATTTCCCAACTTCTCCAATGCACAACTTGCTCAATTTTGATCATATGACCATGTTCTTGGACATTTTGGAAAGCTCTTGAAGTCCTCTAACCAATGCCTTCGGTACCATGTCATTTGGATTTACCAATCTCAAGTTATGGCCTTTAACTCAAAGCGTACTTTTGTTGACTTTTGAAAAGGACCTATAATGTAAAAATTGATAACTTCTTGTGAGTGCATTTCTTGATCTTGAAGTGTGAATATGGATGGTAGGAAATTGCATCCTCTTCAAAATGAGCTTTGGATGGAATTTTTATGACAAACCATGAAAAAGTTATGCCCTGGTCAAGATACAATTGACTTTTCTACTGTCCAAAAATAGTAACTTTTTACATCTTGATGATTTTTGAGCTATCCTTGTGGAATCATGATCAAGACTTGATAAAATGATGATTGTGAACTCAAAATAAGATGTTGACCAAAAATTCTGACTTTTGACTGCAAAATGACCATTTTGCCCTTGCAGTTGACTGTGGATCAAATGAGGCTTTTGACTGTGCAAATTGGCACTGTGAGTCTTGAAACCTGGCATGTAGGTGGTTGAGAATGTATATAGGCCTATGAGACTTGATTGAACCATTGAAAACTCCAAATTCCTTGAAAGAACCAAAACCCTAATTTCAGCTGTCTTAGGAGGTGGTTTGACTGTCTACCTCTTGAACAATCTTGAACAATTTGAAGATCATCCTTGACAAATCTTGAGGAATATGGGAGGGAAAATTTTGGGGTACAACAGTTGCCCCTGTTCAATCTTCTTAAACCCGAGGATGTAGATTGGCTTGTGTGCCTTTCGTGATCCGAAGGTGGAAGATGATTGAACACTAAAGTGCCCAAAAATTTGCACTCGCATGGTGTAGTATCAGCAATGTGATGTCGGGAATGGGCTTACAGATGCCATTTGGAGAGATGATGGATATGAGGATGGGCTTATAGATGCCACCTGGATATTATTGGTAGGTAGTTTTGTCTTTGTTGACGGGTTGTCTTCATTGACAGGTTGTCTTTATTGACGGGTTGTCTTTATTGACGGGTTGTCTCTATTGACGGGTTGTCTCTATTGACGGGTTGTCTTTATCGACGGGTTGTCTTCATTGACGGGTTGTCTCTATTGACGGGTTGTCTCTATTGACGGGTTTTGCCTCAGAAAAATCTTTAGAAATCGATTTAACTGGTTTTGTCTCCATTGACGAGATTAGCATCAGAAAGATCTTTAGGAATCGATCTAACTGGGTTTTGTCTCCATTGACAGGATTAGCATCAGAAAGATCTTTAGGAATCGATCTAACTGGGTTTTGTCTCCATTGACGGATTTGTCTCCTTTGACTAGATTTGTCTCCTTTGACTGTATTAGCATCAGAAAAATCTTTAGGAATCGATTTATCTGGTTTTGTCTCCTTTGACATAGCTGGGAATTTAATTGCATCTTTCCTGAAAGGTAAAGGTCAGTCATATGCAATGCATGATATGGATCAAGCAATGATGTTCTCAACATAAATGAGATTGTATGATATGATGCGTATATGCATGTGTCACGATGTATGGAAATGTGATGTTTTAGCTGGGGAAAATAAATCCCGGAGCTGCTGGAGAATAGAGTTGAATTCTTCGTTTCCGCTGGGGATGATGAACGAAGATGATTGTGTGAATAAACCTGTAGGAGAAGATGACTCCGTTGGGGAATAAACTTTGATGAAGAGATTACTCTGCGGGGGATTACTCTGTGGGGAAGAGATGTTCTACTGAGATTTTAACGATAACTCTGCTGGGGATTCCGTTGATAAGCTCTATCGGGGATTTTGATGATGAACTCCGCTGGGGATAGAAAGAACTTCGCTGGGGATAGAAAGAACTTCGCTGAGGATGATCTTCCCGTTGCAAATTGCTGAGGATAACCCAGTTAGACTCTTGTGGGGATAACCTTTTGAATATGGTTGGGGAGATACATTTGCACTCTGCAGGGGACAAGCTTCCAGAATCTACTGGGGAAGATGATTCAACTCCGTTGGGGAAGCTTTTTAGACCGTGCTGGGAAATGGTTCCACTGAGGGTATCTTGTATTCCGTCGGGGAACAATCTTATATCTCTGTCGAGGAATATTAAGGCTGCCGGGGATGCTTGCTGGGGAATATCTTTATACTCCGCTGGGGAATATTAAGATCTACTGGGGATACCCAACTTCTTCGGGACTGACGGTAGACTAACTCTGCTTGGGGGAGAGTATTGCTGATTCGTCCATGGTTGCAGGTCTCAGTGGGGGAGAGCTACCATTACTGTCTTACTCTTGGAGAGTGAAGGTATCTTGGTCATATTCTTCAGCTGAACTTACCTTGGTACCTCGGTGGACAGAGCAACTAGACCTCTTAGACAATTCTTATTGCCCCTACTTCCGATGTCACCCATAATTAGTCCTTTGTTTTGCATGCAAATATTTATGAACAGCAATTAATGTCAAATGCATATATCAAAAATGGACATTGGACGTTCTTTGCAAAACAAAAGGGATAAAGGAAAAACAATTGGCAATTTGTCTGAAAAAATGAACTTGTATTGATTTTGAAATTTGCCTGTAAATAGGCGTTTTTGTACAAGAGGCTGACGTCCTAGTAAGGGAACGCCGCCGGGCAAATAGAATTTATACAATTTGTAAAAGAAAACAAAAACAGCTATGTGAAAAATCCCACTGGGTTCCAACTCTGTTATCGCCTTTATGTCTTCAAGCATCTCATCACTTTGCTGCTTAGTTGGAGATGAATCTGATTGATTGGTGCCGTCCGAGCCTGATAGTTGATACCAAAGTCTGGATGCGAGGTGATCCAATGAGACATAGTGTTACGCTTATCCCTAACTTTTGCTTGGACCGCCCTTTCGGGTTTTCAGTCCACCGGGATACCCATTTTTGCCCAAGCCGCCTTTTCAGGTTTTCGACTTGCCGGGTGTACAGATTTTTTTATATTTTCATCCCTTATTTTTGCCCGAACCCTTTTGGTTCGCCAAGAAGCCCTTATTTTTGCCTAAGCCAGTCAACCTAGCGGGTCTTTAATCATGCGTAGTATCTTTTTACTATGTCTGCATTGGCGGGGTGAGGAAGGTCGTCACCGTCCATGGTGGTTAGAATCATAGCTCCTCTTGAGAAGATATTCTTAACCACAAATGGCCCTTCGTACGTGGGGGTCCATTTGCCCCTGGGATCACCTTGAGTTAGAATGATGCGCTTGATTACCAGGTCTCCGGCTTGATACTCTTGTCGTCTGACTTTCTTGTTAAATGCCTTGATCATCCATTTTTGGTACGTCTGACCATGACAAATAGTAGTGAGTCTCTTCTCGTCAATTAGGTTTAGTTGATTAAGCCGGGTCTGGATCCAGTCGTCCTCGCTCAAACCTGCATCCTTCATGATTCGGAGAGAGGGTATCTGAACTTCAATGGGCAAAACTGCCTCCATGTCGTATACCAAGGAATAGGGTGTTTCCCCTGTTGACGTCCGTGCTGAGGTACGGTACCCATGAAGAGCAAATGGTAACATTTCGTGCCAATCTTTGTAGGTCACTGTCATCTTCTGCACAATCTTCTTGATGTTCTTATTAGCTGCTTCTACAGCCTCATTTATCTTCGGCCGGTAGGGAGAAGAGTTGTGGTGCTGTATCTTGAATTGCTCACAGAGCTCAATGATCATCTTGTTGTTAAGATTGGTACCATTATCCGTAATGATCCTCTCTGGTACACCGTATCGACAGATCAGGTTATGCCGAATGAACCGTGCCACGACGTTCTTGGTTACGGTGGCAAAGGAAGCTGCTTCGACCCACTTTGTAAAGTAATCAATCGCTACCAGGATGAAACGATGCCTGTTGGATGCCGTAGGTCTGATCTCGCCGATCATATCAATGCCCCACATTGCAAAAGGCCAAGTTGCTGTCAAGACGTTCAAAAGAACTGGAGGAACGTGCACCTTATCAGCATAGATCTGGCATTTGTGACATGTCCGAGAATGCTGATAACAATCGGCTTCCATTGTTGACCAGTAATATCCTGCCCGAAGGATTTTCTTTGCCATGGTATGTCCACTGGAATGCGTTCTGAAGGTACCTTCATGCAGCTCTGCCATGATCCTTTCTGCTTCAGGTTTATCCACACAACGCAGTAAGGTTGAATCATGGTTTCGTTTATAGAGAATGTCATTGCTGAGGAAGAACTTTGCCGCGAACCTTCTCAGAAACTTCTTGTCATTAATGGATGCGCCCTCGGGGTATTCTTGAGCTTCCAAGTACCTCTTTACTTCATGATACCAAGGCTTTTCTGTTACCTCTTCGGTCTCAAGATCACAACAATGTGCAGGTTCATCCAATTTCCAAATGACTATCCGGGGAGCCTCGTTGTCCCATTTGACTTTGAACATAGAAGACATCGTAGCTAGCGCGTCCTCCAACTGATTCTCTTCTCTTGGGAAGTGTTCAAAGGTTATTTCCTCGAAGTGGGGAAGCAACGTCAACACATACTCCTTGTAAGGAATAAGATTTGGGTGTTTTGTATCCCACTCACCTTTGATCTGACTGATCACGAGAGCGGAATCTCCGAAGACACTCAGAAACTTGATCCTTAGGTCAATTGCAGCTCGAAGACCCATAATGCATGCTTCATACTCCGCCATGTTGTTGGTGCAGTTGAAACACAGTCGGGCGGTGAGCGGGGTATGATAGCCTTTAGGGGATATGATCACAGCGCCAATGCCATTACCCAAAGCGTTTGAGGCTCCGTCAAAGTGCATAGACCATCGGGATCCTTCCTCAGGTCCTTCATCCGGTCATGGTATCTCACAATCAGTCACTACCATGATATTCTCGTCTGGAAATTCAAAGTTCATAGACTGGTAGTCATCCACTGCCTGGTGCGCCAAATGCTCTGCCAACACACTTCCCTTGATTGCTTTTTGAGTCGTGTACTGGATGTCATATTCAGTCAAGATCATCTGCCATCTTGCTATTCTTCCAGACAAGGTAGGATTTTCGAAGATGTACTTGATTGGATCTATTTTTGAAATCAATAGAGTAGTGTGGGTCAACATATACTGTCTTAGCCGGCGAGCAGCCCATACCAAAGCGCAACAAGTTTTCTCGAGCAATGAGTATTGGGTCTTACAGTCGGTAGATTTTTTGCTAAGGTAATAAATAACATGCTCTTTTCGGCCAGACTCGTCATGCTGCCCCAGCACACACCCCATTGAGTTGTCCAGTACTGTCAAGTATAAGATTAGAGGTCTCCCTTCAACCGGTGGCATAAGAATGGGTGGCACTTGGAGATACTCTTTGATTCTTTCGAAAGAGGCCTGGCATTCATCGTTCCAACGTACTACTTGATCTTTCTTCAGTAGCTTGAAGATCGGCTCACAAGTAGCAGTTAGGTGCGAGATGAATCGGGCAATGTAGTTCATCCGTCCTAGAAAGCCTCTGACTTCTTTCTCTGTCTTGGGAGCTGGCATCTCTTGTATGGCTTTCACTTTGGCAGGGTCTACTTGAATACCTTTGTCGCTCACGACGAAGCCTAGTAGTTTTCCAGATCTCACCTCGAAGGTGCACTTGTTTGGGTTTAATCTCAGCTTGTACAACTTCAACCGGTCAAACAGCTTCTGTAGATGGTCAAGGTGTTCCTCCTTAGTTTGGGACCTTGCAATCATATCTTCGACGTATACTTTAATTTCATGATGGATCATGTCATGAAACAGAGCAACCATGGCACGCTGATACGTTGCCCCAACATTTTTCAATCCAAAAGGCATGACCTTGTAACAAAAGGTACCCCACTGAGTAACAAAGATGGTCTTCTCCATGTCTTCAGGAGCCATCTTTATCTGATTATAACCGGAGAAACCATCCATGAAGGAGAATACCTTATGCTGAGTTGTGTTGTCAACCAGAACGTCGATGTTAGGCAAAGGGAAGTCATCTTTAGGGCTCGCCCTGTTCAAATCCCTATAGTCAACATACATTCTGACCTTACCATATTTCTTTGGCACTGGAACCACATTGGCAACCCACTGAGGGTAAGAAGTTACTGCTAGAAAACCGGCGTCAAATTGTTTCATAACCTCAGCCTTGATTTTCTCGGACATCTCTGGACGCATACGGCGGACCTTTTGTTTTATCGGAGGGCATTCTTCCTTAGTAGGCAGGTGATGAACCACAATGTCAGTATCCAACCCAGGCATATCTTCGTAAGACCAGGCGAAGATTTCCACGTAGTCATGCAGCATCTGAATCAACCGTTGTTTCACACTAAGCTCCAGATTTGCACCGATCTTGACTTCCTTCCTGTCTGTCTCAGTACCCAGATTTACCGTTTCCACTGGCTCTTCATGTGGCTGAATAGCCCTCTCTTCCTGGAGTAGCAGTCTTACAAGCTCACCAGGCACTTCGCAATCATCTTCACCTTCGTCTTCGGCTAAGTTGATCGGATTTTCGAAGTCATAACTGGCAGTAGCAGAATCGTTACCAGTGAGATCCAGAGTGGATTAGGACCTGTATATGTGAGTATGTGTAAATAGCTGTTTTGCAGTATATAATAAAGAAAGACAAGGAGCGCAAGATTTGAAATGCAAGAAACGTCCAATGCTTTTATTAATGATATATGAAAATGACACACAAAAGCCCTTACAAATGAAGCCACGGTGCCCCGGGTAAGACACCGGGCCATAAAGTTTCAAAATATTGTCTGTTACAAATTCAAAACAAAGGAGTTCATTACTGATTCACAAAAGTAATAGGGACGAAGTCTTTCACTGTCCAGTTGTTTGGTCCACCACTGGTCGTAGGGTAGATCCAGCTGTCGAATTCAGATTCCTCCACGTCATCATCATCCCTAATAGCTTTTACTCCATGCTTGGGCATGGGAGCAGTCACAACATTGGGCCTCTCGGGCGCCTCGAACTCAACCTCTTTAGCATCAATCAGGTCTTGGACTTTATTCTTCAGAGTCCAACAATCATCTGTATTATGTCCCGGGCTGTCAGAGTGATAAGCGCAACGGGCGTTAGGATTGTACTTTGGAGAAGTAGTGTTGGGATTCTTAGGAGCTTCCCTTAGAGTCACCAAATTGGTTGTCAATAACTGCGACAATAACTGGGACAAGGTCATGCTGAGGCGAGTGAACTGCCTTCGGGGTCTCTCACTCCTTTGTTGGTTATGATGCTGAGGAGCAGCAACAGGTTTTGAAATGACCACCGCGTTGACAGCTTGGCGGCGTTCCGGTCTATTCTGTCTCCTTGAACCGTAGACAGCACTAGATTCTTTCTTGAACGGCTTCTTCTCAGTGCTCGAGGAGGCACCCTTCTGTATTTTCCCAGACTTGATACCAGCTTCAATTCTCTCACCAGTCAAGATAAGGTCTGTAAACCCGGCTGAATAATTTCCAATCAAATGGTTGAAGAACGGACCAGACAGGGTCCCCAGAAACATATCAACAAGTTCCCGATCAGTCAGAGGTGGTTGCACCCTTCCGGCAAGATCTCTCCATTTTTGGGCGTACTCTTTAAATCCTTCACCCGTCCCTAATAACATACCCTAGAGTTGGGTACGCGTAGGAGAGAGGTCGGAATTATACTGATACTGCTTATAGAACGTAGTAGCCAAATCCTCCCAGTTGCGGATACTGGCTCCATCCAGCTGATAGAACCACTCGAGTTGAGTCCCTGAAAGACTGTCCTGAAAGAAATGGATCCACAAATTCTTATCAGCTGTGTAAGGCTGGATCTTCCTTACATACGACCGGAAGTGCAACTTTGGGCAGGAGGCTCCGTCGTATTTGGCAAAAGCATGTGCCTTAAACTTATGGGGAATCACCACCCCAGAGGATAAGCCTAGGTCTCCAAAGTCCATCCCGGGCACGTTCTGTATCTCCATAGCACTTAAGCGGTCCTCCAACTGTTTGTACCTATCCTCAGCAGGAGGGTACAGCTCTTCATCATAATCCGTCTCGTTGTCGGAGACCACGGGACTAGGAACCCTTATCTTTTGTGGGTTATCTTTGCCTACAGATGAGGTAGTTAGCTCAACCTCATTTTGCAGTCCATTCCAAAATCGGCGTCCAGTGTTGAACAAGACGGTCCTCTTCTTCTTCTTCTTCTTCTTCAGAATCAGAGTCTTCAACTCCTGTTGACCCTTGGCTAGGCTGATAACCAACTCTTGGAACTGGGCATTCTGGGCCTGGAGGGCCTTGATAGCTTGTTCAGTGGAAGGTTCAGAAGATATGATGATTGCTGAAATAAACAGCGAAGAAGATAAGTGACCTGTAAAAGAGGTACCTGTTATGCATATGATGAAATGAAATGTGTGATACGGTGGGAGAACTGACTGTGGTTTTGCGTTCGTATTCGCACTTGTGCGGTTGAGCAAGAGTCGCCACCGACTTTTTATTTTATCCTAAGGAAAGGTTAAAAAGCACAGCAAAAACCTTTGAGATGTTTTCTTGGGTTCGGGGAGTAGATTATAGAAAGGGAAGGTATTAGCACCATTTCTATCCATGGTTATCCATGGGCTCTTAGTTACTTGCTTAGATCACTTGCCTTTTTCAATTGTTTAAAATGGTGTTTTGTGTGTGTGTGTTTTGAAAATGTTTTGAAAAGAAGCCAATGTTGTGGCAACCTTTGTAATAATCCATGTTGGGATGTATACAAAGGTGTATGTCTTTTTAAAAAGGTTTTCATTTGTTTTCGAAAGTGTTGTGAGGTGTGGTTTAAAAATAGGCAAGTGTTTTTGCAAGTTGATAAGTACTTAAGAGCGATCTACCCTAAAGTTCTCAAAGATTTTTGTTATGCTTTTAACCCTTTTAACAATTTTGTTCCACCATTGCATTTGGTGGACAATCTTGTGTTAGGATGTGAAAGGGACGGGCGCGGGTCATCGTTTAGACCATAATTGCAATGGTGCTAAGTATCTTTGGGCAATGTTTTCTTTAAGGGACTTGATCATTTTAGGCAAAAGGCGTCATCGAGGGACTATGATCATTTGAGTTATTTGTTTTGCCCAAAGAGACCTAACATGCAATATGGCCCAATTTTTTGGAAGGCAACAAGTGGATGTAACCCTAGGGGTGTTAGTGTGCAAGTGTGTTTTATTGCATACAAGAGTTTTTCTTTGAATTAGGTTTTTCTATTTCATTGATTTTATCTTGCCATACATGTCCTAATTACTAGCAATAAGAAGCGGAAATGTAAAATCCTACGCTATTACAACAATTAGGGGAGGGGGATACACATTTGTACATGGGGGGGGGGGGGGTTCAACGAGAAAAATAGACAAAAAAGAAAATAGCAAAAAACAAGATATATATAGAGAGAGAGGGAGCCCGCGCGCTGCTGGGAGGTCATCAGAAGTTCTGACCCAGATCCGCTGCCAGATGATCAACCTGTTAGTGAAACTGGATGAGTCAGAACTTCTGACTCTAGCACCTGCAAAACAGAACCTTGTTAGTGGGGAAATCAGAAGTTCTGATTTCCCTGCGCTGCAAGACAGAAGTTTGTTAGTGGAGAGACCAGAAGTTCTGATTCTGCTGAAAAGGCAATAACTCTCAGAGGTTCTGATATCATTGACAGCAGAACAGGCTTCAGATGTGCTAACGTCAAAGTCAGCACTTGGCTTTTTCCTGTACTAATCAGAACATCTGCAATCCTGTTGTTACTCCACAAAACAGGAAACATACTTGGAACAGATCCAGCAAATACAAAAATGTTTCAGAGGTCAGAATCACCAAGGTCACAGGCAAGTCCTTTACTGGCTCAGAACATTCTGAGGTATGAAAATCCTCAGAACATAAACAGCAATAACATGAATATTTACATTATGTTACTTGAATATGCACAGTTGATGATGCTTAACAGTGTGATGAGGGTCAGCAGGTGCTTACCTGAATGTTTGGAAAAGTTGGTGAGTGAAAGTTTTAGCTTTTGGTTCTGGTTCTCGTGGTGTTCTGGACAGATTTTGAAAAGGGGAAGCAAAGGTGTATACGTGTGTAGGGTCAGAAGTTTGGAAAGAGTGTTTTTGGTTTACAGAAAAAGAACTGGATATTTGATGAAGTTGAAGGTGAGAAACTCAAAGTTATGAAACAAAGCTGGAGATTTTGGCAGAGTTTCAGAATGCTGTGTTGCTAGGAGTTCTGTTTCTCTCTTTTGCAATTTTTCTGTTTCTTTTCTTGAACGCTTTTTGCAGTGGTGAAAGCTCTCTATTTATAGGCAAAGTTCTTGTGGATGCCTTGAACATTTAAAGCGCCAACAGAGTTTGAATTTGTTCTTTGACAGAAATTCCTGGGAAGTTGTGATACAGATAGCTTTCAGCCTAGGTTGCAGCAGCAGGCGTAGATTGGGGAGAAGTGACCTCTGAAGTGGGAGGTGGCGTGAAGACCCATGCCAGAATCTGTGCAAAAGCGTTTTCCAAGCCACACGTGAATGCTCAGGAGTGGTTGGAAGCATTAATGGGCATTAAATGGTGACAAGACCTGTCAATACCAACATTCTGGTAATGGAAACCAGCGTTGAATCAGCAGCGTAAACCATGCTCTGGCCTTGGCTACCTGTTGTCTTAGTAAGTTTTGGAGATTCTCCTGGTTTTCTGGTATGTTTCTTGGATTTGCTTCTGGGCAATCTGGACTTAGAGATTTTGTATCAGTGTAACACCCATTCTTTTGATCTTTCATCTTCTGATTTCAACCTGTTCTGAAGGAGCCTTCAGACTTTCCTGCTTCTCTTGCATTCCTTTAGCAAATTCTGACTGGGCTTGTGTAACTGCTGAAAGGGCATGTTCTGTTGGAGGCTTACATTCTGAACCACGTTTACAACTTCTGATTGAACTGATGTAGCTGCTGAAGAGCCAACTTCTGACCACGCTGGGCCAAGCTTGCAACTTCTGACCGTCTTCATCTGGAATGGGTCCAGAAGTTCTGAAGCGCTGATTTTTCTAAAAACACTTATTTTAGAGAAGCATTCTAAGTACTTAGAATTTGATTTTTTTTCTCAAGATAAAAGTGTTGTTTCTGGAGTTCATGAGATCATCTTGCTCTTGTAAGTGGCTTGCTTGGGCAAAAAAAGATAACTCAGGACTTTGATTTGTTTCAGGGGGACTTTGAAAAATCCAAGATGGTTTCCTGAAGAAAGGGAGGGAAAATTTTGGGGTACAACAGTTGCCCCTGTTCAATCTTCTTGAACCTGAAGAGTTATATTGGCAAGTTTTCCTTTCGCGACTCGAAGGTAAAAGGAGATTGGACACCAGAGTGCCCGGAAATTTGCACTCGCATAGTAGAGTATCAGCAATGTGATGGCGGGAATGGGCTTATAGATGCCATTTGGAGAGGTGGTGGATAGGGAGATGGGCTTATATATGCCATCTGGAGATGTGACAGAACTTCGTCGGGAATGGGCTTACAGATGCCATTTGGAAGTGTTGATCGCACAAGAGATTCCTTAGCGAGAACTTTATGTATCTGAGAAAGGCAGATGTTTTCCTGGCTTGTTATAGGTGTTCGATCTTCAATCTCCTTATGCAGATATGCCCTGGCTGGATACAGGAATCGAATCTTCGAACTCTTCAGACGTGCCCTGGCTAGATACAGGAATCGAGTCTGGAAATGTTTGTAGTTGATAGATGTGCCCTGGCTGGATACAGGAATCGAATCTTCGAACTCTTCAGACGTGCCCTGGCTAGATACAGGAATCGAGTCTGGAAATGTTGTAGTTGATAGATGTGCCCTGGCTGGATACAGGAATCGAATCTTCAAACTCTTCAGACGTGCCCTGGCTAGATACAGGAATCAAGTCTGGAAATGTTGTAGTTGATAGATGTGCCCTGGCTGGATACAGGAATCGAATCTTCGAACTCTTCAGACGTGCCCTGGCTAGATACAGGAATCGAGTCTGGAAATGTTGTAGTTGATAGATGTGCCCTGGCTGGATACAGGAATTGAATCTTCGAACTCTTCAGACGTGCCCTGGCTAGATACAGGAATCGAGTCTGGAAATGTTGTAGTTGATAGATGTGCCCTGGCTGGATACAGGAATCGAATCTTCGAACTCTTCAGACGTGCCCTGGCTAGATACAGGAATCGAGTCTGGAAATGTGGTCAACAGATATGCCCTGACTGGATACAGGAGTCGAATCTGGAAAGGTTGTCAATAGATATGCCTTGGCTGGATACATGAATCGAATCTTCGAACTCTTCAGACGTGCCCTGGCTAGATACAGGAATCGAGTCAGGAATTTATGACAGTTGAAGGTAGTTGTCTTTGGGATTGTCTTTTTCCCTGAAAAGGCAAAAACATAAGTTGTACGCAATATCATGATGTATGATATGCATGATGTCATGATGTTCAACATGAGATAGTGTTATATGCGCTTTATCATGGAAGTGTGAAATGTTTATGAATGTAACTCCGTTTTAGGAAAATAAATCCTTGACGATCGGCCGGGGAGTTGCCCTGTGGCCGGGATACTTTGCTGAAGTTTTGATGAGAGGCCTGCTGAGGACTTCAATGATGGATCCCGCTGGGGATAATGATGATAAACTCCGTTGGGGATACCAAAGATAAACTCCGCTGGGGATTGAAAGATAAACTCCGCTGGGGATTGAAAGAACTTTGTTGGGGGCGATCTTCCGTGGCGATTAGCTGAGGATAACCCAGTTATAAGCCCTCGTGAGGAATAACTCTGAATAAAGTTCGGGAGAGACGTCCGTATTCTGCAGGGAACAAGCTTCCAGAATCTACTGGGGGTAAGCTTTAAGACCTGCCAGGGAACGTTGTGCCTTTTCAGGATCGACGGGGAATCAACTTAGCTTGGGGAGAGTATTGCTGAATCTTGCCTTACTCTGCGGGGCGTTGAGATGATTTGGTCACATTCTTCAGTCGAATCTACCTTGGTACCTTGGCGGACAAAGCAACCAGACTGCATTAGACAACCTTACATTGCCTTTGTTTCTGATGTCACCTGTAATTGATCTTTTGCAAACATTTATAAATTAGCAATTTAATGTCAAATGCATATATCAAAAATGAACATTGGACGTTCTTCGCAAGACAAAACAGAAAAAGGAAAAAAAACAATGGCAACTTGTATGGACAAGTGAATTTGTATTGATTTGACCTTTGCCTGTGAATAGGCGTTTCTGTACAAGAAGCTGACATCCTAGTAAGAGGATGCCGCTGAATAATCACAGAGTTTACAATTTTTGGAAAGAAAACAAAACAGCTATGTGAACAATCCCACTGGGTTCCAACTCTGCTATTGCCTTTATGTCTCCAAGCGTCTCATCACTTTGCTGCTTGGTTGAAGATGAAGCTGATTGGTCGATGCCGAAATCTGAGCCAGATAGTTGATGCCGAATTCCGGATGCGAAGTGATCCAATGAGACATAGTGTTACGCTTTATCCCTAACTTTTGCCTGGACCTCCCTTTCGGGTTTTCAGTCCACCCCAAGCCGCCTTTTCAGGTTTTCGACTTGCCGGGTGTACATATTTTTTTCATTTCATCCCTTATTTTTGCCCGAACCCTTTTGGTTCGCCGGGAAGCCCTTATTTTTGCCTAGGTATGTCAACCTAGTGGGTCTTTTATTCATGCGTAGTATCTTTTCACTATGTCTGCATTGGCGGGGTGAGGGAGGTCGTCACCATCCATGGTGGTTAGGATCATGGCTCCTCCTGAGAACACATGTTTAACCACAAATGGCCCTTCGTAAGTAGGGGTCCATTTGCCCCGGGGATCACTTTGAGGAAGGATGATGCGCTTGATTACCAAGTCTCCAACCTGATACTCTTGTGATCTGACTCTCTTGTTAAATGCCCTGATCATTCGTTTTTGATACGTCTGACCATGACAGATAGCGGTGAGCCTCTTTTCGTCAATCAGGTTTAATTGATCAAGTCGAGTCTGGATCCAGTCATCTTCATTTAAGTCTGCATCTTTCATTATCCGGAGAGAGGGTATCTGGACTTCAATTGGCAAGACTGCCTCCATACCATAGACCAAGGGGAAAGGAGTTGCCCCGGTTGACGTCCTTGCTGAGGTACGGTACCCATGAAGAGCGAACGGTAACATCTCGTGCCAATCTTTATAGGTCACTGTCATCTTCTGCACAATTTTCTTAATATTCTTATTCGCCTCTTCTACAGCCCCATTCATCTTCGGCCGGTAGGGAGAAGAATTGTGGTGCTGTATCTTGAATTGTTCAGAGTTTAGTGATCATTTTGTTATTGAGGTTGGTACCATTGTCCGTGATGATTCTTTCCGGGACACCGTACCGACAGATCAGATTATGCCGGATGAAACGTGCCACGACGCTCTTGGTTACCGTTGCGTAGGAAGCTGCTTCAACCCACTTTGTGAAGTAATCGATCGCTACCAAGATGAAGCGATTCCCGTTGGATGCCGTAGGTTTAATCTCACTGATCATGTCTATGCCCCACATTGCAAAAGGCCAAGGTGCCGTCAGGACGTTCAGAGGAACGGGAGGAATATGCACCTTGTCAGCATAGATCTGGCATTTGTGACAAATTCGAGAGTGTTGGTAACAATCGGCTTCCATTGTGGACCAGAAGTATCCTGCCCGAAGGATTTTCTTTGCCATGGTGTGTCCACTGGAATGTGTTCCGAAAGTCCCTTCATGCAGTTCTATCATGATTTTCTCTGCTTCAGCCTTATCCACACAACGTAGTAGAGTTGAATCATGATTCCGTTTGTAGAGGATGCCGTTGCTGAGGAAGAATTTTACCGCAAACCTCCTCATGAACTTCTTGTCATTGACAGATGCACCTTCAGGGTATTCCTGAGCTTCTAAGTACCTTTTCACCTCATGATACCAGGGTTTTTCAGTTGCCTTTTCGGCCTCAAGGTCGCAGCAGTATGCCGGTTCGTCCAACTTCCAGATGATGATCCGGGGAGCTTCATTGTCCCATTTAACCTTGAACATTGAAGACATCGTAGCCAGTGCGTCCGCTAGCTGATTATCCTCTCTTGGGAAGTGCTCAAAAGTTATTTCTTCAAAGTGGGGAAGCAAGGTCAACACATACTCCTTGTAAGGAATAAGATTTGGGTGTTTCGTATCCCACTCGCCTTTGATCTGATTGATCACGAGAGCGGAATCTCCGAAGACACTCAGAAATTTGATCCTTAAGTCGATTGCAGCTTGTAGACCCATGATACATGCCTCATATTCTGCCATGTTGTTGGTGCAGTTGAAACACAATCGGGCGGTGAGTGGAGTATGAGTTCCTTTGGGAGATATGATTACAGCGCCGACACTGTTACCCAAAGCATTGGAGGCTCCGTCAAAATGCATAGACCATCGGGATCCCTCCTCAGGTCCTTCATCCGGTCCAGGTACTTCACAGTCAGTTACCACCATGATGTCTTCGTCCGGAAAATCAAAGTTTAATGATTGGTAATCGTCCACAGGTTGGTGTGCCAAATGATCTACCAATACACTTCCTTTAATTGCTTTCAGAGTTGTATACTGGATATCATATTCTGTTAAGATCATTTTCCATCTCGCTATTCTTCCAGACAGAGCGGGCTTTTCAAATATGTACTTGATGGGATCCATTTTTGAAATCAATAGAGTAGTGTGAGTCAGCATATACTGTCTCAGCCGGCGAGCAGCCCATACTAGAGCGCAGCAAGTTTTCTCAAGCAGTGAGTAACGAGACTCACAGTCGGTAAACTTTTTGCTCAAGTAATAAATAGCGTGCTCTTTTCGGCCAGACTCGTCATGCTGTCCCAGCACACACCCCATTGAATTGTCAAGTATTGTCAAATATAATATCAGAGGTCTTCCTTCCACTGGAGGCATAAGAATGGGTGGCTCTTGGAGATATTCCTTTATCTTTTCAAAGGCAGCTTGACATTCGTCGTTCCAACGTACTACTTGATCTTTCTTCAGTAATTTGAAGATTGGCTCACAAGTAGCAGTCAGATGTGAGATGAATCGGGCAATGTAATTCAGTCGTCCTAGGAAGCCTCTGACCTCTTTCTCTGTCCTTGGAGTTGGCATCTCTTGTATGGCTTTTACCTTGGCAGGGTCCACCTGAATACCTTTATCACTCACAATGAAACCTAGCAATTTTCCGGACCTCACCCCAAAGGTACATTTGTTGGGATTCAACCTCAGCTTGTATAACTTCAATCGGTCAAATAGCTTCCTCAGATGATCAAGGTGCTCCTCCTCAGTTTGAGACCTTGCAATCATGTCATCGACGTATACCTCAATCTCGTGATGGATCATATCATGAAATAAAGCAACCATGGCACGTTGATAGGTTGCCCCGGCGTTTTTCAATCCGAATGGCATAACTTTGTAACAGAAGGTGCCCCACTGAGTCACAAAGGTAGTATTTTCCATATCTTCCGGGGCCATCTTGATCTGATTATACCCTGAAAAACCATCCATGAAGGAGAACACCTTGTGTTGAGCAGTATTGTCAACGAGAACGTCAATGTGAGGTAGAGGAAAATCATCCTTGGGGCTTGCCCTGTTTAAATCCCTGTAGTCAACACACATTCTGACTTTACCGTCCTTCTTCGGCACTGACACCACATTGGCAACCCACTGAGGGTAAGAAGTTACTGCTAGAAATCCAGCATCGAATTGCTTCATAACCTCGGCCTTGATCTTTTCAGACATCTCTGGGCGCATGCGGCGAACCTTTTGCTTTACCGGAGGCCAGTCTTCCTTGGTTGGCAGGTGATGAACTACAATGTCGGCATCCAAACCAGGCATGTCTTCATAGGACCAAGCAAATATCTCCATGTAATCCTGTAGCATCTAGATCAATCGTTGCCTCACGCTGAGCTCTAGATTGGCACCAATTCTGACCTCTTTCCTATCCGTCTCAGTACCCAGGTTAACTGTTTCCACAGGCTCTTCATGTGGTTGAATAGCCCTCTCTTCCTGGAGTAGCAGTCTTGCGAGTTCGCCAGGCACTTCATAATCATCTTCACCTTCGTCTTCGGCCAAGTTGATCGGATTCTCGAAGTCATAACTGGCGGTAGCAGAGCTGTTACCAGTGAGATCCAGAGTGGATTGAAACCTGTATAAGTGAGTGTGTGTAAATATAGCTGTTTTGCAATATATAACACAGAAAGAAAAGAGCACAAGATTTCAAATGCAACAAACGTCCAATGTTTTGATTGATGATATATGGAAATGTCATATAAAAAAAGCCCTCACAAATGGAGCTACGATGCCCCGGGTAGGACACCGAGCCAATGAAAGTTTTAACACATTGTTTGTTACAAATTGAAAATCAAAAGAAATAATTACTGCGTGACAAATGTGATAGGTGTAAAATCCTTTGCCGTCCAGTTGCTTGGTCCGTTGCTGGTAGTCGGGTAGATCCAACTGTCAAACTCTGCTTCCTCTACATCCTCCTCAATAGCATTCACCCTTGGACTGGTGATAAACACTGGAGTCTTTTTGATCTTTTCCTTGCGCACAGCCCTCTGAGCCTCTGTAGTGAAGCCCAGCCCAAACTTGTCGTTCTTTTGAGTGAAGTCAGGAAGCTGACCCCAGTTCGCACAATTGCCTTTTTCGATTACAGCCCGGGCATCCTTCAAGGATGCCATCTTCAACGGAGAGTCTTCTTCAACTACTGCTTCAGCTGATGCCAAAATTGGAGGTACCTCCTCAAAATGTTGAAAAGGGGTTTCAATAAACTCCCCGTCCATCTCGATATACCAGAATGAATTCAAGTGACTAACCATGTATTCCTCCTCACCCTGCACGGTAACAATCTTCCCTTTGACAGGATATTTGAGCTTTTGGTGTAGAGTGGAGGTTACTGCCCCAGCCTTGTGAATCTAGGGTCGACCCAATAAGCAGGAGTAAGATGGACGAATATCCATTACATAGAACGTTGAGTCGAAGACTTGGGAACCCACACGAATAGGAATGTTTACTTCACCGTGCACCATCCTCTTAGAACCGTCGAAGGCTCTAACAATGATGTTGCTAGGTTTCAATTCCAAACCTTCACAATCCAAGCGATCCAATGCCTTCTTAGGCAAAACATTCAGGGAAGAGCCAGTATCTACTAACACGTGTGCGAGAGTAGTGCCCCTACATTCTACGGAAACATGCAGGGCGTCATTGTGATTTTTCCCTTTGGGGGTGAGGTCAGCATCCGAGAACCCCAAGCCATTGTCAGCTGTCAAATTAGCCACACAGTCCGTGAATTGATCCGCGGAGGTCTCTTGCGGCACATGGGCCATTTTCAGAAATGAAATCAGGGCTTTTGCATGGGCCTCTGAGCATAGCAGCAATGATAGCATAGCGATTTTGGAGGGAGTATGCCCCAACTGTTCAACAACGTTAAAGTCACTCTTTTTGATGATTTTCAGAATTTCCTCCATTTCTTGTTGGGAGGCTTCTACAGCAGTCTTTTTTGGTGCCTCCGTCCTGGCAGGCAAATCGGTAGCAACTTCTTTGCCCCGAGTATCAGAGGACCCGGCGGCAGTAGTAGACACAGGAACTTGAATCGGAACATGCACACTTGCGGGTGTGATGGTGAGAGGTTTTCGGATAACTGGCGGTGCAATGTCAGGCGAGAAGAGCCTGCCACTGTGAGTAATCTTGGCGGGACCAGTGATGTTACTGATACTGGTATTGGTGCTGAACTCCTGCTTCACCCCAAGCACATACACGTCGGCTCCATAATGCCATGGGACCGCTTTATCAGACTCATAGGGGAGAGGTCCCAGAACAGTAATAGTAATGGGTGCAACAGACATAATTCGGATTGGTTTCTTCACGGGAGCTTTGGCAGGATTGTAAATTGTGACAACAGATATTTCTTCAACGGAAACAAACGGAACAGCAGCTTTTTTGAACAGAATTTCCTTGCTATCCATCAGGCTTTGGATGCCTGATTTCAGCAGTGAACAACCGGTAGGGGTAACAGCACACAGGAGGCAACCCTTGCTACAACCCGGAAATAAACCTGCTAGTAGTAAGTTCCTCTTAACAGTCAACAGAGGGGTAGCAACATCATTCACTGAAGCAGCATACAACTCTTCTTCAATGGCATTTACTCTATGCTGGGGCATAGGAGCAGTTACAACATTCGGTTTTTCAGGTGCTTCAAACTGAATTTCCTTTGCGTCAATAAGATCTTGCACTTTGTTTCTCAAGGCCCAGCAGTCATCAGTAGTATGCCCGAGGCCATCAGAATGATAAGCACAACGGGCATTTGGGTTATACTTGGGAGATGCAGTATTCACGACTTTAAGGGCTTCTTTGGAGGTCACCAAGTTGGTTGACAATAGTTGGGGTAAAATTTGTGACAAGGTCATACTCAACCGAGTATACTGCCTCTTGGGCCTTTCACTTCTTTGTTGATTGTACCGCTGAGGAGCAGCAACAGGTTTTGAAATGACCAGAGCATTGACGGCTTGGCGACTTTCTGGCTTGACTTGTCTTCTAGGACCGTAGACGGCACTTGCTTCTTTCTTAAAAGGCCTCTTCTTAGTACTTGCAGCAACGCCCTTCTGAATCTTTCCTGACCTGATGCTAGCTTCTATTCTTTCGGCCGTTAAGATCAAATCGGTAAACCCCGCGGAAGAGTTACCAATCAGATGATTGAAAAATGGTCCAGATAGGGTCCCTAGAAACATATCAACAAGTTCACGATCGGTTAAAGGAGGCTGCACCCTGCCAGCCAAATCCCTCCATTTTTGTGCGTACTCTTTGAATCCTTCGCCTGTTCCTAACGACATACCCTGAAGTTGGGTACGAGTAGGGGCAAGGTCAGAATTGTATTGGTATTGTTTGTAGAAAGCGGTGGCCAAATCTTCCCAATTTCAAACGCTGGTTCCCTCTAGCTGATAAAACCACTCCAACTGAGCTCCAGAAAGACTGTCTTGAAAGAAATGAATCCAAAGGTTTTTATCTGCCGTATAGGGTTGAATCTTTCTCACGTAGGACCTGAGATGCATTTTGGGACAGGACAGCCCATCATACCTTACAAACACTGGCACTTTGAATTTTGGGGGAATCACAATCCCGGCAACCAAACCCAAGTCTTCAAAATCCAAACCCGGTACTCTTTGTAGCTCCATGGCGGCCAACCTGTCCTCTAGCCCTTTGTATTTATCATCAGCTGGAGGGTATTGCTGATCGGTATAATCTTCATCCTCTTCGACCTCCTCCTCTTCCACATCAGACTCGGAAGGTACCGCAGCCCCACCTCCTTTGCTGGTTCCTTCATCAGAGATAGGAGGAAATTCAAGCACTCTCCGAGCTTCTCCGTCAAATCTTCTCCCCAAAGTAGCCACCCCGATTTTCTTTTTCTTCTTTTTTACTGGGTATTTGTTCCCCAATTGAGTCTTGATATCCTCCTGACTTTTAGCCAAGGTCATCAGGAGTTGCTGGAACTGTGCATTCTGAGCTTGTAGGTCTTTGACTGTTTGCTCGAGATCCATCCTACTGACATAAACAGCAGATAGATAAATAAACTTGGAGCGAGACCTGCTTATGCACATGATGAATGGTATGCTTATGTATGGAATGCATTCAAGGATTTAGGACATTCAAAATTGTTTCAGACAAAGAAGAACGCACATCATAAGAAGAAATTTGTTAGTACATAAATGCCCCATGGGCCAAATATTACAAAATAACTTCTCAAGGTAAAAAGACATTGCGCATCCTCTTTGGTGCGATGTAGGTGTTGAGGGCCTCTTGCTCATGGAGTCGGTGGGTGAGCTCTAGAACCTTCTTCTCACTGGCGTAGAAGCTAGCTTCAAAAGTATTCCGTTCCTCCTTGAGCTGAATCCAACTTTTCTGCATTTCCTCCCATGATGTAGGCATGTCTGGATGTAGGATGGTGTAGGGAACCTCTCCTTCATTGACGGGCTCTTTAATCACAGGGAGAATATGAGGATAAGGCATCATCAAACTTTGGGCTCGGGCTCGTACCCACTTGAGATGAGGCTCAAGAGGGATGGAGTTCTTGTGTCCCGGAGTCTTGCTGTCAACCTTGTTGAGTTTTCCCCAAGCTCTGATGAATCTTTGGCAAAGTCCTTGCGCATCGTTGTCGAAGTCAAAAACTAGGTCAGGAATCAACATGTCATGAGGACCATCCCTCCGGGCATATCCAAATTGTCTTAAAGCTAGGCAAGGGTTGTAGGTGATACCTCCTCTAATTCCAAGTAAAGGAACATTGGGAAATTCTCCGCAACGATCGACAATGATGACATTTTCTCTGGGCCGAGAACACCAATGCACATCAGAATGAGTAAGAGTCATCAACCGTTGGGACCACCTTGTACCTTGGTCATTCTTCAAGACAGGTTGCGGAAGGTGCGAAATAAACCACCTTGCAATGATAGGAGTACAACACATAAGAACACCCCTCTTTCTCATTGTTCGTGTGTAAAATGAGTGAAGGATGTCTCCAAGCAATGTTGGTATTGGATTTCTGGACAAGAAGATTTTGACGGCGTTGACATCTACCAATTGGTCAGGATTTGGGAACAAGACCAACCCATAGATAAGGAGTGCCACAATCTCCTCAAAGGCTTGTAGGTCCAATGAGTTCCAACATTCTTGTGCCTTCTCAAACAAGAATTTTGCTAAGAATCCTTTGACGCTGCTTCTGGTTTCCCAATGCCCCTTGATGTTGGATGGTTGTAGATGTAATGCTCGAGCAACATCTTCCGGCTTTGGTTCCTTTTCCGTACCGTTGAAGGGTAGTTGATTAAGGATAGAGATTCTTAGGAGTTGAGAAAACTCCTCCAAAGTGGGCACCAACTGGTAATCGGGGAAAGTGAAGCAGTGGTGAAGAGGGTCAAAGAACTGGAATAGCACTTTCACCATGTCTTCTTCAATGTTGGTGTTGACCAGGCTGAGCAGTCTCCCATGTCTTTCACTGAAGGATGAATTTCCTGGAATTCTTGAGGTGAGCTCCTTGAGTTGAGGAGAGATTCTCACAAGGTTGACTTGAATGGTTTTTCTGCGAGGAACTTCCATGACCTACAAAACAGGAACAAAGATGAAGATCCAAAATCCTTGAAATGGTTAGTGAATGCATATGATGTTTTATGATGTCCATGATGTATGTATAAAACATATGTACAAGCAAATCACACCAAACCCTAGTTTCAGGCTTGCATGGGGTTTCATAGGTAAGTACCCTCTTGAGTGTAGTTGGCTTAAAAACCTGTCCTATAAATAGTAATCGGGTTCTAAGGAGCTCAATATCACGGGATTGTTTTCATTGTTCATTGTTTTGGTTTAGCCACTTAACTAGCGACCAAAATATTCCAAGAAAACAACCCTCAATGAGTGTAGTATCGAGTATCTACCAACTTCGGACTGCACCAAAGCCGGTTATCTCACTACCCCTAATAAAAGGCCAAGATGGTCAAGTAAGGTTCTAGGTCATTAGTGCTTGGTGACATCACTCAGTGGCCCCGTACTCTCCTTGATTGAACTCAAGGGTTACCGGTACTCACAAATATGTCGCACTAATATAGCTATTGCTTCGACCGTGTCGGTATACCCCGCACAGTTTCCACAACGTATTGCTATCTATGAATGTTTCCCAAAATCCGGGTGTAGGATTGCAAACCCAAACAATAGAGCTAAGATATAAAGCAAACAATTCAAACAATTTGTCATGCAGGAGGGTGATCTAAGCCCTAAGGTTACTCCACTTTTAAAAGTTCCCCAGCAGAGTCGCCAGTTCTGTGATACGGTGGGAGAACTGACTGTGGTTTTGCGTTCGTATTCGCACTTGTGCGGTTGAGCAAGAGTCGCCACCGACTTTTTATTTTATCCTAAGGAAAGGTTAAAAAGCACAACAAAAACCTTTGAGATGTTTTCTTGGGTTCGGGGAGTAGATTATAGAAAGGGAAGGTATTAGCACCCTTTCTATCCATGGTTATCCATGGGCTCTTAGTTACTTGCTTAGATCACTTGCCTTTTTCAATTGTTTGAAATGGTGTTTTGTGTGTGTGTGTGTTTTGAAAATGTTTTGAAAAGAAGCCAATGTTGTGGCAACCTTTGTAATAATCCATGTTGGGATGTATACAAAGGTGTATGTCTTTTTAAAAAGGTTTTCATTTGTTTTCGAAAGTTGTTTTGAAAGTGTTGTGAGGTGTGGTTTAAAAACAGGAAAGTGTTTTTGCAAGTTGATAAGTACTTAAGAGCGATCTACCCTAAAGTTCTCAAAGATTTTTGTTATGCTTTTAACCCTTTTAACAATTTTGTTCCACCATTGTATTTGGTGGACAATCTTGTGTTAGGATGTGAAAGGGACGGGCGCGGGTCATCGTTTAGACCATAATTTCAATGGTGCCAAGTATCTTTGGGCAATGTTTTCTTTAAGGGACTTGATCATTTTAGGCAAAAAGGCGTCATCGAGGGACTATGATCATTTGAATTATTTGTTTTGCCCAAAGAGACCTAACATGCAATATGGCCCAATTTTTTGGAAGGCAACAAGTGGATGTAACCCTAGGGGTGTTAGTGTGCAAGTGTGTTTTATTGCATACAAGAGTTTTTCTTTGAATTAGGTTTTTCTATTTCATTGATTTTATCTTGCCATACATGTCCTAATTACTAGCAATAAGAAGCGGAAATGTAAAATCCTACGCTATTACAACAATTAGGGGAGGGGGATACACATTTGTACATGGGGGGTTCAACGAGAAAAATAGACAAAAAAGAAAATAGCAAAAAACAAGATATATATATAGAGAGAGGGAGCCCGCGCGCTGCTGGGAGGTCATCAGAAGTTCTGACCCAGATCCGCTGCCAGATGATCAACCTGTTAGTGAAACTGGATGAGTCAGAACTTCTGACTCTAGCACCTGCAAAACAGAACCTTGTTAGTGGGGAAATCAGAAGTTCTGATTTCCCTGCGCTGCAAGACAGAAGTTTGTTAGTGGAGAGACCAGAAGTTCTGATTCTGCTGAAAAGGCAATAACTCTCAGAGGTTCTGATATCATTGACAGCAGAACAGGCTTCAGATGTGCTAACGTCAAAGTCAGCACTTGGCTTTTTCCTGTACTAATCAGAACATCTGCAATCCTGTTGTTACTCCACAAAACAGGAAACATACTTAGAACAGATCCAGCAAATACAAAAATGTTTCAGAGGTCAGAATCACCAAGGTCACAGGCAAGTCCTTTACTGGCTCAGAACGTTCTGAGGTATGAAAATCCTTAGAACATAAACAGCAATAACATGAATATTTACATTATGTTACTTGAATATGCACAGCTGATGATGCTTAACAGTGTGATGAGGGTCAGCAGGTGCTTACCTGACTGTTTGGAAAAGTTGGTGAGTGAAAGTTTTAGCTTTTGGTTCTGGTTCTGGTGGTGTTCTGGACAGATTTTGAAAAGGGGAAGCAAAGGTGTATACGTGTGTAGGGTCAGAAGTTTGGAAAGAGTGTTTTTGGTTTACAGAAAAAGAACTGGATATTTGATGAAGTTGAAGGTGAGAAAATCAAAGTTATGAAACAAAGCTGGAGATTTTGGCAGAGTTTCAGAATGCTGTGTTGCTAGGAGTTCTGTTTCTCTCTTTTGCAATTTTTCTATTTCTTTTCTTGAACGCTTTTTGCAGTGGTGAAAGCTCTCTATTTATAGGCAAAGTTCTTGTGGATGCCTTGAACATTTAAAGCGCCAACAGAGTTTGAATTTGTTCTTTGACATAAATTCCTGGGAAGTTGTGATACAGATAGCTTTCAGCCTAGGTTGCAGCAGCAGGCGTAGATTGGGGAGAAGTGACCTCTGAAGTGGGCGGTGGCGTGAAGACCCATGCCAGAATCTGTGCAAAAGCGTTTTCCAAGCCACACGTGAATGCTCAGGAGTGGTTGGAAGCATTAATGGGCATTAAATGGTGACAAGACCTGTCAATACCAACATTCTGGTAATGGAAACCAGCGTTGAATCAGTAGCATAAACCATGCTCTGGCCTTGGCTACCTGTTGTCTTAGTAAGTTCTGGAGATTCTCCTGGTTTTCTGGTACGTTTCTTGGATTTGCTTCTGGGAAATCTGGACTTAGAGATTCTGTATCAGTGTAACACCCATTCTTCTGATCTTTCATCTTCTGATTTCAACCTGTTCTGAAGGAGCCTTCAGACTTTCCTGCTTCTCTTGCATTCCTTTAGCAAATTCTGACTGGGCTTGTGTAACTGCTGAAAGGGCATGTTCTGTTGGAGGCTTACGTTCTGAACCACGTTTACAACTTCTGATTGAACTGATGTAGCTGCTGAAGAGCCAACTTCTGACCACGCTGGGCCAAGCTTGCAACTTCTGACCGTCTTCATCTGGAATGGGTCCAGAAGTTCTGAAGCGCTGATTTTTCTAAAAACACTTATTTTAGAGAAGCATTCTAAGTACTTAGAATTTGATTTTTTTTCTCAAGATAAAAGTGTTGTTTCTAGAGTTCATGAGATCATCTTGCTCTTGTAAGTGGCTTGCTTGGGCAAAAAAATATAACTCAGGACTTGGATTTGTTTCAGGGGGACTTTGAAAAATCCAAGATGGTTTCCTGAAGAAAGGGAGGGCAAATTTTGGGGTACAACAAAATGCGTATGATTTATGTTTTCAAAGACAACCGGGATTCAAATTTGTAGACAAAAAGGAAACACACTTTATTAGATTCAACTTTGGAATTTAAATTCTTCAACAAATTGCCCTTAGGCGTTACATGAATGAAAATACTGAAAAGTAAATAAAAGCTGTAAAGAAGACGTCAAAGATCCCTCAATGCTCCCATGGCCTCTTCTTCTCAGTGCGGATATAGTCATTCAGGATCCGCTCGTTCTCCAATTGCTTTGTCAACTTATGGATCTTCTGTTCTTGTTCGTTGAACCTTTCCCGGTAAGAATCCCGTTCTTCCTGCAGTTGCGCCCAAGACCTCTTTAGTGTGCCAATATCAGTGGGTGTATGAGGATGGAGAACAGTTGGAGGAACCCCGTCTTTATCAGAAATTTCAAGAGTAATAGGCCTGACAGCTTCGTACGGCATGCTTAACTTCTGAGCACGGATGCGGACCCATCTAAAATATGACTCTATAGGCAGAGAAGTTTTTGGTCCCAACTCATGTGGGTCAGATCTGTGAACTCTATCCCAAGCCTTGATGAATCTACGGCGCAGCTCGTCGCTATCTACCTGAAAATCAAAGACGATATGAGGTATCAACATCTCATGAGGCCCTTCTCTTCTGGCTCTTCCAAACTGACAGAGAGCTAAGCATGTGTTATAAGAGATTCCTCCACGGGTTCCGATCAATGGAACATTAGGATACTCTCCACAACGATCAATGACAGCCACCTCATCTAAGCCTATGAGAGTCCAAATGACGTCTTTATCAGTAAGAGACATTATCTTATGAGCCCAACCCCTTCCTTCTTTATTCTTTAGCACAAACTTAGGGAGGTGCGAAATAAACCACCTCGCCAATAAAGGAGCACAACACCACAAAGTTCCCCGTCTTCGAGCAGTACAAGCATAGAGCTGATAAAGGACATCACCCAAGAGAGTGGGTACAGGATTCCGAGAGATGAAGATCCTTATGGCATTAACATCAACAAAGGTGTCAGGATTTGGAAACAATACCAGACCATAGATTAAGAGAGCCAGAATCTCCTTGTACGCTTGAAAGTCTAAGTCATTCCAGAAACAATTAGCTTTGCCAACCAGAAACTTAGCCAAAAAGCCCTTAACTCCACTTCTAGTCTCCCAGTTAGCCATTACCTCCTCTTTGGTCAAGTGAAGGGATGCAACAATCTCTTCAGGCCTAAGAGTCTTTTCCCAACCAGTAAATGAAATCTGCTCCAAGACAGGGATACCAAGCAACTCAGAGAATTATTCCAGGGTAGGGACCAGCTGGAAGTCTTGAAAGGTGAAGCAATGGTATAACGAATCATAAAACTGGACCAGGAAACTCATCAACTGTAAGTCCCACTTTGAGGTGACTAAACCGAGAAGAGAACCATGTTTCTTGATGAAGGAAGTAGTGTTTGGAATCATGTCAACCAATTCTGTAAGCAAAGCTGGTGGTTGAGCAAAGTTGAGCCGGATAATGTTCCTACGCATGGGCATCATGATGTCCTACAAAACAGAGCAAAGATGAAACCCTCTTGTCTTTGAAATGGGTTAGTCCTTATGCAGGATGCATGCAATGTTTATGATGTTATGATGTTATGGTAAAGGCACATCACAAGCATTCACAAAAGGCAAACATGGTAAGGTACACAAGTCACACAAAAGAGCCCTTAGATTTCAGGCTGGCATGAAGTTTAGGTACTACCCTTTTTCAGTTTCAGTTGGTTAAGACCTGTCCAAAAAAATAGTAATCGGGTTCTAGAGGATCTCAATATCACTGACTACCCTCGATCGATCATAATTCCAGTTTGGCAACCTTTTCTTGCGGTCGAAACCATCGCGAGAGTTTAGCCTCAATGAGTGTAGCATACTGCTACTGTTCTATGGCCAAGTTGGTCAATTTGAGGTTCTAAGGTCAGTTGGTGCTTAATTACTCCTCATAAGACCCATATTCTCCTCGTTCCAACACAAGGGATATCGGTACAGACCAAGCTGTCACACCAATGTAGCTACTGCTTCACCCGTGTCGGTCTATGCCGGACAGGTCCCTCACAGTTTATTGCTACTTACCTAAAGGGTATCCCTTAGATCCGGGTTAGGATCTATAAAACTCCAATACAAGCCCACAAAATTAAAGCATATAAGGCATACAATTAAAAACATGGTGATCTAATCCTAAGGTACACCTCACTTATATTCACTCCCCAGCAGAGTCGCCAGTTATGTGATCAGTGGAAATAGAACTGACTGTTTTGGAATGCTGGTTCGCGTTTGCGTTTCGCAAAATGTCGCGGTAAGCAAGAGTCGCCACCGTCTTTTATTTTCTCCAACAAGGAAAGGACAAAAACACAGCAAAATTCCTTTTCGAGATGTTTCTCGGGTTCGGGAGGTAGATTATAGAAAGGGAAGGTGTTAGCACTCTTTCTATCCGTGGTTATCCACGGGCTCTTAGGTACTTGCTCACTATGTTTTCAAAAATGTTTTACTTTTCTTGTGTTTGTGGGTTTTGAAAAAAAGTTTTGTTTGAAAACTTCGATTTAACTCTTGTATCTGTCCTCAAGAGTGTATGAAGTGTTGTTTGAAAACTTTGTTTGAAAAAGTGTAAGTGCGAAAATTATTTTTTGTTTTGAAAGAGCAAGTACCTGAGAACCTCTACCTACTCAAAAGAAATTAAGCTGTGTAAATGTCCTTTAGACAATACTATCCCACTATTGAGAAGTAGGTAGCACCGTCGTTGGAGTTTCGGGTCAATTCGATTATATGGGACATGTGGTCACTAAAGCAATGGTAGGACGCCTTAGCGGTAACCCTAATGTCTTAGATCGTTTTTTATCGAGGCAACCATTCAGAGGCAACTTTGATCTTTAGACAGGAGGGCGACCTCTAAAACACCTTATACTCAATGACCACGTCGAGG
Organism: Vicia faba; assembly: GCA_948472305.1. NCBI lineage: Eukaryota > Viridiplantae > Streptophyta > Magnoliopsida > Fabales > Fabaceae > Vicia > Vicia faba. Next base: position 1,000,792,776 of record OX451735.1, read on the forward strand.
CAACCAAGTGAGGCGTACCCTAGGAGTGGCATGTGCGAGTGTGTCAGGTTTCATGTTAAGTTATCTTTGTACATGTTATGGTGAGCTACGATTGATTTTAATTTCAGAGAAGTCTTGTCATGCATAGCCTAGTTAGCATACATCTAGCAGTTAATAGTTGCGGAAAATAAAGCTAAATTATTACAAGGCGTCAGGTATTTACATCGCCAAAAACAAACCCTTGGAAAAGTAAATTGCGGGAAATTAAAGAAAAGCGATAAAAAGTCCTAATTAAAGCTATTACATCCTCAGAACAATTACATAATAATGGATCAAAATAGGAATCAAGAATAAACATATGCGCGAGAAAAATTGAAACGGAGAAGTTCTTAGGGTTTTGACCCTTTTTTGAGAAAGAAGGAAGTTTTTTAGGTTTTGCATTTAATTAAATTAAACCTAGACTAATTAATTAATTAAATAAAAGAAAGATACTTTTTTGAGTTTTCTATGTTTTAAGGAAATAAATAAAAAATAACATGATTAAAAGTCATCAAAAACCCTAATTCTAATTTATTTTATTTGTTGTGAAAATATTAAAATTAACCTAATTAAAAAAACTAAATTAATTATGTTAGTATTTATTTACAAAAAATAATAAATTAAGGGTGAAATTAATAAATAATAATAAAAAATATTATATTTTAGTTTTCTGATTTTATTATGAAAAATTAATTTGCTTAATTAAATAATAATAATAATTATTAATAATAAAACAATTAAATGGAAAATATAAAAAGAGGAAAAAGGAATAAACCCAGGGGGTGATGGCCCAAGTTAGGAGGTGTATCAGCAATTTGTGGCCCAACAATGTTCCAGTCCGTTTGACTTTTCTGATTACCCACACGCCTGTTAACTAGGGAGTATGGTGATCTCCCATTCCTGGCCATTGGATCTGAGTTTGGAGACACATGGCATGCTGAGCTTTGAAGCATATGGTGGACCTCACTTTGAATCTTGCACGTGAATACCTGAAAAATAAAAGCAACAATGTTTTGGGGGGACCTGGGATTCGAACCCAGGTCCCAAGGGATAATGCCTCAATGCCTTTGCCAACTGGACTGGAACGCGCGTTTGTTAAGTGGATGGAGAGAGAATATTATATACAAAAAATAAACAATATGTTGTAAACACAAAAAAACGCGCGTGTTTTCAAACAAGCCAACCAGACGCTAACACCTCATCATCTTCTTCGTTTGGCCTGTAAAAATAATATCATATAGCGGGGGTTTTTAACCCCCACTAACCACTGCAATGAAAAATAGCGATTAGCACCACATCACATATAAATATTTCGCGAGGTATTGGGCTTGTTCGTCTTGGCCACACGATCTCAACCATATGTCTCACAAGTCCTAATTTTTCCTGGATTGAAAAGCCCTAATTTAGAGCTCAAGAACCCTAGAATTTTGATCATGGTATCTTTTGATTCAGGGCATTATAATTCAATTAAATTATACCATTAGCTTCGTATGGTTCCTAGCAATGCAAAACAATCAAAGAAACGTGTTAAATGTGCATGAATCAAGCAATACGATTTTGAATAAAAAAGCCAAACCGTGAAACTGTATATGACGATTCTTTGAGTTTTAATGCTTGAGTTTTATTGTAAATCGTTCCTGGAACCTCCTGCAATGTATTTGAATGGATAGAATGCCTTAAATTAGCCTGGAATACAAGAATATGTTTTCACTTTTTCTTGAAATTCTTGAATATGCTATGGTTTTTTCTGCAGCATTTTCACGTCCATTTGATCAGGGTTAGCTTGCTTATGTATATGGCAATTGAATTAGGTCAAAAACTTGGGCCAATATCCATTGCATTGATGTTTAGATCTTTGATTGGAAATCAAATATTTTTTATTCTTCATGATTGAACAAAGTTGCCAATTTTGGATTTTTTGATATCTTTGACTTGTGCACGAATTTGCCAGCATGTTTAGGTCATATTTGCTTCACAAAAAGATTTAAAAACCAAATCTTGTATTTTCCTACAATTTAAATTGATTAAATGAATTAATATTAATTAAAAATCAAATTAATCAATAAAAATAAGAAAATAAATTCAATTAAGCTTGATGGGTCGTGCATAGGTCATGGGTGAAGTTTCAAGAAGAGATTTGAGGCCCATTAGCAAAAAGAAGGGGTTTTGAGCAAAGTTGACTTTTGCAAATTCATAAACATTTCCCAACTTCTCCAATGCACAACTTGCTCAATTTTGATCATATGACCATGTTCTTGGACATTTTGGAAAGCTCTTGAAGTCCTCTAACCAATGCCTTTGGTCCCATGTCATTTGGATTTACCAATCTCAAGTTATGGCCTTTGACTCAAAGTGTACTTTTGTTGACTTTTGAAAAGGACCTATAATGTAAAAATTGATAACTTCTTGTGAGTGCATTTCTTGATCTTGAAGTGTGAAGATGGATTGTAGGAAATTGCATCCTCTTAAAAATGAGCTTTGGATGGAATTTTTCTGACAAACCATGAAAAGGTTATGCCCTGGTCAAGATACAGTTGACTTTTCTACTGTCCAAAAATAGTAACTTTTTACATCTTGATGATTTTTGAGCTATCCTTGTGGAATCATGATCAAGACTTGATCAAATGATGATTGTGAACTCAAAATAAGATGTTGACCAAAAATTCTGACTTTTGACTGCAAAATGACCATTTTGCCCTTGCAGTTGACTGTGGATCAAATGAGGCTTTTGACTGTGCAAATTGGCACTGTGAGTCTTGAAACCTGGCATGTAGGTGCTTGAGAATGTATATAGGCCTATGAGACTTGATTGAACCATTGAAAACTCCAAATTTCTTGAAAGAACCAAAACCCTAATTTCAGCTGTCTTAGGAGGTGGTTTGACTGTCTACCTCTTGAACAATCTTTAACAATTTGAAGATCATCCTTGACAAATCTTGAGGAATATGGGAGGGCAAATTTTGGGGTACAACATTATGCATGTGGGGTATCTTAGCAAAAGAAATCAAAAAATACAAGATCATAGTCCCTCGATGACGCTATCAAAGTTGCCTTTCAAAATGATCTTAGTCCCTCAAAGAGAATTGCTAAGATATTTCACAATATTGCTATCATGGCTATTGATGACCCACGCCCGTCCCTTTACATCCAAATATATGGCTTCTTACCAAATCAATGGTAAGATAGAAATATCAAAGGAAAGGAAGAAATGAACTAAGACTTTTGAGTAGGTATATTGTTTCTAGTTGCTTGCTCATTTTCAAATCAAACATCCTTGTTATTTTCAAAACAAACACCAACACTTTCAAAACATCTTTCAAACTTGAAACATTTTCAAAAGATCAACACTTTGTATACGTTCTTATGAACAAGAACTATTACAAAGTTTGCCTAAACGATGGCGCCTTTTCAAAATACTTACAAAAATCACACAAAGCACATTTTTCAAACAAAAGCAAGTGATCTAGCAAGTAACTAAGAGCCCATATATAACTATGGATGAAAAGGGTGCTAACACCTTCCCTTTTCATAATCTACCCCCCGAACTCAAGAAACAATCTCAAAGGTCTTTCTTGTTCTTTTCAGCCTTTCCTTTTGGATAAAAGAAAAGTTAGTGGCGACTCTTGCTAACCGCAACATTTGCGATAAAACGCAAAACACCCAAGTCAGTTCTCCCACCGTATCACAGAACTGGCGACTCTGCTGGGGAATACTAACTTAAAAGTGGGGTTACCTTAGGGATAGATCACCTTTACTTCATTTCATTGTTTGATTTGTTTGCTTTACATTTTGATTCCTTTTTTGGGCTTGTTTTAAATCCTCTACCCGAATTTGGGATACCTTATAGGTAAGTAGCAATACGTTGTGGAAACTGTGGGGGTATACCGACATGGTCTAAGAAATAGCTACGTTAGTTTGACACATTTGTGGGTACCGGTAGCCCTTTAGTAGTCAAGGAGAATACGGGGCCGCTGAGTGGTGTCATGAAGCACTAACTGACTTTTAGAACCTTTACTTGACCAAATCGGCCATTAGGACGTAGTAAGATAACCAACTTTAGTGCAGTCTGAAGTTGGTTGATACTCGATACTACTCTCATTGAGGTTTGACTTTTCGGGATATTTTGGTCGCCGTGAAAGAGGCTTGCACTGAAATAATGCCCGAGAAGACAAATCAGTGATATTGAGATCCCTTAGAACCGGTTACTATTTATAGGACATGTTTGAGCCAACTAAACTTCAAAAGAGTACTAACCTATGAGACTCCATGCAAGCCTAAACCTAAGGACTTGTTTGCCTTGTTTGTATATACTTACTTGTACATGACATCATAAACATCATAACATCATACTCATACTCACTAACCATTTCAAGGATTTTTGGGATTTATCTTTGTTCTGTTTTGTAGGACATGGATTCTATTCGCAGGAAAACCATTCAAGTCAATCTCGTAAGGATCCCTCCTCAGCTCAAAGAGTTAGCATCAAGGGTTCCTGAGAATTCTCCATTTACCAAAAGACACGGTCGCCTCCTAAACTTGGTTACCTCCAACACTGATAAAGATATGATGAAGGTGATCTTCCAATTCATTGATCATCTACACCATTACTTCACATTTCCTGATTATCAACTTGTGCCGACTTTGGAAGAATTCTACCAACTCTTAAGGATTCCCATTCTCAATCAACTACCCTTCAACGGTACAGAAAGAGATCCAAAACCTAAAAAGATTTCTCAAGCCCTACACTTGCAACAATCTGATGTCACAACTAATTGGGAAACGAGGAGTGGTGTCAAAGATTTCTTGGCCAAGTTCTTATTTGAGAAAGCTCAAGACTGTTGGAACTCCTTGAACTTACAAGCTTTTGAGGAAATTGTGGCCATTCTCATTTATGGGATGGTTTTGTTTCCAAATCCTGACCAATTTATAGATGTAAACGCCGTCAAAATCTTCATGTCTCATAACTCGGTGCCTACTTTGTTAGAAGACATCCTACATTCTTTTCACTCTCGCACTATGAGGAAAAGAGGTATCCTCATGTGTTACACTCCTCTCTTGGCAAGATGGTTTATTTCGCATCTTCCCCAATCTGTATTGAAGAATGAGCAAGGTTCAAGGTGGTCCCATAGGTTGATGACGCTCAGACATTCAGATATTTATTGGTGTTCCCGATCTTTGGAGAATGTTACTATCATCGACCGTTGTGGAGAATTCCCTAATGTCCCCTTACTTGGCATTAGAGGAGGTATAACTTACAACCCCTGCTTGGCATTACAACAGTTTGGTTACGCTCGAAGGGATGGTCCACATGAGATGCTTATCCAAGGAGTGGTATTTGATTACGAGAATGAAGATCAAGGTTACCGTCAGAAGTTTATCCGAGCTTGGAGGATGTTGAACAAGGTGGATAGAAAGACACTAGGACACAAGAATTCCATTCCCCTTTAGCCTTACCTTAAGTGAGTACGAGCTCGTGCTTAGAAACTTGTGATGCCTTATCCCTCCATCTTACCAGTCATCATGGAGCCCGTGGTTGAAGGAGATGTTCCCTACACTATCCTCCATCCTGACATGCCTACCTCTCTCGAAGACTTGCAAAAGGGTTAGATCCAGTTTAAGGAAGAACAAGATACTTTCGAGGCTCAATTCTATGCTAGTGAGAAGAGGGTCTTGGAGCTTACGAAGCAACTACAAGAAGAGCAAAGTGTGAACGCTTATCTCTCACCGAAGAGGATGCGTTCAGTCTTTTTATCTTAGAAAATTATTTTGTAAGCCCAAGAGGCATGATGTAATCTTTCTTGTTTAATGAAAATTGATGTTTGTTCATTATTTTGTTTATACAAATTTAAATCTCATTAATCCTTGAAATCATTTGCATATACATATTCCATGCATCATAACATGCCAGGTTTCCTTATCTTTTTGCTATTTATTTCAGCAAGATGGATCTAGAGAAAACTGTGAAGGATCTCCAAGCCCGAAATTATTAGTTCCAGGAAACTCTACCCGCCCTAGCCAAGGGGAAGCAAGATATGATGGCTTTGTTGGCTGTTAAGAAGAAGCCCAAGAAGAAAGCTCTACTTAACATGGGTAGAAGGTTCAAGGAGACAGTCCGTCAAATCCCAGTAGGAGGAGATTCATATGAAGAGGACGACAACCAAATTGGTGAGGTAAAGAGTACTCAAGCTGACTGTGTCAATGATCAAGTATCTGATGATCATTATTTCGACGAGCAGTATCTACCCGCTGATATCAAATACAAGCAGTTAGAAGACAAATTGAAAGTTGTCGAAATCTAGGCCGTCCCCGGTTTAGATTTTGATGATTTGGGTTTGATCTTTGGCGTAGTCATCCCCCACAAATTCAAAATACCAGTCTATGCAAAGTACGATGGAGTTTCTTGTCCAAACCTCCATTTGAAATCTTATGTGCGCAAGATACAACCGCACACTGCTGATAAGAAGCTTTGGGTTCACTTTTTCCAAGAGATCTTGGTTGGAATGCAACTTGAATGGTTTTATCAGTTGGATAAATCCCGTATCAATACTTGGGAGGATTTAGCTACTGCATTCTACCATCAGTATAATGCTGACTTGGCGCCAACGAGGGTTCAATTACAAGATATGATCATGGGAAAGAATGAAGGATTTAAGGAATATGTGAAAAAGTGGAGAGACCTTGCTAGTAGGGTCCAACCGCCCTTGACTGATAGGGAGCACATCGACATGTTCATGGGCACTTTATCTGGTCCCTTCTTTAATCTGTTGGTTGGCTGCTCTTCTTCTGGTTTCACTGAATTGATCTTAACCGGTGAAAGAGTTTAAAGTGGCATAAAAAGTGGGAAAATCTCTATGGCATCTACCTCCACTTCCAATCCTATCAAGAAACCTTTTACTACAAAAAAGGAAGTCAATGTTGTGTACGGGGAAAGGGCCCGTACCAAGAAGAATGATCATCCGTCTATAAATGCCGTCCGAATATCCAATCCAACTCCTACTCCAAGACCATATGCAAATCATCAATGTTTCAAAACTCCAAGAAGACAATTTACGAGGTTAGGCATGTCATTGTCTCAAGCCTTACAACATTTTCTCAAGGCTAATTTACTGACATTGCGCGATCCTCCCGCCAACCCTAATACCTTGTCACCAAAATACAATCCAAACGCTAAGTGTGCTTACCACTCAAGAAGCCCCGGGCACGACACTAACCAGTGTTAGGCCTTGAAGAACAAAATCTAGGATTTGATTGACAACAAGACTATTGAGTTTGATCCTCCTCCAACGCTGAATGTAATTACCGCTCCAATGCCAAAGCATGACAAGAGTATTAATGTTGTTGAAGATACAATTTTTGTTGCCTCTATTAAAGAATTGACTACTCCGCTGAATATAATCAAAAACAATCTGTTGAAAGCTGGGATCTTCCCTGGTTGTGTAAAAGACTATGTGTGTTGTACAAGACAACTCAATGGATGTGAAGGGCTGAAGAAAGGCATTCAATGCCTGATGGATAGCCACGAAATTCTATTCGAGAAAACTCCACTTGCCAAAAGTTTGATTAACAAATTAGAAGACCTATCCATTATCACCATCTCAAACAAGCTTCTTAGGATCACCTCCAAAGGTCCTATTAGGATTTCAAATGAACCCACTGTTGCTCCCTTAATAATTATCAATCCTGGACCAATTCCCTATTCCTCAAACAAGGCAGTACCATGGAACTACGATGTTGAGGTGTTCTATCATGGGATTAAAAAAGACGCCTGGATCGAAGAAGAAAGAGATGACAATGTCGGTAACATAGCTGGCTTAAGCAAAGTAACTAGAATTGGGAGAATATTCTCACCCAATATCTCACCACCATTTGTTACAAGGACACCCATCTGCATTACTGCTGCCAAGCCAAGTACCAATACAAGGAGGAAGGAGAAGGTTGTTGAGCCTGATGTGATTGAAGTACCCTCCAAGGATGTTGCTGATGAAGAACCCTCCGCTCGTGAGATGGATGAGATCTTGAAGATAATAAAAAGAAGCAACTTCAAGATTGTGGAACAGTTGGGACAAACCCCTTCTAAGATTTTAATGTTGTCATTATTGTTTTATTCCGATGCCCATGCTCGGAAATTAATCAAGTTCCTGAAAAAGGCTCATGTCCCCCATGATACAACAATGGACAAATTTGAGAATTGCGTGGCTAGCCTGACAGCTGATAATGGTTTGGGATTTTCAGATGCTGACTTAACACCCCTTGGGAAGAATCACAATAAAGCTTTACAGGTTTCTGTCGAGTGCAAAGGGACTACCTTAGCACATGTTCTAGTCGACACTGGTTCTTCTCTGAATGTATTATTCAAGGGGGGCATTAGACCGTCTAGACTGTGAAGGTTTAGTCTTGAAGCCAAGCGATATCATCGTAAGGGAATTTGACGGATCAAAGAGGACTGTCCATGGGGAAGTAGATCTTCCAATCAAAGTGGGCTCCCAAATCTTCAACTTCACCTTCTATATTATGGATATCCGTCCTGCCTATTATTTTCTGTTAGGTCACCCGTGGATCTATAAAGCTGGGGCAATAACCTCAACTCTCCATCAGAAACTCAAATATCTAGTCAAGGGAAGAATAGTCACCGTTTGTGGAGAAGAAGAGTTTATGGTAAGTCACCTTAACTCGTTAAAATACGTAGAGATGGATGGGGAATTCATTGAAACCACGTGTAAATCCTTTGAAGTCATGCCACCGATGATTGCTGCTACCAAATGTTTTGCTGATGAGTTTAAAGCCGTTAAGGCCACGCCGAAGATGGTTTCAATCAAGGATGCCCGTGCGGAAATTGAAGAAGGAAACTGTGATACTTTGGGGAAACTCCTCGACGTCCCATTTAAAGCAGACAAGTTCAGTTTGGGCTTCACCGTCAAAGCTCAGAAGGAAGTGAGGCGTGCTCGTGTTGGAAAACCACCTTTCTGCATTGGAAGCCATGAAGTCAACGCCGTAGGTGATTCTGACGAAGAAGTTGCATTTTAAGATTGGGTGTATCCAACTACAACGTAGCTGAAGAATTGGCATGCAAAGGATTTTGTGCCCATCTCCTTCATTGAGGAGTAATCTACTTGTTTTGCTTTTCTTTCAATTCAAGAACATTTTATCTGTAATATTCAAACAATGACTTTTAAGCCATGTGCCTGGCCCGATGCACTTTGGTCCATTTGTTAGGGGTTTTATTTATGTTCATCTAATCATATGATCATTCAGTATATTGGACTCTTTTGAATTCAAATATTTGTTTTCATTGTCTTTCCTTTCTTTCAAATACATTTTCAAAAAAATAGCCATGTATCTTACATGCACACACACACATTTTTGCAGGTCCTCATCCACTCTGGATCTTATTACCAATGACTCTACTATTACTGACTATGACTTTGAATGTCCAATCAACCAAGCCGAAGATGAAGGCGAGGAAGATTGTGAAATACCGGGAGAACTAGCCAGACTTCTATTACATGAGGAAAAAGCTATTCAGCCGCATGAAGAGTCAATTGAAGTCATCAATCTGGGTACTGAGGAAGATAAGAGAGAAATCAAGATCAGTGCTAATTTGGAAAGCAGTGTCAAAAGCAGGTTGGTTCAGATGTTGCATGATTATGTGGAAGTATTTGCTTGGTCTTATGAATATATGCTTGGGTTGGATACCGATATAGTAGTTCATCGTCTACCGACAAAAGAAGACTACCCTCCTGTTAAATAAAAGGTTCGTCGCATGAGGCCTGATATGTCTGAGAAGATCAAAGCTGAAGTAATGAAACATTTTGATGCAGGGTTCTTAGCTGTGACCTCCTATCCCCAATGGGTGGCCAATATGGTACCAGTGCCGAAAAAGGACGGAAACATTCGCATGTGCGTAGACTATAGGGACCTGAATAGGGCAAGTCCCAAGGATGACTTCCCTCTACCACACATTGACGTCTTGGTCGATAGTACTTCTCAATATAAAGTCTTCTCGTTCATGGATGGTTTCTCAGGCTATAATCAAATAAGGATGGCTCCTGAAGATATGGATAAGAATACTTTCGTTATGCAATGGGGCACCTTCTGCTACAAGGTTATGCTATTCGGATTAAAGAATGCAGGGGCAACATATCAAAAGGCTATGGTAGCTTTGTTTCATGACATGATACATCATGAAATAGAGGTCTATGTGGAAGATATGATTTCCAGATCACAAACTGAAGAAAACATCTCTATCACCTATACAAACTATTCGAAAGACTGAAAAAGTACAAGCTGAGGTTAAACCCTAACAAGTGCACATTTGGAGTACGATCTGTAAAGCTTCTAGGATTTGTTGTTAGCAATAAAGGAATTAAAGTTGATCCTGCCAAGGTAAAGGCCATCCAAGAAATGCCAGTCCCTTATTCTGAAAAGTAAGTCAGAGGATTCTTGGGTCGTCTCAATTACATTGTCCGTTTCATATCTCACTTGACTGCTACTTGTGAGCCAATTTTCAAACTCTTGAAGAAAGATCAGGTAGTCAGATGCAATGATGAGTGCCAAGCTACTTTCGACAAAATCACAGAATGTCTACAAGAGCCTCCTATTCTCATGCCTCCAGTTGAAGGAAGACCCTTGATCATGTACTTGACAGTACTAGAGAACTCTATGGGGTGTATTTTGGGCCAACATGACGAGTCTGGCCAAAAAGAGCATGCTATTTATTACCTAAGCAAAAAGTTTACCGACTGTGAAACCAGATATTCACTGCTCAAGAAAACTTGCTGCGCTCTGGCATGGGCTGCTCGTCGGCTAAGACAGTATATGTTGACTCATACCACTCTGTTGATTTCTAAAATGGAGCCAATCAAGTACATTTTCGAGAAACCTGCCCTTTCCGGATGGATAGCCAGATGGAAAATGATCTTGACTGAGTATGAAATTCAATATACTACTCAAAAGGACATCAAAGGAAGTGTACTAGCTGATCATTTGTCCCATCAAGCTATGGATGATTATCAGTCTATGAACTTCGACTTCCCTGACGAGAATATCATGCTGGTAACCGATTACGCGAAACATGGACCGTATGACGGACCTGAACAAGGATCCCGATGGACTATGGTATTCGATGGGGCTTCCAACGCCTTAGGTAATGGAATTGATGCTGTGATCATCTCTCCTGAAGGTTGCTACACTCCTTTCACCGCTAGATTATGCTTCGACTGCACGAACAACATGGCTGAATATGAAGCATGCATCTTGGGTCTGAAAGCTGCTATTGACTTGAGAATCAAGAATTCGAGTGTGTTTGGGGATTCTGCTTTAGTGATTAGCCAAGTAAAAGGAGATTGGGACACTAAGCACCCCAATCTCATCCCTTACAAGGAACTTGTGCTATCCCTGATCCCTTACATTGAAGAGATCACCTTTTAGCACTTCCCTAGGGAAGAAAATCAGCTGGCCGACGCTTTGGCAACCATGTCTTCAATGTTCAAGGTCAGATGGGATAACGAAGCCCCTATGATAAAAATTGAAAGATTCGATGAACCTGCACATTGATGTGAACTTGACACTGACGCAAAAAAGCCATGGTACCATGAGGTGATGAGGTATCTTGAAGCGCAAGAGTATCCAGAGGGAGCATCCATCAATGACAGAAAATTCTTATGAAGATTTGGAGCCAAATTCTTCCTAAGTAATGGGATATTGTACAAGCGCAACCATGACTCTACTCTACTTCGATGCATGGATAAGAAGGAGGCAGAGGAAATCATGGAAGACATGCACGATGGACTCTTTGGTACTCACTCAAGTGGACATACAATGGCCAAGAAGATCTTGAGAGCTGGTTACTATTAGTCAACAATGGAGGCTGATTGCCATCAACATTCAAGGACTTGTCAAAAATTCCAAATTTATGCTGACAAGGTCCATGTGCCTCCTATCCCTCTGAACGTCATGACCGCTCTGTGGCTATTTGCAATGTAGGGAATTGATATGATTGGATAAATCAAGCCCACCGCTTCCAACGGTCATCGCTTCATTCTTGTCGCTATCGACTATTTCACCAAGTCGGTCGAAGCTGCTTCTTTTGCCTTAGTCACAAAGAATGTGGTAGCCAGATTCATCAGACACAACCTCATATTCCGTTATGGTATCCCCGAAAGGATCATCACCGACAATGTGACTAACCTCAACAATGCTATGATTACTGAGCTTTGCACTCAGTTCAAGATCAAGCATCACAATTCTTCCCCATATAGACCAAAAATGAATGGTGCAGTTGAAGCAACCAACAAAAATATTAAGAAGATTGTGCAGAAAATGGTAGTAACCTATAAGGATTGGCATGAGACGTTGCCGTTTGCTCTACATGGCTATCGCACTTCAGCTAGAACATCAACTTGGGCAACTCCCTTTTCCTTAGTTTATGGCATGGAAGCTATTTTTCCAGTGGAAGTTCAGATTCCCTTGCTGAGGATCATGAATGAAGCAGGATTAAATGAAGATGAGTGGATTCAGACGATATTGGATTAGCTGAACTTGATCGGTGAAAAACGATTGGCTACTGTTTGTCATGGTCAGACGTACCAAAAACGTGTGATCAAGGCTTTCAACAAAAAGATCAAGCCTCGAGTATATCAAGTTAGTGACTTGGTGATAAAACGTATCATTCTACCACAAGGCGACCCCAGAGGCAAATGGAATCCCACCTATGAAGGGCCATTTGTTGTCAAGAGAGCGTTCTCTTGCGGTGCCATGATGCTGACTACCATGGATGGTGAAGACTTCCCACATCCTATCAACGCGGACATAATTAAAAAATACTATGCATAAGAGACCCGTTAGGTTGACACACCTAGGAAAAATAAGGGCATCCCTGGAAACCAAAAGGTTTTGGCAAAAATTATGGATATATACAAAAGATTGTACACCCGACAAGTTGAAAACCCGAAAGGGCTACTTGGGCAAAAATGGGTATCCTGGTGGGATGAAAACCAGAAAGGGTGGTTGTTGTACCCCAAAATTTGCCCTCCCATATTCTTCAAGATTTGCCAAGTCAAAGCTTCAAAATCTCCCCAAGGGTTGCACAGTTCAAGGGCCTCCTAACAGTCAAAAATTAGGGTTTTTGTTCTGACAAATAAAATGAAGTTTCCAAGGGTCCAATCAAGTCCCACATGCCTATAAACATGGTCAAAGCATCCTCATACCAAGTTTCAAGACTTACAGCACAAAATTGCACAGTCAAAAACTCTAATTGCACTACAGTCAACTATAGGGGCAAAATGGTCATTTGATAGTCAAAAGTTCAAATTTTTGGTCAACATCTCATTTTGAAGCCACAAACATCATTTGATCAAGGCTTGATCATGATTCTCAAAGCTTGGCTCAAAAATCATCAAGATGCAAAAGTTTCCATATTTGGACAGTTGAAAAAGTCAACTGTAACTTGACCAGGGCATAACTTCCACATGGATTATCAGAAAAATTCCATCCAAAGCTCATTTTGAAGAGAATGACATTTCATACAACTCCTCTTCATACTTCAAGTCCAAGAAATGCTCTCACAAAAAGTTATCAATTTCAACATTATAGGTCATTTTCAAAAGTCAACAAAAAGGGACTTTAAGTCAAAGGCCATAACTTGAGATTGGTAAATCAAAATGACATGGGACTAAAGTAATTGGTTAGAGGACTCAAAGACCTTTCCAAAATGTCCAAGAACATGAGCAAAGCTTAAAAAATAAGTAAGATATGCCTTGTGGAAGTTGGGAAATATTTGGATATTTTGAAAAGGCAACATTGATTCAAATGACCTAAAAATGCTAATGGGCCTCTTTTTCTTCCACAATTCATCATCCAAGGCATGTGCACGACCATTTGGCCCAAAGAGAAGTTTTTTATCATTTTATTTTATTTATTTGGATTTTTAATCATTAATAATTCATTTAATTAAAATAAATAGGTGAAAAATATTAAACCTAATGTTTTAAATCTTTTTGTGCAAGACAATGACTCATGATTCACTAGAGATTTTGTGCCTATCAAAAGTGGAAAGAATTGGTGCAGATTGTGATGGTTCTTCATGAAGAAATATTTGAAAAGATCCTTAAGAATCAAATCTTGAAAATCATGAATGCAAAGGTTTTTGTTTGGTTTCTTTGACCTAAATCATTCACACATAAATACATAGTGCAACCCTAATGCATGGAAGGTCCCAGCTGCGCCAGAAAAGCATAGAGAAACTTGAGTTTTTGCCAAAAAAATTGGAAACTGAAAACTAGGTTACAGGTCGATTCAAGCAAAAAGACTTGTTCCATCACCTTCCTGAGGCTTCAAGGAAGGTTTTCAAATCAAAACCAACCATCCTAACACCAAGAAACGTGAGAATGATGGTGACCTGTACAGAAAATATTTTACATTCTTGCATCTCGATTCATGCATCTTTAGCAATTTTTGATGTTTGATTTATGTTCCTTGACTAATTCTGAAGCTAACTACATAATTCAATTAAGTTTTCATGTGCTATACACGATTCCACCATTGATGCAGGCTAGGGTTCCTTGAGTTCCAAATTGGGCGTTTTTAAAAGCCATAAAATTAGAACACCATAATGCCATGAATGAATTCAGCGTGCTTGGACGAAAACAAATCAACCCTCGCGCCTAATTTATGTGCTACCATGGCTTAATCACTATTATCAAAAGCTGCATATTTTGGGAGGGTTCAAAACCCCCGCTAACCCTTTTGTATTTTCAGGAAATAAGCGAAGCAAGGAAGAGGAAGGCTAGGTGGCCAAGACTGGTTGGTTCATTTAAAAATTCGCGCTAAAAGTCCACTAATCCTTATGTTTGCTTATGTTATTTGTTAGTTATATTATAAACAAAGAGACAAAGTGGAGCAGTTGGCAAAGCGTCTTAGTGGTAACCCCTGGGACCTGGGTTCGAACCCCAGGTCCCCCTCCCTTTCCTTATATTTTTCCTTTAAATGTATTCCTATGCAGTTTCAACACAAGGAGTCCATCATACACCCCTTGGTCCAGATTGCCACGCACACACCAAGATCAATCAAAAGGGCATGGTTTGAGGAACATAGTGGACATGAGTCAATGCATCCACACGCCAGCCAAGAAGTCAACCAGGCCAAAGAGTAATTGGGCCTAAAATGCTAAGATCCAACCTCCCAATTTGGGGACAGACCCCCTAGGTTTGCAATATTCTTTTCATTATTTTTTATTTGACTCAATTATTTCTCTTTTTTTATTTAATTTCTCTAATTTAAATATTTTCGTAAAAAACATAAAAACAATAAAAAATCAGAAAAAGGACAAAAATAAATATTTTTATTTAATGTTATTTTGTTTTGGTAAATAAACATCATTAATTGATTTTAGTTTTAATTTAGGTTTAAATCTTAATATTTTTCTAATAAACTTAAAATTGGTAGAATTAGGGTTTGTATTAATTTTTTATCCTCTTTCTTTTCTTTTCACTAATAATTAAATATTATTTATTTTTATAAATTAAATTCCATGTAAATAATTAGATTAATATTAGGTTTAACTGTAATACTTTCTTAATAAACTAAAAAACAATTAGAATTAGGGTTAACATTTTAATTTCAATTAATCTTTCTCATTAAAATCATAAACACCAAAACTTCAAAAAAAACCATTTCTTTTTATTTTAATTTCATTAATTTAATCATTTAATTTAATTTCATTAAAAAGGGTCCAACGCCCTCGTTTCCAACTTTAATTCAATTCGCGTGTTTATTTCTTTTTCTTTTAATTTTTATGTACCTCTCCCAAAGCCATGTAAATATTTATCTTTCGCACTTTACTTTCTTTATTTTCTGTCAAATCGGGTCCTGGAAATTTTGGCGATGTGGACCCGCGCCTTTTGTAATAGTTTAGAACTTTTATCTTTCCGCACTTTTTTTAACTGTTAATAATGGCATGCAAGAATGAATGGCAAAATAAAAACAAGCGCGTAGATCACCATAACATGACAAGACGAAAATAAATGAATCTGACACACAAATCACACACCACCCCTAGGGTACGCCTCACTGTTGCCTTGCCTCGAAAGGTGATCGTCGAGTAGAGGACGTCTTAGTAAGTCCTCATGATCCGGGAACCTGGCATGAGGGTAGCTTCTAAGGTGTCTTCCCATTGCTCTGGTGATCACCATGTCCCGAACCTTCGAATTGACCCGAACACCTCCAACGGTGGTGCTACCTACCTCTCAATGGTGGGATGGCACTACTTTAAAGGACATTTACACAGACGAATTCCTTAGGGTAGGTAGACGACTCTAGATACTTGCTCTAATTTCAAAACAAATCAAAAATACTTTTCACACCGACACCTTTTCAAAAAGCTTTCGAAAGCAATTTTTCAAACACTCTTGAGGACCGATACGAGAGTCGAACTGGAATTTTCAAAGAAACTTTTTTAAAAACCCACAGTTGAAAAGCAAACGAACCATTTTTGAAAACACAAATGAGCAAGTATCTAAGAGCCCATGGATAGAAAGGGTGCTAACACCTTCCCTTTCTATAATCTACCTCCCGAACCGAGAGCAATCTCTATAAGGAATTTTTCTGTGCTTTTATCCTTTCCATTTGGAGAAAATAAAAGACGGTGGCGACTCTTGCTTCCGCGATATTTCGCGAACCAGCGTTAAACAGTCAGTTCCAGATCCACCGATCGCAGAACTGGCGACTCTGCTGGGGAGACTTTTAAAGTGAGGTGTACCTTAGGGTTAGTTCATAACTGTGTTTTCAATTGTATTGACTTGTCTGCTTTAAATTTGTGGGTTGCATGGGAGTTACATAGATCCTAACCCGGATCTGGGGATACCCTGTTTAGGTAGCATAAGCTGTGAGGGACCTGTCCGGCGTAGACCGACACGGGTGAAACAGTGGCTACGTTGGTGTGGCACCTTGGTCTGTACCGATATCCCTTGTGTTGCAACGAGGAGAATATGGGTCTTCTGAGGAGTCATCAAGCACCAACAACCTTAGAACCTTAAATGACACAACTTGGCCATTAGAACAGTAGCCGTATGCTACGCCCATTGAGGCTAAACTCTCGTGATGGTTCTGGCCGCAAGAAAAGATTGCGATACTGGAGTTATGACCGATTGAGGGTAGTCAATGAAATTGGGATCCTCTAAGAACCCGGTTACTTTGATAGGACAGGTATGAACCAACAAACTGAAAGAGGGTAACACCTAGACCTCATGCTGGCCTAAACTTTAAGGGTCTGTCTTGTGTGACTTGTGTGCCTTACCATGTTTGCCTTTGTATCTATTTGTGGTGTGCTTTATCATAACATCATGAGCATTGCATGCATCCTGCATAAGGACTGACCATTTCAAAGACAAGAGGGTTTCACCTTTGCTCTGTTTTGTAGGACACCACGATGCCTGTGCGAAGGAATACTATCCGGTTCAACTTTGTTCATTCACCTGAGTTGCTTGAAGAGTTGGTTAGCAGAATTCCAAATACCACTTCCTTCATTCAGAGGCATGGTTCTCTTCTCAGTTTAGTCACTGCAAAGCAGGATCAACAGTTGATGAGTGTTCTGACCCAGTTCTATGACCCTCTGTACCAGTGCTTCACCTTTCAAGACTTCCAGCTGGTCCCTACCCTGGAAGAGTTCTCTGATTTGCTTGGTATCCCTATCTTGGATCAGACTCCCTTTACTGGTTGGGAAAAGACCCTCAGGCTTGAGGATGTTGCTGCAGCTCTTCCCTTGATACATCAAGAGGTAACAGACAACTGGGTGACTAGAAGCGGAGTTAAGGGTTTCTTGGCCAAGTTTCTGATTGGTAAAGCTAACAGTTTCTGGAATGACCTGGACTTTAGGGCATATGAAGACATCTTGGCTCTCTTAATCTATGGGTTAGTCTTGTTTCCTAATCCTGACAACTTCATCAATGTCACTGCCATAAGGATCTTTATGTCTCAGAACCCTGTACCCACTCTCTTGGGTGACATCTTGCAACAACTTCATGCTCGTACTACCCGAAGACGAGGAACCCTATGGTGTTGTATCCCTTTGTTGGTGAGGTGGTTTATTTCACACCTCCCTAAGTTCGTACTGAAGAACCAAGAAGGAAGAGGTTGGGCTCATAGATTAATGTCTCTCACCGATAAAGACATCATTTGGACTTGCAGAGGTTTGGATGAGATAGCTATTATTGATCGATGCGGGGAATACCCTAATGTTCCTCTGATTGGTACCCAAGGAGGAATCTCTTACAATCCATGTCTAGCGCTCCGTCAGTTTGGAAGGGCCAGAAAAGCAGGCCCCCATGAGATGTTGGTGCCTTACATCAGTTTTGAGTTTCAGGTGGATAGTGACGAGTTGCGTCGTAGGTTCATCAAGGCTTGGGACAAAGTTCATAAAGCTGACCCACAAGAGTTGGGGCCAAGGAATTCTTTACCTATGGAAGCCTACTACAAATGGGTTTGCATCCGTGCTCAGAAGTTAGGTATGCCGTATGAAGCTGTCAGACCCGTCATTCTTGAGTGTCCTGACAAAGATGGTGTTCCTCTAACTGTCCTGCCTCCTCAGATACCTACTGATTATGAGACATTAAAGAGGTCTTGGTCGCAACTGCGAGAAGAACGGGATTCTTACCGGGAAAAGTTCAACGAGCAGGAATTGAAGATCCAAAAGCTGATGAAGCAATTGGAAAATGAGCGAGCTCTGAATGCTTACATCCGTACTGAGAAGAGGAGACCATGGGATCAATAAGGAGCTCTGGATGTTCTCTTACAGTTTTATTTCCCTTTTCAGTATTTCCTTTCATGTAACGCCTAAGGGCAACCTGTTGAATAATTTCAGTTTCAAAGTTGAATCTAATGAAGTGTGTTCCTTTTTTGTTTACAAAGTTGACTCCCGATTGTCTTTGAAAACATAAATCATACGCATTCCATTCATCATGTGCATAGCAGGTTTTCCTCTTTTCAGGTTGCTTATTGTTCTTCGCTGTTTATTTCAGCATCATGAATCCTGACTCATCATCAACTGAGATGTCCATCAAGGCTCTTCAGGCGCAGAATGCGCAATTTCAGGAATTAATCATGGGTTTGGCTCAGGGCCAAGAAGAGCTGAAGGCTTTGCTCCTGAAGAAGGAAAAGAAGAAGAAGAGAAGAACTGTTCTGTTCAACCCGGGCCGAAGGTTTGGCAATACTCTGCAGAATGAAGAGGCTGGTTCTTCCATTGGCAAGGGTACTCCTCAAGCGGAAAAAGGTCCTAGTCCGGTAGTCTCTGACAACGAGACTGATTTTGATGAAGAGCAATATCCTCCGGCAGAAGACCGTTACAAGCAGTTGGAGGACAGGCTGAATGCCATGGAGATACAACAGGTACCTGGGCTGGATTTTGGAGATTTGGGTTTGTCTACTGGTGTGATTATTCCTCGTAAGTTCAAAGCACCATCTTTCACTAAGTATGACGAGGCGTCTTGTCCCAAGCTACATCTCAGGTCCTATGTTCAGAAGATTCAACCGTACTCAGTGGATAAGAATTTGTGGATCCACTTCTTCCAGGAGAGTCTTTCAGGGACTCATCTCGAATGGTTCTATCAGCTGGATGGGACCAAGGTTCGTAACTGGGAGGAGTTGGCTACTGCTTTCTATAAGCAGTATCAATATAATGCCGACCTTGCCCCTACACGTACCCAACTCCAGGGTATGTCGTTAGGTTCAAGCGAAGGTTTTAAAGAGTACGCTCAGAAGTGGAGGGATCTGGCTGGCAGGGTGCAGCCTCCGTTGACTGATCGGGAGTTGGTAGACATGTTCTTGGGGACCTTATCTGGGCCATTTTTCAACCATCTTATCGGTAACTCGTCTGCAGGGTTTACCGATCTTATTCTGACTGGAGAGAGAATTGAGGCTAGGTTGAAGTCTGGTAAGATTCCAAAGGGTGCATCGTCAAGTTCAGAGAAGAAACCCTTCAAGAAGGAGGCTAGTGCTGTATATGGCTCCCGGAGACAAGAGAAATCTGAGCGCCACCAATCTGTCAGTGCGGTAATGATTGCCAAGCCTGCTGCCGCTCCTCGGCAAACCAATCCTCTAAGGGCTGAAAGACCCCGGAGAGAGTTCACCCGTTTGAGCATGACTTTGTCGCAGATCTTGCCACAATTGCTATCCACCAACCTAGTAACTATCAGAGAGGCCCCCAAAGTTGTAAACACTGCCTCTCCAAAATATAATCCAAATGCTCGCTGTGCTTACCATTCTGATAGCCCGGGGCATTCCACTGATGACTGTTGGGCATTAAGGAACAAGCTGCAGGACCTTATTGACGCCAAGGAGGTACAATTTGAGGCATCTGAGAAGCCTAATGTAGTGACAGCTCCCCTGCCTGCTCATGGAGTGAATGCTATTGGGGACGAGGATGAAGTGGATGAAGCTGAGTTTGATACCTGGATCTACCCGGCAACCGACAGTGGACCTAACAATTGGAGTGCAAAGGACAACCTACCTGTTTCTCTTGTTACTGAGTAATGAATTCCTATGTTTTTGGCATTTGTAATAAACAATTAAAACTTTATGGCCCGGTGTCTTACCCGGGGCACCGTTGGCTTCATTTGTAAGGGCATATAAATTGTCATTTCATATATCATAAATAAAAATCTTGGACGTTTTCTCGCATTTCAAAACTTATGCTCCTTTTCTGTCTTTCCTTCCTTTATATATTTCAAAACAGCTGTATTTACACACACTCACTCATACAGGTTTCAATCCACTCTGGATCTCGCTGGTAACGACCCTGCTACTGCCAGTTATGACTTCGAAAATCCGATCAACTTAGCCGAAGACGAAGTTGAAGATGATTGCTAAGTGCCTGGAGAGTTTGCAAGACTGTTACTTCAGGAAGAGAGGGCAATTCAACCACATGAAGAGCCAGTGGAAACAATAAATCTGGGTACTGATACAGACAGGAAAGAGGTAAAGATCAGTGCCAACCTAGAGCTCAGCGTGAAGCAACGGTTGACTAAAATGCTACATGATTATATGGAGATCTTTGCCTGGTCCTACGAAGACATGCCCGGGTTGGACACTGATATTGTGGTCTATCACTTGCCAACTAAGGAAGATTGCCCTCCGGTTAAGCAAAAGGTCCGTCGTATGCGTCCAGAGATGTCTGAGAAGATCAAAGCCGAGGTTATGAAGCAGTTTGATGTCGGGTTCCTTGCAGTGACTTCTTACCCTCAGTGGGTTGCTAATGTGGTGCCAGTACCAAAGAAGGACGGTAAGGTCAGAATGTGTGTTGACTACAGGGATCTAAACAGGGCCAGCCCCAAGGATGACTTCCCCCTACCTCACATTGATGTCCTTATTGACAATACAGCTCAGCATAAGGTGTTCTCTTTCATGGATGGCTTTTCAGGTTACAATCAGATTAAGATGGCACCTGAAGACATGGAAAAGACTACATTTGTTACTCAGTGGGGCACCTTCTGCTACAAGGTCATGCCTTTTGGACTGAAGAACGCTGGGGCAACCTACCAACGTGCCATGGTTGCTTTATTTCATGACATGATCCATCATGAGATAGAAGTGTATGTTGACGACATGATCGCAAGGTCCCAGACTGAGGAAGAACACCTAGATCATCTGCAGAAGTTGTTTGACCGGTTGAAACTGTACAAGCTGAGGTTGAACCCGAACAAGTGCACCTTCGGGGTAAGATCTGGAAAGTTGCTAGGCTTCGTCGTAAGTGATAAGGGTATTCAAGTGGACCCTGCCAAGGTTAAAGCTATTCAAGAGATGCCAATTCCTAAGACAGAGAAAGAGGTCAGAGGCTTTTTAGGACGCCTGAATTACATCGCTCGATTCATCTCACACCTGACTGCTACCTGTGAGCCAATCTTCAAGCTGTTGAAGAAAGATCAGGTAGTACGATGGAATGATGAATGTCAGGCTGCTTTTGACAGAATTAAGGAGTATCTCCAAGAACCACCCGTCCTTATGCCACCGGTTGAAGGGAGACCTCTGATACTATACCTGACAGTACTTGACAACTCAATGGGGTGTGTGCTGGGGCAGCATGACGAGTCTGGCCGAAAAGAGCATGCCATTTATTACCTTAGCAAAAATTTTACCGACTGTGAGACCCGATACTCACTGCTTGAGAAAACTTGTTGCACTTTGGTATGGGCTGCTCGCCGGCTGAGACAATATATGCTGACTCACACTACCTTGTTGATCTCAAAGATGGATCCTATAAAGTACATATTCGAAAAGCCTGCTCTGTCTGGGAGAATTGCAAGATGGCAAATGATCTTGACGGAATACGACATTCAGTACACGACCCAGAAAGCCATCAAAGGCAGTGTATTGGCAGACCACTTGGCACATCAGGCCGTAGATGACTATCAGTCAATGAACTTCGAGTTTCCGGATGAAAGCATCATGATAGTAACTGATTGTGAAGTACCTGGACCGGATGAAGGACCTGAGGAAGGATCCCGATGGTCTATGCACTTTGACGGAGCCTCCAACGCTTTGGGAAATGGTATTGGCGCTGTAATCATATCTCCTCAAGGCACTCATACTCCCCTCACTGCCCGGCTATGTTTCAACTGTACCAACAACATGGCGGAGTATGAGGCATGCATCATGGGTCTTCAAGCTGCGATCGACTTAAGGATCAAGTTTCTGAGTGTCTTCGGAGATTCCGCTCTCGTGATCAATCAGATTAAAGGAGAGTGGGATACGAAACATCCGAATCTTATTCCTTACAGAGAATGTGTGTTGACGTTGATCCCCCACTTCACGAAGATAACCTTTGAACACTTTCCAAGAGAAGAGAATCAGTTAGCGGACGCGTTAGCTACAATGTCTTCTATGTTCAAGGTCAAATGGGATAATGAGGCTCCCCGGATCATCATCTGGAAACTGGACGAGCCGGCATACTGTTGTGATCTCGAGACTGAGTTGGTGACTGAGAAGCCTTGGTACCATGAGGTGAAGAGATATCTGGAAGCTCAGGAATACCCTGAAGGTGCACCTGTCAATGATAAGAAGTTTCTGAGAAGGTTCGCAGCAAAGTTCTTCCTTAGCAACGACATCTTGTATAAGCGAAACCATGATTCGACCTTACTGCGTTGTGTGGATAAGACTGAAGCAGAAAGGATCATGGAAGAGTTACATGAAGGGACCTTTGGTACATATTCCAGTGGATACACTATGGCAAAGAAAATCCTTCGGGCAGGGTATTTCTGGTCCATCATGGAAGCTGACTGTTACCAGCATTCTCGGACATGCCATAAATGCCAGATATATGCAGACAAGGTGCATGTTCCTCCAGTTCCCCTAAATGTTCTGACTGCGCCTTGGCCGTTTGCAATGTGGGGCATAGACATGATCGGTGAGATTAAACCTACGGCATCTAACGGGCATCGCTTCATCCTGGTAGCGATTGATTACTTCACGAAGTGGGTCGAAGCAGCATCCTATGCTACGGTAACCAAGACTGTTGTGGCACGGTTCATTCGGCATAATCTGATCTGTCGATACGGCGTCCCAGAAAGGATTATTACAGACAACGGTACCAATCTCAATAACAAGATGATCACTGAGCTCTGCGAGCAGTTTAAGATACAGCACCATAATTCTTCTCCTTACAGACCGAAGATGAATGGGGCTGTAGAAGCAGCAAATAAGAACATTAAGAAAATCGTGCAGAAAATGACAGTGACTTATAAGGATTGGCACGAGATGTTACCGTTCGCTCTCCATGGGTACCGTACCTCAGCTAGGACGTCAACCGGGGCAACTCCTTTCTCCTTAGTCTACGGTATGGAGGCAGTCTTACCGATCGAAGTACAAATACCCTCTCTCCGGATAATGAAGGATGCAAATCTGAACGAAGAAGATTGGATCCAGACACGACTTGATCAACTAAACCTTATTGATGAAAAGAGGCTTGCTGCTATCTGTCATGGTCAGACATATCAGAAACGGATGATCAGGGCGTTTAACAAAAAGGTCAGACCACAGGAATATCAAGTTGGGGATCTGGTAATCAAACGAATCATCCTTCCTCAGAGTGATCCAAGGGGCAAATGGACCCCTACGTACGAAGGGCCATTTGTGGTTAAGTATGTGTTCTCAGGAGGAGCCATGATTCTAACCAACATGCATGGTGACGACCTTCCTCACCCCGCCAATGCAGACATAGTAAAAAGATACTACGCATGAAAAAGGACCCGCTACGCTGACATGCCTAGGCAAAAATTAGGGCTTCCCGGCGAACCAAAAGGGTTCGGGCAAAATGAAGGGATGAAATGAAAAAAATCTGTACACCCGGCAAGTCGAAAACCTGAAAAGGCGGCTTGGGCAAAAATGGGTATCCCGGTGGACTGAAAACCCGAAAGGGCGGTCCAGGCAAAAGTTAGGGATAAAGCGTAATACTATGTCTCATTGGATCACTTTGCATCCAGAATCCGGTATCTACATCAAGTTCAGACGGCATCGATCAGTCAGCTTCATCTTCAACTAAGGTCATCAAGTGATGAGACGCTCAAAACATAAAGGCAATAGCAGAGTTGAAACCCAGTGGGATCATTCATTTCACACAGCTGTTTTATTCTTCTTGTAAAAAATTTGTATAAACTTTTTGTTCGGCGGCATTCTCTTACTAGGACGTCAGCCTCTTGTACATAAAACGCCTATTTTCAGGCAATTCAAAAAATCAATACAAATATACTTTTCAGTTAAAAGTGCCAATTGTTTTTCCTTTTTCTGTTTTGTTTTGCGAAGAACGTCCAAGGTTCAATTTGTGATATATGCATCGACAATAATTTGCTAACTCATGAATATTTGCATACGAAACAAAGGATTAGTTACAGGTAACATTAGAAACAGGGGCAATAAAGGAGTTGTCCAAGCAATCTAATTGTTCTATCCTCCAAGGTACCAAGGTAGGTTCAGCTGAAGAACATAACCAGTACATCCCAATTCCCCAGAGAGTAAGCCAGCAAGCAGTATACTCTCCCCGAGTAAAACTATCAGCAGCCTTAAGGAAGTTAAATATCCTCCCGCAGAGCTCAACATTCCCCAGCAGTACAAATATTCTTAACAAGCATCCCCGACAATCTTGGTCTAAAGATTGTTCCCCAGCGGTACATCAAACATTCAATGGAGCCACTTCCCGATACAGTCAGAACTTCCCCAGGAGAGTCCAATCCAGGATCCCCAGGAAAGTTGGAATCCATCTCCCCAAGCAGTAAGCTTATCCCCAGTAGATTCTGGAAGCTTATCCCCGTAGAGCACGAACGTGTCCCCCGGATTTATTCTAAGAGTTATTTCCTTACCAGGATATAACTGGGTTATCCTCAGCCAAAAGCCACGGAAAGAGCGTCCTCGACGAAGTCTTCTTACCCCCAGCGAAGTCTATTAACACTTCCAACGCAACAATGGTATCCCCAGCAAGTTATCATCAACAACTCAACAAAGTACTTCCTTCCCCACAGAGTATTGCTTCCCAGCAAGATCACTAGAGTACTTTTCTCCCCACAGAGTAATCCATTCGCCAAGTTTATTCCCCAACGGAGTTATCTTCTCCTACCGGTATTCTTGCAACTATCATCCCCAGCGGAAGCAAAAATCTATTCTTCAACATCAGCCCAGGAGTGACTTCCTGGCACCCGTCAAGGATTTATTTTCCTAAGACGAAAACATACATTCATAAACATCGCACTCCCATACATATATGCATCACATCTTACAAATCTCATTATGTTGAGAACATCACTGCTTGATCCATGTCATGCATTGCATATGACTGACCTTTACCTTTCAGGAAAGATTCAGTTAAGTTCTCAGCTATTTCAAGACCTAGACCGGTTCAGTTAAGTCGACTCCAAAGATTTCTCTGTTTCTTATCCAGTCAAAGGCCTTCTCTGGTTCAGTCAGATCGACCCTAAGATCTCCCTGTTTCTTACCCAGTTGAAGACATTTCAAGACCTAGACCGGTTCAGTTAATCGACCCTAAGATTTTCTGTTTCTTATCCAGTCCAAGGCCTTCTCTAGTCCAGTTAAATCGACCCCAAACAGATTTTCCTGATAAAGACTCAGTAGAAGTTATCCAAGATTCTCTCAATGATTGCTATTGAGGTTGTAGTCGCCTATGGTTCTCTCCCCGATACTGCGGAGGTAGTAATCATCCCAAGATTCTCTCAACGATTGTTGTTGAGGTTGAATTTATCCAAGATTCTCTCAATGATTGCTGTTGAAGTTGAAGTCGTCCAAGATTCTCTCAATGATTGCTGTTGAGGTTGTAGTCGCCTATGGTTCTCTCCCCGATACTGCGGAGGTAGTAATCATCCCCAGATTCGCTCAGCGTTACTGTTGAAGTTGAAGTCATCCAAGATTCTCTCAATGATTGTTGTTGAGGTTGTAGTCGCTTGTGGTTCTCTCCCCGATACTGCGGAGGTAGTAATCATCCCAGGATTCTCTCAATGATTACTGTTGAGGTTGAAGTCGTCCAAGGTTCTCTCAGCGTTCCTGTTGAGGTAGTAACCATCCCTGGTTCATTCATCACCATTTGAAGCTCCAGATTCAGCTCCTGTAACCAGTCAGGACACATCTATACAAAGAGTTTGAAGACCAGCTCCTGTAACAGGCCAGGTAATCATTTTTCTCTTTTGCAGGTACGCAAGTTCTCGCTAAGGAATCTCTTACGCGATCGACATCCAGATGGCATCTATAAGCCCATCCACCCTCCATCATCTCTTAGCATGGCATCTATAAGCCCATCATCCTATCCATCAATCTCCAAATGGCATCTATAAGCCCATTCCCCACATCATGCTACTATGTGAGCGCAAATTTCTGGGCACTCTAGTGTTCAATCATCTTCCACCTTCGGATTACGAAAGGCACGTCAGCCAATCTGCATCCTCAGGTCTAAGAAGATTGAACAGGGGCAACTGTTGTACCCCAAAATTTGCCCTCCCATATTCTTCAATATTTGCCAAGTCAAAGCTTCAAAATCTCCCCAAGGGTTGCACAGTTCAAGGGCCTCCTAACAGTCAAAAATTAGGGTTTTTGTTCTGACAAATAAAATGAAGTTTCCAAGGGTCCAATCAAGTCCCACATGCCTATAAACATGGTCAAAGCATCCTCATACCAAGTTTCAAGACTTACAGCACAAAATTGCACAGTCAAAAACCCTAATTGCACTACAGTCAACTGTAGGGGCAAAATGGTCATTTGACAGTCAAAAGTTCAAATTTTTGGTCAACATCTCATTTTGAAGCCACAAACATAATTTGATCAAGGCTTGATCATGATTCTCAAAGCTTGGCTCAAAAATCATCAAGATGCAAAAGTTTCCATATTTGGACAGTTGAAAAAGTCAACTGTAACTTGACCAGGGCATAACTTCCACATGGATTATCAGAAAAATTCCATCCAAAGCTCATTTTGAAGAGAATGACATTTCCTACAACTCCTATTCATACTTCAAGTCCAATAAATGCTCTCACAAAAAGTTATCAATTTCAACATTATAGGTCATTTTCAAAAGTCAACAAAAAGGGACTTTAAGTCAAAGGTCATAACTTGAGATTGGTAAATCACAATGACATGGGACCAAAGGCATTGGTTAGAGGACTCAAAGACCTTTCCAAAATGTCCAAGAAAATGAGCAAAGCTTAAAAATTGAGCAAGATATGCCTTGTGGAAGTTGGGAAATTTTTGGATATTTTGAAAAGGCAACATTGATTCAAATGACCTAAAAATGCTAATGGGCCTCTTTTTCTTCCACAATTCATCATCCAAGGCATGTGCACGACCATTTGGCCCAAAGGGAAGTTTTTTATCATTTTATTTTATTTATTTGGATTTTTAATCATTAATAATTCATTTAATTAAAATAAATAGGTGAAAAATATTAAACCTAATGTTTTAAATCTTTTTGTGCAAGACAATGACTCGTGATTCACTAGAGATTTCGTGCCTATCAAAAGTGGAAAGAATTGGTGCAGATTGTGATGGTTCTTCATGAAGAAATATTTGAAAAGATCCTTAAGAATCAAATCTTGAAAATCATGAATGCAAAGGTTTTTGTTTGGTTTCTTTGACCTAAATCATTCACACATAAATACATAGTGCAACCCTAATGCATGGAAGGTCCCAGCTGCGCCAGAAAAGCATAGAGAAACTTGAGTTTTTGCCAAAAAAATTGGAAACTGAAAACTAGGTTACAGGTCGATTCAAGCAAAAAGACTTGTTCCATCACCTTCCTGAGGCTTCAAGGAAGGTTTTCAAATCAAAACCAACCACCCTAACACCAAGAAACGTGAGAATGATGGTGACCTGTACAAAAAATATTTTACATTCTTGCATCTCGATTCATGCATCTTTAGCAATTTTTGATGTTTGATTTATGTTCCTTGACTAATTCTGAAGCTAACTACATAATTCAATTAAGTTTTCATGTGCTATACACGATTCCACCATTGATGCAGGCTAGGGTTCCTTGAGTTCCAAATTGGGCGTTTCTAAAAGCCATAAAATTAGAACACCATAATGCCATGAATGAATTCAGCGTGCTTGGACGAAAACAAATCAACCCTCGCGCCTAATTTATGTGCTACCATGGCTTAATCGCTATTATCAAAAGCTGCATATTTTGGGGGGGTTCAAAACCCCCGCTAACCCTTTTGTATTTTCAGGAAATAAGCGAAGCAAGGAAGAGGAAGGCTAGGTGGCCAAGACTGGTTGGTTCATTTAAAAATTCGCGCTAAAAGTCCACTAATCCTTATGTTTGCTTATGTTATTTGTTAGTTATATTATAAACAAAGAGACAAAGTGGAGCAGTTGGCAAAGCGTCTTAGTGGTAACCCCTGGGACCTGGGTTCGAACCCCAGGTCCCTCTCCCTTTCCTTATATTTTTCCTTTAAATGTATTCCTATGCAGTTTCAACACAAGGAGTCCATCATACACCCCTTGGTCCAGATTGCCACGCACACACCAAGATCAATCAAAAGGGCATGGTTTGAGGAACATAGTGGACATGAGTCAATGCATCCACACGCCAGCCAAGAAGTCAACCAGGCCAAAGAGTAATTGGGCCTAAAATGCTAAGATCCAACCTCCCAATTTGGGGACAGACCCCCTAGGTTTGCAATATTCTTTTCATTATTTTTTATTTGACTCAATTATTTCTCTTTTTTTATTTAATTTCTCTAATTTAAATATTTTCGTAAAAAACATAAAAACAATAAAAAATCAGAAAAAGGACAAAAATAAATATTTTTATTTAATGTTATTTTGTTTTGGTAAATAAACATCATTAATTGATTTTAGTTTTAATTTAGGTTTAAATCTTAATATTTTTCTAATAAACTTAAAATTGGTAGAATTAGGGTTTGTATTAATTTTTTATCCTCTTTCTTTTCTTTTCACTAATAATTAAATATTATTTATTTTTATAAATTGAATTCCATGTAAATAATTAGATTAATATTAGGTTTAACTGTAATACTTTCTTAATAAACTAAAAAACAATTAGAATTAGGGTTAACATTTTAATTTCAATTAATCTTTCTCATTAAAATCATAAACACCAAAACTTCAAAAAAAACATTTCTTTTTATTTTAATTTCATTAATTTAATCATTTAATTTAATTTCATTAAAAAGGGTCCAACGCCCTCGTTTCCAACTTTAATTCAATTCGCGTGTTTATTTCTTTTTCTTTTAATTTTTATGTACCTCTCCCAAAGCCATGTAAATATTTATCTTTCGCACTTTACTTTCTTTATTTTCTGTCAAATCGGGTCCTGGAAATTTTGGCGATGTGGACCCGCGCCTTTTGTAATAGTTTAGAACTTTTATCTTTCCGCACTTTTTTTAACTGTTAATAATGGCATGCAAGAATGAATGGCAAAATAAAAACAAGCGTGTAGATCACCATAACATGACAAGACGAAAATAAATGAATCTGACACACAAATCACACACCACCCCTAGGGTACGCCTCACTGTTGCCTTGCCTCGAAAGGTGATCGTCGAGTAGAGGACGTCTTAGTAAGTCCTCGTGATCCGGGAACCTGGCATGAGGGTAGCTTCTAAGGTGTCTTCCCATTGCTCTGGTGATCACCATGTCCCGAACCTTCGAATTGACCCGAACACCTCCAACGGTGGTGCTACCTACCTCTCAATGGTGGGATGGCACTACTTTAAAGGACATTTACACAGACGAATTCCTTAGGGTAGGTAGACGACTCTGGATACTTGCTCTAATTTCAAAACAAATCAAAAATACTTTTCACACCGACACCTTTTCAAAAAGCTTTCGAAAGCAATTTTTCAAACACTCTTGAGGACCGATACGAGAGTCGAACTGGAATTTTCAAAGAAACTTTTTTAAAAACCCACAGTTGAAAAGCAAACGAACCATTTTTGAAAACACAAATGAGCAAGTATCTAAGAGCCCGTGGATAACCATGGATAGAAAGGGTGCTAACACCTTCCCTTTCTATAATCTACCTCCCGAACCGAGAGCAATCTCTATAAGGAATTTTTCTGTGCTTTTGTCCTTTCCATTTGGAGAAAATAAAAGACGGTGGCGACTCTTGCTTCCGTGACATTTCGCGAACCAGCGTTAAACAGTCAGTTCCAGATCCACCGATCACAGCGGTCCAGGCAAAAATTAAGGATTAAAAGCATATGACTATGTCCCGTGGAATCACCACATTCAACTTTATCACTCAGGTCCGAGTTCAAACGGTCCAAGATCAATCCAATCAACTTCGATCAACGGCAAGGGGCATTCGAACACATTGGGGCAATAGTAGAGTTGGAAGGCAATAAGATCACTTCACATGGCTATTTGCTTTGTTTTAAATTTTGTTTTCCTTTCAACGACTTCCTCTTACTAGGATCTCCGTCTCTTTGTACAAAAAACACCTATTCATAGGCAAAATATCAATACAAATATATTTTGAAGTGCAAAATTCCTGTCTTTGTTTTGAATGCAAATTTGTCCAATAACTAAAATTGAATGAACATATGCATATGAACATAATTAAAATTGTTTGACGCATACAACCTAAGTAGTAACAAGCACCTCTTTAATGAATATGGAGTAACCCCACAAAGTTATTTCATTAACATCCTCCTCAACGAAGTTACTCACAAAGTCTCTTTGCATAGGATAATCTCCAACCAGAGTCTCAATCTCTTGGCAGCTCTTTCTCCAGCTAAGTCGAGTCTTACAAGTAAAGGCCTTGTGGATATCTTCCCAAAAGGAACTCACCTCTTCAACAGGGTTTATTTCCCCAACAGGGTTTATTTCCCCAACAAACAACGACTAGCATAACTCCCCAGCTAAGTACAAAATTCCCCAGCTGAGCCTGATACCCCCAGCTGAATATACCTTAACAAGCTGAGTCTGTCCTCCCCGAATGAGCCTACACTCTTCAGCTTGAGTTTTCCTTTCAAGATTATTACAAATCACATGGCCACAACCCCTAATTCCCAGTAAAGTCATCAACAAAAACTTTACTATCTCCAAAAGGCACTAGGAAGCCTGGACCCAACCAAGTAATAGTGTAACTCTTCAATTACTATGAAGCCTGGACCGACCAGATAATAGTTAACTTCTCAAGCCACTTTAGAGCCTGGACCCAGCCAGATAATAGTTTGACTTTATCAATTGATGAAACCTGGACTCGATTGGATAACAATTTGAGTTTCTGAAACCTATACCCGACCAGATACAAGTTAACCTCAAGTTCAAAATTACTGAAGCCTGGACCCGACCAAATAACATTTTAATTCCTACAAAATCGCTAGCGAAACTTCTTTTCCCCAATAGAGTTTGCCTCTACCCAAACAAGTTATTATGAAGCTTGGGTCCGACCTGAAATTCTGGCAACAGATACTTAATGTCACAGTGAATGTTATGACACCGTATCTGACACACTTCAAGATAGAACTTTAAAAGCAGTAAAGAACATAATCCATTGTTTACCCAGTTCAGTGTGTAACAACACCTACTCTGGGGGCTACCAAGCCAGGGAGGAAATGCACTATAAGAGATATTAATTTAGGAATAAACTAACCAGTTTATCTCCTTCACTTAAGACCTACCCAATGCAACTTCAATCTAAGTTCAACTTAAACCTGAGTTCCTGCTCACTCCCCCTCAATCACAACAGTGATACTAAACTATTGATAAATGAAATTATGAAGATACTCTTCAGTACACACACTTGATTTTGCTTCACATCTTTAATCAAGTGAAAAACACTCGTGCTTCAAAGCTTTGAGTGATACACAACCCTACCTTGACTTTGCTTCAAAGCTTTAATCAAGTGACACAAACACTCGTGCTTCAAAGCTTAGAGTGATACACAACCCTTACAATCAAATCCTACTCCAAGTCACTTATCACAATGATAATTGCTTGGCTCACAGTAGTTACAACTATACAATCCCTTATTGATCTTCTGTCAAAAAGCGTCCTTCACCAACAGTCTTCATGAGGAATATATAGGCAACTATTCTTCAGTTAGGGCTTCCACGAAAATAGCTAGGGTTAATTAGGGTTAACCTCAAGACTTGGTCATAGGTCTTTAACAAGCAGATTAGGGTTAATCAGAGTTAACCTAATGTCCACGTGAGAATCTGATCTGGACTGTATAAACCAGATTCCTGAAAATTCTCAGGAATAACAAATTTGCACAAATGTTAGATCAGTACAGGATGTCTTAACATTGGTTATGACAACAAGAATCCTGTTCACTGATTTTGGTAGAATGCAATAAATATGATCATTGCTTAATGATCAGCTAAACACTCATATTGAGTAGATCCTGTATGACATTCTTTTTCTGCAGAATGTACCTTGTATCCTAGAATGTTATGACATCAGTCATGACATTCACACAACTGGTTTTACCAAAAAAATGCCAACAACCAAACACTTACAAACTCCCCCTTTGGAAAATTTTTGTCTAAAACCCCTAAACAATCAGAGATTAGAAAGCAGCAGAATTTTTTAATAACATCTACCAAGTCTAATTCTACCAAAATTATCACAAAATCTTCTCCCCCTCTTTAGCCATAAATAGGCCAAAGATACTTGTACTTTTAAGTTATACAGTCATCCAAAAGGAATAATAAAAACACAGAGAAAAATCAAAAGTCATTTTGCAGCAACAGGTACCAGCAGCAAACTTGTCAACTACACTGATCTTCAAGCACTGTCATCTTCAGAGGAGGCATTATCTTCGGCATTATGCTGGTCTTCATCAGCATCCTCTTCCCTTCTTTGTCCTTCATTCTCCTCATATTCTAGTCTAGTAATCAGGTCCTCAAGAGTCCTTTTCCTTGTATCAAGCTCTTTGCAGGTTTCCTTCAGCATAGCTATAACATCAGTTTTCTTGGAATGAGATTTGACAGTTGATGTCTCAGCAGATGTCATGACAATGTCAGGGACATGTGCTCCCTAAAATAGCTTATAGTGCAAACCAAGAGCAGGGGATCTTTTGCAGACAGTGTCTTTTTCAACTAGAATATCAGGATACTGAGCAATGACTATACCACACAGGAGAGAGGGAAAAGCAATAGGGCCTTTAATAGCACAGCTTCCAGCATGTTTCAATGTTTGATCAAAGATATACTTGCCACAGTCAAAGTTTGTCCTGGTTCCAACAGCATAAATAAATCTTCCCAAGCCTGTGGAGATGGTTGATTTATGGTTGGTGGGAACCCAGTTAGCTACACCAATTTTGTGCAGAATGACAAACTTCATGCTCAGCTTGCTTGCATTCAGCTTCCCTTTTAAGGGCCAACTCTTGACTTGATTTGCAGTGATGGTTTGACAAACTTGGTTGTCAGTAACTTCAAGCTCAGGGCAAGCATCATCAGGTCTTCCTAGGAATTTGTTTATTTCAGAGGGAGAGAAATTTACCTTCCTTCCTCTCACATACACAGTCTTAAAATCAGCTGACTTTCCATCAGCACAACCATCAGATAAATTTACTATGAATTCTTTGACTAGAATCTCATGGCAGTTGGTAAACTTTACCACAGTTTTCATTAGAACAGCAGTCTTGATTAGATCCATGATCTCCTTACATTCAATGGCATTGTTGTTCAGCTCTCTTTCCAAGGCAATCCTTTTCAGAAATACATACTTCCACCAATTTGAATTTTCTGGATGGTGAAAGGAGATGTTGTCAATGGCAACTTCAGGGACTTTAGGCATTTTGCTCTAAGAGAGTTTCTTTCTGAGAGGAATGTCTGGAACATGGCTCTCAACATCAAACTCAAATTCTGATTCCTCATCAGATTCAGAGGGTTCAGGGTCCTTCCTTTTCTTGGCTATTGGTTATCTCAAAGGTTTTGAGAGACTACCAACAGGTACTCTAGTTTTCACCTTCCCCTTCTCTTTTGACAGTCTAGCCTTCTCAGCTTCTACTCCAGTCTTGTTCTCAGACCTGGTTTTCTTATGAACAACTTCAGTAGCCTTCTCTTTGGAGAGGCTTTTGGCAGCATCCTGCTTTCCTTTTTTGTTCATCATCCTTCTAGCTATGTTAGGGTTGATATTGGCAATTAAGTCATTGTCAGAGTATTCTTCATCAACATCAATAACCGGGGGTTCAACATCCTTCTCAATAGGGTTCTGGTGATCATCACGATTTTTAGGAGATTTCCTAATGTTGTCATCAGGTGTCTCAACATTCTGAGTGACATCTGGATTCATTTTAACATTTGGACTAGCAGATTCTTGGTTCAAAGGTACAGAAATGCCAGATACAAAGTGATTCTCATTTAGAATCCTAGTGACTAGTCTTGCAATAGCTTGATGAACATAAACAGAACCTTCCCTATTTGCTATTTCTAGAGGAACAGAAGATGATGGTTAAGAAGATTTACCAGATGGAGAGTCTTGTGATCTTCTTGCATGTCTGGTTCGCAGCTTCTTGACCTTAGTGGGGTCAGCTGCCAGTTCATGAAGAGGAGTTATCTCCAGAACATCAGAATCCATGCAGTTTGTGATTGCCCTAGGTTCGCGATCATAGGATGCGGAAGAAGCAGTCGCTTTTGAAGATGATGATGACATGGATAGTTGAGACATTTTGAGTGATTTAGAAAACAGGTAATAGTGATAGTGAAATCTTCGTTTGAGAGATTGGAGATTGTTGCAGAAACGCGAGAGAAGGGAGATATATGAATGTCTATTCAACTTCTTAAAACTTTGAAAAGAAATAGAGAAATAGATGGTTAGCCCAATCAGAGTAGACTTAATAAAATATCTCTTTCATCCCTTGTTTTAAGCAAAATTAATTGCTACATTTCTTCATGTTGGCAAATACCCAGCTTGCCCCTCAAATTTTCAAATTGACTAGCATCAAGTGCCTTGGTAAAAATGTCAGCCAATTGTAGTTCAGTGGCAACATGTTCCAGTTTAATCGCCTTTTATTCCACAAGATCTCTGATGAAGTGATGTCTAATGTCAATATGCTTGGTCCTGCTATGCTGAATAGGATTCTTTGAAATATTGATAGTACTCAGATTGTCACAGTACAATGTCATAACATCTTGTGTGACATTATACTCAGTAAGCATCTGTTTCATCCAGATCATTTGAGAACAGCTACTACCAGCTGCTATGTATTCAGCTTCAGCAGTAGATAGAGACACACAGTTCTGTTTCTTGCTGAACCAAGAGACAAGATTATTTCCCAAGAAGAAACATCCTCCAGAGGTGCTCTTTCTATCATCAGCACTTCCAGCCCAATCAGCATCACAGTAACCAGTCAGAGTTGGTTCACACCCATGAGAGTACAGCAAGCCATAGTTGTAAGTTCCACTCACATACTTCAGAATTCTTTTCACTTGGTTGATATGACTTACTTTGGGTTCATCCTGGTATCTTGCACATACTCCAACTGCAAAAGCAATGTCAGGTCTGTTGGCTGTTAAGTATAGCAGACTTCCTATCATGCTTCTGTACAAGCTTTGATCCACATTAACCCCAATTGAATCTTTGGACAACTTCAAATGAGTAGGTGCAGGAGTCCTTTTGTGACTGGCATTCTCCATCCCAAACTTCTTGACAATGTTCTTTGCATACTTGCTTTGAGACAAAAAATTGAGTCTTCCATCTGTGTGACTTGCAATCCAAGAAAGTAGGTCAATTCTCTCATGAGGCTCATTTCAAATTCAGCTTGCATCTGGTCAGCAAAATGTTTAACCATTTTATCTGACATTCCCCCAAACACTATGTCATCAACATAGATTTGAGCTACCATTATCTTTCCTCCTTCATTTTTGACAAAAAGAGTTTTATCCAAGCCTCCTTTCCTGTATCCTTTGTTAGAGAGGAATTTTGTCAACCTGTCATACCATGCTCTAGGAGCTTGTTTCAGGCCATATAAAGCTTTCCTCGATTTGTAGACATGATCAGGGCAGTTTGGATCCACAAATCCTTTAGGCTGTTCCACATATACTTCCTCATTTAAGTACCCATTAAGGAAGGCACTCTTTACATCCATCTGAAATAACTTGAACTTAAGGAGACAAGCAATTCCCAATAGGAGTCTGATTGATTCCAGTCTGGCTACAGGAGCAAAAGTCTCATCAAAATCAACCCCTTCAACTTGAGTGTATCCTTGAGCAACAAGTCTTGCCTTATTCCTGGTGACAACTCCTTCAGCATCTGATTTGTTCTTGTAGATCCATTTTGTGCCAATGATGTTTGTTCCTCCTGGTCTAGGAACTAACTCCCATACTTCATGTTGCTTGAATTGGTTCAATTCATCTTGCATTACTCCAATCCAGTATTCATCAGTTAAATCCTCCTTAACATTTCTTGGTTCAATCTTAGATACAAAGCAAGAGTCTGTGATGATTTCTCTAGATCTTGTAATGACTCCACTGTTAGGATCTCCTATGATGAGTTCCTTAGGATGATCTTTCTGAATTCTGATGGAAGGGTCTTTGTTAGCTTCCTTTGATTCAGACTCTGATGAAGTAGTTTTAGGAACATCATCCTTTTGAGTTGAGGTCTCAAAGAATGTCTCAATATCATATGGAACATTTGTTTCCTCATGGTAATCATCAACTATGACATTTATAAATTCCATCATAACTTTGGTCCTGGAATTGAATACCCTATAAGCTCTGCTGTTGGTAGAGTATCACAGGAATATTCCTTCATCACTTTTGGGGTCCATCTTTCTCCTTTGTTCACGATCTGTCAGAATATAGCATTTACTTCCAAATACATGGAAGTACTTCACTGTAGGCTTTCTTCCTTTCCAAAGTTCATAAATGGTGGATGATGTTCCCTTTCTCAAGGTGACCCTGTTATGGACATAACAGGCTGTATTCATAGCTTCAGCCCAAAAATGAATAGGAAGTCTTTTGGCATGTATCATTGCTCTGACAGATTCCTGTATAGTCCTGTTTTTCCTTTCCACAACTCCATTTTGTTGGGGAGTTATGGGTGAAGAGAATTCATGATTAATTCCTTCTGAGGAGCAGAACTCATCAAACTTACTGTTTTCAAATTCCTTGCCATGATCACTTCTGATTCTGACAATGCATCCTTCTTTTTCTCTTTGAATTCTTTTGCACAGTTCCTTAAATACTTCAAATACATCAGACTTTTCCCTAATGAAGTTAATCCAGGTGAATTTGGAAAAATCATCCACAACAACATAGGCATATCTTTTTCTACCAAGACTTTCCACCTGCATTGGTCCCATCAGATCCATATGTAGAAGTTCTAGCACCTTAGAGGTGGTCAGATGTCTTGTCTTTGGATGTGACATTCTAGTTTGCTTTCCAACCTGACATTCACCACAGACTCTCCCTTCATCAATTTGCAGCCTTGGAATCCCTCTGACTGCCTCCATGGATATAATCCTTTTCATTCCTCTTAGATGTAAATGACCAAGTTTTTGGTGCCACAGTTTTACTTCTTTTTCTTCTTTGGCAATAGAGCACACAGAAGAATAATCAGTGTTCTCAGACTCCCATAAGTAGCAGTTGTCTTTAGATCTGACTCCTCTCATTACAACTTCTTGTTTTTCATTAGTTACAAGACATTCAGACTTGGTGAAGTTGACCTTGAATCCTAGATCACATAATTGACTGATACTTATGAGATTAGCAGTCAAGCCTTTTACCAGCAACACTTCATTTAGGTTTGGAACTCCAGGGTAGTCCAAGTTTCCAACTCCTTTGATTTCTCCTCTAGCACCATCTCCAAAAGTCACATAACTAGTGGTATGAGGTTTAACATTATTGAGAAGATTCTTGATTCCAGTCATGTGTTTAGAGCATCCATTGTCAAAGTACCAGTCTTCCTTTGCAGAGACTCTAAGGGAGGTGTGAGCTATCAGGGCTGCAGCCTTTTTCTTCCACTGTTGAGTATATGGTGCCTTGTCAGACTTAGGTTTGACAACTGGGGTCTGATTAGGAAATCCATATAATCTGAAGCAGAATGGCTTTATGTGTCCAAACCTCCCACAATGATGACATCTCCATCTTTGATACTTTTTCTTCATATTTCTCTGTTCTCGATGTTGAGTGCTATGTTGTGACATCTGCTTTGACATTTGTTTATCAGGCCTGATCTTCTTCTTGTCTACAATAGATTTCTTTGCTGCCACAAATCCTAGACCAGACTTGTTTCTCACATTTTGTCCAACCTGAAGGATTTCTTCTAATTTGTCAGTTCCATTTGTCAGCATCTTGACAGATTTGGTCATTTGGTCAAGTTTTGAGTTTAGCATTTGAACTTCACTTTCGAGATGACTTATAGTATCAGTGCCTGCCTTCTTCTCAACCTCCAACTTTATTATGAGTTTTTTTTGTCTCTCATTTTGCTGACAGACTTCAGCACTTCTGATACATAACTTCTTGTAGGAGTCAGCCAGTTCTTCAAATGTTACTTCCTCATCACTAGAGTCACTATCAGAGTTACAAATACCAGTTAGTGCAGTAACTAGTTTGGCAGATTCTTCTTCAGAATTACTTTGAGTCACAATCAGACCAAGTAACATACATTCCTTTCTTTTGTTTCTTAAGAAAGGTAGGACATTCAACTCGAATGTGCCCATATCCTTCACATCCATGGCATTGGATTCCTTTGCTTTGATTTCCCTTCTCTTCAGACTTTGTTCTTCTGCTGGAGTCATAAGATCTGTTAATGTTAGAGGGAATGTTCTTGACATTTGACCTTGACTTTGGGTTCATTCTCTTGATGAGTTTGTTGAACTGCCTTCCAAGCATGGCTATAGCTTCTGAAATATTTTCTTCTTCATCCTCCTTGTTTTCATCTTCAGTATTAGATACAAGTGCTATGTTCTTGTTTTTCTTGTCGACATTGTCACTGATCCCCATCTCAAAGGTCTGAAGTGACCCAATGAGTTCATCAACCTTCAAGTTGCAGATATCATGAGCTTCCTCTATAGCAGTCACCTTCATTGCAAATATTTTAGGCAAGGATCTGAGAATCTTTCTCACCAGCTTTTCATCTGACATCTTTTCTCCCAATGCTCATGAGGTGTTGGCAATTTCCAAGATGTTCATGTGAAACTCATGAATGGTCTCATCTTCCATCATCCTTAGGTTCTCAAATTTGGTAGTCAGCATCTGAATCCTTGACATTTTTACTTTGGATGTGCCCTCATGGGTAGTTTTGAGAGTGTCCCAAACATCCTTGGCCAGTTCACATTGATGTACTAGTCTGAAAATGTTTCTATCAATTCCATTGAACAAGGCATTTAATGCTTTGGAGTTACCCAGGGCTAACTCATCTTCTTCTTTGCTCCATTCTTCCTCAGGTTTCAGACTAGTTGTCCCATCTTTCCCAGTTATGGTGGGATGGTTCCATCCT
The DNA here is from genome assembly GCA_948472305.1 of Vicia faba. Lineage (NCBI taxonomy): Eukaryota > Viridiplantae > Streptophyta > Magnoliopsida > Fabales > Fabaceae > Vicia > Vicia faba. The sequence continues at coordinate 1,000,832,688 of OX451735.1, forward strand.
TTGTCAGCAGCTCTCCAAGCCTTTTTGTACAGTGATTTTAAGAAGGCAATCATACGAGGTTTCCAGTAGTCATAATTTGATCCATCCAGAATGGGTGGTCTGTTCCCAAATCCTCCTTCTTTGTCCATAGCGCCAGAAAATAATATCCCTAGATCTCACCTAGTAAGACAGGCAGGGTGCCTGCTCTGATGCCAATTGAAATTCTGGCAACAGATACTTAATGTCACAGTGAATGTTATAACACCGTATCTGAAACACTTCAAGACAGAACTTTAAAAGTAGTAAAGAACATAATCAATTGTTTACCCAGTTTAGTGTGTAACAACACCTACTCTGGGGGCTACCAAGCCAGGGAGGAAATGCACTATAAGAGATATTAATTTAGGAATAAACCAACCAGTTTATCTCCTTCACTTAAGACCTACCCAATGCAACTTCAATCTAAGTTCAACTTAAACCTGAGTTCCTGCTCACTCCCCCTCAATCACAGCAGTGATACTAAACTATTGATAAATGAAATTATGAAGATACTCTTCAGTACACACACTTGATTTTGCTTCACATCTTTAATCAAGTGACAAACACTCGTGCTTCAAAGCTTTGAGTGATACACAACCCTACCTTGACTTTGCTTCAAAGCTTTAATCAAGTGACACAAACACTCGTGCTTCAAAGCTTAGAGTGATACACAACCCTTACAATCAAATCCTACTCCAATTCACTTATCACAATGATAATTACTTGGCTCACAGTAGTTACAACTATACAATCCCTTATTGATCTTCTGTCAAAAAGCGTCCTTCATCAACAGTCTTCATGAGGAATATATAGGCAGCTATTCTTCAGTTAGGTCTTCCACGAAAATAGCTAGGGTTAATTAGGGTTAACCTCAAGACTTGGTCATAGGTCTTTAACAACCAGATTAGGGTTAAGCAGAGTTAACCTAATGTCCACGTGAGAATCTGATCTGGACTGTATAAACCAGATTCCTGAAAATTCTCAGGAATAACAAATCTGCACAAATGTTAGATCAGTACAGGATGTCTTAACATTGGTTATGACAACAAGAATCCTGTTCACTGATTTTGGTAGAATGCAATAAATATGATCGTTTCTTAATGATCAGCTAAACACTCATATTGAGTAGATCCTATATGACATTCTTTTTCTGCAGAACGTACCTTGTATCCTAGAATGTTATGACATCAGTCATGACATTCACACAACTGGTTTTACCAAAAAAATGCCAACAACCAAACACTTACACGACCAGATAGCAATTACCTTCAGAAATTCGTTATGAAACTTGGAACCCGGCCAGATAAAAACTAAATCCCCAAATAATCTATTGTGAAACTTGGACCTGACCAGATAACAATTAGCCTTATCCACCTCAGAAATCTACAAAGCCTGGACCCGACCAGATTTCAGTTTTGAAGCAAGTTATTATGAAACCTGGAGCCTGACCAGATAACAAATAACTATGACCTCACAGAGACACTGTGAAGCATGGACCCGACCAGATAATAGTGAAACTTTCTAAAAACCATAAAACCTGGACCCGATCAGATAGTAGTTACCACTTCAAAGTTACTGCAAAGCTTGGATCCGACCATATAACAGTTAACTTCCTTATCCCCAACAAGTTGTTGCGAAGCCTGGATCCGACCAGATAGCAATTCAATTTCAAGAAATTTTCTACAAAGCTTGGAATCTGACCAGATAACAGTTAATTTATCTCTTCCCCAGTAAGTTACCGTGAAGCATGGATCCGACCAGATAGCAGTTAACTTCCTCATTTTCAGTAAGTTGTGAAGCCTGGATCCGATCAGATAACAGCTGGCATTCAAGAGATATTCCCCAGCAGAAGCATATTTTCAACAAAGTTTGACGATATGTATGTTCTTCATCCCCAACGAAAATCCGAGAGTCAACTTCCCGAAACTCCTCATCAACAATCGAGGATTTATTATCCCGGACAAAAACATACATCTCACACTCATACATCATAACATGTACATACAAAATGCATTTAACATGATCTCATTCATCTTGTGAACATCATGCATCCATCTGCATTTTTACTAACTCTTTTTCTCACAGGTAAAGCATCAAGTTTTAGTATAAATCAACAGAAGATTTATGTTGATACTTCTTCCAGTGTTTACCAACATTCCTCCAAATGGCGTCTATAAGCCCATTCGCAATCCATCTTTGAGTGCAAATTTCTGGGCACTCTAGTGTTCAATAATCTTTCACCTTCAAGTCACGAATGGCGGATCCTCTAATCTAACTCTTCAGGTTTAAGAAAATTGAACAGGGGCAGTTGTTGTACCCCAAAAGTTTCCCTCTCATTCATCAAGTAATTTCCCACAAGATCTCCTTTGGTTCAAGACTGCACTAGGGTTGATCAGCTCAAGACACCTCATCAAGCACTGATGACTGAAAATTAGGGTTTGACATTGCACAAGGATAATTGGACTTTTAATGCCTCATATGACTTTCATGGATCATTTTGGACTCTCAAGATTTCTCATGTCAAGTTTCAAGCCTTGGATCACATTTTTTCCCCAATCAATTGACCTAAAATCAGCTATATTGAGGAAAAAGTCAATGTGGTCAATTTATAGTCAAACCCCATAATATTTTATCCATGTCAACATTATGAACTCATATATGTCATTTGATCAAGTTTGGACCATAATTCCTCAAGAAATTTGATTAGATCATCAAAAGGGGAAAATGGTCAAAATTAGGGTTTTGGCTGAGAAAGGGCAATTTCTGATTTTTGACCTAGAAAATGGTTGATTGGTTGGAAACATGATCTCAAGGACTCAAATACATCATTTTGACCTAATGGAATGACTCAAAACTTTTCTCAAAGTCAATTGGTTGACAAATGAATTTTCAGTCAACTGATCAAAAATCAATTGTACACTGAAAAGTCAAACTTTGACTTTTTAGTCAAAATCAAGTGTCAAAGATTACAATTCATCAAAACATGTCAAAATATGAAACTTGTTCATCAAAAAATCAAAAAGTCAATATTTCATTTTGAAAAGTCAAAATTTCTAAACTTAGAAATTTTTCTAAGTGTTGGAAACTTCATATTTTTTTCACAACTTTGAGTCAATTTTTCACCATGATTCAAGATGATTCAAAGGAAACTTTCAACATGAAATTTATAGATCTCAATAAGATCTAAAACATTTCTGAACACAAATCCTCCTATAAATGTATGGATTTCAATTTATTATTTTGTGAATACATGTTCATGAAACTTGGAAACTTAGTGAAATTTTGCCCTAGTTTAGGCAGGATTTTAACCTAACTTCATGGCAATTTTTCACATAGTTCCAAGGGGAATTTTCAAAAGTGACCAACATAGAGGTTGTAGAGGGTGTTACAAACTTTCCAAAATGTCCCAGAACTCATTGAGATCATGCTTGAGCAAAGAGAATCGAAGAGATGAAGTTAGAGTTTCATTCTTGATTTATAAGCCATTTCCATGATGAACAAGAATTCAAATCCAAGCCTAGGATGCATAATCTTTGCTTTGCAGGCCTCAAACTAATTTTGAACTCCATAATTAAATGTTTGCACAGCTGTAGAAGCTTCAATCCAAGCATTCAATGCATTGCCCATGCTTAATTCCATTTTAGGAAGAAAGTAATCATTCCATTCTAGTAAAGTTGCTTTAACCACAAAATCAGCTTTGTCTTGAGCATTGAACTTGTCCTTTCTTCATAAGCATTCCCTACACAATCATAACAAGCAAGTTTAAAGGTTACAACCACCCTACAAGCTTTGTACTTCACATTGAAACAAGATGTTTCAAGCTTGCTTCAAAAACAAGAAAAATCCCATAACTTGTACTTGTGTGATTCTGACCCTCTCAAGCCTCAAAATCTTTTCCATATAGTTATACAGATTGTTTACAAGAAAATACATGAATACACAAGCTCTAAAACTACCCCAAAGTCAGAATTGCATCTCAAACCACCATTGTTGCACATTCTGACCAAAAACTTCAAACTTCCATTTCACTCGTGCGTTTCTTGGCCTTTTGCTTCCAAAAGCTTCCAAACATCATACATAAGTCATCCCTGTCCCTGTTACACAACTATAACACCATCTTCACCCACTTCCCAGTTCAAAAATAGAGCATCATAGTTGGACTTCTCCAGACCATTCCAGCCACCTTCAGTTCAAACCAGCCATTGCATTAGTTTCCTAGAGGTCCAAGGAAGCTAACCTGACCATCACCATCACTTGAAACAAGCTCAAACTCATTTCACGATTTCAGTTTTTGAAGTATTTTTCTTGAACTTCTATCTCATTATTTAGGCATTGTTAGGCTTGCATTTGTGAAGATAGAATGTAGGTATCATTGTCCTGAAACTATACATGTCCATATATTTCATTTATGTTGCTTGAGCATGGAGAATTTTGAGTTTGAACTTGCTGAAACATTTAGGTAAGAATTTGGTAATATCATAAATTCATCCTTATCTTTGAATGTTAACTTAAGTTAGTTACATGGTTGGATGCGTGGTGGTAAAATGCACAAGTTTCATGTTTACATTTTTGAAAATGGTTGAGAAATGAGAAAGTTACAGATCCTTTGGCTGAAGGTTGAAGATGAAGTACAATCAGGGCAAAACTTGTGTTATGTATTTATTGTTTTGTTTAAGTTAATGGATGTATCACCACCCTAGTGGTTAAAGCGCGTGCCTGTCACCCCTTAGACCCGGGTTCGAGCCCCAGCGTCCGTTTTGCCATTATTTTGCATATTTTCTGTTTTTCTCTCTTTTTTTGTTTGCAACAGGTGTTGGGCCTCCTCCTCCTTGGACCTTTATTTTTGCTGACTCCCCCCTGATTATGTTTCATACTCCTGGCCCATTTGATTTTTTTATTTTTTTTTCTATTTTTATTTCTATTTCATATTTTCTTCATACTTTTATTATTATTCTTATTAATATCATGATTATTATTATTTTACTAAAAAAATATAAAAATATTTTTATTTTATTATTTATATTTATTTAGTTTATTTTCTTCATAAAACAAAAGAACAAAAAAACAATTTCTTTTAGTAAATTAATTTCTTTTTTAATACTTAGATAATTAGGTTAATTATTACATTATTTGCTTGTAAATTAAAAAATTAATTTAGAACTTAGGTTTCTTTTTAATTAATCAATTCTCATATTATTTTCATTATTTAAAACCTTTTCATGGAAAACCCTAAAAAATCATATTTAACTTATTATTCTTTGTTAATTAATTTAGGTTTTAGATTTAGCTAATTTTAATTAATCATTTTCTTAATTAGGGTTAGGTTAAAATCCTTTCATAAAAATCCAAACAAAAATCATTTCTTTTTCCATTTTGCATTCTTGCGTTTTATCTTCAATTTTGTATATTTATTTAATATGGTTGTAATAGTTAATTAGATTTAATTTTCTTGCAAAATCCCCATTTGTAAATTTGTACACCCCTCCCCTAATGATGTAATAGCTTAGTATTTTTATTTTCCGCAATTTAATGCTTTATATATAAATGCTAGTAAATTAGGATTTGTATGAAAAGATAAAATCAACAAGTTAGCAAACCCTAATTCAAGACAAAACAATGCATGTAAATCAACACACTTGCACACTTACACCCTTAGGGTAAATCCACTTTGTTGTCTTATAAAAATGGCCATGTTATGCATGTGGGGTATCTTAGCAAAAGCAATCAAAAAATACAAGACCATAGTCTCTCGATGACACTATCAAAGTTGCCTTTCAAAATGATCTTAGTCCCTCAAAGAGAATTGCTAAGATATTTCACAATATTGCTATCATGGCTATACGATGACCCACGCCCGTCCCTTTACATCCAAAGATAGGGCTTCTTACCAAATCAATTGTAAGATAGCAATATTAAAGGAAAGAAAGAAATGAACTAATACTTTTGAGTAGGTAGATTGTTCCTAGTTGCTTGCTCATTTTCAAATCAAACATCCTTGCTATTTTAAAAATAAACACCAACACTTTCAAATCATCTTTCAAACTTGAAACATTTTCAAAAGATCAACACTTTGTATATGTTCTTACGAACGAGAACTATTACAAAGTTTGCCTAAACGATGGCGCCTTTTCAAAATACTTTCAAAAACCATACAAAGCATATTTTTTCAAACAAAAGTAAGTGATCTAGCAAGTAGCTAAGAGCCCATAGATAACTATGGATGAAAAGGGTGCTAACACCTCCCCTTTTCATAATCTACCCCCCGAACTCAAGAAACAATCTCAAAGGTCTTTCCTGTTTTTTTCATCCTTTCCTTTTGGATAAAAGAAAATTCGGTGGCGACTCTTGCTAACTGCAACATTTGCGATAAAACGCAAAACACCCAAGTCAGTTCTCCCATCGTATCACAGTATACAGAGTTTTTTTTGTCTTTGAAAATATTTAGAAAAGAGTTTGTGTATGTGGGACAAAATAGTTTTTTGATTGTTTTTATGAGCAAGCAACTATGAGCTATCTACCTACTCGAAAGGTTTGTTCTTTTCCTCTTTTCCTTTAGATAGTGTTATCCTACTATTAGTGAGTAGGTAGCCCTACCGTTGGATTTTTGAGGGACGCGAGAGGGTCATCGTACAGTCACAAAAGCAACTCATAAGATACTTTAGTAATTACTCTAAGTTTTTAAGATCATATACCGATCCAATGTTGAAAGGGTCATCGAGGGACTTATGATCTCAAAACGAAAAGGTTACCACTAAAAGCTCCTACGTTCGAGAGACGTAAATGTTTTTCCGAAGGAAACAAGTGGAGACACCCTAGAGGTGCCCGTGTGCGAGTGTGTTGTGTTTGAGTTATTTATCTTTGGATGTTTAAGTTTGCTAGCGTTTGCTTTTAATCTTATCATACAAGCCTGTTAGCATACATCTAACAGTTAATGTCAGTGCAAAAATAAAGTGCGGGATTTTAAAAGCTACACGATTACATGGCTTCGGGGAGGGGGAATTACAAACCAAAACGGGTAAATAAAACTAAAGTCCTAAATTTAAAGCTATTACATCCTTTTACAATTACATTATTAAAAAATGTGAAAGTAAATAAGTGCGTGGGGGGAAAGCGAGGTAAAAACCCTAAAATTCCTAAACACAAAATATTTTGTTGTTTTTCATTAAGAAAATACTTAAATTAAATTGGAAAAGAAAAACTAAATCTAATCTTAATTAATTAAATAAAAGAAAATGATTATTAATTAAAAATTAATTCTAATCAATAAAAGAAAACTAATTCTAGTATTTTTTGCATTTTATTTGAGAAAAAGATTTGAAGTGATTAAACCTAGTTCTAATTGATTTTAAATTAATTGAAATAAGTCAAAATAATTTAATTAATTAATTTTCAAAAATTAAATTTAATTAGAAAAAACTTAAATCTATTTTTTGTTTGTGATTTTCTGATTTTTATCATAAAATAAAAATTGGTTTTTAAAAAAATATAAAACAATTAAAAGACGTAAAGCTAAAATAAAGAAAAATAGCAAAATGGGCTTGTTGTTGTGAAGCAAACTGAAGGGTGTGAATTTGAAAACTGGGTCCAAGCCCATTATGCCAGCGCTGGATCCAGTGAGGACAACTTCAGGAGGGTGTATCATAGGGAGCGCGCCTGGGGTGCTGGATCTGGATTTGTGATGATCTAGTGGATGAGAGTGAGGACGCATGGTGCACGCATTGGGACTTGGAGTATTAGATCTGCAGGAAACCAATATGGGAGAAATAAAATGCAAAAGGGCTGGATCGAACCCAGTCCCCTTGAGACTAATGCCTTATCATGCCTTGCCTTTACCAACTGAGCCAAGTTTTCTTTCTGTCAATCCAACGTAAAACAATTGTCATATAATAAAACACATTAAAAAAATTAAATTCAAAAACTTAAGTCATCGTGGGCCCCATGATACATGCAAGGACCAATCAGGATCCCCCAAGCGCCAAGTGGGAGTCAACCATATTCAAAAGATTGACTCGTCGGAGAAGCTCCGGAGCCCTAGCTCCAATCGTCTTCTTCGACCACCTCCTTCACCTGAACTTGCTCAAACTTGTGAAATCAAACGTTAGTTGGACCCTACCCCCTAATTCAAGGGTTGTGGATCCAATGGTAGGGTCCTCTTGACCTGAACCATCCTGTAAACGGTGCTATAAGAAAAAATTCAAAGTTATAATCAATAATGGCAGATAGTGATCCTCACGTCCTAGTTTGCATGTAAGTGTTTCAACCTGTTCTAAATGGCCATACTAGAATACTCAAGTCATTATAATTCCTTAATAATGCGTGCAATTCAAAATACGATTAATAAAAAACAAAACAAATCGGCCATGATGCATGTGATGGTTTCAGGTAGAAAAAGACATGGGAATTCAACCTATCTTACCATGAAGATGTCCTGGAGATGATTGGTGGTGATTGCTTGCTTGGAAAGAGGCAAAATCTGGAATACGATTGATGGAGTTTTCTTGAAGAATTTTTTATTTAACCCTAGCGATCTTGAGGAAGTTGTGTATATTCCTTTGAGGTGTGAGGCTTGTGCTTATATGTGGTATCAATTAGGGTAACAAAGATGGAAAAGGATCATTGGTTTGTAATGCTTATCAAAACCAAATCAAATATATTTACAAACTTTCCAATTTTGGAGATTATTTGTTCAAATTTGATTCCTCACACCTTCTTGTACAGCTAGCAAGATATTTGGGCTTTAAACTTGGTCCAACACAATCCACATGCCTTGACCCATTAATTTACCATTTGTTTTGATTTTATTTGTATTAAATTAATAAAAATTCAAATAAATAAAAATAAAAATCACAATGGTATATGAATAGGTTTATAGGTCTTTGGGTATGTCATAAACATGTTTGAACCCCAAAAAATAGGCTCATTAACTCAAAGATGCATTTTTGCTCAAAGTTGATTTCTGCATTTTCACCAATTTGCCCAATTTGCAAAGGTCATAACTTGCTCAATTTTCATCTTTTGAAGATAATCTATGACTTTTTGAAACCTCAAGATGTCCCCTACAATCTCTCGTTTGATCATTTTTGCATTTGGAGAATTTATCTTGATGTAACTTGTCTTAACAAAAAATGCCTTTTTGTTGACTTCCAAAAGACCTGTAATGTATTGGCTCGTAGCTTTCCAATGATGCATTTTTTGGATTTGAGAATAAAAACAAAGTTGTAGAAGATTGGATTCTCTTTAAAATAATCTTTTTTTGGGGCAAAATGGATGAAGCATGTAAAAGTTATTCCTGGTCAAAGTTCGGTTGACTTTTCCTAGGAAACCCTAATTTAGCAAATCTTGACTTTTGATGATCTGGGGACTTTCCTCGAGGAATCATGATCAACCCTTGATAAAATAATGAATATTACTTTAAAATTTTGATGTTGACTAAAAAATCTTGAAGTTTGACTGTATATTGACCACAGTTGAATTTTGACCTAATATAGTTAATTTTCAGTCATCTGAGCAATTGACTGAGCCAACTTGTGATGCAAGGCATGAAACTTGGAATGAGATTTATTGAGGACATATTATGAGCAATTAAAATCACTTGAGGCCTTTGAAACCCAAACTTCTTTGTTAAAAGTGAAACCCTAGTTGGAAATCCATTGCTTGGGAGGAGAATTTGTCTGGACAATTCTTGGTCAATCTTGAGCATTTGAGGACCTCTAGGAGTATGTTTTGAATAAGGGAAAATTTTGGGATACAACACCATGGGAATTTGATTATAACCTGAATATGCATCCATAAACAATAAGAGTTTATAGTCGGTCGATTTATCGATTAGCATGTCAATATTAGGTAAAGGATATGCATCTTTGGGGCATGCCCGGTTAAGATCAGTATAATCAACACACATACGCCATTTACCATTATTTTTATTAACAAGTACAATGGTGGAAATCCAGGTTGAATATCGGGCCTCAGAAATAAAATTTGCCTCTAGGAGGTTTTTTACAACTTTTTCAGCAGCCTTCGATTTCTCGGAAAACTGCCTACGTCTATGTTAAACTACCGTCCTAGCGGCAGGATCTACAACGAGCTGGTGGCAGGTGACCTCTGGGTCGAGTTCGGGTATTTCTACAGCACTCCAAGCGAACAAATCAACATTCATCCTCAGACAGGCTTTGAGTTGTTTCTTTTCTAGTTCATGCCAATGTTCGGGTCTTCGTTAAGGGGGATGATTTTAAAGTATTCGTCGGGAATGGGACGAAGATGATCTTGTTCGCCATTAGGGACTTACCTTTATATTTTGTGAAGTGAGTGTTGAGATCGATGGAGCTTACATTGGCTAGAGTCTCCTGTTCTTCAGCTTGAGCGGGTTTGTCTACTGAGGGAGCCATTGCTGTCGAGGAGGTTGTTCCGTTGGCACCTCGTACCCCAGTGTCGATCATGTTTTGTCCCTTGGAGGCTGCATTGAAAAATCTCTTTGCATCTATGATACCTTTGTGGATGGTGGCGATGCGGTCCCTCTTGGTGTAGAACTTCATATTCAAGTTCAATATGGAGGGTATGGCAGTCAGCTTAGCCAGTGTTGGTCTCCCCAAGATGCAATTGGAGAGAGACAGGAAGTTGAACACCAGGAAGCATACCTTGATCTGTCCGGCTACGGTTTTTATCTCGAACATAACGAACATCTCAACATAACCTCATGGCTCAGAGGTTTAACCGTTAAAGCCTTGCAGGTCGGACCCCCACATATGGTGACAGGTGAGATCTGTCGAGCTATAAGGTGTAGAACAGATGGGTGTACATGATGTCGACGAAACTCCCTTCATCGACTAGGATGTGATGTACCTCAAAGTTGGTCATCCTTGCTCTCACGAGCAAAGGGATGTTAGAGTTGAGGGATCCACCGGGAAGCACCTCAAGATAGAAAGTGATTGGCTTGAATTTTCCCTTGAACCTATCAAGGGTCACAGCCTGGACCGGGGTTGCATCTATCATCTCATTTAACTTCCTCTTCGCTGAATTCACAGAGACGTCGTTGAATCCCCCGCTAGATATGACCATGGCGGAGGGGAATTTTCCCATCTACTATGGGTGAACAATGGCTCATCATCTTCAAGGCCGTCGGGGATGCATATGTCCATGGGCTGGGAGACGCACAAAGCGACTTGGAGGGAATAACTTCGTCAAAGGGTCGTGCCTCCTCCTCGACCTCTTTCACTTTGCAGTTGTTGCATAGAGTGGCGTTGTTCTTTCTGTACTACCCAAGCCTCCCAACTTTGATAAGGGTCTCGATGGCGTACTTTAATTGGACGTAGTCTTCGGTGACGTGGCCATGGCTTCAGTGGTATTGGCAGAATTCGGTCACGTCGACCCCAAGCTTAGCATGTATTGGTATAGGGCGTTTGACCCTCCATTCTTGAATTTAGTGTTGGCGCACTCTGCAAGGATACATTTGCAGGGAGAGGTCAACAGGGTATACTTGGTGATCGCTCGGCTGAGCCTCTGTGTTCGTAGGAGTCGCGAGGTTTATCGTACCTTCTATTTTCTCTGGTTCATTGATAAGGTCCTGAGTAATTGTACCTTGGGGACCCGGGAGTCCCGTGGTTTCTTGAATCGCGGTCTCTATTGGCGACCTCCTCCTCCTCGTATGTGATGTTGGTACGGGCTTTGTGGAGGAGGTCGTCCAAGGACCTGGGAGGTCCGATGTTGACTGCTTTCCTGAAATCGCTTCCCAGGCGAAGGCATCTTTTGAGTAGGTACCTCTTCATGTTATCCAAGGTGGCGACTTGGATAACATCGCAGTTGAACCGCTTGATGTACGCCCAGAGAGGTTTGAAGCTTCGCTTTATGATGCCCTCGAGGGTCGCCTTAGTCTTGGGGTTCCGCCGAGATGATGTGAAGCTGCTGGCGAATTGGCTCTTTAGACTCCTCCACGAGGTGATGGACTTAGGGCGAGGATTTTGTACCAGTCCATAGCCGTTTTCATCAAAGTCGTAGGGAATATTTTGCACTTGATAGTGCCCCCATATTGTGGAAGTGGAGCATAGCCTCGAAGCCGTCGAGGTGGTCGTTGGGGTCTGTGGAGCCATCGTAACTGTTCAGCTGCAGAGGTTTCTCCATCCCCTTGGGAATGGGGGCTCCATGATAGCCTTGGACATTGGACCTTGGGGGTCTTATTCGTTGCTTCATTCTGGGGATTGAGATGGGGAATGGTCGTAACGGCGATCTTTGTGTCTGGGAGGATTCCTCGGCCGAGTCTTCCTCTCTTCATTTCCCCTGTTCCTTTTATGGTCAAGGGATCATTGTTCCTTGCCCAGGGGAGTGTGACCGTGCTTTTTGACGACATCGGGTTGTTCCTCTCTATAGTAGGGCCTCGCCCGGTGCATCGGGGATAGGAGCTTCAGGAATTATCCTGTTGATGTCTCTGCGGGGGAGACCATAAACGGTTCCCACATCATTGTGGAGACGAGGTACGTGAGTCAGGTCATTTGACTCTTCTGGGGGACCGACGGGTACTTTCCAGCATTCTGAGGTACTCACCCTGCACGAAGATCGCATAGTTGGTTTGGTCGATCACCGCGAACAGGGCCCGGGTCGTAGGATAAATATTCTCAGACACAGGGATTTCCTAATACATCGCGGGCTCGTAGTATTATTGAGGAGGGTTGTCGAGTGGGTGTGAACGAGTGGAGGAGGACATGTTCATCCCGTCCCTAATGTCGTGCTTGGGACAACTGTTGTACCCCAAAATTTTCCCTCCCATAATTCTCAACACATGGGAAGTGAGGTCCCCAAATTGCTCAAGAAAGTTCAAGAGTTGATCAGACAAACTCTCTCCTAAGGCAGTATACCTCAAATTAGGGTTTCCATCTTCATCAAGATGTGTGAACCACAAAGGACTAAAATTCTCACCATTTTCATAATATATTCTCAAGATCATCCATGTCAAGTTTCAAGCATTGCAGAAGAAGTTTGCTCAGTCAATTGCTCAAATGCCTGAAAATCAACTATACTAGGTCAAAAGTCAACTGTGGCCCACATATAGTAAAACATCAAGATTTTTGGTCAAACATACTCATTTTGAAGTATTATCCATCATTTTATCAAGTTTTGATCATGATTCCTCAAGGATTGCTCACAATTCATCAAAACCCAAAAGTTGCTAAATTAGGGTTTTGTAGGAAAAGTCAACTCAACTTTGACCAAGCATAACTTTCTCATACTTTATAATAAAGGACCCATACAAAGCTCATTTTGAATAGGATTCAATTTCCTACAATTCATCTTCATCTCCCAAGTCCATAATATGCACTCACAAAAAGATATGAATTTTGACATTATAGGTCCTTTTGAAAAGTCAACAAAAACACCTTTTAGGTCAAAGCTTCATACATGAACATGGAAGACTAAATTGAGATGAGACAAAAAGAGTTGTTTATAGGACATACTAAGATTTCTAAAAAGTCAAATAACACCTCTCTAGAATCAAAATTGAGAGAATTATGCATTGGCCAAGTTGAGCATTTTTGCAAAATTGCCAAAAGTCAAATGTGCTCAAATTTGCATTTTTTGCTAAATGGACCCAACTTTTTTATGCTTGCACCTCAATTATAATGTGGTCCATGACTCAAATGTTCACTCACCCATTATGTACTTAATTTTTCAATTTATTTTTATTTTTCATTAATTTAAAAGTGAATTAAATCAAATAAATGATGAAAATTAACAAAGATATGATTTGATTTGTTTTTTTGATAGTTTAGCAATCAAGATATGCTGAGTTTACAAGATTAATTCGAGTTAAGGCCAATTGGTACAAGAAAGGCATGATTTGGCTCAAAATAGGAACATATCATATAGCTTGAAAATCAAATCAAATCTTGGATAAATGCAAAGATTCATTCCAAGTTTGTTAACCTAATTCACTCTAGGTTATATAATGAAGAATTCCAGATCAAAAAACAAGGGTTAGAGGTCGTGAGAGGCATAGAACAAAACTCAAAAATCTTGACAAAAAGTGAGGTTCAGTTTGCAGGTTAAAGGACCTTTGAGAGTAATTCAAGGCCAACCATCACATCCTGGGCGTGCACTGAAGCCATCTCCACCATTTGCAAGGTCTTAAGCGCTCAGAAATCGCCTCTATACCTCATGCGGTTTGCAAGCTTTTTCAAATTTGATTATTGCAATTTACGCATCATTAGCACTTTTGATTGTTATATTCATGTTTGTCATCATGTTTGTAAGCTAACCATTCCATTTAATTGTGTTTTTGATGCCTGTACGTGATGTTGCCATTGCTAGGGTTTCTGTGTTCGTTTTAGGGGTTATCAGTACAGGCAAAATTGGGCCTTGATTCAGGTACCATGATGCTCGTGAGGATGAGACGAGTTAATTGGTACCAGTATTTTGCATTTATCTTGCTTGTATGCAATTTTTGAGATGAACAGGTTTATAGTTACGCACAAATGTCCGTAGGTAAAAGTATTTTACCTAAGGCGACGATCCAAGGAAGAAGATGAGGTGTGGTAGTCCATGGGTGGCTGGTTTAAATTTAGCGCGCATTTTCTAATATATTATTTGATTTGCTTATATTATTTTGTTTCTATTATATGAACAATAATAACGCGTAGCACAACTGGCAAGGGATTACTGGAAGCGAGCATAAGGACCTGGGTTCGATCCCCAGGTCCCAGCGTTTTCATTTGTATTATTTTCAATTAGTTGATCCAGCACGTTGCTCTTCTTGGTGACCACCATATGCCATCAACATCCATCCACTGGATGTCCAGCTAGCCAGATCCCACGCCTCTCCAATGAGGGTCTACCATGCTCCTTAGGTCAACACACGCACCAGATCAGGCGTGGTCAACCAGGCTTTGGAGTATTTGGGCCAAAGAATTCAGATCTGCACCCCCAGAATTGCTAACACTGTCAGGCCCATTCCTCATTTTTTCTTTTTATTTTATTTTTGCTTTATTCTTAATTCTTTCTTTATTTTATTTTAAAATCAATTTTTTTTATAAAATCACAAAATCAAGAATTCACAAAAATTAGAATTAGGTTTTTTTTAATCAAATTTAATTAAATTAATCTAATTTAATTTAGGGTAACTTTACTTTTTTTTTTTCACAATTAAAATCAACTAGAAAATTAGGTTTAATTCTTGATTTAATTGTTTTCCTTTTGCAAATAAAACAAAAATACAAAAAATAGGTTAACTTAATTATTTTTCTTAATTAAAATTAATTAGTTAGTAATTAGGGTCCTTCTTTTAATTCAATTATTCCATTATTTTCTCAAATAACAAAAACGACAAAAAAATGATTTTTCTTTAATCAATTGCAAGTAGGATTAGTCAAAGGGTCAAAACCCTAATCGCCTCGCATTTAATTCGCCGCGCGTTTGTTAATTATTTTGCCATTATTTTTGTAACTGTTCAGGGTTTGTAATAGTTAACTTAGGGTTTTTTACTTATCGCTTTTCCCCCGATTTTTGGCTATGTAATTAATCCCCCTCCCCGAAGCCTTGTAATAGCTAGGTTTATTTTCTCGCATTTTTAATTCCTGCAAATATTTAACTGTCTAGATGTATGCTAATAGGATTGTATAGCAAGAATGCATGACAAAATTAAAATGATTAGAAAACCCTAATGTGCAAAGATTAAATAACTGAAAATGGATCACTCGCACATATTCACTCTTAGGGTACTCTCACTTCGGTTGCCTTCGATAAAAAGATCATTAAGCATAGGGTGTCTTAGTGGTTGCCCTCCAGTCTAAAAGATCAAATTGTCCGTTCGAATGTTGCCTCGGAAATGTTGCCTCGGAAATGTTGCCTCAGAAATGTTGCCTCGGAAAGATCTTAAGACTCTAGGGTTACTACTAAGGTGTCTTAACATTGCTTTAGTGACCGTACGTCCCTTTCGAATTGAGCCTTACAAATCCATCGATGGTGCTACCTACTCCTTAAATAGTGGGATAACACTGTCTAAAGGAAACAAGAATAGAAACAATCTTTTTTCGAGTAGGTAGAATCTTAAGTACTTTCTCAAATCAAAACTTTTCACACTTACACCTTTCAAAACAATTTTCAAAACAACTTCGTCACACTCTTGAGGATTGATACAAGGGTTATCACGAAGTAAAAATTTTCAAAACAAAGTACACAAACACAAGCAATTTAAAAATGAGCAAGTACCTAAGAGCCCATGGAAAACCATGGATAGAAAGGGTGCTAACACCTTCCCTTTCTATAATCTACCCCCGTACTCAAAATCTCGAAAAAGGATTTTTCTGTACTTTTTTCCTTTCTGGTTGGATGAAATAAAAGTCGGCGGTGTCTCTTGCTTACCGCGGCATTTTGCAAACACAAAACGCAAAATGCAAACCAGTATTAAACAGTCGGTTCTGCCACCGTATCACAGAACTGGCGACTCTGCTGGGGAAAATAAAGTGGGGTATACCTTAGGATCTAGATCATTAAAATTGCTTCTCTTGATTGCTTTGTTTACTTTATTTTTGAGGGTTTTGTTGGGGGTTACTATAGATCCTACACCCGGATCTGGGGAACACCTTTTAGGTAAGTAGCAATAGACTGTGAGGGAACTGTACGGCGTAGACCGATACGGTTGAAGCAGTAGCTACATTGGTGTGGCACTTTGGTTGGTACCGGTATCCCTTGTGGTGAAACGAGGAGAATACAGGGCCGCTGCATGGTGTCGTGAAGCATCAACTGACCTTAGAACCTTTAATTTCCCAACTTGACCATTAGAAAGTAGCGAGATAGAGGGCCTCGGTGTAGAGCTGAGAACTAGTTGATACTCGATGCTACACTCATTGAGACCATACTTTCGGAATATTTCGGCTACAAGAAAAGATTGCGTGAGCTGAAACCATGACCGATAAAGGATGGTCAGTGATATTGAGATCCTCTAGAACCCGGTTACTTTTCTCAGACAGGTTTGAAACCAACTTAACTTCAAGAGGGTATTACCTTTGACCTCATGCAAGCCTTAAACCTAAGGGCTTTGTGTGATTTGGTTGTGTTTGCAATACTTGTGTTTGCTATACCTGTGGCTTATAATGACATCATGCATCATAACATGGCATTCATGCTTCATTACACTAACCATTTCAAAGACCAAGGGAATTTATTTTTGTTCTGTTTTGCAGATCATGGCTTCCGTGCATAGAAATACTATCTGAATCAACTTTGTGCAGATACCTTCCCAACTCAAAGAGCTAGTATCAAGAGTTTTTGAAACTTCTACTTTCACTAAGAGACACGGTCAACTTCTCAGCCTGGTTACTTCAAGATTTGATGAACATATGATGAGTGTACTTTGTCAGTTCTTCGATCCCAAGCATCACTGCTTCACCTTTCTAGATTATCCGTTGGTACCCACCTTGGAAGAATTCTCTCAGTTATTGGGCATACCCATTCTTGAACAGGTACCCTTCACAGGTATAGAAGAAGTTCCTAAGCCAGAATTCATTGCCTCAGCTTTGCATTTGAAACGGGCCGACGTGGTATCCAATTGGGAAACTCGAAGTGGAGTCGAGGGTTTTCTATCCAAATTTCTGATAGACAAGGCTCAGCTATTTTGGGATGATATGGATTTTCAGGATTTTTAGGAGGTCTTGGCTCTTCTTGTCTATGGTTTAGTTCTCTTCCCTAATCCGGACTCCTTCGTAGATGTGAATGCTATCAAAATTTTCCTTTCTCGCAACCCTGTGCCCACCTTGCTTGGAGATATTTTGCACGCTCTCCATACTCGTACCATGAAGAGAAGAGGGACTCTTATGTGCTGCATGTCATTGCTGTCGAGGTGGTTTATTTCTCACCTCCCTAAGTCTGTACCGAAGAACGAAGAAGGTTTGGGTTAGTCGCAAAGGATAATGTCACTCGCTCATACGGATATTCTTTGGTGTTCCCGAGCTATGGAAGACATCGCTATTATTGACCGTTGTGGGGAGTACCCTAATGTCCCATTACTTGGTATAAGAGGGGGTATAACTTACAATCCTTGTTTAGCTCTACGAAAATTTGGTCATGCTCGAAGGGATGGTCCCCATGAGTTACTTATTGAGGGCATTGTATTCAACTATGAGGATGATGTTAATGAGTATCTGCGGAGGTTCATACGAGCTTGGGGAATGGTAAACAGATCTGACCCCAAAGAGTTGGGACCAAAGACTTCCATTCCTATGGAGCCTTACCTCCAACGGGTACGAGTTTGGGCCCAAAAACTCATGATGCCTTATGTGGCCGTATTACTAGTGATTGTGGAGCCCACTACTGAAGAAGGCATTCCTTACACGGTTCTTTATCCTTACATGCCCACTGATCTTGGGGAGTTACATAGGTCTTGGATTCAGCTGAAGAATGAGCAGGATACTTATACGGAACAGTTCCATGATCAAGAGAGGAAGGTTTTAAAGCTCACCAGGCAGCTCCAGGAAGAAAGAGTGCTCAATGATTACATCAACACAAAAAGAAAGCGTCCATGGGACTTTTGATTTTTATTTTCTAGTTTTAGATTTGTTTTATTTACTTATTTGTAACGCCTTAAAGGAATTTTGAACCTTCAATTTTAAGCTAATAAAGTTTTTGTTTATTTTTGGTTTGCAAATTTAAATTTCCCGAAGTCTTTGAAATCATTACATACGCATCCCATTATCATACACATCATTACAAGTACCACTACAGGTTTCTTATCTTCTTCGCTGTTTATTTCAGTAGAAATGTCTTCCGATCAAGCCATCAAGGATCTTCAGACACAGAACGCCCAGTTCCAACAGATGTTCATCAGTCTGGCAAAAGGGCAAGAGGATCTAAAAGCCCTCATTCTGAAAGAGAAGAAGAAGAAGAACAAGACCGGTATTCTGAATATGGGCAGAAGGTTTGGAGAAAGTTTGAAGAAACAAACTGATATGACCTCTTCATCCAAGGAAGGGGAGAACCAAGAAGGGGAAAAGGACCCTAGTCCTGCAATCTTTGATAATGATACTGACTACAATGATGAGCAATATCCTTCTGCTGAGGATAGATACAAGCAGTTGGAAGATCGTCTGAGTGCCATGGAAGTTCAGAAGATACCTGGACTGGATTTCGGAGAATTGGGACTGGTATCAAGAGTGGTCATCCCTCAAAAGTTCAAAGCTCCGGTTTTTGCCAAGTATGATGGAGTGTCCTGCCCAAAGCTCCATCTCCGCTCTTATGTCAGGAAGATTCAACCCCACACCACTGATAGGAATTTGTGGGTGCACTTATTTCAAGATAGTCTGTCAGGGACTAAGCTTGAATGGTTCTACCAGTTGGAGGGAGCCAGTGTCCGGAACTGAGAAGATCTTGATGCTTCTTTCTACAAGCAGTATCAGTACAATGCCGACCTTGCTCCCACTCGTACTCAACTCTAGAGTATGTCCATGGGTGCAGGTGAAGGTTTTAAAGATTATGCTCAAAAATGGAGAGACTTGGATGGGAGAGTTCAACCCCCTTTGTCTGATAGAGAGTTGGTTGATATGTTTCTAGGAACGCTATCAGTTCCATTTTTCAATCACTTAATTGGCAGCTCGTCATCTGGTTTCACCGAGCTGATTTTAACTGGAGAAAGAGTAGAAGCTGGAATTCAGAGTGGTAAAATACAGAAGGATGCCTCGTCAAGTTCAGAAAAGAAGCCTTTCACTGGTAAGAAGGAAGCCAGTGCGGTCTATAGTCTGAGGGGCCAAAGCAGATCTGAACACCGTCAAATGATAAATGATGTAGTGATACCAAGACCTGCAGTTGCTCCATAATGCAACAATCAACAAAGGGTGGAAAGACCACAACGACAATTTACCCGCATCAACATGACTTTGGCTGAAGTCCTACCCCATTTATTAAAATCCAACTTGGAAACCTTGAAAGAGGCTCCGAAGAATCCAAACACTACCTCTCCCAGATAAAATCCCAACGCGCGGTGCACCTACCATTCTGAGAGTCCTGGCCATGATACAAATGATTGCTGGGCTCTGAGAAACAAAGTACAAGACTTGCTTGAAGCCAAGGAGATAGAGTTCGATGCTCCAGAAAAGCCAAATGTTGTAACTGCTCCCATGCCCAAACACGGTCATGGAGTTAATGTTGTTAACACTAATTTTTTTGTGACCTCTGTTGAAGAAATTTCTACTCCTCTTATGATTGTTAAGAAGAATTTATTGTTGGCCAGTTTATTTCCGGGTTGTGGTCAAGGTTGCCACATGTGTTCGGTTCTACCTTCTGGTTTCCGTTTGTTGAAGTCAAGTGTTCAGCGCCTGATGAATAATAAAGAGATTTTGTTCGAGAATACTGTGATCCCTGTTGTTCCCATTGAAGACGTCGCTATTATAACCATTTCCACCAATCCTTCCAAGGTTTCCTTGAGAAGACCTATTTGTATTACACTTGTTCAAAGAATTTCTCCGCTAATAATCATTGTTCCTGGTCCCATCCAGTACACCTCAGATAAGGTTGTCCCATGGCACTATGGTGCTGATGTGTACTATCATGGCATTAAGCAAGATCTGAAGAATAAAGAAGTTGATAGTGACGTCAGTAATATTGTCGGGACTAGTAAGGTTACCCGAAGTGGAAGGGTTTTCTCTCCTGAGATTGCTCCGAAGATCATCAATCCTACTGTTATTCCAACTGTTGCTCCAACCAACACTCCTGACATTTCTCCTATTCCTACTCCAGTTATTACCCCTGCTGCTGAGCCATCTGGGACTCGGGGCAAGAAAATTATAGGTGAGCCTGCCCGAACGGAGACACCTAAGAAAATTGTTGTGGAAGCCTCTAAACAAGAAATAGAGGAAATACTAAAGATCATTAAGAAGAGCGATTACAATGTGGTCGAGCAGCTGGGGCAGACCCCATCAAAGATATCCATGTTTTCTCTGCTGTTGTGTTCTGAAGCCCATGCGAAGGCTTTGATTGCATTTCTCAAGACTGCGCATGTGCCGCAGGAAACTTCAGCAGATCAGTTCAAAGATTGTATGGCCAGCCTGACTGTTGACAATGGGCTGGGTTTTTCAGATGCGGATCTGACACCGAAAGGAAGGAAGCATAATGATGCTCTATATGTCTCGATTGAGTGCAGGGACACCACTATGGCTCATGTGCTGGTAGATACCGGGTCTTCACTGAATGTTCTGCCGAAGAAAGCGTTGGACCGTTTGGATTGTGAGAGTTTGACTCTAAAGCCTAGTAACATTGTGGTAAGGGCTTTTGACGGATTGAAGAGAATGGTGCACGGGGAGGTGGACATCCCTCTCAAAGTGGGTTCTCAGACTTTTGGGTCCACCTTCTACGTAATGGATATCAGGTCGTCGTATTCTTACTTGTTGGGTCGTTCTTGGATCCATGAGGCTGGGGCAGTTACTTCAACACTCCATCAAATGCTGAAGTATCCGGTGAAGGGAAAGATTGTCACAGTGTGAGGTGAAGAAGAATATATGGCGAGTCACCTCAATTCCTTCCGCTACGTAGAGATGGACGGGGAATTCATTGAAACTCCTTGTCAGAATTTCGAAAAGGTCCCTCAGATCTTGGCATCAACTGAAGCTATTACCGACAAACTTATGTTGAAGATGGCTTCCCTCAAGGACGTCAGGGCTGTGGTTGAAGAAGGTGGGTGTACCAATTGGGGTCATCTCCCTAATTTCACTCACAAAACTGACAAATTTGGTTTGGGCTTTACTACAGGGGCTCAAAGGGCTGTTAGGCGCGCTCGGGATGGAAGACTTCCTCTACACATCAGCAATCGGGGAATTAATGCAATTGAAGATAGTGAAGAGGATTCAGACATCGACAGCTGGATCTACCCAACAACCAACGGTGGACCGAATAACTGGACGACTAGGGACTTCATACCTGTTTCTTTTATTCTTCAGTAATTGACTCATTTGTTTTAAGATTTATAGTAAAAAATTTGAAACTTTACGGCCCGGTGCCTTGCCCGAGGCACTTTGGTTTTGCTTATGAGGGCTATTATTTGTCATTTCATATATCATTAATAAAGCATTGGGCGTTTCTTGCATACAAATTTTGCGCTCCTTGTTTTTCTTTTCTGTCTCTCACTTTATCAAAACAACTATTCTCTTACACACACTCACATATCATACTGCAGATCCATATCCACTCTGGATCCCATTGTTAACAACTCTGCTACTGCCAGTTATGACTTTAAAAATCCGATCAACCAAGCCGAGGACGAAGGTGAGAACGATTGTGAGGTGCCTAGAGAAATTGCTAGACTATTACAGCAGGAAGAAAGGGCCATACAGCCTCATGAAGAGCCAGTTAAGTAGTGAATTTGGGTACAGAGGAAGACATGAAAGAGGTTAAAATAGGTGCAAATCTGGAGCCTAGTGTCAAACAACGGTTAATACAGATGCTACACGACTATGTTGAGATCTTCGCCTGGTCCTATGAAGACATGCCTGGTTTGGACATTGATATTGTGGTACATCGCCTGCCGACTAAAGAAGACTGCCCTCCGGTAAAGCAGAAGGTCCGTCGTATGCGCCCTGAAATGTCAGAGAAAATCAAGGCAGAGGTCATGAAACAGTTCGACGCAGGATTCTTAGCTGTCACTTCTTATCCGCAATGGGTTTCCAATGTCGTTCCGGTACCTAAGAAGGACAGTAAGGTACGGATGTGTGTGGACTACAAAGATCTGAACAGGGAAATCCCCAAGGATGACTTCCCACTTCCTCACATATATGTTCTAGTCGACAATACCGCATAACACAAGATCTTCTCCTTCATGGATGGTTTTTCTGGCTACAACCAGATCAAGATGGCTCCTGAGGACATGGAGAAGACAACCTTCGTTACATAGTGGGGAACCTTCTATTACAAGGTAATTCCTTTTGGGTTGAAGAATGTTGGGGAAACTTATCAGTGCACCATGGTCTCTTTGTTCCATGATATGATTCACCATGAGATCGAGGTTTATGTTGATGACATGATAGCCAGGTCCCAGACTGAGGAAGAGCACCTTGATCATCTCCAGAAACTGTTTGACAGGTTGCAGACGTACAAGCTGAGGTTAAATCCGAACAAGTGTACCTTCGGGGTAAGATTTGGTAAGCTTCTGGGTTTCGTCGTTAGTGATAAGGGTATTCAGGTGGACCCTGCAAAGGTAAAGGCCATACAAGAGATGTCGGTCCCTCGCACAGAGAAAGAAGTTAGAGGTTTCTTGGGACGCCTAAATTACATTGCCAGGTTCATTTCACATCTGACTGCTACTTGTGAGCCAATCTTCAAGCTGCTGAAGAAAGATCAAGTGGTAAAGTGGAATGATGAATTCCAGACTGCTTTCGAAAGAATCAAGGAATACCTTCAAGAACCACCAATTTTGATGCCTCCAGTCGAAGGAAGACCTTTGATATTATACTTGACAGTGCTAGACAATTCAATGGGGTGTGTGCTGGGGCAGCATGACGAGTCTGGTCAAAAAGAGCATGCAATTTACTACCTTAGCAAAAAGTTTACCGACTGTGAGACCCGATACTCATTTCTCGAGAAAACTTGTTGCGCTTTGGCATGGGCTGCTCGTCAACTGAGACAGTATATGCTGACTCACACTACCTTGTTGATATCAAAGATGGATCCGATCAAATATATTTTTGAGAAACCCGCCTTGTCCAGAAGAATAGAAAGATGGAAGATGATCTTAACCGAGTACGTCATCCAATACACAACCCAAAAAGCAATCAATGGGAGTGTATTGGCAGATCATTTGGCGCATCAGGCCGTGGATGATTACCAGTCCATGAATTTTGAGTTCCCAGATGAAAATATCATGTTGGTGACTGACTACGAAGAACCTGGACCGGATGAAGGACCCGAGGAGGGATCCCGATGGTCTATGTATTTTGATGGAGCCTCAAACACATTGGGTAACGGCATTGGCGTTGTAATTATATCTCCCAAGGGCTATCATACTCCGTTCACCGCCCAATTATGTTTTAACTGCACCAATAATATGGCGGAGTATGAAGCGTGTATCATGGGTCTTCGAGCTGCTATTGACCTGAGGATTAAGTTCTTGAGTGTATTCGGAGATTCCGCTCTGGTGATAAGTCAGATCAAAGGCGAGTGGGATACGAAGCACCCGAATCTTATTCCTTACAAAGAGTATGTACTGACATTGCTCCCACACTTTGAGGAGGTAACCTTTGAACATTTCCCAAGAGAGGAGAATCAGTTAGCGGACGCGCTAGCTACTATGTCTTCTATGTTCAAAGTTAGGTGGAACAATGAAGCTCCCCAGATTACCATTGAGAGGCTGGATGAACCCGCACATTGCTGTAATATTGAGACTAAAGAGGTAGCAGATAAACCCTGGTTTCACGAGGTAAAGAGGTATCTTAAGGCTCAAGAATACCCCAAGGAGGCATCTGTTAACGATAAGAAGTTTCTGAGAAGGTTCGCTGCGAAGTTCTTCATCAGTAATAGAATCCTCTATAAGCGTAACCATGATTCAACCTTACTGCGGCGTATAGATAAGAGCGAGGCAGAAAGGATCATGGCAGAGTTACATGAAGGTACCTTCAGAACTCATTCCAGTGGACATACCATGGCAAAGAAAATCCTACAGGCAAGATATTACTGGTCCACTATGGAAGCCGACTGTTATCAGCACTCTCGAACCTGTCATATGTGCCAAGTCTATGCTGATAAGGTGCATGTACCTCCGGTTCCCCTGAATGTTTTGACGACTCCCTGGCCTTTTGTGATGTGGGGTGTTGATATGATCGCCGAAATCAGACCTACCGCGTCTAACGGGCATCGTTTCATTCTGGTAGCCATTGATTACTTTACAAAGTGGGTTGAGGCAGCTTCCTTTGCTACAGTAACCAAGAATGTCGTGGCGCGGTTTATCCGACATAATCTGATCTGTCGATATGGTGTACTAGAGAAAATTATTACTAACAATGGTACAATCTCAATAACACACTGATCACCGAGCTCTGCAAACAATTCAAGATACAACATCACAACTATTCTCCCTACCGACTGAAGATGAATGGCACTGTTGAAGCGGCCAACAAGAACATCAAGAAAATTGTGCAGAAGATGACGGTAACATACAAAGACTGGCACGAGATGTTACCATTCGCTCTTCATGGGTACCGTACCTCAGCACAGACGTCGACAGGGGCAACACCCTACTCTTTGGTGTATGGCATGGAGGCAGTCCTACCCATAGAAGTCCAGATATCCTCTCTCGGGATTATAAAGGATGCGGGTTTGAACAAAGACAACTGGATCCAAACCCGACTTGATCAGCTGAATCTAATCGATGAAAAGAGACTTACTGCTATCTGTCATGGTCAGACGTATCAAAAGAGAATGATCAAGGATTTTAAAAAGAAAGTCAGACGTCAAGAATATCAAGTCGGGGATCTAGTGATCAAACGCATTATACTACCGCAAAGTGATCCCAGGGGCAAATGGACCCCCACATACAAAGGACCATTTATGGTTAAGAACATTTTCTCGGGAGGAGCTATGATTCTAACCACTATGGATGGTGACGACCTTCCTTACCCCGTCAATGCAGACATAGTGAAAAGATACTACGCATAATCAAAGACCCGCTAGGTTGACTGGCCTAGGAAAAAATAAGGGCTTCCCGGGGAACTAAAAGGGTTCAGGAAAAAGTAAGGGATGAAAATGAAAAAACTGTACACTCGACAAGTCAAAAACCTGAAAAGGCAACTTGAGAAAAAAAGGGTATCCCGGTGGACTGGAAACCCGAAAGGGCGGTCCAGGAAAAAATTAGGGATTGAAGCGTAACACTATGTCTCATTGGATCATCTCGCAACCAGACTTCGGTATCAACTATCAAGCTCGGACAACGCCAATCAATCTGATCCACCTTCAGCCAAGTAGCAAAGTGATGAGACACTTGAAGATATAAAGGAAATAACAGAGTTGGAACCCAATGGGGTCGTTTCACATAGCTGTTTTTCTTTCTTTTTACACAAATTGTATAATTTCTGACTTTCGACAGCATTCTCTTAATAGGACGTCAGCCTCTTTGTACACAAAACGCCTATTACAGGCCAACTTCAAAAATCAATACAATTCATTTTCACAAGAAATTTCAATTTGTTTTTATTTTTTCTGTTTTGTTTCGCAAGAACGTCCAGTGGTTTATTTTTTATATATGCATTTGAAAATGATTGTTGTTCATAAGGATTTACATAAGAAATAAAAGACGATTACTCGTAATTCCAGAAACAGGGAAAACAAGAAGTACCAAACCTCACAGTTACTCTGCTCATCAGGTACCGGGATAGAGCCAGCTTGAGAACATGAGTAGTGGTACATACACTCCCCACAGGGTAAGAAGTATCCAAAGACAGTGGTGTTAACTTTCCCTAATAGGACATAACTCTCCCCAGCCGAGGTTCACAAGCGGGAGTGAGTCAGTAAATTTTTCCCCAAGCAGAGTTTATTTCTCCCACAAGCAGAAATTCAATCTTCAACATAATTCATTATCACCAGCAACGGAAATTCATCCCCAGCTGAGTTTATTTCTCCAAGTCAGCAGATCTATCAGAAGAGTATCTCCTCTCCAACAGAGTTATTCCCCGCAGAGTTATCCTCAGACAGGGTCTCTTCCGACAGAATATTCACCAGCCGAATGGAGGTGAATCCCCAACAAAAGTAGAGGAACTATTTTTTTATAGAAGTCAGGGATTTATTTTCCTGGACTCAGATTATTACGTCAGCATTTCATGTTCATACATCATGACATATGCATACATTACATATAACATAATCTCAGTTATTTTGAGAACCTCATCACAATGCATCTCATGCATCGCACATAACTAATCCTGTATTTCTTTCAGGAAAGACAATTATTATCAATAATTTCCAGCAGGTCCATGATCAACACTCAAAGCTAAACAAGAGTAATCATCGGTGCGACAAAAGCAACCTTACCCCGGTTCATCTTGAAGTTTTACACAAACTAATAACCTTACCCCGTTTCATTCTGAGGTTTTACACGAACTCATCACAAGGCGACCTCACCCAGGTTCCCTCTGCAGTTTTACCCAAACTCATTTCGAAGTAACCCTACTATCCAAGTTCCTTCTGATAACCCTACTATTCAGGATTTCATATCGAAGTAACCCTACTATCCAGGTTCCTTCTCACAACCCTACTATCCAGGCTTTTATATCGATGTAACCCTACTATCCAGGTTCCTTCTTACAACCCTACTATCCAGGATCTCATATCTAAGTAACTTTACTATCCAGGTTCTTTCTCACAGCCCTACTATCCAGGCTTTCATATCGAAGTAACCCTACTATCCAGGTTCCTTCTCACAGCCCTACTATCCAGGCTTTCATATCGAAGTAACCCTACTATCCAGGTTCCTTCTCACAACCCTACTATCCAGGCTTTCATATCGAAGTAACCCTACCATCCAGTTTCCTTCTCACAGCCCTACTATCCAGGCTTTCATATCGAAGAAACCCTACTATCCAGGTTCCTTCTTACAGCCCTACTATTCAGGCTTTCATATCGAAGTAACCCTACTATCCAGGTTCCTTCTCACAGCCCTACCATCCAGGCTTTCATATCGAAGTAACCCTACCATCTAGGTTCCTTCTCATAACCTTACTATCCTGGTTCTTCCTCTCTTATCCCCAGACAGTAGTCCAAAACACTATAAGACCGGGACCCGATCAAACGCGATTGATTTCGCATCTCTCCAGCAAGTCGCGGTGCAGCATATACCCCGACCAGATACGCAGTTCACTTCTGCTTCCCCAAGCTGGAGTTATTCCCCAATAGAGTAACAGACAACTGAAGCTCTTAAAACTCTATTTCTCCCAAGACAGAGACCAACATTCCCCAACAAAGTCCTCCTCAACAACAAGTATGCGGGTTCTTGCAAAGGAATCTCTTATGCGATCGACACCTCTTAGGATGGCATCTTTAAGCCCATCCCCGACAATCTTCAATCCTCAACTTCCAAAGGGCGTCTGTAAGCCCATTCCCGATATCACAAGTCAAGTGCCACTTCATGCGAGTGCAAATTTCTGGGCACTCTAGTGTTCAATCATCTTCCACCTTCAGATCACGAAAGGCAGAGCAGCCAATCTACATCTTCAAGTTTAAGAAGATTGAACAGGGGCAACTGTTGTACCCCAAAATTTGCCCTCCCATATTACTCAACTCATGGCAAGTGAGGTCCCTAAATTGCTCAAGGAAGTTCAAGAGTTGATCAGACAAACTCTCTCCTAAGACAGTATACCTCAAATTAAGGTTTCCATCTTCATCAAGATGTGTGAACCAAAAAGGACTAAAATTCTCACCATTGTCCTAATATGTTCTCAAGATCATCCATGTCAAGTTTCAAGCCTTGCAGAAGAAGTTTGCTCAGTCAATTGCTCAAATGCCTGAAAATCAACTGTATTAGGTCAAAATTCAACTGTGGCCCACATACAGTCAAACTTCAAGTTTTTTGGTCAAACATCCTTATTTTGAAGTATTATCCATCATTTGATCAAGGGTTGATCATTATTCCTCAAGGATTGCTCACAATTCATCAAAACCCAAAAGTTGCTAAATTAGGGTTTTGTAGGAAAAGTCAACTCAACTTTGACCAAACATAACTTTCTCATACTTTATCAGAAATGACCCATACAAAGCTCATTTTAAAGAGGATGAAATTAACTACAATTCATCTTCATCTCCCAAGCCCATAATATGCACTCAGAAAAAGATATGAATTTTGACATTATAGGTCCTTTTGAAAAGTCAACAAAAACACCTTTTGGGTCAAAGCTTCATACATGAACACGGAAGTGTCAATTGATATGAGACCAAAAGGGTTGTTTAGAGAACATCCTAAGATTTCTAAAAAGTCCAAGAACACCTCTCTAGGGTCAAAATTGAGAGAATTATGCATTGGCCAAGTTGACCATTTTTGCAAAATTGCCAAAAGTCAAATGTGCTCAAATTTGCATTTTTTGCTAAATGGGCCCAACTGTTTATGCTTGCATCTCAATTATAATGTGGTCCACGACTCAAATCTTCACTCACCCATTATGTTCTTCATTTTTCAATTTATTTTGATTTTTCATTAATTTAAAAGTGAATTAAATCAAATAAATGATGAAAATTAACAAAGATATGATTTGATTTGTTTTTTTTGACAGTTTGGAAATCAAGATATGCTGAGTTTACAAGATCAATTCGAGTTAAGGCCAATTGGTACAAGAAAGACATGATTTGGCTCAAAATAGGAACATATCATATAGTTTGAAAATCAAATCAAATCTTGGATAAATGCAAGGATTCATTCCAAGTTTGTTAACCTAATTTACTCTAGGTTATATAATGAAGAATTCCATATCAAAAAACAAGGGTTAGAGGTCATGAGAGGCATAGAACAAAACTCAAAAATCTTGACAAAAAGTGAGGTTCGGTTTGCAGGTTAGAGGACCTTTGAGAGCAATTCAAGGCCAGCCATCACATCCTGGGCGTACACTGAAGCCATCTCCACCATTTGCAAGGTCTGAAGCACTCAGAATTCGCCTCTATACCTCACTTGGTTTGCAAGCTTTTTCAAATTTGATTATTGCAATTTACGTATCATTAGCACTTTTGATTGTTATATTCATGTTTGTCATCATGTTTGCAAGCTAACCATGCCATTTAATTGCATTTTTGATGCCTGTACGTGATGTTGCCATTGCTAGGGTTTCTGTGTTCGTTTTAGGGGTTTTCAGTACAGGCAAAATTGGGCCTTGATTCAGGTACCATGATGCTCGTGAGGATGAGACGAGTTGATTGGTATCAGTACTTTGCATTTATCTTGCTTGTATGCAATTTTTGAGATGAACAGGTTTATAGTTACGCACAAATGTCCGTAGGTAAAAGTATTTTACCTAAGGCGACGGTCCAGTCTAAAAGATCAAATTGTCCCGTTTGAATGTTGCCTCAGAAATGTTGTCTCGGAAAGATCTTAAGACTCTAGGGTTACTACTAAGGCGTCTAACATTGCTTTAGTGACCGTACGTCCCTTTCGAATTGAGCCTTACAAATCCATCGACGGTGCTACCTACTCCTTAAATAGTGGGATAACGCTGTCTAAAGGAAACAAGAATAGAAACGATCTTTTTTCGAGTAGGTAGAATCTTAAGTACTTTCTCAAATAAAAACTTTTCACACTTACACCTTTCAAAACAATTTTCAAAACAACTTCGTCACACTCTTGAGGACTGATACAAGGGTTATCACGAAGTAAAACTTTTCAAAACAAAGCACACAAACACAAGCAATTTAAAAATGAGCAAGTACCTAAGAGCCCATGGAAAACCATAGATAGAAAGGGTGCTAACACCTTCCCTTTCTATAATCTACCCCCCATACTCAAAATCTCGAAAAAGGATTTTTTTCTGTACTTTTTTCCTTTCCGGTTGGATGAAATAAAATTAGGTGGCGACTCTTGCTTATCGCGACATTTTGCGAACACAAAATGCAAAATGCAAACTAGTATTAAATAGTCGGTTTTGCCACCGTATCATAACAACCATCGTTGTTGTTGTTGCCAGCATCAGCGAAATAAACATTTTGACCATCGTTGTTGACTTGGTCGGCCATGATGATCGGAAGGTTAAAGGTTGCTTTAGTCTTGAATTGAAAGACGGGGAAGCTGGATTCACACAGATGGTGCCACTGATCGTACCTAATCAGAAGGAATCGTCAATGGCCCATGATCTTGAGTTGAACGGTAGTTGAAAGTGAAGTGGAAGGGGTGTTCCTGCAAGGTATTCCGATGCCAAAGTAAGAATGGGTACACTCAGAGTGAAAGTACGAAAGTGAGTAAGTGAATGAATACCTGACCCTCTCATGTGAGAGGTTATTTATAGCCCCCAGCACTGGGCCAAGATCTTTATTATTGGGCCAATAATGAGGCCCAATAACGAAGACTTCCAGGGTTACATAAGTAGTGGAGTCCAGCACGTGACCTCTTCCCTGGTCAAGTGCTTCGAGATAATAGGGAAATTGAACCCATTATTCTCGGTGGGAAGGATGACGATTATGAATAACTATGGGCCATGTTCGCCTAACGTGCACGTGGGGAAATCCCCAACGGTTGTTGGTTTAGTCTGGATGTCATTGTGCCTTAGCAGAAGCGCTGAATTGGGCCTCTCCAATGGTGGGCCAAGTGCCAGCGAAGCACGGAAAACAAACAAACCAACATTTTCGACAAGAACTACAAAGTTCTGATTCCCCTTGGGATACGTAGGCACAGGGTTGCAAAATTCTCACAAACTCAACTAATAAAACCCTTTTTCTTTTTCCCAATAATTTATTCATGCATTCTTAGCAAGTTATAGCTTATGATAGACACACCCTTAGAAACAAACAACCAAAGTGGATCTCATTGAGTACAACAAATGTGAGGGGTGCTAATATCTTCCCCTTGTATAACCGACTTCCATACCTTTCTCTTGGTTGCGTTGACCACTTTATCATTCCTTTTGGATTTTCTCGATGTTTTCCCTTTCCTTCTGGATAAATAAAGTTAGATGGCGACTTTGTGTTTTTTTTTGCAGTGCGACACTCAGTTGCACTACCATTTACCATAATTGACATATGACTATTAAAGACACCCGTTTCTATCCACTGCATCCATCTTTACCCAAATCCCATACTTCTCAACATACACCTCAGAAAATTCCAATCTATGCAATCATATGCTTGTGCAAAATCAACCTTAAATAACATGCATTCCTTCTTTTCCCTTTTAGCAAAATCCAGAATTTCATTAGTGACCAGTAAGTACACCATCCAAAATCTGTCTCCCTGGTATAAATGTTGTTTGGTTGTAAGATACTACCTTCTAAATTACTCTCCTAAGTCTTGAAGCCAATAACTTAAAAGTTAATATATATATATATATATATATATATATATATATATATATATATATATATATATATATATAGCCTATGAGGGATATATGTATGAAATTATTAATGCATTGAGGATTATCTACTTTGAGTATCAGTGCTAAAAAATATGAAGTCATGGCTTTAGGTAACTTATCCTTATTATAAAATTCCTGTACAAATTTTATCTCCCCAATCACTTCCCAATTTTTTTAAAGGAAATCCATGTTGAAGCCATCAGGACCTGGGCTTCTGTCAGCTTCACAGTCAAATACTACCTCTCAGATTTCTTCTTTTAAGAACCATCCCTCCAAACTCATACTTTCTTCAAACCTCGGTTTCTTAAATTCAATCCCATTCATGTTAGGCCTATGAATATTCTACTTTTGAAATCTTCCTGCAAAGTAATATTTACATACTTCTCTTGCAACTTCTACTTCCTCCACCCAACCTGAATCGGTTTGAAGAGAAACAATAGAATTCCTCCTAAATCTAGACTTCAACATAGAATGAAAATACATTGTGTTCATACCCCTCTCCTTAATCCATCTCAGTCTAAATTTATGATTTAAAATGCTCTCCTTAAAATGTAGATGTTTCCAAATGGACTCAACCATTATCTTTCTCCTCACTTCCACTTCCTAATTTAGATGACTATTCATACTCATCATATCCTTTTCCAGTTTATTCAATTCCTCAAACCTTTCCTCTATATTCATATATATCTAACCAAATATCACTTTATTCCACCATTTTAGTCTATTCTTTAGAAAGTTAAATTTTTTTAATGACAAAGTGTTTTTCCCCACATCCCCAAAAGACTCCCATTCAATCCTAACAAAACTTAGAAATTATGCATGATCATACTAGTATGTGTATACTTTGAAAGGCATTGACCCCTAATCAAGCAGAGTAGCCTTGACCCATACAGGCCTATGATCTGATATTTCCTTGTTGTCTGGTACTTGACCCACAATCTTCCATTTACTAACAATCCCCTCGAACAATAAGAACTCGTCAAGCCTACTACTAGCACTCTCTTCAAAATTTATCCTGGTAAAAATATTCCCTACCACTGAAAGATCTATTAGTTCCATAAGATCAATGAAACTACTAAATTCCTCCATTTCAACATTTCTATCACACTTACTCTTACCCCTTCTTTCTTCCTTGACTTTTGTTGCATTAAAATCACCCAATCCCCCACTCTCCGGGGTTTAAGGAATTTTTGCATTGTAATAGGTCTTATTGTTGAAGATCTATTCATTTAAGATTTAATGATAAATAATTTAATAATAATATGTCAAAGCTAGTTGAAAAATTTGCACATATCAAAATACTAGAGATACCCGATTCAAGAACCTCCGGACAAAATACACTTGATAATGATAATGATGCATCTAGTGAAGAAGACTTTAGATAAAAATTTATTCTTTTTTGTTAACTTTGAGATTTGAATATTGCAATTTTTAATTAAAGAAATTTGAGAAATAAATGTTGCAAATTTTAATTAAAGTAATAATAATAAAAATCAACATTCCATTTAATTAAAACTAAATAAAAAATTTGATTCTTGGAGAAATAAAATTTGACCAGTAAATCGTTCTTCTGAACTACGAAATCAGATTAGTCGATTGACTGAATAGATCGAAATAAGTTGGCTAAATCCAAAAAAAAAAAAACTAAATAAAAAGTTAAAGATTTTAAAAATTAAAAAATTTGAATGTTAGATACTCATACACAAAATACATATATCTCTAGTAGTCATGCATATCAATTACCAAGAACACCACAAAATACATGTGGGACATCACTAATATATCTTCTCTTAAAATGAAATACTATTTATTTTTCATATATTAACTATGAATGTTGGAATCATACATATGTCATGTGAAAATAAATAATATTTTGAATTTTGTATCTATATATTCTATCAAATAACTATTTTTTTCAACGATCACATAATATTTTATATTTCCACACTTAGACATAAGATACCATCAACATTAATTATTTCTATAGTCTCTTGTTTATATATTTTACTCATTCTTTAGTATTTTGTTTTCTTTTTATTTATTTATTTATTTATTTGGTTATACATGTTTAAAAATATAAATGATATTAATTCAACTACACAATTATCTTCTTAGCATTATAATGCAAATTGATGTCTTCTAACTATTTACTTATACTATTAAAAATGTTCCAAATATATTGGAAAATTTTCTTTCTCTTCTCTTACGTTATTGGCAAAGTTTTCGTCAATTTGTGTCAATAAGATCTTTGCCATTATTTTGCTAAACACCAAGTATTTTCATTAGGCTAAAAGTATAGATTTTTTTCATCAACAACCTTAGTCGACAAGAGCATTCACTTGTTAAAGAAAAGAGAGTCATCTAATCCATTTACTCACTTTCCCTCAGTTTCATTTGTATTTTTCTACTACTCCCATCCAATAAACAAATATTTTAAAATTTTTTGCAGTTTTTACCTCATCAATAAAAACACAAACAATGCATTTTTCATCTTAACATTATCTCCAGATTTAAAGACCTTAACGCAAACACATATTTTTATTTGCAAAAACTGTAAATATCACGAATGAGCCGATTTTAGGACTTCTTCTATAAAAAATTAAAATTAAAGTTTAGTAAGCCCCTCTTTATTTCATTTTTATCATAATTTTTGCCTTTTTTAATTTAATTTTTTAGTAACATGAAAAATATTTTTTTTACCTCTTACTACAACTAATTATTAATTTTGTTGATGTGACACAAATATATTAGATTTTTTCTTCAATTTTTCAAAATCACGTCACATTAATCAAAGCAAATATGTATTCATCTAGCAAATTATTTAATTAAAACAAACAAATACTACATAAATATAATTAATGATTAAACTATTTCAAAAATAATATCAATTAAATCATTAAACTCTTAGAAAATAAATAAATATCACAAAAATGATTAATTTCTAAAAACTATTTGAATCATAAATTTTGAATGCATAGCTTTTTTTAAATATATTTCTCTAATTCTTAAAAAATAAAAAATAATAAAATGAATTAGGAGAAATCATTGAAGATTTTAACCAATAAAACTCATAACGTTAGCAAGAAATATTACAACCGAAAGTGATAATGCATAAGATCTAAACACAAAACAAAAAGATACATAAGAGCTAAACAAAAATAAAAAATTCACCGTGGTTAGAGTTTTACTAAAATCAAAGTGATAAATATAAACCATTAAGAAAAAAAAACTTGAATGAAAACCATTAATGTTAATATGAAAACCTGTAAATCATTTAACAAATAAATCACCCTAAAAAATAAAAATAAACCTAAAAAAATAAATTTGAGATTTAATTAGGCTAGTGGTGAGAGAATTTAATAGAAAAAAGATTGATTAAAGTCTTCTGCATGTAAGGATAACTTTGTTGAATTTGGAGGGTTGAGATATTAACTCTAATATTTATGGTATTAAATAAACATAAAAGTTTGATAGCAGTTATGTTTCATAAAATTTTAATTCATGGATTAGTTATTTTGATGAAAATATATTTATACTGAATTTAAAAATTAGTGAACATATAATTGAATTAGTTCATTGTAGAATTTACTGAAATGATTTGAATTCATGTTTGGTTGAATTCATGTCTAGTTATAATTTCATGTATGTTAGTATTATGAAAAATATTGGAAAGAGATAACAATAATAATGTTTTGGACTGGGCACACCTTGGCCCAAAGCGCATATAAGGGCCCAATCCAAGCAGGCTCTTCGGGGAATGCTCAACAACGGGTCACCACTGACGTGCTCGACAACAGACTGTAGCCACTACGCCCGCCATTGCCCACGACACACAGTGTCCACGATCAAGGGAACTCCAGCTCGAGGCCTGCTCGAGCACCCTCCCCGTAGGGCAGATTCTATCCATTCTGACCGTTATCAAATCCTCTAAACTCCGGAAAGACCGCGTCTTCGTCCCTCCTTATTCTTCGCGGAGCACCACCAGGAAGGGGACCACGTGCGGGCCCCCACTACGCACGTAGAACCTGGCAGTTCCTTTATTGGGCCAGTTCTGGTCAGCCCAATGAGGGGACTTTGGCTCAGCACTGGGGGCTATAAATACCCTCTGTTCCCAGAGGGTCAGGTATTCATCTATTACGCACCTATACATTTTTCGCCTGCTCATTCCGCCACTCATTTTAGCATCGGAGTGTCTTGCAGGTACCCCCCCCCCCCATCTCGCTCAACTTCAGCTCGAGCCAACCGTGACGGTCTAAGTCTGATCCGGTAAGATCAGTGGCACCGTCTGTGGGAAACTAGCTTCCCCGTCTTGCAAACTCTCGAAGACCAAAGCTCAAAATCACCTCCTGCCGTCATGGCTGACCAAGTTCGGGATGACCAGAACGTCCGCGTCGTCAACGTCAACAACAACCCCGCGGATAAAAACGGAATTCCCGACAACGCCGACAACCCCTGCCACAGCGCACTCCCTGGGGGCACCATCCACGGTCCCTCGGTCCACCGCGATGGAGCTACTGCCTCATCTTCTTCAGTCCGTCCGCCACTCGAAGAAGACAATACGACTCCCCCAAACTATCTAGCTGCCCAATTTCAGGAAGTCCATGTCCCTGCCGGGGCAGATGCCACGACCCGCGCACTATTCGCGGCAATCAATCAAACCAACTACCTCATCTTTGTCCAGGGGGAAAGATTGAAGGCGCTAGAAGACGACAGAAGACCAACGAGGAGACACAGGAGACCTCAGACCCCACCTCCTTGAGTAACAGAGGTACATCTCCCGTCTCCCCCGTGGAGACAATACAGAGACACCTCCTGAAGCCCGTCGCCCCGACCGTCGGGGAGACGACCCCCCTTGGAGAGGCAACCCATCATTGAAGCCGGGAGGGTGCAACCATGGTCCCATACGACAAGAAAGAAGACACCCTGGAGACAGGCACAGGAGAATAGACCAACGAGCATCCTGCTCGAGGGGCACCCAACACGACCAGGACCGTCGGGCCCGACAATATCTCAGGTCCTCGTCCCTATCCCTAGAGCGAAGTGACGAGGACGACCCCCGCGGTCCCCTTTCACAAGCCATCATGGAGGCGCCCATTCCCCCGGGCATGGAGAAGCCTCCACATCTGAAAGAATACGATGGAGTCACGGACCCAGTCGACCATATAGACAGGTTCGAGGCTATGCTGCATTACCATAATGTCGGGGGACCCATCAAATGCCGGTTGTTTCCCACGAACCTCAGAAAGGCAGCAATGGATTGGTATAAAGGTCTCGCCCCAGGATCAATCACCTCGTGGCGAAACCTGAAGAATCAATTCGTAAGTTCGTTCACCGCGTCTCGGCGACATCCAAAGACTGAGGCAGCACTCGAGGACATCATCCGGAGACAGGATGAAACCTTGAGAGAATTTATCAATAGCTTCAATCGCGAAGCCATACAGGTCCCCTACGCGAAATTCAGAAAGGCGGTGGGCATCGAACCACCCCGAGCATTCGATGCTCTCCTCGAGAAGGCTCAAGCATATATGGATTACGAGGAAAGGGAAGCAGCCAACAGAGCCCGGGACCCCAGAACTCGCGGATCCAGCAGCAACCCGCGCCAAGAGGACGCCCCTCCTCGACGAGTCGGGGAGAAAAGAAAAGAGGTCAGACCCCAAGAAGTCCGAGAACAGAGAGGACCCTCGGGGTGTTTCACAGAATACACTCCGCTCACGGCTTCCCGCGAGCGCATCTTGGCGGAGTGTGCCAGCACGGATTTCAAAGATGGCGGCGTCAAGTGCCCCCGACCAGCTCCTGCCAAGCCCGGAGTAGACAAGAACAAATACTGTCAGTACCATAGGAGCCATGGTCATCTGACTGAAGACTGCGTCCACCTCAAGGACGCCATCGAAACCCTCATCAAGGGAGGAAGGCTCGCCCAATACCGATGAAACGATGCTCCTCGTCGCGACGCCCGGGAGACGAGAGAGCTGGAGGAGGACGCCCGACCATCTGACGAATCGATCCCCATCCAGTCCTCCTTCTCCGTCACCAGACCGGAGGACTTCTCCGTCCCCGAACACCTGCAGGAGCCGCTCACGACACACAGCAGGTGGGAATACTTTCCCTCCACCATGGTCATCAATGGTGGAGGATTCAACGACCTAACCATCAATTCGGCCAAGAGGAAACTGGATGAACTGGTCGACTCGGCACCTCCTCAGACGGTAACCTTTGAAAGGGTGAAAGGTAGGTCAGAGCCTATCACCTTTTACCTCGAAGAGCTCCCCAGAGGAGCCCCCAACGCGGTCATTCCTCTGCTGATAAGAGCAAGAATGGCTAACTTTGACGTGCACCGCGTCCTCATCGATGAAGGAAGTTCCGTCGATGTGATGTACAGTCAATTATTCCAGACTCTGCAGCTAGACGACTCGCACCTCTCGCCGTATGTGGGATCAGACTTACAGGGATTCAACGGCTCGACCTCCAAACCTTGGGGATATGTTGAGCTCATGGTTACCTTCGGCGAGGGCACGATGATGAGGCAGGTCAAGGTGCGCTTCCTCGTCATCAACTGCCCGTCCCTCTACATCTGCATCCTGGGGAGACCAACACTGGCAGAACTGACCGCAATACCCTCCACCGTCCACTTGAAGATGAAATTCTACACCAAGAGGGCACGGGTCTCTACCATCCAGGGGGACCTGGCCGCTGCTCGAAGGTGTTTCAACGCCGCATCCAAGGGACGCGACACTGTCGACACTGGGACAAGGCCCGCCAAGAGACCAGCAACGACACGACAAGAGCCCGACAAACCAGAGCCCGTCAAAGCAAAAGAGCAGAGAGCTCCCCCAAAAGTCGACTCCATAGCTCTGGATGCCCGCTTCGATCAGGACGAACCTCCGAACGGCGAGCAGATCCCCCTCCGACCAATTCTGGACGGGGACTTCGAGCTCGTCCCCCTTAGCGAGGACCTAAGCAAAGGAGTGAAGATTGGTACCGACCTCCCTGACCTGGCGAGGAAGCAGATCAAAGCCTGCTTGCGCGAGAATGCTGACTTGTTCGCATGGAGCGCCGCAGAGATGCCCGGACTCGACCCCGAGGTCGCCTATGATCGTCTCGCCATAGATCCAGCCGCTAAGGCAGTAGTACAACGTAGGCGTAGGCAGTCTCCGGAGAAAACGGATGCTGCTGAAAAAGATGTAAAAGACCTCCTAGAGGCGAATTTTATTTCTGAAGCCTGGTATTCAACCTGGATGTCAAATGTTGTACTAGTTAAAAAGAATAATGGAAATGGCGGATGTGTGTTGATTATACCAATCTCAATCAGGCATGCCTGAAGGATGCTTTTCCTTTACCGAACATAAATGTGCTGGTCGATAACTCAGCCGG
The DNA here is from genome assembly GCA_948472305.1 of Vicia faba. Classification (NCBI taxonomy): domain Eukaryota; kingdom Viridiplantae; phylum Streptophyta; class Magnoliopsida; order Fabales; family Fabaceae; genus Vicia; species Vicia faba. Next base: position 1,000,872,067 of record OX451735.1, read on the forward strand.
TTACAAAATACTGTCGTTCATGGATGCCTATTCAGGCTATAACCAAATCCCAATGGCCATGGGCGACAAGCATTGCACTGCCTTCATGACCATCTCAGGCAACTATTACTACAACGTAATGCCATTTGGACTAAAGAACGTAGGGGCAACTTACCAACGTATGATGAACAGAGTGTTCCACAAGCAAATCAGAGACATGCTCGAGGTTTACATGGACAACATGATCGTCAAGTCCCGGGCAGACACTGATCACACTTCCCATCTCAAAGAAGTCTTCGCCCAAGCAAGACAATGCAAGATGAGGTTCAATCCCGAGAAGTGCACATTCGGGGTCAAGGCAGGGAAATTCCTCGGGTTTTACCTAACATAACAAGGAATTGAAGCCAATCTCGACAAATGTCGAGCCTTCTCCGACCTCCCGACACCCACGTCGAAGAAATCAATACAAATCATGAACTACATGCTTACCTCGCTGTCCCGCTTCGTCGCGAGATCCGCTCAACACGCCCTCCCCTTCTTCAAACTCCTTCGCAAAGAGGCAGCCTTCGAATGGGTAGAGGAATGTGAACGAGCGCTGCGCCACCTAAAACAAAGTCTATCCCAACCGCCCGTACTGTCTCGACCAGTCGACGAGGAACCTTTGTTCCTATACTTAGCCGTTTCGAACGAAGCCATCCGCGTGGCCCTCATTCGCGAAACCACGGACGAGCAGAAACCCGTCTATTTCACAGGCAAAGCCCTACAAGGACCCGAGAGCAGATACCAACAGATAGAAAAAGTATCTCTAGCTCTTGTCAACACGGCAAGGAGACTCATACACCATTTTCTGGCCCACACAGTCATAGTACGAACCGACCAACCGATAAAACAACTCTTAGGTCGACCTGACATGGCGGGCCAAATGTTGAAATGGTCCTTGGAACTCTCCGAATTCGACATCCAATACGAGAGCAGGAAAGCTCTAAAGGCATAAGCCCTGGCCGACTTCGTCACGGAAATGACCACTCACAACCCGCCCGCAGGGAAAGAGCACAAGTGGACCATCTTCGTCGATGGAGCTTCAATATCGTTCAGAAGCGGCACGGGGATCCTCCTAGAAAATGAGGAGGGCGTAATGATCGAGCACTCCTTAACCCTCTCCTTCCCAACTTTGAACAACCAAGCAGAGTACGAGGCCCTGCTCACAGGACTGAGGCTAGCCAAGGACCTAGGAGCACGCGAAGTACAAATTTTCACGGACTCTCAACTTGTTGCTTCCCAAGTCCAAGGGAGTTACCAAGCTAAAAACGACAACCTCGTTGAATACCTAAACTTAGTCAAAGAACACATGAAGAAGTTCGACCGAGCAGAAATATCACACGTCCCACGCGAGCAAAACACAAGGGCCGACATACTGTCCAAGCTCGCAAGCACAAGAAAGAAGGGAGGAAACAAATCTGTCATACAAGAATCCCTGTCGCGCACGAGCATCGAAAGGACCTCGACCCTAGTCGAGGTGCACGCCATCGGAGACACCTCGTGCTGGATGACCCCGGTGTACAATTTTCTGACAAAGGGCGAGCTCCCTCTGGACCAGACAGAGGAGACCACAACGAAACGACGGGCGTGCTCCTACGTGGTGCTTGAGCATAAACTGTACCACAGGGGATTCTCCATTACCCTCATGAAGTGCGTCGACGAATCCACAGTCCCTGAGGTATTACGGGAAATACACGAAGGGATTAACGCCCAACACATGGGCGGTAAGTCCCTGGCGAGGAAAGCTCTACGAGCGGGGTACTATTGGCCGACTATGCAGCAGGATGCCAAAGATCACGTTAAGAAGTGCGACAAGTGCCAAAAGCACGCCGACATGCATCTCGCCCCCCTCACGAGCTGAGCATACTGTCGTCCCCGTGGCCATTTGCGTGGTGGGGGATGGATATCCTCAGACCATTTGCACAAGGGACTTACCAAAACAAGTTCCTTATTGTGGCCGTGGATTACTTCACGAAATGGATAGAGGCGGAGGCTCTCGCGAAGATCACCTCGCACAACATCCTCTGTTTCTACAAACGAAACATCCTCGCCAGGTTTGGAATCCCTAAGGCGTTGATCACAGACAACGGCACCCAATTCACCGACCACGGGTTCCTAAACTTCGTTACCAAACTAGGAACCAAACAACATTTTACCTCGGTCGAGCACCCCTAAACTAACGGGCAAGTCGAGGCCGCCAACAGGGTCATTTTGCAAGGACTCAAACACCGGCTCGGCGAAGCAAAAAGAGGGTGGGTCGAGGAGCTGCACAGCGTCTTATGGGCCTATCGCACCACGCCCCACTCAACAACAGGCGAAACCCCTTTTCGACTGACATACGACACCGAGGCCGTCATCCCCGTGGAGATCAGAGAACCCTCCAGGCGGACAGAAATGCCCCTCGACGAGGAAATGAACGACGAAGCACTAAGAGACGAACTCGACCTTGTCAAGGAAATTCGATCAGGGGCAGCCCTGCGTCATAACAATAAGGTCATCAAACGCGAGTTCACGATCGACAACCTGGTATTACAAAGAAACCAGAAAGACTCTCGCGAAGGGAAACTGGCTGCGAACTGGGAAGGGCCCTATCGCGTCCACGGCGCCACAGGCACCGGGGCATATTACCTCGAGCAGCTAAATGGAGAACCATTACCACGACCCTAGAATGCTTCTAAAATAAAGCAATACTATAGCTAAAACCCTTAAACACTAAGGACTCTTGTCGTCAAACATCCGCATCTAGTCAACAGAGAGAAATGTCTCGACCATGTAGATAAGCCAAGGTACGGGCCCAATCTACACCCAAACGACATAACTCCGTTCAGCCAACGAGGACGAACGACGATGCCCGACAGGGACACCTCAATCGATCTCCACTGTTGAAGTACCCACATGGCAGAACACCCAGCTCGCGATGGGCAGTTCACACCGCGGGCATACGACCTTGATCTGGGTCATACGCTCGACATGTGGGCGTCACTCTGCACAACCGACGCATTTCGAAGTACGTCGGACCACCAAATGGGTCGAAAGGATATCTCCACTCGAGGACATAACTTAGGCAAATTTCGTCACAAAGTAACAATCGAATACAAGCTTAGCTCAAGGACATAACTTAGACAAATTTCGTCACAAAGTAAAACTTAGATACGAGCAAGTTTAAAGTTAAATGAACATCCATTGAAAATTTTATACACAAGACGAGTTAAAAATGGACCGACCAAAAAGGTCGGCGATGTTCACGGTTACAAGCCATGGCACAACGGCCAAAAGAAATAAGCACGGGCACGCAGGCCCCAAAAATGAGCACGGGCACGCAGGCCCGACCAGAAACTCCACGCTAAATGTTCCCGGGACTACCGACATCCACCACAGGAGACTCAGGAGGAGGCACGACCTGGCCGTCAATAATCTGAGACATGAACCCCACTCCCTCGATATTCATGCCCGGATTCAGTATGGCGAGCTGGCTAACCGCGGCCTCGAATCCATCTGCTAAAGCACCGACACAGTCCGTCTCAAGGAGGTGGATACGCACGACCAAATCCGAACGGGTCCGTAAAGGGGCTGTCTCCTCCGACTCATCGTTAGCAGGAAGCATAGCAGCTTTTAGCTCCTCGACCTCCTTAGAAAAACATTCGTTGTCAGCCTCCAAGCGTTCCTTGTCCAGTTGGAGGCAATCCCTCTCCTAAGCAACCTTCCTGGAATTTTCCTTCTCCCCCGCCAACAGGTCGGCCTGTTCGCGAAACATTTCCTTGGACTGCTCGAGGGCCGCCTTTAACTTACGAGAACTGGCAATGAGGGCAGCTTTCTCCGACTCCAACTCCCTGACACGGTCCGAGGAGTCCGACCCTTCCTCGGCAAGGACAACGACCATCTCGGCCATCTTCACCATCCCGACCATACTGGCGGCCAGGTGTTTCCTCCAGCTTTCTTTGTCGAGCCGGGTGATAGTCTCAGCCTCGTCGTTGCTCACCGTCAGAGGAAACCCCTCGAAGAAATCTTTCTCTTTAAAATAGGGGGGTAAGCCGAAGGCCCTCGTAACTACATACTCGTCACCAACCTCCGACCTGTTATCAGTCCGACTTCTCTTTCTCGTAATCAGCTCGGTGGGCTGTTCAGTGTCAGGGGAGCCCGGGGACCTACTAGAGGCATCGCCCGAATTGGCCGGCGGGCCCATCCTTGTGGCTTGCGGAGCTCGCACCAGCCTTTTGTTTACTTTCTTGTCCTGAGTCAGTTTTAACAGCCTCTCCCGTCGTTCAGCCATGTCGCCTGCAAAAAAGAGCAACACTCGGGTTAGTTGCAAGCAAGCAAAAACAACGAAAATGGAATAAAACAATAATAAAAGCAAAAGCAAGAAACCTAGTATATCTACGGCCTGCCCGTAAGATTGGCACTCGACGAGCGCCTTGGTGTCGATGGGACGGGCCTCGAATGTCGGGTACCCTTCCTCGTCAAGAATATCTTCCCCCTCCCTCGTAACCCATCGGGCAAGGAAGAAGCTGTCGACATATTTGCAAAGGACAGCATAAGCCTCTTCGTCCTCGGTGCTCATGCTTCCCGCGGGCGTGTGATAGTACCCGGTACCATGGTCGTAATGGCCCGAGCACCAATGTATCGGGAACTTGGATATGCGCCCTACTGCCGAAAGACCCTCAGCATCCATAAGGGGCTCCCCGTCCTCGTCGACTACCGCGGTTTCCGCCTCGAACAAAGAACCCAAAGTAGTTTGGGTGACCGGCTGCAGAACGTATCACTTATCCTTGAAGCCCCGGACTGAATCCATATACATCCTGAATAGCCTCTTCGACTGTTTCAGGGATACCCAGCTATGCCTGCCTCCTCGAGACTGACGCTGTAGGTGAAAAACCCTGAAGAAAAGGGGAATCGTTGCCCCGATCCTCAAGAAATGGCATGTCAGCTCGAACACTCGAAGGAAGGCGATCGAATTAGGGTGAAGCTGCGAAGGGGCCAAGTTCAGATGGCAGAACACCCCGACTTGAAAATCGTTGAAAGGGAGCTTAAGACCGAGATCCCTGAACACGATCTCGTACATAGGAAACCCATACTCATTAAACTCCAAGCAGATTCGTGTGTCGATGGACGGCCTCGTCACAACAAAATTCTTCTGGAAACCTGGCTGACTATCGCTGTGCTCGACGACAGTATATGCACACTGACTACACCGACAGTACGCCGAGGCAATCCCCCGGGGCTCGGCGCCCACCCAGTCCAACGAGGGGTCATCGACGGTATCAACTAAAGTCACGTTCTCTTTGGTACTTGGGTTCTCGAACTCATTTTGCCTCGAAGATTCTGGTTCGTCGACCATTTACCTGCAAAGCACAGGAAACCGATGAAATTAGAGAGCAAATCCGCGTGCTCGCCACAGAGACAGGAAGTAGTACACAACAAGCCGAACACAGACACCCCAAATCCGACCAGGCATCGGGGACGACAAGGGAATAACACGAACGCCCCGAGCGAAAAACATGAATGACTCGAGCAAGGTCCTGGCTTCGCCTGCCCGACACTAGAATACTGCGAGGGACTACCCTACGTACTTCCTAAGGGGTCAACATCCCGGCCAGCTCATGGGTGCGCCGACCAAAACTATGAATGTCGTGGGCTGTGTCATGAGTCATATTCTTAAAACTATGAAGGTCACGGGTAACATCGCAAGTTATGTACCTAAAACTATGAAGGTCACGGGAAACATTGCAAGTTATGTACCTAAAACTATGAGTTTACCGGGCACAATCATGAATCTACCGGGCACTACTCCCAGATATGGGTTTCTAACATCCAAATAACGTCAAAACTACCTACAACGAAGAAAAACAAGAGAAATGAACACTTACTTGGAAGAAAGAGGAACGTACGGAAGCGATGGCAGTAATCAGCGGAGGATGGTACGCTGATATCACGGTGTTGCAGTAAATGACGGTGGTGGAAGCGGAGGAAGAAGGAGAAGCGCGAAGAAGAAAAACAAATTATGGGCCCAAGGATCCTTTTTATAGGGATGACGTGGAATACGAAACGTCGCACCGGGGAGCCACAAACTTCCCCATCCTCGACACCTATTCCCCTAGGCAATGATGACCCTATTGTTACTAGGATGGCGTTACGATTCCCAAGGACTGCCTCGGGTATCCGACAAACACAGCCCGCGCGGAATCCCTCGAGCACGCGTCGACGAGGATTATGCTGCGTATCCGAGGAACGCAGCCTGCAAGAAACTCCTCGAGCGCGCGTCGGAAAGGCAAACCCGGGTCCGCGCATCAAATCCCCATGGTAAAGGCGAGCTGAAATCAAGTCATAAATCCTGCCCCAGGAGCAACGACTTGGGGGGCTCCTGTTCTAGACTGGGCCCACCTTGGCCCAAAGCGCAGATAAGGGCCCAATCCAAGAAGGCTCTTCGGGGAATGCTCAACAACGGGTCACCACTGACGTGCCCGACAATAGACTGTAGCCACTACGCCCGCCATTGCCCGCGACACGTAGTGTCCACGACCAAGGGAACTCCAGCTCGAGGCCTGCTCAAGCATCATCCCCGTAGGGCAGATTCTGTCCATTCTGACCGTTATCAAATCCTCTAAACTCTGGAAAGACCGCGTCTTCGTCCCTCCTTATTCTTCGCGGAGCACCACCAGGAAGGGGACCACGTGCGGGGCCCTACTACACACGTAGAACCTGGCAGTTCCTTTATTGGGCCAGTTCTGGTCAGCCCAATGAGGGGACCTTGGCCCAACGTTGGGGGCTATAAATACCCTCTGTTCCCAGAGGGTCAGGTATTCATCTATTACGCACCTATACATTTTTCGCCTGCTCATTCCGCCACTCATTTTAGCATTGGAGTGTCTTGCAGGTAACCCCCCCCCCCCCCATCTCGCTCAAGTTCAACTCAAGCCAGCCGTGACAGTCCAAATCTGATCCGGTAAGATCAAATAAAAACTAAACTAAAGTAATAGTAATCTTAGGCTCCAATTGCAAGATTCTAGAGCGGGAATATACATGAAAGTAAATGAATTTGAAATCACCACTAGAATGGAGTTACAAATATTTTATCAAGTTAGCAAGAGTATTTTACCTAAAGTTTTTAAGGTACATTTTACTTGGACTTTAATCATTTAGTTAAGTTTTAATGGTTTTATACGATGTTATTTTTAGGTGGTTCATGTTACACTTTGTGAGAAAATTGAACTGAGCCGAGTCTAGTTATAATAAAAATTCACTCGAACTGAACCAAACTGTTTTAATTTACTAAGAACCAAATTAAACCAAAATTAATAGTTTGATATACCGTTTTGAAATTCCAAACTGTTAAAAGATAAATTTCCTCAAATCCAATTGTTTATTAAAGAACCAAACTGTTAAGATATTTTTCAAAATTTGATAAAAAATTTAATTTATTTTTAATATTTTTCATTTTTAGTTTTGATTCAGTTCGACTTTAGTTTCAGTTCAGTTTGGTTTCAGTTTCAATTTGGTTCTAGAAATGTTTTTGCATTATGGTTTAGTTTATTAACCAAACATAACAGTTCAATTATTTTAACTTCAATTCGGTTCGATTTGGCGGTTCGGTTTAATTCTTAGTTTTTTAAGCAGTCCTAATTATGTCATCACACTTTGGAGAAAAGTTGAGTTTATTTCGTAAAAAACAAGGTTAATGATGAAAATAAATTAAGTAAATAGATTGATGCATTGAACCTCAAGATAGATTATTTGAATTTCTAGATATTGTATGATTTTGTGAATTCTTAGCTATAATAAGTATTTGATATGATCCATTTTGTTTGAGGAAGTTATAGGTAGTTTAGAGATAGATTTAGAGTTGCAAAATATGAAAATTGGGAAAATTCAAAGGATGAAATGATTCACTTGAAGGAATGAACTAATTCCAACAATCCTGGGACCAATTTGATTCCAACAAATCTTGCTTCATGTAGATACGGTTGACCAATTTGATGTGAAAAATGTATCTACCTGAAGCAAGCTTTGTATTCATTCAAGATGAGTGAAGACAAAGTCCTGGATGAGAAATTGGATATGTTTAACAAGTTGATTCTTGATCTTGAAAGTATCAATGTCAAGATCGAAGATGAAGATCAAGCAAAGTTATTGTTGTGTGCTTTTCCCATATCACACACCCACTTAAAAGAAACTCTCTTGTATAGAATAGAGACTCTGACCTTTGAAGAAGTTCAATCATGCTTGTATTCTAAGGATTTGAACAAACGAAAGGAGCACAATCCATTTTCGACTGGTGAAGGTCTGTCGATTAAGGCGAAATTCACGAAGAGAGATGGCAAGTTTGACAAGAAGAAGGGTAAAAATCAGCAAAATCTTATAGTGGTGATGTATCTCGTATTCGATGTTATCACTGTAAGAAGGAGGTTCATACAAGAAAAGTGAGCCTTGAACGCCTGCAAGATCATGGAAGAAAGGATAATGGAAACGCAACCATTGTTCAAGATGATTTCGACTCATCCGATGTTCTTGTAGTTTCAAGCGACGACTCAAGTAAAGAGTGCATTATGGATTCAGGTTGCACTTGGAACATGACTCCAAAAAAACACCAGTTCGAGGAACTATGTGATCAAGATAGTGAAATTGTATTGCTGGTGTCATATCCCAAATTTTCCATATCAATTCAAGAGTCATATTATTGTTTTGTTTCTAATTTATGATCATATTATTTAAATTTGTCTATTTTGAATGTTATTTTATAGGGGGTTTAAATTCATGAAAGGGTGGTGTGTTGCCTCAAAATAGACCATCAAAGTCTGATGGCCCATTAAGTTTTTGTCTCGTTTATAAACTAAGAGGATGCGTTTTTATGTTAGCCCAATTTGGAGAGGTCCATTGAGTTAGGGTTGACTAGAAGTCAATTTCCGACTTTTGGTTATTTAGTCATTATTTCTCATAATTATCATTAATCCTATTATTATCATTAATATTATTATGATTACCTTTATTAATTACTATTATATTTGTTATTATTAAGATTTATATCAGTTCTTTTATTTTGGAAAAAAAACAATAACTGAAAGGCCAAAACTTGAGACCTCTAAATCACGCAGGCCCAAATCCAAATTAGAAATTGCTTACGGTCCACTTCAAAAAAATATCTGGCCCATTTCAATTTTTTTGTTTTACTAACATTATTTTTATAACTTAAATAAAAGAGCTTTGTTTAATTTATTAATTGAGAAAAATTAATTGTCTGGATTAGCTCTTGTTTATTACAGTCCAAGCCCAAAAACCAAATCTAACCAACATGTATTATACCAATTAAAAAACAGGAAACACATGTTTTAATGTGTTTACAGTTCCCGTGCAAATCATCAATCAAAACACACGTTTTAAAAGGAAAAACAGTTACTGTTCAAATTGGTAATCAAATCAAATCAAATCTCTGGCATTAATTTATCCAAAATGCAAAAAGAATTAAACTTGATACAAAATCAAAACTTTACATGAACAATATCTAAATAGATCAAATCTTAAAATCTCAATTCATACAAATCTGTAACAATTACAACTAAAACAGTCCCAAATCAAAATTGTATAAAAATGCCTAAAAATACAACTAAATCAAATTTGTAAAATCCCTAATAGACTCCTAGTAACGAAAAATTACAATTTGTTTCCTAAATAATCTAAATAAAAAACTATAAATACCTAAAACTAAGACAAAAGTGGGAGGGAGAATTTTCGCAAAGAAAATTGGACAGAAAAAAGAATTTACAAATATGGGAATTTTTGGAAGGTTTGTCCTCAATCTCCGCTCCTTACGAATCTAGGGTTTCAATATTTGAAACCCCGGCCCTTTTCGGCTACTTCCTCCAGCGCATCCTCAACCGTCGCCTCTCAAACCCCACCTTGTCACCTGCAAAAAAAATTAGAACGAGGAAGGGCTCAGAAGAAGAGATCAACTCAAAACCATCGAGAATCCGGAAACTTACGACGAATAAAGGTAGCCATAACACTTATCTTTATTTATTGTCGTTACTGTGTTATTTTTTTTTGTTTTTTTAGATTGGGATCAAAGAGAGCACGACCGCCTTTAGGATTGGGTTCTAGGGTTTATTTTGTATGAAGAAGAAGGGAGAAGACAGAGACGCAGAAAGAGAGAAGAAGAAAAGAGAATAAAATGTGTTGTATTATAAAATTAAAATATATTATACATTGTAATCTGGTGTAACACGCCTTGCCGTACACTATCTACCTCAACCACATGATCACCATCAGATGGCCCAGAACACGTATCTACTAAGATACCATGCGCCTCCCCGTACGCTATCCACACTGTGATACGGTGGGAGAACTGACTAGTGTTTTTGCGTTCGTATTCGCACTTGTGCGGTTGAGCAAGAGTCGCCACCGACTTTTTATTTTATCCTAAAGGAAAGGTTAAAAAAGCACAGCAAAAACCTTTTGAGATTATTTCGCGGGTTCGGGGGGTAGATTATGAAAAGGGAAGGTATTAGCACCCTTTTCATCCATGGTTATCCATGGGCTCTTAGTTACTTGGTTTTTTAGATCACTTGCCTTGATTTTCGATTGCTTTGAAATTGTGGTGTGTGTGTGTGTTTTGAAAATGTTTTTGAAGAGATGCCTTGTCTTAGGCGACCAATGTATTCGACTCGTGTTTGAGTGTTTTACAAAAGTGTGGATCTTTTCGAAAAGATGTTTCAAATGTTTTTGAGAGTTTGTTTGAAAGTGTTGTGGATTGTGGTTTTTGAAAAGAAGGCAAGTGTTTTTGCAAGTTGATCTCAAGTAACTAAGAGTTTTGTCTACCCTATTGTACTCAAAGGTTTTTTGTTATGTTTTAACTCCTTTTTAACAATTTTGTTCCACCATTGAATTTGGTGGGAAATCTTGCGTTTAGGAAGTTTATTCGGGACGGGCGCGGGTCATCGTATGGACCATGAATGCAATGATGCCAAGTGTCTTTGGCAATTTGCTTTGAGGGACTTGATCATTTGTTTAGGCAACATTTTGAAAGTATTATCGAGGGACTATGATCATTTTGAATTCGTTTTGCCAAAGATACTCGACATGCAAGCATGGCCTATTTTGGAAGGCAACACGTGGGATTACCCTAGGGGGTGCAAGTGTGATTGTGTATTGATTTCATGTATTTTTCTTGTATTAGGTTATCTAGCGTTTGATTTTATATACATGCAAACCCTAGGTCTAACTATGGTATAATTGAAAGCGGTAAATTGCGAAAATGTAAAATCTACGCTATTACAAAATAAGTGTCCGGGAGTGGGGGTACAATATTCACAAATAGGGATGAGACTTATAGTATCCAATAAGTTACAACCAAATCGAATTTGCGATCAAATGTAAATGAGGTATATCAATGCATAAGATAAACAAGTGTGTATAGAAGCAATGTATTGTGTAAGTGTACAAGTATATGCGTATGTGATTATTTACAGGATCGACAATGTGAAATTAATGTGTATTAGGGATTGTTTTAAAGAAAAATTAAATGTCTATTTAATTAATTAGTCTTGTAATCTTGTATTTTTATATGTACAAGAGAAAATGTTTTAATTGAATGTTTTAAGTTCTAATTAAATATAAAAATGATGTTTTAAGAAAAGAATATATTTCTAAGTTTTAATTATGTATACAAAAAAGTATTTTTTTTTTTATTTGTTATGTACAAAAAATATTTTAATTTAAATTATGCAAAAATGTATGTTTACTTATTATGTACAAAAAGTAAGTGAAAAGAAAATGTTTTCAATTTGATCATATTATGTATAAAGATGTATTTATACACAAAAAGCATTTTTTAAATAAAAATCAAGGATTAAATTATGTATATTAGAAAAAGGGTATTTTTATTTGTTATATACAAATTAAATGAAAAGTATTTTCAATGTTTAAAAAAAATGTATTTTCATTATTAAAATATTATTGTGATAATGTATTAAGTTAGAAAAAATATATGGTTTAAGGATGTTAAAAGAATGAAAAGTCAATGTTGATTCATTAATAAAAAACTTGTTAATAAAAAGGGATTATGCCTAACTAATTAATCAAAATAACTTGTTTTTATGAACTAAAGGGGGTAAGCATTTTAATGGGCTTTAGGTATGCAGAAACGGGCAAGGCCCACGTTTGGACTCAAGACATTTTAGGGTTTCGCTTGTGTTTTCGTTTGGGGGAAAAGCTTTAGGGTTCGTTTACAGCGGCGATCATGGAGGTTTCGTCCTCTTCTTCTTCGCATCTTTCTCCATTCGCTTCTGAGTTCTTCAACCCAAGGCCACCGGTTACTGAACGACGCCTCCTTGCCTGAGCCACCACGCTACCATCATCTCCTCCTCCTCTTTGGTCCAACGAGGCTGTAAGGTGACATCTTTTTTCAACGTATTTTAGGTTTTTAATAATTTGTCTTGCATGTTTAATTTGATTTCGATTAAGATTAAGCTCGTTAATGATTCTGACCATTCGTGTCCTTTTTGTTCGAGGTGTGAAGAGAAGGAATAAGAAAGAATTACCTTCGTTGGAGGAGATGATTAGGAAGAATTTTGGAGGGCTCGACGGTGGGGGGACGCGATTGTGAAGCTAGCTTACTGGTACCCTTTATTTTGTTACCGTCTTTAAGGTTTCGTGATGATGACTTGACTGAAAACCTTATTTTTGAATTTTGCCTCTTTCTTCTTCTTCTTTGCTACTGTATGCTTATTACTTTGGTTGCCTTTGAAACTGCTTAGTAGCTACCTTTGAACGTTTTGCCTTGAGCTTGCCCAATGATGTTTCTTACTGAGGGCTTTATGTTGCCTTTGTTGAACGCCTGGGTTGCCTTTGACTTTCTCCTTCTCTTACAGTTGCCTTGAGTGTTTGTCGTATGCTTGCTTATGTCGCCCTATGATGAACTCAGAGTTCTGAGGGCTTGTATACCTTGAATGCTTGTGTATGCTGTTGAATATGCCTTTGTGTTTAGAGAACGCCCTATGATGGATGCTCTGAGGGCCTTGAGGGTTTCAAACAGGTTTTTGGCCTATGCTGAGTTGGTTGGCTTGATATTTTGGCTTGATATTTTTTGCTTAGGCAACTCTCAGGCAGGTTTGAGGTCTTTGGCATATTTTATGCTTCAGGTTTAGGCAGGTATGCTTTGAGGCTTCAGGCTTCATGTTGGTATGGCTTTGTTAGGCTTCTTAACAGGTTATCCGGTTTTTTGGCCCTTCTTTTGCCCCTTTGCTTTGACAGGGATCTTATGGTTCTTGAATGGTTTCCAGGTTATGTTTGGTTTTAGGTCATTGCAGGTTTTGAATGGCTTGATGCAGTGGGCTATGGTTTATGGCCTGAGGCTTGAACTGAATGGTACAGGCTTTTGGTTTAAGGTGTTTGACAGGTGATGCTCCAGGCTTGCTTCAGGCAGGCTTGGCATGTGCAGGTGGTACTGGTTTTTGACTCTTTAGCTGGTTTGTATATTGGTTCAGGACAGGTTTTGCTTCAGCAGGTTTTTGCTTCAGCAGGTTTTTGCTTCAGCAGGTTTTTTATGGTGGTGAAGGCTTATCAGTTTGTATCTTTTTCTTTGTGTTCCCCCCTTGTCCTGAACTGTGTTGTTCTTTTTGTATATGTTTCTTATCTATGCCTGCCTAAAGCCTAAAAACCTGCTTACTTTTATCTCTCCATTCTCTCTCAGTACAGCAAAAGAAAATGTTAAAATATGTTTGTTGCTGTACCTAGTTCTGAAAGTGGCCATTGGGAAATGATGAAAAGTGAATAGCTTGCTTGCATAATAGATTTCCTCTGCATTCTTTATCTCTTCTTTGACAGCTTTTGTACTTTTTTATCTTCTTTGATATCCTTGTGCAGTAACTTGACAACTTTGAGTAGACTTCTTGGCATTTTGACAGTAAATTGCACTTTGCATTTTTTCAGTTGGGTTTGAACTTGTTTCTGAACTATGCAGTTTGACATTTTGCACTTATGCATTTTTCTCAACTTTGCATTTTTCTCAACTTTGAATAAAATTCTTCCCTCTTTGTGAACCGGGAGAAATCCCGTGATTTGCAGAGAGGGTTAACTGATCCCAATCAGTGGCCCTTAATGATGAATTTCTTTTTATCTGTCTTTATTTATTTATCAGTCACTGACTTTTCTTCTTTTCTTTTTGCAGATGAATAATTGAATGGAGAGGGGTACTAAATGAAGACTGAAAAATTAGAAGAAATAGGATAGTTTTCCCTTTTTTATTTAAATTTAAATTGATGTAAAACCATTGTTTGTAATTAAATTATAAACAATAATTGTACAGTTAATTTAAGAATAAATAAAAGTTTCCATTATCCGATTAATTCTGTTTTTCTCTTTATTGTTTATTTATTATTTAAAACTCTTTGAATTAAAATAATTGAAAAATAAATTTCAGTCACTTAATTTAGAATAATAAATAATTTAAATAAAACAATGTCTTAGTAATTGATCAGTTAATCCTGGCCTTTCCAATATCCAAAGCAAAATAACAGTTAACCGAAACAGACCAAACAGGCGCATTCCCTCTTCACTGATTTTCAACAAACACTGTAAATCCAAACTGCGTATTTCTTTTGACTGGCTCAAACAAACTAACATGAATTCAAACCAACTGCCTCTTTTACTGATTAAATCAAAACAATGCGAATTCAACCCGAATTTCAGAATAACTTGCAAAGTGCTGTGGAATTTTAATCTTTCTGAGAATATGCCCATAAAACCTTAATTCCTGATTAAATGCCAACGAATATTCGCCTGATCACAATCGAGTCAAAATCAACCAAAACCCTAAGCCAACTGTGTGAACTGTTCTAGAGCCATGAAAACCAGTAAAACCCTTATTTTTGTTTGACTGACGAGAAAAGTCCGTTTGTCCGATTCTTGAGCCAATTTGAAAGATCATGGAAAGCCTGAAGTTGTTATTTCTTGTGGTAAAATGCGAGGACAAATTTTGGGGTACAACACACACGAATCTGTCCCAAAATGCTCTGGGCCAGGCCCAATCGTTACTCGCACCCCCTTCAATTTTATTTTACTAGCATGCGCGTTTTTAACCCCCCCCCATCCTTAATGGGACAAGTCTAATATCTAGACTTGGACCCTTGCTCCCTCACACCCCCAGATTTGTTGGACAGTTCAAAAATACACCTCTATCTTTTGAGTCTGAATTCAGGCTCATGCTGTTAACACCTCCCTATTTTACTACCCTAACCTAATTTACACCTCCCATGCATTTTTGTTTTATTTCTTTTATTTAAATTTATTATTTTTATATTTTCTATTTTTGTAAATTATAATATTATATTAACTATTATTTTTAAAAATCATAATATTTTTCCTAAAAAAACATTCAAATATATTTTTTATTTATTGCATTAAAATATTTTTAATCATGCATTTAACTAAGATATTTTTGGTAATTAAGATATTTTTAATTAACTGCACACTGGATCCAAAATCTCCGCTATTCACAAACACGGATTAAGTACGGGGGAATTAAAATATCTGCGTAATCCATAAAAAATACAAACCAACTGCGAACTACGAATTGAAACTTTGATTCTTCATAATAGGATACATAGGGATACGACTAAAATTGTGGCGAGTTCCCCTAATAAAAAATTAAAACCCTATTTCCTAAAAATATGCGCTTCTAACCCTAGTATCCTTGTGAACAAGGTAGATAAGGGGGGCCTAACACATTTTGTTCATCTAGAACCAAGTCAACAATCTAAAATCTCTAACTTATTTAGGGTTACCCTTTATATCCCCTTCCTTAGGATAAAAATTAAGGGTGGAAACTCTGTATTTAAAAACCAGTTGCAACAGCTGAGAAACAATAAAAATTTTAATATTGCAGGTGTTAGATCTGTGAGATTCAAGCTTCATGATGAGTCGATAGGGTTGTTGACTGAATTTAGGTTTGTACCTGATTTGAAGAGAAATTTGATTTCTCTTGGTGAATTCGACAAGAAAGGATATGTTTTCTAGGGAGAGAAAAGTATCATAAGAGTCATGAACGGGTCGAAGGAAGTATTGAAAGGTGTGAAGAGACAAGGCTTGTATACCTTTGAGGCTAAAATTTTCAGTGGTTCTACATATGTTTCATCCAAGAAACCTTTGTCGAAGATAAAAAATTGGCACATGAGATCGGGACATTTCAGCGAAAGGGGTCTGGTCGAATTGTGGAAACAAAATCTTCTTGTTGGAGAAAAAGTCGAAAATATGAAGTTTTGTGAACCCCGTCTACTTGGAAAATCCTATAGAGTAAAGTTTAATAAAGGCAAACAAAGAACACAATGATCTCTTGATTACATCCATGCTGATCTTTGGGGGTCTGCAAGGTGTTTGTCACATTTATGAGTAAGATATTTTCTATCCATAGTTGATAATTATTACAGAAAGTTATGGGTATTCATCTTGAAGACTAAGGATGAAACTTTTGATAATTTTCAAAAGTTGGAAGACTGGTCGAAAATCAGACTGGCATAATGGTCAAGATGTTGAGAACCGACAATGGCCTTGAATTTTGCAATGAGGTGTTTGATAGTTTTTCTGCGGTCTCTAGTATTGCAAGGCATGGAACTACTGCTAGTACTCCCCAACAAAATGTTTTGGTTGAAAGGTTTAATTGAACCATTTTGGAAAGAGTTAGATGCACGTTGAATAGCGATGGGCTAAAGAAGGTGTTTTGGGCAGAGGTTGTTTTGACAGTAACATATACAATAAATATATGTCGTTTGACTGTGTTGGATATGAAGAGACCTGAAGAAGTTTGGTCGGGACATCCACCAGGTCTCGACAAACTTAGAGTATTTGGTTGCGTAGCCTATACTCACATTAGGAAAGATAAGATCAAACCTAGAGCTCTAAGATGCATGTTCATGGGATACCATGAAGGAGTCAAAGCTTATAGGCTATGGTGCCTAGAGCCAGGTCACAAGAGGTGTATCACCAGTAGAGATGTAGTTTTCAATGAAGCTAAGATGGATTTCAAGAAAACTGATGACGTTTGTCGAAGTTCAGAGATATCTGAAGAAGAGTTGGAACATGAAGAGATTCATGTTGAGGTAGGGCATGTTGATGTTGAATTGCGTATCCTAGATCAAGTTGAAGAAGAAGCACAAGATGTTAAAGATACTAAGGAAGTTGAGGAAACTATAAATGACTACCTGTTGACAAGAGATAGGTCAAGAAGAGTCATCAAGCCACCTCAGAGACTTGGGTATGCAAATCTCATAGCTAATGCCTTAATCTCTGTAAGTGAGGTTCTATATGAAGAACCTATAGACTATAAGGAAGTTATGAGGAGTCGGAATAATACTAAATGGATAAAGGCCATGGATGATGAGATGAAATATCTTCATGATAACCATGAAGGTGCGAGATACACAAGAAAGAGGAGTTTGAATTGGGTTTCTAAGAATAAAATCTTTTTAAAATCAAACACTTAAAGTTAATACAAGAAAAAAAAATAAATGAACACAATTATTTTTATCCTGGTTCACTGTTAACTATGTTAATCCTGTCCACCCGACAAGGTGATTTTGTCTTCTAAAAAAGGACTTAATCCCTTATAACCAAACTTATTATAGACACAAAGAAAGACCAATAGTCAATACCACCATTAAACCTGTATAAGATAACCCTAAGTCTACCCTCATACTACGTCTACATTGCATTGCATATCCATGAAACTTTTTTGCATACCCAAAAGCCAAAAAATAATTTTGCATACTCATGAATTTTCGTACATTCAAATATTTGTGTGTCATGCATTTCCACTTTCTCCCTCGCTCGCTATCAATCTGGCTAACAAATTTCTCAATGCTCAAGAACAAAGTCCAAGCATTTCAAGAAAATCTTAGATTGGTGAAGGAAAGGTCAAACATTAGAGATCCAAAGGAGCTTGGTCCTGCAAATCTTATTATGGAGAGAAAGAGGCCCTTCACCATACAAGCCTATGCAACGCCTCAGTTTCAACTTTCATTGGTGATTCCCCCATTGCCCTATCAATAGAATCGGTATGCCCGAAGAGAAGTCAAGGGTCATCCCCATGCTTTGACAAGTCCAAAAACTATGAAGCATCTCCTGAAGTCACGTGGATTAACAAAGGACCTCTTCCATAGGATCATTAGGATTTATCAGTTAAAAATTGTAATTTCCTAGTTGCTATGTTTCATTTGGTCTAAATTTGTATCTTTGGATCAATAATTCTAATAAAATAATCATGCATGTTTTTGAAATCAGTTCATTTGTATTCACTCTTTCATCAATTCCATTTCACATTTCACTCTTCCATTCTCAATTTTATTTAACAAAATTTGAGGGAGAATGACGAAAACTAAATAATCAAATTTTTCTTACATATTCTTTTTAATCGTAAGGCTTAGCTGACGATGTAAGGTATTGTTTCACTTCCAAAAAAGTGGAGAAATAAGGAGATAATCTGTAGTTAACCCCCTCGAGCCAGAAGTTGGAGTTGTTTCTATTTTCTAAAAACCCTTAATCTTAACTAGGGGCAGGGTATATTTCAATTAGTCCATGGATGCATTCTAATCTCAAGATAATTAGTCGATCTAAGCAAAGGTTCAAGCATATCTTCTTCCTCGACACATCATCCAAAAATGAGGAAATAATCTAAGCATAGGTTCAAGCACATCATTTTCCCCGTGCACATCAACAAAGATTGAGGAATCAATCAATAAAGAAAAAGTTCACAACATCTTCTTCCTCAGTGCATTATTCAAAATCAAGGAAACAATAAAGACGAATCTTACGACAAACAGCATGGTAGTCACAATTGTTCAAAATCAAAAAGAAAAAATAAATTCAAAATAAAATATAAAGCCCGCTGAGTCAAGTATAAAATCAAAAGAAACTTGACTTAGGCAATAGTTAGGGCATCCAGATGGACCACAAATTCAAAAGGATTGCTCTATGCAAAATAAGGGATTGAAAACAAATAAATTGGAGAAAAATCTTATGACTACCACATTAATAAACATCAATAATTCTCATCAAGTGCTTAAATCTTATCAATGCTTTTACTCATCATCGTGACTATGAAAATTCTCTTGCAGACTGAACATGTCCATTGGGTTAATTGAATTTAGAAACGAAGAATATCAAGGAGAATGGGGATGGGATAAATAAAATTTTGAGCCGTATATCCTCTGTTTTTTAAACCGTGAACCAGGCCACATTACAACCTTCAAAAGTCCTAATTGAAGCTAGGTTCACTATGAAGGCATACTCACCAAAATTTGTGTTAAACTGACTCTTAATGTTTGTTAAATTATCACTAAACCACGTTGCCATTTCTTTATCTCTAATCATCCATTTATTTTCAATAATAAATTTAGATTTCAAAAACTTGCATGTGCATCACATTAGAATTACTTTTCAAAGGGGACAATTTTACTTACGAATCAATACTTAGCATAAAGGAGATTTCAAAAAAAAGATCTGATCAAAGGCAGCATTTCCAAAAAGCTTCTAACGGGGGGCTAAGCATCTAAGAGGACCCCTATAAACAGGGGAAAATACTAATGATCGTAGGGGTATATCACATGAAGATACTATTGACAAGGGGTGATCATTCCAAGATTCAATCAACTAGGATCAAATTTCAAAGCACTGTTCAATCAGGGGCATGCCTTTCGAAGGAGCATTCCTTAATCAAATAATATCACAACAAGGTATGACTTGGTTTCCTCATTTTAAAAAACCTCTCAAGGCCTTGATAATAATGGGCACTCTTCCAAGATTTAAATGTAGGGGCAGTACGTACCAAGTTCATCCCATTGCACGTAGGGTCCAAATTCCCCTTCAAGCAACTTGGAGTACGAACTTTTCAAGCTTCGAATACTTGGGGAAATCTATGTCAATTTCATGGTGAGGTCTAAGTTCTTTTTGAGGGTACTTCCTCCAGATCTTGGATATTGAGGGGCACATCTTTCAAAATCTGAATGTTGGGGCAAACCACTATGAGGCTTAATCAAAAGGAGTTGATTCAAAATGGTTAATTAAAGCCAAATTTTTTCAAGAGCCTTTTAATCAGGGGCATAATGCAAAATATTAGGGTCATTCATATTATGATCAAACTATTTCCAAGCTCATATCAATGAGAATCTCCTCAAAGATCCTACCAACAAATTAGGGAAAAATAGTCCACATAGAGGCAAGCTCTCCACGTATTTTCATAATCTCCAGTGGATCTTTCTCATAACTCCACAATCTTCAAGTTCAAAACGAGTATCAGGAAATCATTATAGCATAACATTCAACAATCATGTGACAAGTAACCTTGTTGCATTGGCAAACCTCTATGCTTTAATCATCCACGACCCATCATATGAGCATCAATCAAAAGCACACAAGTCTACATAAATCATTGTCATGCATTCATTAGGTTACTTTGATCTAGAATCAAGCCATACTTATCATCCATCTGATGAATTATGACAGCATGGATCGAACATATCTAAAAAAAAGGGCCCAATTACGCATTCACATTTCAAAATCCAACATCCATTGATACATATATGTGTCACTCATTACATGTATCAATCAATCATTACATTTCATGCATAATCATAAATCATAATGCATAGTATAAACCATGTTTCATATGAAGACAATCGTCATTGACAAATTAAGTTATCTATTCTATGTTGAATCTTGGTAGTAGATTCCCCTGGTTAATATCGACAGATGATTATCCAGAAGACCTCGGCAGAAGCTAATTCACAATCAAATCTCGGTAATAGATTCCCTTGGTTAATCTCATTAGTTGATTATCCAGAAGACCTCGGGAGAAGGTAATTCACAATCAAATCTCGATAGTAGATTCCCCTAGTTAATCTCGGCAATTGATTATCCAGAACACCTAGAAGAAGGTAACTCACAATCGAATCTTAGCAGTAGATTCCCCTGGTTAATCTCAATAGTTGATTATCCAAAAGACCTCGGCAGAACGTAATTCACAATAAAATCTCGGCAGTAGATTCCCCTAGTTAACCTCGGAAGTTGATTATCCAGAAGACCTCAGCAAAAGGTAATTCACAATCGAATCTCGACAGTAGATTCTCCTGGTTAATCTCGGCACATGATTTTCCAGAAGACCTCGGCAGAAGGTAATTCTACATTGAATCTCAGAAGTAGATTCACCTGGTTAATCTCGGCAGTTAATTATCCAGAAGACCTCGGTAGAAGGTAATTTCTCAACAGAACCTCGGCAGTAGATTCCATGGAAATCTTGGCAGTAGATTTCCTATTAAGAGCCTCACATCAAGCATGACGTGCACATAACCATATCAAAGTATCAACGAAATTCACAAAATTTGGTGCGTCTAACATGTGGAAACACCAAAGTACATTTGATAAAACATCAAAGTTTATTTTGGTTAGAAAAATGTCGAAAGAGGTCCACGACTACGCCCATCACTATGTTTGCGATACAAACATCAAAATCTTGACCGACACTTAACCACCTTATTCAAATCAACTTGAAACGCGACGACCATGCAACATACAAAGTTGGGGAGTCAGTGACACGAAACCGATGGTTTAAAAAGAGAGAATACTCAAACATTTATAACAAAATTTTGGGGCATATACAAACATTACATTTGGGGCATATACACACAGTTGGTACACATGTAAATATTATGGGGTATATATAAGCATCTGGCGCGTGAGCATATAAACGAAACATTTAGGGGCATACATCACACTTGGATAACACATCAATTTAGGGCATTATGCATGCATGGCATCTTGAAAAGCTACTTTGGTTAAAATTATGAATTTTCTTGGGGTTCATCGTTAGCAAGCTTATCTATGCGAGCTAACTAGTTCAAACTTTAAGCAATTTGGGGTTTATTTTCTTCATGTTGATAGTCATGGTTAAGGATGGCACAACCGACATCATCGTGGATTTGGGGTTTATTTTCATCATGTTCATAGTCATGGTTGAGGAAGACACAACCGACTTCAACGATGAATTTTAGGTTATATTTTCTTCATATTAATAGTCATGGTTGAGGACGACACAACTGACATCAATAATGAATTTGGGGTTCATTTTCTCCATGTTTATAGTCATGGTTAAGGACGACACAACTGGGAAGATCTTGCCGCAGCTTTCTATAAGCAATACCAGTATAATGCAGATTTGGCGCCTACCCGTACTCAACTTCAGAGTATGGCTATGGCTTCAAACGAGGGTTTCAAGGATTACGCGCAGAAATGGAGAGATCTAGATGGAAGAGTGCAACCCCCTCTGTCTGAAAGGGAGTTGGTGGATATGTTCTTAGGCACTCTATTGGGCCCTTTCTTCAACCATTTGATTGGGAGCTCATCTGCTGGATTTATTGAGTTAATACTAACCGGAGAGAGGGTGGAAGCTGGCATAAAAAGTGGAAAGATTCAGAAGGATTCTTCTGCCTCTACAGATGTGAGAAATCCTTTCACTGGGAAGAAGGAAGTATCTGTTGTTTACCCACAAAGGAACCAAGGGAGAGCTGAGCGCCGACCAATGGTAGGGGCCGTTATGATCCCAAATCCTACATCTGATCAACCAAGAAGTAACCAACCGAGGGTGGAAAGGCCAGTCCGACAATTCACCAGAATTAATATGACTCTAGCCCAGGTTTTACCGCATCTTCTGAAATCTAATCTGGAAACTTTAAAGGAAGCTCCAAAGAACCCCAACACTACGTCCCCTCATTATCACCCAAATTCCAGATGCGCATATCATTCCGAAAGTCCAGGTCACGACACTAACAACTGTTGGGCCTTGAAAAAAAATTCAAGACCTTATAGATGCAAAAGAGATTGAGTTTGATGCGCCCTAGAAACCGAACTTCATTTCCGCTCCTATGCCTAGGCATGGTCACGACACTAATGCTATCGAAGAAAATTTGTTTTTTACCACAGTTGATGAACTCTTGACTCCACTCCCAATAATTAAGATAAACTTGTTGAAAGTTGGTGTATTCCCGGGTTGTAATGAAGACTGCCATCTTTGCTTATCCTCACCAATTGTTTGCCCTCTGTTGAAGACAGACATTCAACGCTTGATAGACAACCAAGAGATTCTGTTTGAAAGTACTCCTGTTTCACCTGTTCCTGTTAAAGATGTTTCAATCATAACCATCTCCGCCAATCCTTCCAGGGTCCCCAAAAGACCCATTAGGATTACATCGGTTCCAAAAACTACGCCTCTTATAATCACAATGCCTGGGCCGGTCCCGTATGAATCAGACAAAACAGTACCGTGGAATTACGGTGGAGACATCTACTACCATGGTATCAAACAAGATGGGCTGGCCGCCAAAGAAGTGAGCTCCGAAGAAGAAGATTCTGACATTAGCAATATTGTCGGAACCAGTAAGATTACCCGTAGCGGTAGAATCTTCTCTCCAGAAATTGCCCCTCCAAAGGAAGTTTTTGGACCCGTGGCTGCTCCAAAGGTTACCTCCATACCAATAATCATATCTGCAAGTGCTCCTACTGGAAAAGACGACACAACCCCTACTGTTATCCCTACTAACACTTCTACTGCTGAAATTCGAGGAAAAAGTATTCAAGAAGAGCCTGTACGAACGAAGGCTCAACCACTGACTATCCCCGAAACCTCCAAGAAGGAAATGGAGGATATCCTGAGAATAATAAAGAAGAGTGACTATGACGTGTTTGAACAGTTGGGGAAAACTCCCTCCAAGATCTCCATGCTAGCATTGTTGCTGTGTTCTGAAACACATGCAAAAGCTCTGGTGAAGTTTCTGAAGACAACCCATGTGCCACAAGAGACATCTGCTGACCAATTCCAAGATTGTGTAGCCAGTTTGACAACTGATAATGGCCTAGGCTTCTCTGATGCTGATTTGACACCAAGAGGGAGAAAGCACAACGAGGCATTACATGTCTCTATGAAGTGTAGGGGAACAACTCTAGCCCATGTCTTGGTGGACAATGGCTCATCTTTGAATGTTTTACCGAAGAAAGCTCTCGACAGATTGGATTGCGAAGGACTGACATTGAAACCCAGTAACATAGTCGTAAGAGCATTTGATGGCTCAAAGAGGATGGTCCACGGGGAGGTGGACATCCCCATAAAGGTGGGAACTCAGACTTTCAACTCAACTTTCTATGTAATGGACATCTATCCCTCTTACTCCTGTCTACTAGGACGGCCGTGGATCCATAATGCCGGTGTTGTCACCTCTACACTACACCAGATGCTGAAATATACGGTTCATGGAAAGATCATCACTGTCCACAGAGAGGAAGAGTATATGATTAGCCACCTCAATTCCTTCCGGTATATGGAATTGGACGGCGAGTTCATTGAAACTCCTTTTCAACATTTCAAAGAAGTCTCTCAAGAGGTAGCAGTAACCAAGATGGTGTCCCAGATCCCTAAGATTACAAGACCTCCGCTTCGGATGTCATCTCTAAAGGACACCAAGGAAGTAGTAGAGGAGGGTGGATGCACCATCTGGGGGCAGCTTCCAGACATTTCGTATAAATCTGACAAGTTCGGCTTAGGGTTCACTTCAAATGCTCAGAAGGATGTGCGCCGTGCCCGTACTGGAGGGCCACCTTTGAAGATTAGCAACCAAGAGGTCAATACGGTGGAAGATGGTGAAAAGAATTGCAGCTTGGAGGATTGGATCTTTCCTACTATCAACGGAGGACTTCGTAATTGGGAAGCCAGAGACTTTGTTCCAATAACTTTCATCCCTCATTAATTTATCTTTTACATTTCTGTTGGACTTGTAATATTCACAAACAATTCGCACATTTTAAACCTTGTGTATTGCCCGAGGCACAATGGTCCATTTGTAAGGGTTTTATTTCATCTTCATATGACATTCAATGAATCATGGACATTTTTCACATACAAATTTTTTGTGCTCATTGTTTTTCTTTTTACATTTTATTTTTAAGGATGGCTATACCCTTACACACACCCACACTCACAAATGCAGGTACCCCTCCATTCCGGATCCCATGGGTAACGATACTGCTATGGCCTTTCATGACTCTGAGGATCTAATCTACCAAGCCGAAGACGAAGGTGAGGAAGATTATGAAGTACCAGGGGAACTGGCCAGACTACTACAACAAAAGGAAAGAGCTATTCAGCCTCATGAAGAACCGGTAGACACAATCAACTTGGGTACCGAGGAGGATAGGAAAGAGGTCAAGGTGGGTGCCAATCTAGAGGCCAGTGTCAAGGAGCGTCTGATTCAACTGTTGCATGATTATGTTGAGATCTTTGCCTGGTCATATGAAGACATGTCGGGACTTGATACAGACATCGTGGTACATCGTATGCCAACAAGAGAAGACTGTCTACCAGTGAAACAAAAATTCCGCCGCATAAGACCTGATATGTCAGAGAAGATCAAAGCAGAAGTCATGAAACAATTCAATGCTGGATTCTTGGCTGTCACTTCCTACCCCCAATGGGTTGCCAACATTGTTCCCGTGCCTAAAAAGGACGACAAAGTACAAATGTGTGTGAACTATAGAGATTTGAATAGGGCCAGCCCTAAGGATGATTTTCCACTCCCCCACATAGATATCCTGGTTGATAATACAGCCCAGCACAAGGTGTTTTCCTTCATGGACGGATTCTCAGGTTATAATCAAATCAAAATGGCACCTGAGGACATGGAGAAAACTACATTTCTCACACAATGGGGCACATTCTGCTTCAAAATGATGCCATTCGAACTGAAGAATACTGGGGCCACCTATCAGCGTGCCGTGGTAGCTTTGTTTCATGATATGATACACCATGAAATAGAGGTCTACGTAGACGATATGATAGCCCGATCATAAACTGAAGAAGAGCACCTTGATCACTTGCAAAAGTTGTTTGTGAGATTGAAGGAGTACAAGTTAAGGTTGAATACAAACAAGTGCACATTCGGAGTACGGTCCGGTAAGCTTTTAGGTTTTGTCATCAGTAACAAAGGCATTGAGGTTGATCCTGCCAAAGTTAAAGCAATACAAGAAATGCCCGCTCCTCGTACTGAGAAGGAAGTCAGAGGATTCTTGGGGCGCCTGAACTATATTGCCAGATTCATTTCTCACCTAACAGCTACTTGTGAGCCAATTTTCAAGCTATTGAAGAAAGATCAAGTAGTCAGATGGAACGATGAATGCCAGGTTGCTTTTGACAAAATCAAAGAGTACTTACAAGAGCCTCCAGTTTTGATGCCACCAGTCGAGGGAAGACCACTGATCATGTATCTGACCGTTTTAGAAAACTCAATGGGGTGTGTATTGGGGCAGTATGACGAGTCTGGCCGAAAAGAGCATGCTATTTACTACCTGAGCAAAAAATTTAACGACTGTGAAACTAGATATTTACTTCTTGAGAAAACTTGCTGCGCTCTGGCATGGGCTGCTCGCCGACTAAGACAGTATATGCTGACTCATACTACCTTGTTGATATCTAAGATGGATCCGATAAAATACATATTCGAAAAGCCTGCTCTGTCTGGGAGGATAGCTAGATGGCAGATGATCCTAACAGAATATGATATACAATATACTACTCAGAAAGCTATAAAGGTTAGTGTATTGGCTGATCATCTTGCTCACTAAGCTGTAGAAGATTATCAATCCATGAAGTTTGAATTCCTTGATGAAGACATCATGACGTTAGACGACTGTGAAGAAATCAGACCATATGAAGGACCTGAACAAGGATCCAAATGGATCCTATTCTTTGATGGGGCATCTAATGCACTTGGTAATGGTATCGGCGCTGTACTCATATCTCCGGAAGGGTGTCACACTCCCTTTACTGCCAGACTTTGCTTCAACTGTACGAACAACATGGCGGAATACGAAGCATGCATCTTTGGTCTCAAGGCTTCCATAGACTTGGGAATCAAATCTTTAGATGTGTTTGGAGATTCAGCTTTGGTCGTCAGTTAGATCAAAGGAGAATGGGACACTAAGCACCCAAACCTTATCCCTTACAAATAATATGTTTTGACATTGCTAGCACATTTTGAGCAGATTACCTTCGAGCATTTCCCGCGAGAAGAAAATCAGCTAGCAGATGCTCTAGCCACAATGTCATCTATGTCTAAACTTAATTGGGATAAAGAGGCTCCCCAAATCACTATCGAACGAATGGATGAACTAGCACACTGTCATGAGATTAATACTGAAGAAGTAGTGGACCAGCCTTGGTTTCATGAAGTCAAGAGGTATCTCGAGGCTCAAGAATATCCAGAAGGAGCTTCAATCAATGATAAAAAGTTCCTAAGGAGATTCTCTGCTAAATTCTTCCTGAGTAATGGCATCCTATACAAACGCAATCATGACTCCATTCTGCTCCGCTGTATGGATAAGATTGAGGCTGAAAAGATCATGGCTGAATTACATGAAGATACTTTTGGCACTCACTCCAGTGGGCATACGATGGTGAAGAAAATCCTACGGACAGGCTATTATTGGTCTACCATGGAAGCAGACTGCTATCAACACTCTCAAACCTGTCATAAGTGTCAAATTTATGCTGACAAGGTGCACGTACCTCCGGTTCCTCTGAATGTCTTGACGGCTCCTTGGCCCTTTGCTATGTGGGGAATCGATATGATTGGGGAGATCAAGCCTACAGCCTCCAATGGACACCGTTTCATTCTAGTGGCCATTGACTATTTTACAAAGTGGGTCGAAGCAGCTTCCTTCGCATCCGTTACTAAGAATGTTGTTGCCCGCTTCATCAAGCAGAATCTCATTTACCGGTACGGTATCCCAGAAAGGATCATCATTGATAATGGTACCAACCTTAACAATATTATGATCACCTCCTTGTGTGAGCAGTTCAAGATTCAACATCACAATTCATGCCCCTATCGGCCAAAGATGAATGGTGTCGTCGAAGATGCAAATAAAAACATTAAAAAGATCATACAAAGAATGACAGTCACCTACAAGGACTGGCATGAGATGCTACCATTTTCTCTCCACGGGTATCGTACCACGGCTCACACATCAACTGGGGAAACACCCTATTCTTTGGTTTATGGCATGTAGGTTGTCTTGCCTATTGAGGTTCAGATCCCCTCTTTGAGAATTATGAAGGATGCAGGTTTGAATGAGGACGATTGGATCCAAACTCGACTTGATCAACTAAACTTAATTGATGAAAAGAGACATACTGTTGTTTTGCCATGGTCAGATGTATCAAAAACGGATGATCAAGGCTTTCAACAAGAAATTCAGACGCCAAGTATATCAAGTTGGAGATCTAGTGATCAAACGTATCATCTTGCCACCAAGTGATCCCAGGGGAAAATGGACTCCTACCTATGAAGGACCGTTTGTAATCAAAACATATTCTGCGGTAGGGCAATGATCTTGACCACCATGGATGGCGACGACCTGCCACACCCTGCGAACGCGGACATAGTCAAAAGATACTATGCATAAGAGAACCGTTAGGTTGACACACCTAGGAAAAACAAGGGCATCCCGACGAACCAAAAAGGTTCGGGCAAAAAATTAGGGATAAAATAAAAAAAATCTGTACACCCGGCAAGTTGAAAACCCGAAAGGGCGACTTGGGCAAAAAAGGGTTTCCCGGTGGACGAAAAACCCGAAAGGGCGGTCCAGGCAAAAGTTAGGGAATCAAAGCGTATGACTATGTCCCATCGGATCACTTTACAGACAACCTTTGACTTCTAACTGACAAACTCGGAGCTTCTGATCAATTCAATCATCTTCGAATAAGGCAAATAGACAAGATATTCGAAGATATGAAGGCTATAGCAGAATGGGAACCCCATGGGATTATTACACATAGCTATCTTTCTTTGTATAAATTTTTCTTGTTTTATGACACCATTCTCTTACTAGAATGTTTTTCCCCTTTGTACAAAAAAATACTTATTCAAAATCAATACAAAGATACCCCTTTGAAAGTGCAAAAACTATTTGTATTTTCTTTACAATTGTGTTTTGTTTGCAAAAACGTCCAATGATTCATTGATGAACATATGCATTTTGAACATAATTACTGTTTACAAATAAACAAAAGGAGAAGGACAATTACTGATAGTTTGAAAAGACAGGAAAACGTCTCTAGGATATAAGTAATCCCCACTGTACGTCATTTGAATCCCCAACAAGACTAGGCTTAAAATTATTAATCCCCAATAGAAATCGTCAAAATTCTCGGGATCCCCCAAGCAGATCTTACAAGCAATACATTGCATTGGCCTCACAACGGAATTTTTTTTCTCTCAACAGGAGTTCGTCAGTACTTCAATTTCAAGACATGAAAATTCAACATATCCTCAAAAGCATTCAAGGATTTATTTTCCTCAATCGAACAACAATACAGCAAATCAGCTTATATGCGCATACATTGCATCCACATATCATAAACATTGATAAAGCAAATACATTGCATTATACATTTCATACAACATAACCTCGTGTTTTAGCTAACATTTTACCCTTTTCAGGATAAGATTAACAGTTACCACTAACAATATGCAATCAGATACAGTTCATATACGCTCCAGATACAGATGCCATCCGGATACTCATTCAGATTCAGCTTTCAGATACAGTTCAGATACGCTCTAGATATGGATGCCATCCTGATACTCATTCAATTTCAACCTTTTGATATAGTTCAGATACACTCCAGATACGGATGCCATCCTGATACTCATTCAATTTCAACCTTTTGATACAATTCAGATACGCTCCAGACAGGGATGCCATCCTGATACTCATTCAATTTCAACCTTTTGATACATTTCAAATATGCTCCAGAAAGGGATGCCATCCTGATACTCATTCAATTTCAACCTTTTGATACAGTTCAGATACGCTCCAGATACGGATGCCATCCTGATACTCATTCAGATTCAACTTTCAGATACAGTTCAGATACGCTCCAGATACGGATGCCATCCTGATACTCATTCAGATTCAACTTTAAGATACAGCCCAGATACACTCCAGACATGGACGCAATTCTGATACTCATTCTTTCAGCTTACAAATTATAATTCAACAAGAATTCTTGGATGGCATCTACAAGCCCATATCCAACAAGATTCTATCACCTCTCCAAATGGAATCTTTAAGCCCATTCCTCCTATCATCGCATCGCCGAGTGCAAATTTCTGGGCACTCTAGTGTTCAATCGTCTTCCACCTTCGAGTCACGAATGGCAAAACTCGCCAATCTAACTCTTCAGGTTTAAGAAGATTGAACAGGGGCAGCTGTTGTACCCCAAAATTTGTCCTCTCATTTATCAAGTATTTTCTCACAAGATCACTGATGCATCAATTTAGGCTTGAAATTGGCACAAGGGCAAAATGGTCAATTGCATACTGAAAAGTCAAACTTTGACTTTTTGATCAACATTACATTTCAAAGATCAAATTTCATCAAAAAATGTCAAAATATGAAACTTATTCATCAAGAAATCAAAAAGTCAAGATTTCATTTTGAAAAGTCAAAATTTTTAAACTTAGAAATTTTTCTAAGTGTTGGAAATTTCATTTTTTCCCCATAACTTTGAGCAAACTTTTCACCATGATGCAAGATGATTCAAGAGAAACTTCCAACATGAAAGTTGTATATCTCCATGATATCTACAACATTTCTTTACACAACTTCTCCTAAATATGCTTGGATTTCAAGTTATAAACTCATGAAGTCATGACATTTTTATTTAACACTTAGAGAAATTTTCAGCAGTTTTGGTCAGGTTTTTATCCCAACTTCTTGGCCAATTTTCATCAAGTTCCAGTTTGATTTAACAAAAGTGTTCAACATGAAAGTTGTAGGGGAGGTTCCAATCTTTCCAAAAAGTCCAAGAACTCATTGAGATCATTCTTGAGCTGAGAGGATCGAAGAGATGAAGTTAGGGTTTCATTCTTGAATTACAAAGCAGAATTTGTGATGAACACTTGACTAAATTCCAACCAAAGCTACAAGATCTCTCTTTTCAGGATATGTTCTCTCCAAATCTATGCATAATCAAGCAATTACATAAACCCTAAGAGTATTACACAAGCATTTGAAGATTTGTCCAAGTCTTGATACCATTTATGGTTAGAAATGCAAAAGCAACATTTCCATTTGCATAAAGCTTCACTTTTCCAACCACTCTCTTCTTTCAAAGCTTGAAATCTGTTCCAAAGATGACAGAAAAATCTCTCAACATCAGAAGCAATCCACAAGACCTGCAAAGCATGCTAAATTCCTTAATTCACTCCTTTTTTCATCATGAAGCAACTTGTCTTTATGAATTTGAAAAAAAGGCATAACATGTGATTTTCAAAAAGTTTGAGTTTCTCAAGTCTCAAACCTTGTCTATAAATAGAAGAAGCAATCACAAGAGAAAGGGGTTAGAAAAAGAGAGAGAAAGGAAATAAGTTTTATTG
This sequence comes from Vicia faba, assembly GCA_948472305.1. Classification (NCBI taxonomy): domain Eukaryota; kingdom Viridiplantae; phylum Streptophyta; class Magnoliopsida; order Fabales; family Fabaceae; genus Vicia; species Vicia faba. The sequence continues at coordinate 1,000,903,545 of OX451735.1, forward strand.
GTAAACCCTCAAAATCTCATATTTACAAAAGCCATAACAGTCCACAAAACTTCCACTCTTAAGTTTTAAAGTCCAAACCTTTGAACCTCTCATACCTTGCAAATTCTAACCAACCATCTAAACACTCCACATACATCATATAGAAATTGTTCAAACACAAGAAAAACTTCTGTAACATCAGTATCATCACTTCCCAAGTTCAACAACAGCCCATACAGCAGCTCAAACTCCAAGCACAAATTTCAGTTTCAAGGTAAGTTTTCTCGGCTTTAAACTCTTCATTTCAATCATCATCATTTGGTTCATTTTTGAGGCTAAAATGCAGTGACCTTTGGAGAAAAGGTTTGTAAAAAATCACGAACAATTTCCAAGATTGAGTGAGAAGTTTTCCATGAAATAGTATTATGAACAGACAGGTGTAAGGCAGCTGTTTTTCAAAATCATACAGTGTGTAATCGATTGCACAACCATGCAAATCGATTGCACGGGGTTCCAGTAGCCAAATTTCCAAAATTTTTGAGTGTGCAATCGATTTCACAACCATGCAAATCGATTGCACGGGGTTCCAGTAGCCAAATTTCCAAAAATTTTGACTGTACAATCGATTGCACAACCATGCAAATCAATTGCACTGGAAGTCAGTAGCCAATGTTTTGAAAAACTGAAGCGTGCAATCGATTGCACTAACATGCAAATCGATTACACTCAAAGAAAAATTGATTTTTTGCTTTGAAAGAACTTGAATAAAGGGTTGGATAATATAACATGTTTCCTTTTGGTCATTGAGCATCTATATCTTAAGTTCAAGGTACATATTATCATTATACCTTGAAATTTGCTAAGGACTTGAACCAAAGACTTCATCCAAAGAGGCTTTTAGCTTGATGAATAATTTTTGCCTTCTTTATCAATCATGATTTGTCTTTATCAAAACAAGAGTGCATTCGAGAAGCTTGAGTTTACGGCATGTGTTGATACATAATGATCCAAAATGTTTTCTTTTCCTTTCATTATCTTTATGTGCTTCATATATTTTCTTCATGTCTATTCAATATGGTTGTAATAGATAATTAGGACTTCAATTTCTTGCAATCCCTATTTGTAAATTGTATACCCCATCCCCAAATGATTGTAATAGCGTAGGTTATTTACTTTCCGCAAATTTATAGCTTTATATATAACATGTTAATAATTAGGGTTTGTATGGAAAGATAAAACCAATCAAATAGAAAACCCTAATTCAAGACAAAATCATGCATGCAATTAAACACACTTGCACACAAACACCCTTAGGGTTTCTCCACTTGGTTGCCTTACACAAAAATAGCCATGTTAGCATGCAAGGTATCTTGGTAAAACAAACAAAATCAAAAGATCACAGTCCCTTGATGACGCTATTCAAAGTTGCCTTATAAAATGATCTTAGTCCCTCGAAAATACTAAGATACTTTGCAACATTGCTAATCATGGTTATACGATGACCCGCGCCCGTCCCGTTAACATCCAAAGATAGGTTTGCTTACCAAATCAATGGTAAGACAACAATGTTAAAGGAATAAAAATGAACAAGAAAGACATTTGAGTAGGTAGATTACTCCTAGTCACTTGCTCTTTTTTCAAAGCAAACATCCTTGCTATTTTTTTAACACAAGCACATGCACATTTCCCAAACAAATTACAAAACATTGAAAACATTTTCAAAAAGAAAAACATCTTTATATACATTCTTACGAACAAGAATCATTACAAAGATTGCCTAAACGAATGGCCTCTTTTACAAAATACTTTCAAAAACCACACCAAACACATTTTCAAACAACAAAAGCAAGTGATCTAGCAAGTAAATAAGAGCCCATGGAAAACCATGGATCAAAAGGATGCTAATACCTTCCCTTTTCATAATCTACCCCCCGAACTCAAGAAACAATCTCAAAGGTCTTTCTTATGCTTTTTCACCTTTCCTTTTGGATAAAAGAAAAGTCGGTGGCGACTCTTGCTAACCGCAACATTTGCAAACACAAACGCAAAACCTCAAGTCAGTTCTTCCACCGCATCACATGATTCCTTAAATGATTCAAGCTCCTTATTTATTCATAATGGTCAAGTGATTTTCCTTAATCAATAATCAAGCTAAATTGTGCATCATTTCAAGTTAATCAAGTTTCAAATTTACCCGCACCTCAAATTTAGGTTTTGATCAAATTTGACTAAATATTGACTTTTTGACCTAAAGTTTGATCTAATGGTTTGAAACTTGATTCAACTTTATCACGTGTTTCCTTATGGACCTCTCATATATCCCAATTAGCTAAAGAAGTATGATTCATTGATAAGTTAAAGATTTATATTTCATCTTATGAAAAGTCAACTAGTCACATTCAAAGTTTGACTTTTGGGATTTTTGGTCAATGTTGCACCCCAAAATTTTCCCTCCAATTTTCTTCAAGATATCTCCTCATTCCCATAGGTTTTCCAAATTTCTCAAGGCTACTCAAGGTTGGACCAGACAAACCCTCCCCTAAATAGTTGACTAACAACTAGGGTTTTTCTTTTTTCAAAGGAAATTGGACTTCTAATGCCTCAAGTGGATTCCATGGTTTCTCATATGCCTCAAATAATCCTCATGCCAAATTCCAAGCCTTGCATAACAAGTTTGCTCAGATGGTTGAAAATCAACTGTATTAGACAAAAAGTCAAGTTTGGTCAACATACAATCAAACTTCATGATTTTTGGTCAACATCAAGATTTTGAAGTCACATTCATCATTTTATTAAGGGTTGATCATGATTCATCAAGAAAAATCTCAATTCACCAAAAGGCAAAAGTTACCAAATTAGGGTTTTCTTAAGGAGAAATCAATTGAACTTTGACCAAGCATAACTTTCACATGCTTAATCATATTTTTATCAACCAAAGCTCATTTGAAGGAAATTAAATTCTCTATAAATTTTTCTCTCTAAGCTCAAGTCCAAAAAATGCTTCATTTGAGAGATATGGGCCAAAACATTATAGGTCATTTCAAAAGTCAACAAAAAGACTTTTTTCAAAGCAATTTACATCAAGATAAAATATTCAAATGAAAAAATGATCAACATAGAGATTGTAGGGGACATCTTGATATTTCCAAAAACTCCAAGATCACCTTCATATTATAAAAATTGAGATTGTTATGATTGGTGCAAGTTGGGAAATTTTAAGAAAATGCATGAAACCTAAATCGATCAAACTTGAAGTTTTGGGCTAATGGACTTATCTTTAAAGGTCCAAATGTGTTTTAGATCTCATAGTGAACCTATGAATCTATTCATACACCCCTTTTGATTTTTATTCCATTTATTTTAATTTTATTTATTTAAATTCAAAATTAAATTAAATAAAATCAAGGTTTTCATACAAAGGTCCAAGCCCATTCTTCTTAAACTAATTTTCCTCTATATTTAGTCCTCACATTCAGACAATAATGAACACGAAAATTTTGCAAGAGAAACCACCTTCCAAAAACTTCAAAATTTGTCAAAACTAGGGCAAATTGAAATCCATGTACACAGTCTTCCTCAAGGTCAAATAATCATTCCAATCGACCCCTGAGGCATTGTAGGTGTGATACGGTGGGAGAACTGACTTGAGGTTTGCGTTTGTATTCGCAAATGTTGCGGTTAGCAAGAGTCGCCACCGACTTTTTATTTTATCCTAAGGAAAGGTTAAAAAGCACAGCAAAAACCTTTTGAGATGTTTTCTTGGATTCGGGGAGTAGATTATAGAAAGGGAAGGTATTAGCACCCTTTCTATCCATGGTTATCCATGGGCTCTTAGTTACTTGCTTAGATCACTTGCCTTTTGTTTTCAATTGTTTTAAATGGTGCTTGAGTGTGTGGGTTTTGAAAATGTTTTGAAAAGAGGCCAATGTGGTGGCAACCTTTGTAATGATCCATGTGGGGATGTATACAAAGATGTATGTCTTTTGAAAAGGTTTTCATTTGTTTTTGAAAGTTGTTTTGAAAGTGTAGTGATGTGTGGTTTTTGAAATCGGGCAAGTGTTTTGTTTTGCAAGTTGATTCAAGTAACTAAGAGGTTACCTACTCCTAAATTTCTCAAAAGATTATTGCTATACTTTAACCCTTTTAACAAGTTTGCACCACCATTGTATTTGGTGGGCAAGCTTGTGTTAGGATGTGAAAGGGACAGGCGCGGGTCATCGTTTAGACCATAATTGTAACGACGTTAAATGTCTTTGGGCAATTTCTCTAAGGGACTTGATCATTTGTTTTTGTTTGTTTTGAAAAGTTTTATCGAGGGACTATGATCATTCAAACTGTTTGCTTTGCCCAAAGATGTTCAACATACAATATGGCCCATTTATTTGAAGGCAACAAGTGGAATACCCTAGGGGGTGCAAGTGTGATTTGTGTGTTCATTTCCATGCTTGTTTATTAGGTCAAACTATTTTTTTATCGTTTTTTCGCATACAAACCCTAATTCTAGCATGTCATTATTTAGAAAGCAATAAAGTACGAAATTAAAATTACTAAGCTATTACACAACCAAATATGGGAAGGGGGGTACAAATGTTCAAATGGGGATATTGACAAGAATTTAAATCTAAATTATTACAACAATTGGGTATTTGCATGGTAAATAAATTGCATAATTTAAATGTAAATAAAATAAATATGTGAAATGTAAAAAAAGAAAGCTTTTTATGTGTATGAGAAAATATTTATGTAAAAGGACAAAGAAAATAAAAAAATGTATTTATTTTTTAGTATTTTTGAACTTAGGGTAAAAAACCCTAATTTTTAAATAAAAGATATTATTATCTAATTTAATTCTACTATTTATTTATTATTTATAAAAAATAAAATAAAATGAAGTGTATTGTGAAAAAGGTATTTTTTGTATCAAATGTTAATAAAATAAAAAGATCAAGTATTTTTTTATATCTTTTCCTTAAATATATTAATAATTATATATATATATTATGATAACCCTAAATATGTATTATACAAAAATAAATATTTATTTAATATTTTAATAAAATAAATAAAAGTATTTTTTTTGTGTGAAATATTTTCAGAAAGTAAAAATAAAAATGAAAATGTATCTACATTATTTTCTATTTATTTAAATAATAGTGTATATATATATTTGTATATAAATAAAAGAAATAAACAAACAAATATGCCATAAATACAAAAAATGATGGAAAAAATATTTTAAAAATTTTAATGGCATGAGAAAAAATAAACAAAGTCAACCCAAAAAGAAAAAGTCAAAAATGTTGAAAAATAAACAAATGGGCTCAGGGGGGTGTAAACCAAAAAATGGGGTGTGAAAAGGAAACAAATCCAGGCCCAGCCCAGATCACTTCTTCTTCAACCTCTGTACAGCTTTCTTCACACAAAACACGCGTTTTCTAACTCTGGATTCCTGGACTTTCAAGCAAAACTCATAACATGAAAAGTGTAGAGCATTAAGAGACGGTTTCAACCATATAAAGAACATGACCTATCTCTCCAAGATGAGAGAGAATTTCTCTCCCCCTCTTTTCTGACCTAGTTTTTCTACCATTTTCAGAGCTCAAATTCTCTTCACTCAGACAAAAGAAATGAAAAGTAAAGCTATGTACATGTTCAGGACTATGAGTAGGACTTTGTTTCTTCACAAACTTAAGACTAAATATGCCTAATAAGAGAGATACGAATTCAAACTTTTACCTGTGCAGTTGAACTTCTATGTGGAGAATGAGAGACTTTCAGTGCAATGTAATGATTGGAAAAGCTTCCTTGAAGTCCAGGGATGCTTTTTCAATGCTCACTTTGTCTTGAAACTTCTTGTATCAAGCTATAGAACTTCACCTGCAAGTCAAAGATGTGAAAATGGTGGAAGTGGTTAGAGCAACTACAGATCGTGCCTTAGCTTCTGGATAGCTTGTATATGTTGTAAGGAAGGTAGGGGAACAGGTTTGGACAGAAATGTTTGAAGGGAATGAGAGATTGCACTCAAACTGCAGGGGCACCCCTGTTTGTGCAGTTTGAGGATGATTCTGAGATGGAGAGGGTTTGAAAGGCAAATGGCTCGAGCAAAAGCTTCAATGTGGTCTATGGAATGTGTTTGATATCTTTTGTGCTGTGTTCCTTTGCTGATATGAGAGATAGCATAAGTTATGGATGTTACTTCTATGTGAAGCAAGCAAATGTCAACTTGGTTTCTAGGCCAGTACAATGCCTCAATCTATGCTGCACCTTTTAGTCTTGATCAGTGGGATATGCCTATGCTTTTTTGCTTCAAAGATCTGCATTGTACCTCATAGATTTGCAAAGTTGCCATAAAGTATCACTTTACAAGAATGGATAACATGCTTTTTCTAGTTTAGGCTTGATTTTGTGTGTATTATCCAAATGAGCAAAATAATGTTAGAACACAAAGGATATGCATTGAATTATTGAGTGAGAATGGGATTAGAGGCCTGCAATGTAGCTTAAGCATGCTGAATTCAAATTTGCCAAGTTTATGAACATGCTTTGATGAAGAACAAAAGTGAATTTTTGCCAACTTGTGAAATTCGAATCTCTCAAGTTATGAGGTTGTTTGATGAGTTCTTGGACATTTTGGAAAGCTTGTAATGTGTACTACAATCCATCTTTGAAATGCAATTTGAAATTCCAAGTGGAAGGGTATGAAAAGTGGCCTTGAAGTAGGGTAGAAAACCTTGTCAAAATAGGTCAAATTTTACTAAGTTAAAAGATGGTTTAGTGCCCTTATTCAAAAAATCATAACTTGAGATACAAGCTTCAAATGAGAAAACTTTGTGAATCAAAGTTGTAGATTTTGCAACAAGCTACAACTTTCATGTTTTGACTTTTGTTTGAATCCAAATGGATCATGGTGAAAAGATGGGGCAAAGTTGGGAAAAAATTAGGGTTTTCCATAACTTAGAAAAATTCTAAGTTATGAAAAATTCCATTTTCAAACCCTAATTTGCATTTTGACATTTCTTGGTGAACAAGTTTCATAATTTGGCATGTTTTGATGAAAAATGAATCTTGACTCTTGATTTTGACCAAAAAGTCAAAGTTTGACTTTTCAGTATACAGTCAAAATTGATCAATTGACTGGGAAATTCAACTGTCAATCTTGTGTACTTGGGATCTTTTGAGCTTGATGAACATGTCAAGATAATTCCATGGGGTCCTTGAGTCCATATGTGAGCTTGGTTTGCCATTGGCTAGGTCAAACAGTCAAAAATTGCCTTTGTGCAGTCAAAACCCTAAAAATGACCATTTTGCCCTTTTGGTGATCTGATCAAATTTCTTGGGGAATTGTGATTCACACTTGATCAAATGGTCCATGTGAGTTCATAATGTTGATGTGGATCAAATTTCATGAGGTTTGACTGTCAATTGGCCACAGTTGACTTTTTCCCCAATATAGCTGATTTCTAGGTCAACTGTCCAATTGACTGGGAAAAACTTGGAATCAAGACTTGAAACTTGGTATGGGTAAACTTGGGAGTCCAATATGAAGCATGAAAGTCATCTTAGGCATTTTAGGTCAAAACATCTTTAAGCAAACACAAACCCTAATTTGAGTCCACAGTGCAAGGAGAAGTCTTGAGCAGAGGAAACCCTAATTGGATCTTGATCTTCAAATGCCTTGTGATGAGAAAATGTTGAGGAAATGGGAGGGCAAATTTTGGGGTACAACAGTTGCCCCTGTTCAATCTTCTTAGACCTGAAGAGTTAGATTGGCAAGTTTGCCTTTCGTGACTCGAGGGTAAAAGGAGATTGGACACTAGAGTGCCCGGAAATTTGCACTCGCATGCTGGAGTCTTAACAATGTGGTGTCGGGAATGGGCTTATAGATGCCATTTGGAGTGATGGTGGATAGGGAGATGGGCTTTGTAGATGCCGTCTGGAAAAGTGACAGAACTTTGTCGGGAATGGGCTTATAGATGCCATTTGGAAGTGTTGATCGCATAAGAGATTCCTTAGCGAGAACTTGTGTGTTTAAGAAAGACAGATGTTTTCCTGGCTTGTTACAGGTGTTTGATCTTCAGTCTCCTTATGCAGATATGCCCTGGCTGGATACAGGTATCGAATCTACGATCGGTTGCTCACAGATGTGCCCTGGCCGGATACAGGAGTCGAATCTGGAAATAGTCGTCAATAGATATGCCCTGGCTGGATACAGGAGTCGAATCTTTGAACTCTGCAGACGTGCCCTGGCTAGATACAGGAATCGAGTCTGGAAATGTGGTCAACAGATATGCCCTGGCTGGATACAGGAATCGAGTCTGGAAATGTTGTAGTTGATAGATGTGCCCTGGCTGGATACAGGAGTCGAATCTTTGAACTCTGCAGACGTGCCCTGGCTAGATACAGGAATCGAGTCTGGAAACTGATCACTCTCAGATGTGCCCTGGCTAGATACAGGTATCGAATCTGGAATTGTGACAGTTGAAAGTAGTCGTTTTTGAGATTGTCTTTTTCCTGAAAAGGCAAAGACGTAAGCTGTATGCAATGTCATGATGTATGATATGCATGATGTCATGATGTTCAACATTTGTATGTGTCTCATCATGTATGTAAGCAAGATGTATGAAAATGTGAAATGTTTATGGGTGTAATTTCATCTTAGGAAAATAAATCCTTGACGAATGGCCGGGAAGCTGCTTTGCGGAAGAGATACTTGGCCGAAGCTCTGATGAGTGGCCTGCTGAGGACTTTAACGATGGATTCCGCTAAGGATAGTGATGATAAACTCCGCTGGGGAAACTCCAAAGATAAACTCTGCCTGGGAATACCAAAGGTAGACTTCGCTGGGGATTGTTGGAACTTTTGCCGAGAACGGTCTTCCGTGGCTTTAAGCCGAGGATAACCCAGTTATAAGTCCTTGTGAGGAAATAACTCTAAATAAAACTTGGGCGAGACGTTCGTACTTCGCCGGGGATAAGCTCGCAGAATCTACTGGGGATGCGCTTTTAAGACCTGCCGGGGAATGTTGTGCCCTTTTTTAGGATCGACGGGGAATCGATTCCTGCTTGGGGAAAGTGCTGCTGAACCTTGTTTTACTCCGCGGGGAGCTAAGATGATTTGGCCATTTTTTCAGTTGAACCTACCTTGGTGCCTTGGTGGACAAAACAACTAGACCGCATTAGACAACTCCACATTGCCCCTGTCTTTGATGTCACTTGTAATTAATCTCTTTTTTCATATGCAAACATTTATGAATCAGCAATTTAATGTCAAATGCATATATCAAAAATGAACATTGGACGTTCTTCGCAAGACAAAAAAGAAAAACAATGGCAATTTGTATGGACAAGTGAATTTGTATTGATTTAAACTTTGCCTGTGAATAGGCGTTTTTTGTACAAGAGACTGACATCCTAGTAAGAGGACATCGCCAAATAGTATAGAGTTTACATTTTGAAAAAGAAAACAAAACAGCTACGTGAACAATCCCACTGGGTTCCAACTCTGCTATCGCCTTTATGCTTTCGAACGTCTCATCGCCTTACTGCCTAATCTGAAGATGAAGCTGATTGGTCAATGCCGAAATTTGGGCCAGATAGTTGATGCCGAACTCCGGATGCGAAGTGATCCAATGAGACATAGTGTTACGCTTTTATCCCTAACTTTTGCCTGGACCGCCCTTTCGGGTTTTCAGTCCACCGGGATACCCTTTTTTGCCCAAGCCGCCCTTTCAGGTTTTCGACTTGCCGGGTGTACAGATTTTATTCATTTCATCCCTTATTTTTGCCCGAACCCTTTTTGTTCGCCGGGAAGCCCTTATTTTTGCCTAGGTATGTCAACCTAGCGGGTCTTTTATTTATGCGTAGTATTTTTTTACTATGTCTGCATTGGCGGGGTGAGGAAGGTCGTCACCATCCATGGTGGTTAGGATCATGGCTCCTCCTGAGAACACACGTTTAACCACAAATGGCCCTTCGTAAGTAGGGGTCCATTTGCCCCGGGGATCACTTTGAGGAAGGATGATGCGTTTGATTACCAGGTCCCCAACTTGATACTCTTGCGGTCTGACTTTCTTGTTAAATGCCCTGATCATCCGTTTCTGATACGTTTGACCGTGACAGATAGCAGTGAGCCTCTTTTCGTCAATCAGATTTAGTTGATCAAGTCGAGTCTGGATCCAATCATCTTCATTCAAGTCTGCATCCTTCATTATCCGGAGAGAGGGTATCTGGATTTCGATCGGCAAAACTGCCTCCATGCCATAGACTAGGGAGAAGGGAGTTGCCCCGGTTGACGTCCTTGCTGAGGTGCGGTACCCATGAAGAGCGAACGGTAACATCTCGTGCCAATCTTTATAGGTCACTGTCATCTTCTGCACAATTTTCTTGATATTTTTATTGGCTGCCTCTACAGCCCCATTCATCTTCGGCCGATAGGGGGAAGAATTGTGGTGCTGTATCTTGAATTGTTCACAGAGTTCAGTGACCATTTTGTTATTGAGATTGGTACCGTTGTCCGTAATGATTCTTTCCGGGACTCCGTACCGACAGATCAGATTATGCCGGATGAAACGTGCCACGACGCTCTTGGTTACTGTGGCATAGGAAGCTGCCTCGACCCATTTCGTGAAGTAATCGATCGCCACCAAGATGAAACGATGCCCATTGGATGCCGTTGGTCGGATCTCACCGATCATATCGATGCCCCACATTGCGAAAGGCCAAGGTGCCGTCAGGACATTCAAAGGAACCGGAGGGATATGCACCTTGTCAGCATAGATTTGGCACTTATGACAAGTTCGGGAGTGTTGGTAACAATCGGCTTCCATTGTGGACCAGAAATATCCTGCCCGAAGGATTTTCTTAGCCATGGTGTGTCCACTGGAATGGGTTCCAAATGTTCCTTCATGCAGTTCCATCATAATTTTCTCTGCTTCAACCTTATCCACACAACGTAACAGAGTTGAATCATGATTCCGTTTGTAGAGAATGCCGTTGCTGAGGAAGAATTTTGCAGCAAACCTCCTCATGAACTTCTTATCATTGACAGATGCGCCTTCAGGGTATTCCTGAGCTTCCAAGTACCTCTTCACCTCGTGATACCAGGTTTTTTCAGTTACCTTCTCAGCCTCGAGCTCGCAGCAGTATGCCGGTTCATCCAACTTCCAGATTGTGATTTGGGGAGCCTCATTGTCCCATTTAACTTTAAACATTGAAGACATCGTGGCTAGTGCGTCCGCTAGCTGATTTTCCTCTCTGGGGAAATGTTCAAAAGTTATCTCTTCAAAGTGGGGGAGCAGGGTCGATACATACTCCTTGTAAGGAATGAGATTCGGGTGTTTCGTATCCCACTCGCCTTTGATCTGATTGATCACGAGAGCGGAATCTCCGAAGACACTTAGAAACTTGATCCTCAGGTCGATTGCAGCTTGTAAACCCATGATACATGCCTCATATTCTGCCATGTTGTTGGTGCAGCTGAAACATAATCGGGCGGTGAGTGGAGTATGGGTCCCCTTGGGAGATATGATTACAGCGCCGACGCCGTTACCCAAAGCATTGGAGGCTCCATCAAAATGCATAGACCATCGGGATCCTTCCTCAGGTCCTTCATCCGGTCCAGGTACTTCACAGTCAGTTACCACCATGATGTCTTCGTCCGGAAAATCAAAGTTCAATGATTGATAATCGTCCACAGGTTGGTGTGCCAAATGATCAGCCAGTACACTCCCCTTAATTGCTTTCTGAGTTGTATACTGGATGTCATATTCTGTTAAGATCATTTGCCATCTCGCTATCCTCCCAGACAGAGCGGGCTTTTCAAATATGTACTTGATGGGATCCATCTTTGAAATCAATAAAGTAGTGTGAGTCAGCATATACTGTCTCAGCCGGCGAGCAGCCCATACAAGAGCGCAGCAAGTTTTCTCAAGCAGTGAGTAACGAGACTCACAGTCGGTAAACTTTTTGCTCAAGTAATAAATAGCGTGCTCTTTTCGGCCAGACTCGTCATGCTGCCCCAGCACACACCCCATTGAATTATCAAGCACTGTCAAGTATAGTATCAGAGGTCTTCCTTCCACTGGTGGCATAAGAATGGGTGGCTCTTGGAGGTATTCCTTTATTCTTTCAAAGGCGGCCTGACATTCATCATTCCAGCGTACCACTTGATCTTTCTTCAGTAATTTGAAGATTGGCTCACAAGTAGCAGTCAGATGTGATATGAATCGGGCAATGTAATTCAGTCGTCCTAGGAAACCTCTGACTTCTTTCTCTGTTTTTGGGGTCGGCATCTCTTGAATAGCTTTAACCTTGGCAGGGTCCACCTGGATACCTTTATCACTTACAATGAAACCTAGCAATTTTCCGGACCTCACCCCGAAGGCGCATTTGTTGGGATTCAATCTCAGCTTGTACAACTTGAGTCGGTCAAACAACTTCCTCAGATGATCAAGGTGTTCCTCCTCAGTTTGAGACCTTGCAATCATGTCATCAACGTATACTTCAATCTCATGATGGATCATATCATGAAATAAAGCAACCATGGCACGCTGATAGGTTGCCCCAGCATTTTTCAATCCGAATGGCATAACCTTATAACAGAAGGTGCCCCACTGGGTCACAAAGGTAGTCTTCTCCATGTCTTCTGGAGCCATCTTGATCTGATTATACCCTGAAAAACCATCCATGAAGGAGAACACCTTGTGTTGAGCTGTATTGTCAACAAGGACATCAATGTGAGGTAGGGGGAAGTCATCCTTGGGGCTGGCCCGGTTCAGATCCCTGTAGTCGACACACATTCTGACCTTACCGTCCTTCTTCGGCACTGGCACAACATTGGCAACCCACTGAGGGTAAGAAGTTACTGCAAGGAAACCTGCATCAAACTGTTTCATCACCTCAGCTTTAATCTTCTCAGACATCTCTGGACGCATTCGTCGAACTTTTTGCTTTACTGGAGGGCAATCTTCCTTGGTTGGCAAATGGTGAACTACAATGTCGGCATCCAAACCAGGCATATCTTCATAAGACCAGGCAAAGATCTCCATGTAGTCTTGTAGCATCTGGATCAATCGTTGCTTCACGCTGAGCTCTAGATTGGCACCAATTTTGACCTCTTTCCTTTCTGTCTCAGTACCCAAGTTAATTGTCTCCACAGGCTCTTCATGTGGTTGAATAGCCCTCTCTTCCTGTAGTAGCAGCCTTGCGAGTTCACCAGGCACTTCGCAATCATCTTCACCTTCGTCTTCGGCCAAGTTGATCGGATTTTCGAAGTCATAACTGGCGGTAGCAGAGCTGTTGCCAGTGAGATCCAGAGTGGATTGAAACCTGTATAAGTGAGTGTGTGTAAATATAGCTGTTTTGCAATATGTATAACACAGAAAGAAAAGGAGCACAAGATTTGAAATGCAACAAACGTCCAATGTTTTGATTGATGATATATGAAAATGTCATACAAAAAGCCCTCACAAATGGAGCTACGATGCCCCGGGCAGGACACCGAGCCAACAGAGTTTTAACATATTGTTTGTTACAAATTTGGAAATCAAAAGAAATCAATTACTGCGTGACAAATGTGATAGGGGTAAAATCCTTTGCTGTCCAGTTGCTTGGTCCGTCGCTGGCAGTCGGGTAGATCCAATTATCAAACTCAGCTTCCTCCACATCCTCCTCGATAGCATTCACTCTTGAGCTGGAAATAAACACCGGAGCCTTTCCAATTTTCTCTTTGCGGATTGCCTTCTGAGCCTCTGTAGTAAAGCCTAGCCCGAACTTGTCGTTCTTCTGAGTGAAGTCAGGAAGCTGACCCCAGTGTGCACCATTGCCTTTCTGAACCACAGCCCGGGCATCCCTTAGGGAAACCATCTTCAAGGAATCAATCTCTTCGGCCATTGTCTCCGCAGCTGCTGAAATTGGATGTACCTCCTCGAAATGTTGGAAGGGAGTTTCAATAAATTCTCCGTCCATCTCGATGTACCTGAAGGAATTCAAATGGCTCACCATATACTCCTCTTCTCCTTGCACAGTGACAATTTTCCCCCTGACGGGATACTTCAGCTTTTGGTGTAAGGTGGAGGTCACTGCCCCAGCTTTGTGGATCCAAGGTCTACCCAACAGACAGGAGTACGATGGACGTATATCCATTACGTAAAAGGTAGAGTCGAACACTTGGGAACCCACACGAATAGGGATGTTAACCTCTCCATGAACCATCCTCTTGGAACCGTCAAAAGCTCTGACGATGATATTGCTGGGTTTCAACTCCAGGCCCTCATAATCCAGACGATCCAAAGCCTTTTTCGGAAGAACATTCAAGGAAGAACCAGTGTCCACCAATACATGTGCCAGAGTAGTGCCCCTGCATTCAATAGAGACATGCAGGGCATCATTATGGTTTCTCCCTTTTGCGGTTAGGTCAGCATCTGAAAAGCCCAAGCCGTTGTCCGCCGTCAGATTTGCTATGCAGTCAGTGAACTGAACTGCAGACGTCTCCTGCGGCACATGGGCCGTCTTGAGAAATGAGATTAATGCCTTAGCGTGAGCCTCGGAACATAGCAATAGGGAGAGCAGGGAGATCTTGGAGGGTGTATGCCCTAACTGCTCAACAACATTAAAATCACTTTTCTTTATTATCTTCAGAATCTCCTCCATTTCTTGTCGGGAGGCCTCAGCATTTACGGGTATTGGTGCCTCCATCCGGGCAGGCTCTTCTTCAATCCCTTTGCCCCGAGCATTTGATGACTCGGCAGCAGGGGACACAATTTGATCAGCAACAGGACTTGATAAACTTGCAGGTTTTATGAGGAGGGGTTTTCGAATAGCGGGAGGCGCAATGTCAGGCGAGAAGAGCCTGCCACTGCGGGTGACTTTAGCCGGACCGGTGATATCGCAAATACTGGCACTAGCATCAAATTCTTGCTTGATTCCATTTACATATACGTCTGCCCCATAATGCCAGGGGACAGCTTTATCAGACACGTAGGAGAGGGGCCCTGGAACAGTAATGATCACAGGCGCAACTGTCAAGATTTGAATAGGCTTCTTTGGGGGAGCCTTGATTGGATTTTTGAAGATGGTAATCACGGAAACTTCTTTTATTGGAACCAAATGAACAGCAGTCTTTTTGAATAAAATCTCCTTGCTATCCATTAGGCCTTGGATGCCTAACCTTAGCAAGGGACAATCGGATAGGGAAATAGCACAGAATGGGCAACCTTCGCCGCAACCCGGAAATAAACCGGCCCGCAGTAGGTTCTTCTTAACAGTCTCCAAAGGGGTAACAACTTCATCTATCGAAACAGCATACACTTCTTCCTCAATGGCATTCACCCTATGCTGGGGCATAGGAGCCGTTACAACATTCGGTCTTTCTGGCGCTTCAAACTGAATTTCTTTTGCGTCAATTAGATCTTGCACTTTGTTTCTCAAGGCCCAACAATCATCAGTAGTGTGCCCGGGACTATCAGAATGATAAGCACACCGGGCATTCGGGTTGTATTTAGGAGACGCAGTGTTGACGACCTTAGGAGCTTCTTTGAGGGTCACCAGGTTGGTGGATAACAGTTGGGGTAAAATTTGAGATAATGTCATACTCAATCGGGTATACTGCCTCTTGGGCCTTTCACTTCTTTGCTGATTGTACTGCTGAGGAGCAGCAACAGGTTTAGAGATGACCAAAGCATTAACGGCTTGGCGACTTTCGGGCTTGACTTGTCTTCTAGGGCCATAGACGGCGCTTGCTTCTTTCTTAAATGGCCTCTTCTCAGCACTTGTAGAGGCAGCCTTCTGTATCTTGCCTGACCTGATGCCAGCTTCAATTCTCTCTCCCGTTAATATCAAATCTGTGAACCCAGCGGAGGAGTTACCAACCAAATGATTAAAAAACGGACCAGACAACGTTCCCAGAAACATATCAACTAGCTCTCGATCAGTTAATGGAGGCTGCACCCTGCCAGCCAAATCTCTCCATTTTTGAGCGTACTCTTTGAATCCTTCACCCGTTCCTAGAGACATACCCTGAAGTTGGGTACGCGTAGGAGCGAGATCAGAATTATATTGGTATTGTCTGTAGAAAGCAGTCGCCAAATCCTCCCAGTGCCGTATGCTAGCTCCGTCTAATTGGTAGAACCATTCAAGCTGAGACCCCGAGAGGCTGTCCTGGAAGAAGTGAATCCAGAGGTTCTTATCCGCCGTGTAAGGTTGGATTTTCCTTACATACGACCTCAGATGCAGCTTTGGGCAGGAGACCCCATCATACTTGGCGAAGGCAGGCGCCTTAAACTTGTGTGGAATTACTACTCCGGAAGATAATCCCAAATCCCCGAAATCCAGTCCCGGCACGTTCTGAATTTCCATAGCGCTCAAGCGGTCCTCCAATTGTTTATATCTGTCAGCAGCAGGTGGGTATTGTTCCTCGTTATAGTCCGTCTCGTTGTCGGAGACTGCGGGACTAGGAGCTTCTCCCCCTTGGGGACTGTCTTTCTCAGCAGAAGAAGTGGTTGGATCAGCTTCATTGTGGAGTGTGTTCCCAAATCTGCGTCCGGTGTTGAACATTGCCGTCCTCTTTTTCTTCTTCTTCTTCAGGAGTAGAGTCTTCAACTCTTGCTGACCCTGGGCTAGGCTTAGGACCATCTCTTGAAACTGTGCACTTTGGGCCTGAAGGGCCTTGATTGCTTGTTCACTGGATGACTCCGAATTCATGATGACTGTGCACATAAACAGCGAAGAAAATTAAGCAACCTGTGAAATAGGGTACCTGCCATGCATATGGTGTAATGGAATGCGTATGTTTTATGTTTTCAAAGACAAATAAGATTCAACTTTGTAGACAAAAAGGGAAACACACTTCATTAGATTAAAATTTTTCAATTGTTCAACAATTTGCCCTTAGGCATTACAGGAATGAAAAATACGGAAAAGGAAATAAAACTACAAAAGGGAATAATCAAAGCTCATCAATGCTCCCATGGCCTCCTCCTCTCAGTGCTGATGTAGTTGTTCTGGACACGTTCTTCCTCCAATTGCTTAGTCAACCTTTGGACCTTCCTTTCCTGCTCGTTGAACTTCTCCCGATAGAAATCCCGTTCTTCCTTTAGCTGTGCCCAAGATCTCTTCATGGTGTCAAAATCAGTAGGTATCTGAGGAGGGAGGACAGTTGGAGGAACCCCATCTTCATTGGGAGTTTCAAGGATGATTGGTCTGACAGCTTCGTATGGAATACCTAACTTCTGAGCACGGATGCGGACCCATTTGCAATAGGGCTCCAATGGTAAAGAAGTCTTTGGTCCTAACTCATGTGGGTCAGCTTTGTGGATTCTGTCCCAAGCTCTAATGAATCCCTGGCGTAATTTGTCACTGCCTGCCTGAAACTCAAAATGGAAGTGAGGAACCAGCATTTCATGGGGCCCATCTCCTCTGGCTCTTCCAAACTGACGGAGAGCTAAACATGGATTGTAAGAGATTCCTCCTTGGATACCAATCAACGGGACATTAGGGTATTCTCCGCAACGGTCGATAACAGCTACCTCATCCAAGCCTCTGAGAGTCCAAGTGATATCCTTATCTGTGAGAGACATTAACCTCCGAGCCCAACCTTTTCCTTCTTCATTCTTCAGCACGGACTTAGGAAGGTGCGAAATAAACCACCTTACCAGCAAAGGAGCACAACACCACGGAGTTCCCCGTTTTCGAGCAGTACGAGCATAGAGTTGTTGTAGAATGTCACCCAAGAGAGTGGGTACCGGATTCCGAGACATGAAGATTCTTATGACATGGATACTGATGAAGGTGTCAGGGTTGGGAAACAATACCAGACCATAGATCAAAAGAGCCAGAATATCCTCATATGCTTTGAAGTCCAAGTCATTCCAGAAATCATTAGCCTTGCCAACCAGAAATTTGACCAAAAAGCCCTTGATCCCATTTCTAGTTTCCCAGTTGGACAATACCTCTTCTTTGGTCAAGGGGAGAATTGCAGCAATCTCTTCAGGCCTAGGAGTCTTTTCCAAACCAGTGAAAGGAGTTTGTTCCAAGACAGGAATCCCAAGTAAGTAAGAGAACTCTTCCAGGGTAGGAACCAGCTGGAAGTCTTGAAAGGTGAAACAATGATGCAGAGGGTCATAAAACTGGGTCAGAACACTTATCAGTTGTTGGTCCCATTTTGCAGTGATCAAGCCAAGGAGGGAACCATGTTTGTTGATGAAGGAGGTAGTGTTTGGAATTCTTTCAACCAGATCTTTGAGTAAAACTGGTGGTTGAACAAAGTTGAGCCGGACAGTATTTCTACGCACGGGCATCATGATGTCCTACAAAACAGAGCAAAGATGAAACCTTTTTGTCTTTGAAATGGGTTAGCTTTGCATGCAATGGTATGATGGCATGATGCTATGATGAAGCACATCACAAGTATTCACATAGGCAGATAAAGCACACAAGTCACACAAGACACCCTTAGGTTTCAGGCCAGCATGAGTTTCAGGTATTACCCTCTTTTGGTTTTGTTGGTTAAAACCTGTCTTATCAAAAGTAACCGGGTTCTAGAGGATCTCAAATCATTGGCTACCCTCAATCGGTCATAACTCCAGCATCGCAATCTTTTCTCGCGGCCAGAACCATCTCGAGAGTTTAGCCTCAATGAGTGTAGCATACTGCTACTGTCCTAATAGCCAAGTTGGTCAATTTAGGGTTCTAAGGTTGGTTGGTGTTTAATGACCCTTAGAAGACCTATATTCTCCCCGTTACAACACAAGGGATATAGGTACAGACTAAGATGCCACACCAACGTAGCCACTGCTTCACCCATGTCGGTCTACGCCGGACAGGTCCCTCACAGATTATGCTACCTAAAAAGGGTATTTCCCAGATCCGGGTTAGGATCTATGAAACTCCAATGCAAAGCCCATAAACATAAAAGCAAACAAAGCAAACAATTGAAAACACAGGTGATCTAAAACCCTAAGGTTACTCCACTTTTAAGTATATCCCCAGCAGAGTCGCCAGTTCTGTGATACGGTGGGAGAACTGACTTGAGGTTTGCGTTTGTATTCGCAAATGTTGCGGTTAGCAAGAGTCGCCACCGACTTTTTATTTTATCCTAAGGAAAGGTTAAAAAGCACAGCAAAAACCTTTTGAGATGTTTTCTTGGATTCGGGGAGTAGATTATAGAAAGGGAAGGTATTAGCACCCTTTCTATCCATGGTTATCCATGGGCTCTTAGTTACTTGCTTAGATCACTTGCCTTTTGTTTTCAATTGTTTTAAATGGTGCTTGAGTGTGTGGGTTTTGAAAATGTTTTGAAAAGAGGCCAATGTGGTGGCAACCTTTGTAATGATCCATGTGGGGATGTATACAAAGATGTATGTCTTTTGAAAAGGTTTTCATTTGTTTTTGAAAGTTGTTTTGAAAGTGTAGTGATGTGTGGTTTTTGAAATCGGGCAAGTGTTTTGTTTTGCAAGTTGATTCAAGTAACTAAGAGGTTACCTACTCCTAAATTTCTCAAAAGATTATTGCTATACTTTAACCCTTTTAACAAGTTTGCACCACCATTGTATTTGGTGGGCAAGCTTGTGTTAGGATGTGAAAGGGACAGGCGCGGGTCATCGTTTAGACCATAATTGTAACGACGTTAAATGTCTTTGGGCAATTTCTCTAAGGGACTTGATCATTTGTTTTTGTTTGTTTTGAAAAGTTTTATCGAGGGACTATGATCATTCAAACTGTTTGCTTTGCCCAAAGATGTTCAACATACAATATGGCCCATTTATTTGAAGGCAACAAGTGGAATACCCTAGGGGGTGCAAGTGTGATTTGTGTGTTCATTTCCATGCTTGTTTATTAGGTCAAACTATTTTTTTATCGTTTTTTCGCATACAAACCCTAATTCTAGCATGTCATTATTTAGAAAGCAATAAAGTACGAAATTAAAATTACTAAGCTATTACACAACCAAATATGGGAAGGGGGGTACAAATGTTCAAATGGGGATATTGACAAGAATTTAAATCTAAATTATTACAACAATTGGGTATTTGCATGGTAAATAAATTGCATAATTTAAATGTAAATAAAATAAATATGTGAAATGTAAAAAAAGAAAGCTTTTTATGTGTATGAGAAAATATTTATGTAAAAGGACAAAGAAAATAAAAAAATGTATTTATTTTTTAGTATTTTTGAACTTAGGGTAAAAAACCCTAATTTTTAAATAAAAGATATTATTATCTAATTTAATTCTACTATTTATTTATTATTTATAAAAAATAAAATAAAATGAAGTGTATTGTGAAAAAGGTATTTTTTGTATCAAATGTTAATAAAATAAAAAGATCAAGTATTTTTTTATATCTTTTCCTTAAATATATTAATAATTATATATATATATTATGATAACCCTAAATATGTATTATACAAAAATAAATATTTATTTAATATTTTAATAAAATAAATAAAAGTATTTTTTTTGTGTGAAATATTTTCAGAAAGTAAAAATAAAAATGAAAATGTATCTACATTATTTTCTATTTATTTAAATAATAGTGTATATATATATTTGTATATAAATAAAAGAAATAAACAAACAAATATGCCATAAATACAAAAAATGATGGAAAAAATATTTTAAAAATTTTAATGGCATGAGAAAAAATAAACAAAGTCAACCCAAAAAGAAAAAGTCAAAAATGTTGAAAAATAAACAAATGGGCTCAGGGGGGTGTAAACCAAAAAATGGGGTGTGAAAAGGAAACAAATCCAGGCCCAGCCCAGATCACTTCTTCTTCAACCTCTGTACAGCTTTCTTCACACAAAACACGCGTTTTCTAACTCTGGATTCCTGGACTTTCAAGCAAAACTCATAACATGAAAAGTGTAGAGCATTAAGAGACGGTTTCAACCATATAAAGAACATGACCTATCTCTCCAAGATGAGAGAGAATTTCTCTCCCCCTCTTTTCTGACCTAGTTTTTCTACCATTTTCAGAGCTCAAATTCTCTTCACTCAGACAAAAGAAATGAAAAGTAAAGCTATGTACATGTTCAGGACTATGAGTAGGACTTTGTTTCTTCACAAACTTAAGACTAAATATGCCTAATAAGAGAGATACGAATTCAAACTTTTACCTGTGCAGTTGAACTTCTATGTGGAGAATGAGAGACTTTCAGTGCAATGTAATGATTGGAAAAGCTTCCTTGAAGTCCAGGGATGCTTTTTCAATGCTCACTTTGTCTTGAAACTTCTTGTATCAAGCTATAGAACTTCACCTGCAAGTCAAAGATGTGAAAATGGTGGAAGTGGTTAGAGCAACTACAGATCGTGCCTTAGCTTCTGGATAGCTTGTATATGTTGTAAGGAAGGTAGGGGAACAGGTTTGGACAGAAATGTTTGAAGGGAATGAGAGATTGCACTCAAACTGCAGGGGCACCCCTGTTTGTGCAGTTTGAGGATGATTCTGAGATGGAGAGGGTTTGAAAGGCAAATGGCTCGAGCAAAAGCTTCAATGTGGTCTATGGAATGTGTTTGATATCTTTTGTGCTGTGTTCCTTTGCTGATATGAGAGATAGCATAAGTTATGGATGTTACTTCTATGTGAAGCAAGCAAATGTCAACTTGGTTTCTAGGCCAGTACAATGCCTCAATCTATGCTGCACCTTTTAGTCTTGATCAGTGGGATATGCCTATGCTTTTTTGCTTCAAAGATCTGCATTGTACCTCATAGATTTGCAAAGTTGCCATAAAGTATCACTTTACAAGAATGGATAACATGCTTTTTCTAGTTTAGGCTTGATTTTGTGTGTATTATCCAAATGAGCAAAATAATGTTAGAACACAAAGGATATGCATTGAATTATTGAGTGAGAATGGGATTAGAGGCCTGCAATGTAGCTTAAGCATGCTGAATTCAAATTTGCCAAGTTTATGAACATGCTTTGATGAAGAACAAAAGTGAATTTTTGCCAACTTGTGAAATTCGAATCTCTCAAGTTATGAGGTTGTTTGATGAGTTCTTGGACATTTTGGAAAGCTTGTAATGTGTACTACAATCCATCTTTGAAATGCAATTTGAAATTCCAAGTGGAAGGGTATGAAAAGTGGCCTTGAAGTAGGGTAGAAAACCTTGTCAAAATAGGTCAAATTTTACTAAGTTAAAGATGGTTTAGTGCCCTTATTCAAAAAATCATAACTTGAGATACAAGCTTCAAATGAGAAAACTTTGTGAATCAAAGTTGTAGATTTTGCAACAAGCTACAACTTTCATGTTTTGACTTTTGTTTGAATCCAAATGGATCATGGTGAAAAGATGGGGCAAAGTTGGGAAAAAATTAGGGTTTTCCATAACTTAGAAAAATTCTAAGTTATGAAAAATTCCATTTTCAAACCCTAATTTGCATTTTGACATTTCTTGGTGAACAAGTTTCATAATTTGGCATGTTTTGATGAAAAATGAATCTTGACTCTTGATTTTGACCAAAAAGTCAAAGTTTGACTTTTCAGTATACAGTCAAAATTGATCAATTGACTGGGAAATTCAACTGTCAATCTTGTGTACTTGGGATCTTTTGAGCTTGATGAACATGTCAAGATAATTCCATGGGGTCCTTGAGTCCATATGTGAGCTTGGTTTGCCATTGGCTAGGTCAAACAGTCAAAAATTGCCTTTGTGCAGTCAAAACCCTAAAAATGACCATTTTGCCCTTTTGGTGATCTGATCAAATTTCTTGGGGAATTGTGATTCACACTTGATCAAATGGTCCATGTGAGTTCATAATGTTGATGTGGATCAAATTTCATGAGGTTTGACTGTCAATTGGCCACAGTTGACTTTTTCCCCAATATAGCTGATTTCTAGGTCAACTGTCCAATTGACTGGGAAAAACTTGGAATCAAGACTTGAAACTTGGTATGGGTAAACTTGGGAGTCCAATATGAAGCATGAAAGTCATCTTAGGCATTTTAGGTCAAAACATATTTAAGCAAACACAAACCCTAATTTGAGTCCACAGTGCAAGGAGAAGTCTTGAGCAGAGGAAACCCTAATTGGATCTTGATCTTCAAATGCCTTGTGATGAGAAAATGTTGAGGAAATGGGAGGGCAAATTTTGGGGTACAACAGTAGGGTAAGACTTGATCATCCCTGATGATCCAAGAGGCCTGAAACTCGTAACCATGCGTCACTGGTTTCTATGCTTGCATAAAATTCATATTTTTGTTTTCATTGTGATTTGCTTTATACTAACATTACTAATATGCTTCTGAGATGTAACTATGCATGTTTAACATATCACATGAGTCCCATAACGATCTAATCACGTGTTTTCATGTTTAAACCATTTTGTATTAACCTCTTCGTATCTCATCATACAAGATGATTCAGCCAAAACCAAGTCCACCATTGAACTCATAAGGGTCAAATTAGGGGGGTATGTTCCCTTTGAATCACTAACGTTTGTTATTTTTCAGGAACAAAAAAAGAAGGCGTTGGAGAAGACGATTGGAGCTAGGGCTCCGACGCCTCTCTGGCCCAGTCATTTGGGTTTGTTTTATATTTATTTGATTTTATAATGTTACCGGATGAAAGAGCCACCCCAATGGAAAAGGCGTGTGCGTTAAGGAATTGATACAGGAGGGCGGGTTAGATCCCTGTCTTTTGATGTTTTTTCATATTTTCCAATGTTTTGCAGGTTTTATTATATTTTGTGTTGCACCCTATGATACGGTGTGAGAACTTACTTGAAGGTTTTGCATTTTATCGCAAATGTTGCAGTTAGTAAGATTCGCCACCGACTTTTCTTTTATCCAAAAGGAAAGGTGAAAAAGCACAGGAAATACCTTTGAGATTGTTTCTTGAGTTCAGGGGGTAGATTATAAAAAGGGAAGGTATTAGCACCCTTTTCATCCATGGTTTTCCATGGGCTCTTAGTTACTTGCTAGATCACTTGCTTTTGTTTGAAATTGTGCTTTGTGTGGTTTTGAAAGTATTTTGTAACATAGGTCATTGTTTAGGCAATCTTTGTAATGATTCTCTTTTGTAAGAATGTATACAAAGATGTTGATCTTTTGAAAAAAAAATTCAATGTTTGTAAGATGTTTTGGAAATGTGTGTGTTTGTTTTGAAAATAGCAAGGGTATTTGTTTGAAATGGAGCAAGTAACTAAAAACAATCTACCTACTCAAATGTCTTTCTTGTTCATTTTCTTTTCCTTAGATATTGTTGTCTTACCATTGATTTGGTAAGCAGCCCTATCTTTGGATGTAAACGGGATGGGCGTGGGTTATCGTATAACCATGATTAGCAATGTTGCAAAGTATCTTAGCATTTTTGAGGGACTAAGATAATTTTTGTAAGGAAACTTTTAATAGTGTCATCGAGGGACTATGATCTTGTATTTGTTTGTTTTGCTAAGATACCTTACGAGCGTAATATGGCCATTTTTTGTATAAGGAAACCAAGTGGAGTAACCCTAGGGGTGCTTGTGTGCAAGTGTGTCATTTTCATGCTTGTTTTTGTCTTGAATTAGGGTTTTCTATTTTATTGGTTTTATCTTGCCATACAAACCCTAATTACTAGCATGTTATATAAAAGCAATAAATTGCAAAATTAAAAATTACTACGCTATTACAACACTTGTGGGAGGGGGTATACAATTTATGAACGGGGATTGCAATAATATAAACCTAATTATTCTATTACAACCAAATTGAATATGTACAAATATTGGAATAAATAATATACAAGATGAATTAAATATGCAAAGATATGTAAATGCAAAGAAGATTTTTATTTGGTTTTTTTATGTGAAAAAGTTTTAACCTAAACCTTATAAATAAGTCAAGATTAACTCAAATCAATTAAGAAAAGAAATAACTTTAGAAAAGATTTTGAATAAACCCTAATTCTACTTGATTAAAAGAAAATAAATTTCTTTAAGAAAAAGTAAATTTTTTTGTATTTTTTTGTCTTGAAAATAATATATGGCATTATGAGATATTTTTGGTCTTTTTTTTATGTTAAAATAATATGTTTAATGGGTGTGAAGAAAAAATAAATATTTAACTTAGTTAATTTAATTTACAAGTTTATTATAAAAAAAAAGATAATATATATATATATATATATATATATATATATATATATATATATATATATATATATATATATATATATATATATATATATATATATATATATATATATATATATATATATATATATATATATATATATATATATATATATATATATATATATATATATATATATATATATATATATATATATATATAACTTAAATAAAAATATTTTTTTATGAGAAAACGCCTCCTGAAGGCAACTTCATCTTCAACCTTGAGCCATGGCCGGACCACCTGTATCTCTCTCATTTCGCCATAAAAATGGAAAGTCCAAACATGAAAGTTATAGTGTTTCTTCCCACGATTTCAACCATATAATTTATGTAAACTAAAAGTCAAAGATCAAAGCTAATTTTACTGGCCCTAATTTGAAACCTAATTGTTGCAGAAATTTCAAATCCAAAATTCTCTATACACAGTTAATATAAATGAAAACTATGAACATGGTTAGTTATAATGCAAGGATATCTACATTTTGTTTTCACAAATCAGGACCAAATGATGCTTGTATGAAGAGATAGAAGTTTGAGTTTTTACCTCTTTCAGTTGAGATCATGAATGGAGTTTGGGCAAGTTTTGAGAAGGCCTGAAGGTCTGTTTAACTTGCCTGAATCTCCTTACTTTGTCTTGAAAGTCCCTGAATCTCCTTACTCAAGTCAACCTGCAAGCTTGATATTTGAAAATGGTGGATGATGAAGGAGGAGTTACAGTGAGGGAACATGGGCCTGGATCACTTAGATATGAAGTATATTAAGTGTTTAGGTGATTAAAACTCAAAATGCATGAGTGGTTTTAGAGATGGCTGAGTAAGGTTCAAAACTGTCAAGCTATGGCAGATTTTCAATGGAAAAGTGTTTGGGAGTGTTTCTGAGTCTTAGCATTCGTGTGTTAGGTTGAAATACACTTGTGTATATGTATGGAAAAGGTCAGAGATCAAGATTTCTGAGTTATAGCCTTTTGGCTCTATTACTTGATTTTGAAGAAAAGTGAGGAGACAAGTCCCTCAGTGTTGTACAAGCATGGTCTGGTTTGGGAGAGGCCTTAGACAAGTTGCTTTTGGTTTTGACTTTGCTTGTATGCAGAGAAAACAATTGAGAGGCTCAAGAAGTTGACAAAGGCAAAAGTAATGCTTTATCAAAATGGAAATGACACCTTTGTGCCATAAATGGAATTATAACTTGGATAAAGGCTCAATTGTTTGGATTAAATCTCTATCAGCCGTGTAAGCATTTAATTATGGAGTGAGAAACAAGTTTGAGGACTGCAAAGCAAAGATTATGCAGCCTAGGCTTGGATTTGAATTTTTGTTCATCATGAAATGGCTTGAAATCAAAGTGATAAATCACCATCTTCATCTCTTCGATTCTCCCTACTCAAGAATGATCTTAAGGAGTTATTGGACATTTTGGAAAGCTTGCAATGTTCTCTACAACTCATCTTTCAATTGCTTTTGAAAATTCCCTTTGGAACTATGAGAAAAATTGCCCTGAAGTTAGGTAAAAAATCTGTCTAACTAGGGCAAAATTTTACTAAGTTATTTTAGTTCATGAGCATGTATTCACAAAATTATATCTTGAGATCCAAGAACTTTTAGGAGAAATTGTGTGAAGAAAACTTGTAGATTTCATGGAGATCTATAACTTTCATGTTGGGAGTTTCCTTTGAATCATCTTGCATCATGGTGAAAATTTGGCTCAAAGTTGAGAAAAAATAAGAAATTTTCTATACTTTGAAAAATTTCTAAGTTAAGAAATTTCAACTTTTCAAAACAAAATCTTAAATCCTTGATTTCTTGATGAACAAGTTTCACATTTTGACATGTTTTGATGAATTATGATCCTTGGCACTTGAATTTGACCAAAAAGTCAAAGTTTGACTTTTCAGTATACAGTTGACTTTTGATTAGTTGATTGAAAAATTCATCTGTCAATCCAATGGATTTGTAATGTTTTGAACCATGTCATTAGATAAAGATGATGCAATTGAACTCTTGAAATCATGCTTCAAACCAATTGATCATTTGCTAGGTCAAAAATCAGAAATTGCCCCTTTTCAGTCAAAACCCTAATTTTGACCATTTTGCCCTTTTGATGTTTTGATCAAATTTATTGAGGAATTATGGTCCAAACTTGATCAAATTATACATATGAGTCTAAGATGTTGATATGGATAAAAAATTATGAAGTTTGATTGTAAATTGGCCATGGTTGACTTTTTTCCCAATACAGCTGATTTTTAGGTCAACTGTCCAATTGACTGATAAAAAATGTGATTCAAAGCTTGAAACTTGACATGAATAATCTTGGGGGTCCATAATGATGCTTGAAAGTCATATGAAGCATTGGTAGTCCAAAAATACTTGTGCAAACTCAAACCCTAATTTTGGTCATCAGTGCATGAGGAGATGTCTTGAGCTGGTCAAACCCTAATCCAGTATTGAGTCAAAGAGATCTTGTGAGGAAAATCTTGATAAGTGAGAGGGAAAATTTTGGGGTACAACAGCTTCCCCTGTTCAATCTTCTTAAACCTGAAGAGTTAGATTGACGAGTTTTGCCATTCGTGACTCGAAGGTGGAAGATGATTGCACACTAGAGTGCCCAGAAATTTGCACTCGATGATGTGAAGGTTGAAGGAATAGGCTTAAAGATGCCATTTGGGGAGGTGATTGCTGAATTTTAATTTGTAAGTTGGAAGAATGAGTATCAGAATGGCGTCCGTTTTTGGAGCGTATCTGGATTTTATCTGAAAACCTTGTTTGAATGAACATCAGAATGGCATCCGTGTTTGGAGCGTATTTGTACTGTATTTGAATCTGAATGAGTATCAGGATGACATCCGTATCTGGAGCGTATCTAAACTGTATCAAGAGGTTGAATATGAATGAGTATCAGGATGGCATCCATATCTGGAGCATATCTGAACTGTATCAAGAGGTTGAATCTGAATGAGTATCAAGATGGCATCCGTATCTAGAGCGTATCAGAACTGTATCAAGAGGTTGAATATGAATGAGTATCAAGATGGCATCCGTATCTGGAGCATATCTGAACTGTATCAAGAGGTTGAATCTGAATGAGTATCAGGATGGCATTCGTAACTGGAGCGTATCTGAACTGTATCTCTAGGTTGAATTTGAATGAGTATCAGGATGGCATCCGTATCTGGAGCATATTTGTACTGTATCTGAGCTCTGAACATTGTTAATGATAGTTGTTAATCTTATCCTGAAAAGGGTAAAATGTTAGCTAAAATGCAAAGTCATGTTGTATGAAATGTATGACATAATGCATTTGTGTAATCAATGTTTATGATATATGGATGCAATGTATGCGTATGTGAGCTAATCTGCTGCATTGTTGTTAGATTGAGGAAAATAAATCCCTGAATGTTGCCGAGGATATGTGAGTCTTCATGTCTTGAAGTCGAAGTATTGATGAATTTTTGCCGAGAGGAATAAATTCTATTGTAAGGGTAATGCCATGTACTGCTTTTAAAATCTGTTGGGGAGTCCTGAGAAATTTGACAACTTCTACTGGGGATCAACAATTTGAAACTTTGTTCCACTGGGGATTTAAATGACGTACTGCAGGGGATTACTTATGGAATGGCCTAGAGATATTTGCCTATCTTTTCAACCTATCAGTAATGTCCTTCCCATTTTGTTTATTTGTAAACAGTAATTATGTTCAAATGCATATGCTCAACAATGAATCGTTGGACGTTTTTGTAAACAAAACACAAGTGTAAAGAAATAGACAAATAGTTTTTTTGCACTTTTAAAGGGATATCTTCGTATTGATTTGAGTAAGTATTTGTGCAAGGGGACAAACATTCTAGTAAGAGAATGTTGTAATAAAAAAGAAAAATTTGATACAGAGAAAAATAGCTATGTGTAATAATCCCATGGGGTTTCCATTCTGCTATAGCCTTCTTACCTCTGAGCCTCTTGTCTATTTGTTGCCTTGTCCGAAGATGACTGAATTGATCAGAATCTCTGAGTTTGTCAGTGGAAGCCAAAGATTGTTTGTAAAGTGATCCGACGGGACATAGTCGTACGCCTTAATTCCCTAACTTTTGCCTGGATCGCCCTTTCGGGTTTTCAGTCCACCGGGAAACCCTTTTTTGCCCAAGTTGCCCTTTCGGGTTTTCAACTTGTCGGGTGTACAAATTTTTTTGTTTTATCCCTTACTTTTTCCCGAACCTTTTTGGTTCGCCGGGATACCCTTGTTTTGCCTAGGTATGTCAACCTAGCGGGTCTTTTACGCGTAGTATCTTTTGATTATGTCCGCGTTTGCAGGGTGTGGCAGGTTGTCACCATCCATGATGGTTAAGATCATTGCCCCACCAGAGAATATGTTTTTGATTAAAAATGGTCCTTCATAGGTAGGAGTCCATTTGCCCCTGGGATCACCTTGTGGCAATATGACGCGTTTGATCACTAGATCCCCAACTTGATACACTTGGCGTATGACTTTCTTGTTGAAAGCCTTGATCATCCGTTTTTGATACATTTGACCATGGAAAACAGCAGTAAGTCTCTTTTCATCAATAAAATTCAGTTGATCAAGTCGAGTCTAGATCCAATCATCTTCGTTCAATCCTGCATCCTTCATAGTCCTTAGAGAGGGGATCTGGACCTCGATAGGCAAGACAGCTTCCATGCCGTAAACCAAAGAATAGGGTGTTGCCCCAGTTGATGCGCGAGCTGTAGTACGATATCTGTGAAGAGCGAATGGTAGCATCTCATGCCAGTCTTTGTATGTGACTGTCATTTTCTGTATGATCTTTTTAATGTTTTTATTTGCAGCTTCAACAGTACCATTCATCTTTGGCCGATAGGGAGAAGAATTGTGATGCTGAATCTTGAATTGCTCGCACAATGCGACGATCATAGTGTTGTTGAGGTTTGTACCATTGTCAGTGGTGATCCTTTCCGGGATACCGTATTGGAAAATAAGGTTTTGCTTGATGAAACGGGAAACAACATTCTTGGTAACGGAGGCGAAGGAGGCTGCTTCAACCCATTTTGTAAAATAATCAATGGCCACTAGGATGAAGCGGTGTCCGTTAGAGGCTGTCGGCTTGATTTCCCCAATCATATCAATCCCCCACATAGCAAAGGGCCAAGGAGCCTTCAAGACATTCAGAGGAACCAGAGGTACGTGCACCTTGTCAGCATAAATCTGACACTTATGGCAGGTTTGAGAGTGTTGATAACAATCTGCTTCCATGGTAGACCAGTAATAGCCTGCCCGTAGGATTTTCTTTGCCATCGTATGCCCACTGGAATGGGTAACAAAGTGCCTTCGTGCAGTTCAGCCATGATCCTTTTCAGCTTCAACCTTATCTATGCATCGAAGCAACACAGAGTCATGATTGCATTTGTACAGGATATTGTTACTAAGGAAGAATAGCAGAAAATATCCTTAAGAACTTCTTGTCATTGACTGAAGCTCCTTCTGGATATTCTTGAGCCTCGAGATACCTCTTGACTTCGTGAAACCAAGGATGGTCCACTACTTCTTCATTATTAATCTCGTGACAGTGTGCTAGTTCATCCATTCGTTCGATGGTGATCCGGGGAGCCTCGTTATCCCAATTAAGTTTAAACATATATGACATTGTGGCTAGAGCGTCTGCTAGCTGATTTTCTTCTTGCGGGAAATCCTCGAAGGTAATCTTCTCAAAATGTGGTAGCAATGTCAAAACATGTTCTTTGTAAGGGATAAGGTTTGGGTGTTTGGTGTCCCATTCCCCTTTGATTTGTCTAATGCCCAAGGCTGAATCTCCAAATACATCCAATGATTTGATCCCCAAGTCTATGACAGCTCTAAGACCAAAGATACATGCTTCGTATTCTGCCATGTTGTTTGTGCAATTGGAGCAAAGTCTGGCGGTAAAGGGAGTATGACACCCTTTCGGAGATATGAGTACAGTACCAATACCATTGCCGAGTGCATTGGAGGCTCCATCAAATAACAGGGTCCATCGGGATCCTTGTTCAGGTCCGTCATATAGCCTGAATTATTCACAGTTGTCTAATGTCATGATGTCTTCATCCGAGAATTCGAACTTCATTGACTGGTAGTCTTCCACAGCTTGGTGAGCAAGGTGATCAGCTAGTACACTGCCCTTTATATCCTTCTGGGTAGTATACTGTATGTCGTACTCTGTTAGGATCATCTGCCATCTCGTTATTCTCCCAGAAAGAGCAGGCTTGTCGAAAATGTATTTTATCAGATCCATTTTAGATATCAACAAGGTAGTATGAGTCAACATATACTGTCTTAGCCGACGAGCAGCCCATGCCAGAGCACAACAAGTTTTCTCAAGCAGTGAATATCTGGTTTCATAGTCGGTAAACTTTTTGCTCAGGTAGTAAATAGCGTGCTCTTTTCGGCCAGACTCGTCATGCTGCCCCAATACACACCCCATTGAATTTTCTAAAACAGTCAGATACATGATCAACGGTCTTCCCTCGACTAGTGGCATCAATACAGGAGGCTCTTGTAAGTATTCTTTGATTTTGTCAAAAGCAACTTGGAAATCATCATTCCATTTGACTACTTGATCTTTCTTCAATAGTTTGAAGATTGGCTCACAAGTAGCAGTCAGGTGAGAAATGAATCTAGCAATATAGTTCAGACATCCCAAGAATCCTTTGACTTCCTTCTCAGTACGAGGAGCAGGCATCTCTTGTATTGCTTTAACTTTGGAAGGACCGACCTCAATACGCTTGTTACTGACGACAAAGCCTAGGAGTTTACCAAACCGTACCCCAAATGTGCATTTGTTTGGATTCAACCTCAGCTTGTACTTCTCCAGTCTCTCAAATAGCTTTTATAAGTGATCAAGATGCTCTTCTTCTGTTTGCGATCTGGCTATGATATCGTCTATGTAGACCTCTATTTCATGATGTATCATGTCATGAAATAAAGCTACCACGACATGCTGATAGGTTGCCCCAGCATTCTTCAGTCCAAATGGCATCACCTTGTAGCAGAATGTGCCCCACTGTGTGACAAATGTTGTTTTCTCCATCTCCTCAGGCGCCATTTTGATTTGGTTGTAACCTGAGAATCCGTCCATGAAGGAAAACACTTTGTGTTTCACCGTATTATCAACTAGGATATCAATGTGGGGAAGTGGAAAATCATCCTTAGGGCTTGCCCTATTCAAATCTCTGTAGTCCATACACATTTGCACTTTGCCGTCTTTTTTGGGTACGGGAACAATATTGGCAACCCATTGAGGGTAAGAGGTGACAGTCAAGAATCCAGCATTGAATTGTTTCATGACCTCTCCTTTAATCTTTTCTGACATATCAGGCCTCATGCGGCGAACCTTTTGCTTTACTGGCGGAGAATCTTCTCTTGTAGGCAGATGATGTACCACAATGTCTTCATCAAGTTCCGGCATGTCTTCATATGACTAGGAAAAGACTTCAACATAGTCGTGTAATAGCTGAATCATACGCTCCTTGACCCTAGGATCCAGATTGGCACCCACTTTGACCTCTTTTTTATCCTCTTCGGTACCCAGGTTGATTGTATCCACGGGTTCCTCGTGAGGCTGAATGGTTCTTTCTTCTTGTTGTAGCAGTCTGGCAAGTTCCCCTGGTACTTCACAATCTTCCTCACCTTCGTCTCCGGCTTGGTAGATTAGATTCTCAGAGTCACAAAAGGCCATAGCAGTATCGTTATCCATGGGATCCAGAATGGATGTGTACCTGCATTGTGAGTGTGGGTGTGTGTAAGGGTATAGCTATCTTTGAAAGAAAATAAAATGTAAAAGAAAAACAATGAGCATAAAAGTTTGTATGCGAAAAATGTCCATGATTCATTGATGTCATATGAAGATGAAATAATAACCCTTACAAATGAACCATTGTACCTCGGGTAAGACACAAGGTTTTAAGAGTGCGAATTGTTTTGAATATTACCGATCCAACAAAATGTAAAGATAAATTATTATGGGATAAAAGTGATTGGGACGAAGTCTCTAGCCTCCCAATTGCTGAGCCCTCCATTGATAGTCAGAAATATCCAGTCCTCCAAGTCACAACCATATTCACCATCTTCTATCGCGTTGACTTCACGATTGCTGATCTTCAGGGGTGGCCCTCCAGCACGGGCACGATGTACAACCTTTTGAGCACTTGAAGTGAAACCTAGGCCAAACTTGTCAGACTTATATGGGATATCCGGGAGTTTCCCCCATATAGTGCATCCACCTTCCCCTACCACTGCTTTGGCGTCTTTCAGCAATGACATCCAAAGTGGAGGCCTTATAACCTTGGGAACCTGAGACGTAGCCTTGGTCACTGCCACCTCTTGTGGGATGATCCGCTGTCGCGCGCGGGTCAAAAACGAGTTAAATTGCAAAACTGTAGTAACGACGGTAACGGTAACTCGTGTATCGTCTCTCAAGGACTCTTGGGTTTTACTAACTAAAAACGAAATTGGGGGGGGGGGGGGGGTTGGTTTGGTCGAAAAATGATTATCAAAAGTGATTATGAAAATAAGTTGTTTTGAAAAAGTGATTATGAAAATAAGTCAATCTACCGATTCAGTTCCTACCAATCATCGATTATTAAAATCTCACTATCCTAAGCGGATTCCTTTCCCGTTCGATTACAATATAATCAACAAGCGCAACAATATTATACGAATTATATTTTTCGTTTGCCGAATTAAGCATCCGGTTAAGCGATAAACGGTTTAACGATTAAGCATACGATAAACACGCAGATAAATTGAAAAACATAGATCAATCGAACCAAACAATATATATTACGAATATCAAATTAAGAAAAAGATAAACAAAATATATAATTGAAGGAAAAGGAATTTTATTGCAAAACTTATAATAATCTCATAGTTTCGGAACCTGAATTCGGTAGATCAACCAAAAGTGATTAGTTCTCCATGGCCATTCGTACAAGCTTACAATCAAAATCGTCAATGGAAGATTTCTGCTACAGTACCGCGGCTGCTACCCTAAGGGGAAAGAGTACAACCCGTTTTACAATCCAACTGGGTCAAACATACGACCCAGGCCCAAAACTAATTGACCCGAAACTTAACTAAAACTAGTACTGCAACTTCAACTAATTTTCTGGCCCTTCTACAGTCCGATTATGACTTCGACTCCAACATAAGAATTGTAGCTCTTTCTCTTAGCTTTCCGTCGATTATTAGAATGCCTCAATCGGACTTATGGAACTCCAGTTATGATCGTTTCCGTGCAGACTTCTAAAGCTGAAAATTAAATACGAAAATCAAATAACAATAAAAATAAATTAAAATAAAAAAACATTATAAAATACAAAAATAAGACAAGCAAACCATGGAAATGTATAAGTACAACCGTAGAGTAATGTGCATCAAAATGCACTGATCAAATTCCCCCACACTTGAACTTTTGCACTCCGAGCAAAATGAAAAACAAAACAAAGAAAGCACAAATACATCAACAGTTACTTATCCTAGGCTACAAATCTTCTTCGGGTAAGTTTGCATCAACAGGTACTAATCTTGCACACTAAGGACATCGTAAGAACACTAACCACAGATCTGCAGACATAAGCCTCCTAAATACACAAACCAATTTCAAATCATATTATTATACCATAGCCTAACTTACTCATCCTTTTTGCTCTTTTTCATTCAGGCGCAATCACATTAAGCCCGTTATCTCCACACACTTATAGCAGGATGACCGGTTAGTGACTCTGATCCTTTTGCACGGGGTTCCGGTACTTACGTGGCATAACCCTTTGTTTACTCAGATGTAGTTGCGGGGGATCGGACCGTAATCCTCCCTACCAAGTTCAGCACCAGAAACCGCTGAACCAACTAACAAAGAGTTTTAAAAACTTTTTTTTGAAGATTACACAACCGTTGGGTTAAGTGACCGGGTGAGGGTCACTAAACTTAGAAGGTGTATTCTCTTTTTCTTTTCTCTCTTCTTTTTTTTCTGGAACATTCACTTATATTCATCGATTTTCCTGCGTAAAGTGTGTGAGAGATGGTGCCGACTGCTGAAATAAACTACTCAAGAGCTGTCAAAGAATGAGAAATTAAGGCTAAAACATAATAACAAATTCAAATCAATTTCCATATGTAGGAGACTTACGGTGTTAGAACGATACCGATCTTGTGAATTTTTTCCACGTCTCCGCAAACCCGACTCAAATCAGTCTATAGCCTAAAACTTTCAAGAAGATGCATTTTTTTATTGGTTGAAATTAAATTAAAAAAAAAACTAACAAACAAAAACAAATAAAACACACGATTTCCTCCCCCACACTTAAACTAAGCATTGCCCTCAATGAAAGGACATTACTAATAAAGCAGAGAGAAGGAAAGAAGGACTCCCTGATCAAGTTGCAGTGTAGTTAGGTGCTTCCAAAGAAAGCTCCTCTATGCTGACATTTTCAGGCACCGAACTTTCATGGAATAACTTCAGCCGCTGCCCGTTAACCTTGAAGATTTTGTCAGTACCTGCACTTTTTATTTCTACTGCACCATGAGGGAAAACATTAGTAACAACAAAGGGGCCAATCCATTTGGATCGAAGTTTCCCAGCCATAAGCTTAAGGCGGGAGTTAAACAGTAAAACCTGTTGGCCCACAGAAAATTCCTTCCTAGAAATCATTTTATCATGGAAGTGCTTAGTTTTCTCTTTATAAATCCTAGAGCTCTCATAAGCCTCTAATCTAAGCTCTTCCAACTGTTGTAATTGGAGTTTTCTTTCAATACCTGCTTGTTGCATCTCCAAATTACAACTTTTCACCGTCCAAAAAGCACGGTGTTCTATCTCAACAGGAAGATGACATGCCTTACCAAAAACAAGTCGATAAGGAGACATCCCAATGGGTGTCTTGAAAGCTGTCCTTTGAGCCCAAAGTGTGTCTTCTAGACGACGGCTCCAATCTTTCCTGTTTGGCTGCACCATTTTCTCTAAAACCTATTTGATCTCCCTGTTTGAGATCTCAGCTTGCCCATTAGTCTGTGGGTGATATGCAGTAGAGACTCTGTGCACAACTCCATACTTTCGGAGTAAAGCTTCCATGGTGCGGTTACAGAAATGAGTGCCTTGGTCACTTATGATGGCTCGCGGTATTCCAAACCTGCAAAAGATATTAGACCTGACAAAATCTGCAACAACTCGAGAATCATTAGTCCTAGTGGGGATAGCTTCCACCCACTTTGAAACATAATCAACAACAAGTAAAATGTAAAGGAAACCAAATGATACAGGAAAAGGACCCATGAAATCGATTCCCCATACATCAAATACCTCATAGAAAAGCATCGGCTGCTGAGGCATTTCACTCTTGCGAGTGATGTTTGTACCTGCTATCTGGAACTCTTTACAAGTGCGGTAAGTCTCAAAAGCATCCTTAAAAATAGTTGGCCAATAGAAACCTGAATCAAGGACTTTTCTCGCAGTCCTTTGAGGACCGAAGTGTCCGCCGACTTGAGATGCATGAGAAAATTTCAAAATAGATTCAATCTCATTGTCGGGGACACATCTCCTGATTACCTGATCACTACCAAAATTACATAGATATGGATCATCCCAAACATAATACTTGGCATCACTCTTGAGTTTGTGAACCTGTGCTCTCGATGCACCTGTGGGAAAAACACCAGCAACAAGAAAATTAACAATGTCAGCAAACCAAGGTGTAATCCCGTGCAAAAGAAACAACTGCTCATCAGGAAAGTCATCCTGAATAGGAAAAGGGTCTTCATCTCTCTCTATCCTGCTTAAGTGGTCAGCCACTAGGTTCTCAGCTCCACTTTTGTCTTTAATCTCGACATTAAACTCCTGGAGCAACAACATCCACCGAATCAATCTCGATTTTGCATTCGGCTTCTTCAGCAAGTACTTTAAAGCTGCATGGTCAGTAAAAACAACAACCTTGGAACCTAGCAAATAAGATCTAAATTTGTCAAGAGCAAAAACAATAGCTAGCAGTTCTTTTTCAGTGGTAGTGTAATTTGACTGTGCAGAATCTAAAGTCCTAGAAGCATAGTAAATAACATGGGCAGCCTTGTCAACTCTTTGTGCAAGGACAGCCCCAACAACATAATTCGAAGCATCACACATAAGCTCAAAAGGAAGTGTCCAGTCAGGGGGCTGAATGATGGGAGCGGAGGTCAATGCTTTCTTCAAGAAGTCAAACGCTTGTTTGCATTTGTCATCAAAATCGAAAGTGACGTCATTCTTCAACAAGTTCGACAACGGAAGAGCTATCTTGCTGAAATCCTTGATGAAACGCCTGTAAAAACCTACATGACCAAGAAAAGAACGAATCTCGCGAATGCAAGAAGGGTAAGGAAGTGTAGAAATCACATCAATCTTAGCAGGGTCAACAGAAATTCCTTTTTCAGAAATAATGTGACCAAGGACAATTCCCTGCTCAACCATAAAATGACACTTTTCATAATTCAACACAAGGTTAGTCTCGATGCATCTTTCTAAAATCAAGCTTAAACTGTTCAAGCATGCATCAAAAGAAGAACCATAGACAGTAAAGTCATCCATAAACACTTCCATGCAATTTTCAATAAAATTAGAGAAAATACTCATCATGCATCGTTGGAAAGTGCCAGGAGCATTGCAAAGGCCAAAAGGCATCTTCCTGTAAGCAAATGTACCGAATGGGCACGTGAAAGTGGTTTTTTCTTGATCTTCAGGTGCAATATGAATCTGAAAGTAACCTGAAAAACCATCAAGAAAACAATAGTGTGATTTACCAGCTAGCCGTTCAAGCATCTGGTCAATGAATGGCAAAGGAAAGTGATCCTTTCTAGTAGCCTGGTTCAGTATCCTGTAATCAATACAAACTCTCCAGCTGTTCTGGACTCTAGTGGGAACAAGTTCATTCTTTTCATTTTTTACCACTGTGAGTCCAGATTTCTTAGGTACAACATGCACTAGACTTACCCACTTACTGTCAGAGATAGGATAAATGATACCTGCTTGCAAGAGTTTGGTTACCTCTTTCTTTACAACATCAAGAATCAAAGGATTAAGCCTCCTTTGGGGCTGCCTTACTGTTTTCGCTCCATCCTCAAGTAAAATCCCGTGCATGCACATCGAAGGACTAATACCTGGAAGGTCGGCTAATGTCCACCCGATTGCTTTCTTGTGCCTCTTCAATACCTGCAAAAGTCTGTCTTCTTGATTGAAATCAAGGTTAGAAGAGATAATAACAGGAAGTTTTTCATTATGCTCCAAGTAAGCATATTTCAGGTTCCCAGGGAGCTCTTTTAGCTCTAAGGACGGGGGCTGCTCGATGGATGGAATGCTTGGGGCAGCCGGGATGTCAAGATCATCGACGACAAAAACAGCCTCATCGGTAACAACTTCACCTGTAGGAAATGTATCAGGCTGCAAGGAAGCATCAATCTCAGCATAAAGAACACAAACGTTAGTGTCAGTGCAATCAGGACATGAATAAGTATCATCAAAATCAGAGAGAGATGGAAAATCAAGTGCAAATAATTCAGAACAACTATCATCAACTAGTTCAGAAATCAACTCAATGTGAAAAACGGAATGCTCCTCCAAGGGATGTTTCATGGCGTCAAAAATGTTGAATTTTGCGACAATGTCACCAAATTCCATGGACATGGTTCCATCGTCAACATCAATCTTCGTTTTTGCCGTTTTCATGAACGGTCTGCCTAAAATTATGGGAGCTCTGGTTGTCTTGGTTCCGCCTTCCATGTCTAGAATATAAAAATCTACAGGAAAAATCAAATCGTTAACTTGAACAAGGACATCTTCGATAACCCCGGCGGGTCGAGCGTTGCTCCTGTTTGCCAATTGAATGATTAAACCTGTATGCTGCAAAGGGCCAAGACAAAGGTTATTATAAACAGAAGTAGGCATAACATTAATGCCCGCTCCCAAATCAAGCATGCAATTCTCAAATTTACTATCCCCGATGGTACAAGGAATAGCAAATGTTCCCGGATCCTTCTGCTTTTGTGGCAGCACCTGAGTAGTGAGGGCTGAAACATTTTGCTCACTTACAGCCTTGTCAGATGATTGTTTGGGCTGAATAAAGGCAGAAATATTTCGTCCTAAGTTCACTCTTTCACTTCCCTTAATCCTCCTCTTGTTAGTACACAAATCTTTCAGAAACTTTGCATACTTAGGAACCTGTTTTATAACATCAAGTAGCGGAATATTTACCGCCACCCTTCGAAACACATCCAAAATCTCTCTTTCTTTGTCTCCCTCCTCAATTATTTTATTTTTCAGAACTCTATGTGGGAAGGGGACTGGTGGCACATACTCCTTTTTCTCTAATTTTTTCAGTTTCGACCATAACAGAAGAAGGAGAAGAAAGTGCAGCAGGGGAAGGTTCAGATGGAGAAAGTTCAGAAGTTACCTCAATGACTTTTTTATTTTTTTCAGGGGCTGGTTCTGTAACTTTTCCGGATCTCAAAGAAATAGCGCTCACATTAGCATTACCATTCGGATTGACAACAGTTTGTGCTGGAAGTTGGTTCGAACCTTGAGCTTGCATATTATTTATTTGAGTAGCAAGTTGTCCCATCTGTGTGGTCAAGGTCTGAATGCTAGTGTCGGTTCTTTGTTGGAACTGAAGGTTGTTCACGGCCATTTGTTTAACAAGATCTTCCAAGGATGGTCCGAAAGTAGTAGCTGGAGGGGTGTGATGTGGCTGGGGTAGTGGAACGGTGAGTTGTTGTTGTGAGGGCTGCTGATTTCCATATCGAAGGTTGGGATGATTCCTCCAATTGGGGTGATATTTGTTGGTGGACAAGTCAGGGGTGTTGTTGTACCTGTTCTGGTTGTAAATGTTGGCTGCATAAGCTTGAGGCAGCTCGGTAACAGTATCATCTTTCAGAAGAGGACAAGTATCAGTGGGATGATCATGAGCTGTACAAATGCCACATACAGTTGCTGTTTGAGGTTTCGCTACTGCAAGTTGTTTGACTAAAGCGGTCAGCTCATCAATTCTGGTTTCTAAAGCTCTGTTCGAGGAACCTTGAATTTGATGTACACCCTTGGTCTGGACAGAATTGGTTCGAGTGGTGAACTGCTGGGAATTTAAGGACATATTTTCAATGAGGGCCCTGGCAGCAGCTGGAGTTTTGTCAACAAGTGCTCCACCACTAGCAGCATCAAGAATGTTTCTATCCATAGGTAACAACCCCTCATAAAAGTATTGAATGAGAAGTTGCTCGGTAATCTGATGTTGAGGGCAGCTTGAAACTAACTTCTTGAACCTATCCCAGTACTCAGCCAATGACTCGTTATCTTGTCTAATGCCACAAATCTCTTTTCGGATTGAAGCAGCTCTAGAGGCAGGAAAATATCTCTCCAAGAACACTCTTTTCAGAGCATTCCAGCTTGTGATTGAATTCAGTTCGAGATCATATATCCAATCCTTCGCTGCACCCTGCAAAGAAAAAGGAAAAGCACGAAGTTTGATATGATCTTCAGTGATCCCTTCAGGCTTCAATGGTGTAGAGCACACCACCTGGAAATCCTTCAAATGTTTGTGCGGATCCTCACCTGCAAGACCATTAAACTTTGGCAACAAGTGTATTAAACCCGATTTTAATTCAAAAGGAACAACAACAGCACCATATTCAATACACAAGCCATTATAATTCACATCAGGGGCTGCAAGTTGTCTTAGAGTTCTATTGTCATCCATTTAAAAAGCAAATTCAGAATCAGAAGCAAACAAGTTATGCAAACAGTCGGACTCAGAATCAGACTCAACTATGGTCGGTGAAGGTGAACTATTGCTAGCCTGACCTGCTCTACGAAGTGTGTGCAAGGTTCTTTCTACCTCAGGATCAAAAGCAACAAGTTTAGGACAAGAAGATCTAGTAGCCAGGACTAGTGCACAGCAATGCAGCAACAATCGTGAAAATGCCAACTATGTCCCTAAAACAAACAAAATGAAGCAAATCGATTAAAAACAATTCAAAAAAATAAACTGACACCGAAAATAATCAAATGACGTAAAAATAAAATTTTGATAATTTTTTTGGATTTTTTGACTCTATGAAAACAGAAAATAAATCTTTAAAAATAGTAAAAAGGCTTTTTTCGCGACTCGAAATTTTTTTCACATACTACTTTGTAGTAAGTGACTTTTGATCAGGGAATTTTTTCACACCTAACTGTCAGGACAGATTTTCAAAACGGTGCAATTTTTCCGAAAACCGACTTTTCGACTCAAAAGGCGTTATGGCCGAAACCGCGAGGAACCTATGGCCAAAACGCACAAACACTACACTTAAGACTCTAATATCAGTTAATATTCACAAGAGTCCCCGGCAACGGCGCCAATTTGATCTGCTGTCGCGCGCGGGTCAAAAACGAGTTAAATTGCAAAACTGTAGTAACGACGGTAACGGTAACTCGTGTATCGTCTCTCAAGGACTCTTGGGTTTTACTAACTAAAAACGAAATTGGGGGGGGGCATTGGTTTGGTCGAAAAATGATTATCAAAAGTGATTATGAAAATAAGTTGTTTTGAAAAAGTGATTATGAAAATAAGTCAATCTACCGATTCAGTTCCTACCAATCATCGATTATTAAAATCTCACTATCCTAAGCGGATTCCTTTCCCGTTCGATTACAATATAATCAACAAGCGCAACAATATTATACGAATTATATTTTTCGTTTGCCGAATTAAGCATCCGGTTAAGCGATAAACGGTTTAACGATTAAGTATACGATAAACACACAGATAAATTGAAAAACATAGATCAATCGAACCAAACAATATATATTACGAATATCAAATTAAGCAAAAGATAAACAAAATATATAATTGAAGGAAAAGGAATTTTATTGCAAAACTTATAATAATCTCATAGTTTCGGAACCTGAATTCGGTAGATCAACCAAAAGTGATTAGTTCTCTATGGCCATTCGTACAAGCTTACAATCAAAATCGTCAATGGAAGATTTCTGCTACAGTACCGCGGCTGCTACCCTAAGGGGAAAGAGTACAACCCGTTTTACAATCCAACAGGGTCAAACATACGACCCAGGCCCAAAACTAATTGACCCGAAACTTAACTAAAACTAGTTCTGCAACTTCAACGAATTTTCTGGCCCTTCTACAGTCCGATTCTGACTTCGACTCCAACATAATAATTGTAGCTCTTTCTCTTAGCTTTCCGTCGATTATTAGAACGCCTCAATCGGACTTCTGGAACTCCAGTTATGATCGTTTCCGTGCAGACTTCTAAAGCTGAAAATTAAATACGAAAATCAAATAACAATAAAAATAAATTAAAATAAAAAAAACATTATAAAATACAAAAATAAGACAAGCAAACCATGGAAATGTATAAGTACAACCGTAGAGTAATGTGCATCAAAATGCACTGATCATGGGACCTCTTCGAAGTGTTGAAATGGAGTTTCAATGAATTCGCCATCCAATTCCACATATCTGAAGGAATTGAGATGGCTGATCATGTATTCTTCCTCTCCATGGACAATGATAATCTTCCCTTGAACCGGATACTTCAGCATCTGGTGCAATGTAGAGGTAACAACGCCAACATTGTGGATCCATGGCTGGCCTAGAAAGCAGGAGTATGAAGGGCGGATGTCTATTACATAGAAGGTTGAATTGAAAGTTTAGGTTCCAACCTTTATGGGGATATCCACTTCCCCGTGCACCATTCTCTTCGAACCATCAAAAGCCCTTACCACTATGTTGTTTGGCTTTAATGTCAGTCACTCGCAGTCAAGTCTATCAAGAGCCTTTTTAGGTAATACATTCAAAGATGAGCCTGTGTCCACCAAAACACGGGC
Source organism: Vicia faba (assembly GCA_948472305.1). NCBI lineage: Eukaryota > Viridiplantae > Streptophyta > Magnoliopsida > Fabales > Fabaceae > Vicia > Vicia faba. Next base: position 1,000,946,490 of record OX451735.1, read on the forward strand.
CAGAGTTGTGCCCCTGAATTCCACTGAGACATGCAATTCCTCATTATGTTTTCTTCCCCTCGGTGTCAGATCAGCATCCGAAAAACCTAGGCCATTATCCGCTGTCAAGCTGGCTACACAGTCTTGGAATTGATCAGCAGACGTCTCTTGAGGTACATGGGCGATTTTTAAGAACTTCACCAAGGCTTTTGCATGCGCCTCGAAACACAGTAGTAATGCCAGCATGGAGATTTTAGAGGGAGTTTGCCCCAATTGTTCAACTACATCGTATTCGCTCCTCTTTATAATTTTTAGGATCTCCTCCATTTCTTTCTTGGATGCCTCAGGGATAGTCAATGGTTGGGCCTTCGTTCAGACAGGCTCAACCAAAATACTTTTTCCTCGAGTTTCGGCAGCAGGAGTGTTGGTAGGAATGATAACAGGGGTTGTAACAGCTTCATCAATAGGAGTAATTGCAGAGATGATTATGGGTACATGAACAACCTTTGGAGCAGCCACAGGGATGATCACGGGTCGAGAAACTGCTTTTGGGGGAGCAATTTTTGGAGAAAAGATCCTACCGCTTGGGTAATTTTACTAGTTCCGGAAATATTTCTGATGTCTGAGTCTTCTTCTTCGGAGTTTATCTCTTCGGTGGCAGGCCATTCTTGTTTGATGCCATGGTAGTAAATGTCCCCTCTGCAATTCCACGGCATGGTTCTTTCTGATTCATATGGGACTGGCCCAGGCATTGTGATTATTAAAGGAGCTGCTTTCGGAACTGATGTAATTCTAACGGGTCTTTTGGTGGAGTCCCTGGAAGAATTGGCAGAAATGGTAATGATAGAAACATCTTCAACAGGAATAGGTGAAACATGACTCTTTTCAAACAAAATCTCTTTGTTATCTATCAGGCACTGAATGCCTGCCTTCAACAAAGGACAGCCAATTGGTGAGGATAAGTAGAGATGGAAAACTTCATTACAGCCCGGGAACACAATAGCTTCCAACAAGTTTATCTTAATAGTCGGAAGTGGGGTCATAAGTTCATCAACTGAGGTAACAAACAAATCTTCTTCAATGGCATTGGTATTGTGACCATGTCTGGGCATAGGAGCAGAAATGACATTTGGCTTTTTGGGCGCATCAAACTCAATTTCTTTTGCTTCAATGAGGTCTTGTACTTTGTTCTTCAAGGCCCAACAATTATTAGTATTGTGACTAGGACTTTCAGAGTGATATGTGCAACGGGCATTGGGATAATAATAAGGGGATGTTGTATTGGGTTTTTTCGGAGCTTCTTTCAAGGTTACCAAGTTGGATCTTAGTAGATGTGATAATACTTGGGACATGGTCATTTTAATTCTGGTGAATTTCCTGACAGGCCTTTCTACCCTTGGTTGATTACTTCTTTGTTGATCAAACGTAGGCTTTGGAATCATAACAACCCCCACCATTGGTCGGCGTTCGGCCCTCTCTTGGTTTCTTTGCGGATATACAGCAACTACCTCTTTCTTCCTGATGAAAGGCTTCCTTACAACTGTAGAAGAAGATGTATCTTTCTGAATCTTTCCACTTTTTATGCTGGCTTCTACCTTCTCTCCGGTCAATATTAGTTCAGTAAAGCATGCAGATGAGCTTTCGGTTAAATGATTGAAGAAGGGACCAGATAAGATGCCTAAGAACATGTCTACCAATTCCCTCTCAGACAGAGGAGGTTGAACTCTTCCAGGAAAATCTCTCCACTTTTGTGCATAGTCCTTGAAACCTTCATTGGAGGCCATGACCACACTCTGGAGTTGAGTACGGGTAGGCGCCAAATCAGCATTGTATTGATATTTCTTGTAGAAATCTGCGACAAGATCTTCCAAATTGTGAATGTTGGCTCTTTCTAGTTGGTAGAACCAGTCGAGCTGAGTTCCAGACAGATTGTCTTGGAAAAAGTGAACCCATAAGTCTTTGTCAGTTATATGGGGTTGGATTTTCCACACATATGATCGGAGATGCATTTTAGGGCATGACACTCCATCATATTTGGCAAGCATAGGTACTTTGAATTTCTGAGGAATCAAAATCCCATACATTAAACCCAATTCCTCAAAGTCCAAGCCTGGGACCTTTTGGATTTCCATCACGCTCAACCGCTCTTCGAGATGTCTGTACTTGTCATCAGCTGGAGGATACTGTTCCTCAGAGTAGTCTTCCTCTTCCTCTTCTTCTTCTGATTCTGACGGGACAAATGTTTCCTTTCCTTTCCCCTCTCCTTCACCGGATGTTGTTGCAAAGTTCAAGGTCCTTCTAGTCTGTTCATGAAATCTTCTCCCCATGTTTAAGACTCCAGTTACCTTCTTTGTTTTCTTTTTCCTCTCTTCAGCCAGCAGAGTCTTCAATTCTTCTTGCCCCTTGGCTAGGGCCATGAGAAACTGTTGAAACTGCATATTCTGAGCTTGGAGATCTTTCACTGTTTGCTCGAGATCCATCTTACTGAAATAAACAGTACAGAGATGAGGAGACTTGTTGCAAAAGACATGTTTATGTTATGATGAATGATATATGCATATGCAATGTTTTCAAGGATTTCAAAGATTCAAATTTGTTTTTAGACAAAAAATGGAACACACGTTATATTAATAAGATAAAGTTTGAGTACATCAATTCCCCTTGGGCAAAGTAATACAAAAACTCTAAGATAAAAAAGTAGTACACATCCTCTTTGGTGCAATGTAGGCATTCAGAGTCCGCTCCTCATGAAGTAACCTAGTGAGTTCCAAAACCTTCTTCTCGCTTGCGTAGAATTGGGTTTCGAAAGTATCTCACTCTCCTTTGAGTTGTATCCAATCCCTTTGTAGGTCTTCAAGAGATGTGGGCATGTCAGGATGTAGGATAGTGTATGGAACATCTCCTTCCTTAACAGGCTCAATGATTACCGGGAGAATGGAGGGGTAAGGCATCATAAGACTCTGAGCACGAGTTCGTACCCATTTGAGGTAAGGCTCAAGAGGGATGGAATTCTTGTGCCCCAAAGTCTTGTTATCCACCTTGTTTAACATCCTCCACGCTCGAATAAATCTCTGGCGAAGACCTTGATCGTCGTTGTCGTAGTCGAATACCAAACCTTGAATCAGCATCTCGTGCGGGCCATCCCTTCGGGCGTAGCCAAACTGTCTTAAGGCTAAACATGGGTTGTAGGTGATGCCTCCCCTAATGCCAAGTAGAGGTACATTAGGGAATTCTCCACAACGGTCAACAATGATAACATTCTCCTTGGATCGGGAGCACCAATGAATGTATGAATGTTTGAGCATCATCAACCTTCGTGACCACCTTAAACCTTGCTCATTCTTTATGACTGATTGGGGAAGAT